>BLBF01000004.1:18105805-18124217 GCA_015471245.1 Laticauda colubrina | reverse complement strand
TCCTCCTCCTCCTCCTCCTCCTCCTCCTCTTCTTCTTCTTCTTCTTCTTCTTCTTCTTCTTCTTCTTCTTCTTCTTCTTCTTCTTCTTCTTCTTCTTCTTCTTCTTCTTCTTCTTCTTCTTCTTCTTCTCCTTCTTCTTTTTTATCTTCTCCATGATAACAAAATATAAAGATCTACAAATAGAAATAGAATGACTGTGGCAAAGGCAAGCAAAGGCAGCACCAATAGTAATAGGTGCCTTGGGTGCAATCCCAAAACAACTGGAGCACCATATGAATACCATTGGCATTGACAAATTTGCCATCAGTCAATTGCAGAAGGCAGCTTTTCTTGGAATAGCTTCCATCCTGCGACGATATCTATAATACCATCAAACATCCAAATGTACCTATCCTAGATCTTTGGAAAGGACTCGATAAGTAGACAAAAATGCCATCTGGCTGATTGTGCAATGAACCATAATAATAATAATAGTATTGCTATTGCTAATTCAGCTGCCTCTCTAGCACTTTACTGAACCATATTCAGGAAATAGCCTATTGGGTCCAAGAATGTGTGCTGAGCAGGAGCACGGGAGGATTTGTTCCTGTACAATTGTGATTATTAGTTGGAGTTTGTTACAAATTCTGTTTATTATATAGCCCTACAGATCAAATAAAGTGTACAATGACTGTAACTGGAAACTCTGCTCAGAACAAAAAAGACCATAGATTATATATCCTAGATTATACCTAGCAAATTTACAAACACTGCCATCTACTGGCTGAATACTTCTGTAGTTGTTGCAATACAAAATACATTCCAACATGTATTCCAACAGAGTTAAACCCCATTCTTAAGCAGCCACATATATTCATGCCATCCTGTTCCAGCCCATATAAAAGAGGACAATGAGCAGCAGTTGTCTACAGGAGTGGCTCAATAAAGTCAGAGTGGCAGCTGTCACCATCGTGACTGAAGCCCTGCTCCCTGATACATGTAGGCAGCAGTGATGCACACACAAAAGTGGGCTTTTGTTATGCAGTCACAACTGCCTTCTTGATTTCTTCCTCCATGAATGCAGATGATTATTGGTGGCAGCTTCATTGTAGCAAAACCCTTTTATCACAAATGATTTGAAAAACAAACCTAAGGAACACTGTTGTGGAAAAAGGATTATCTATGGAAAGCTGTTTAACTAGATGAAGGAAGAAATTGGTTTTTTTTCTTTTTGATCTTTTGCTAGATTTTGAACCAGAAAATTTTTATGTACCAGGGGAAGTTCTTAACAACTGTGCTATTTTAATACAATATAAACAGATAAATACAATTGTCATTTCAGGTAAGGTAAGGTAGCAAATGAGCCACCAAAGTTAGCCTGTAAGGAAGCAGAGCATTCCAATTAAAATAGTCCAAAGCACTTGACATAATATAGAGGAAAAGATTTTCAAGCCACAGCAGGAAACTTGTTTGGAAATTAAAGTTGCAATGGGAGAGAGGTGAGTAGGGTTGACATCATCAAAAGGGGCAGGGGGGGGGAAGGACTTTTGTTTTTGTTTTTAACCAAGTTTTTATGGATTGTTGTGAGCCTCATTTTGTGAAATAGGCAGTCATGTAAATCCTGTAAATGAATAAATGAAATCAATAAATTTGTGCCCCCAGAAAATGATTGTGCCATTAGCAACTAGGCAGGGTGAGTAAAAGCTTTTAGCAGGGCTAAAGAATTACCATTTTCCTCCTTTGCTTGTTCTCAAGGAAAAGATCTGGAACATTCCTTGAAACTGGTACGACATTTGCTTCCATAAGGAGCTCACCTTGAATTGATCATGGCAGTTTTTTCTCCGTCTCCCCTCTTTTTTCAAATATGGGTTTAATCTTTCCTTGCTTTTATAGTGTTGCTCAATGGTCATCTTGGGGAGAAAAGCAGCAGCATCAATGTATTTTCTAGCTGCTCCATAGCCATCATAAGTGATGCTTTAGAACTTATAAAAAGAAACTCTCACCTTTTTAATTGGAAAAAAAACAAAGCAGCAATAACAAATATTCCACCCACACAAAGTTCAGATCGTTTGTCGTCTAATATTAAGCCATTGTTTTGTGCATGGGGGGGGGGGGGGTGACTTCTAATCATCACACAAAAATGGGTGAAAATACCCCTAGCTCTTACATGAATGTGCTGAATAACTTTAGGAGCCATAATAGGAGGGAGAAAATGAATTCATTCATTCATTCCTCAGTTGACATGTCTGTGAACAGCTCAGTTTTAGTGTTTTTATCTGGAACTATTTCTAGCAGTTCTCTTTCATGAGATGGAAACGAATCCAGCAATAAGCAACTGCCCTTTCTCAGCAGATATGTCATTTGCAAGATGCACCAGCAGCTGACTGTGACAAGTCAATGCAATCTATTGCAAGTTTGCAACTTGCCTGAGGCTAGGTGTAATTTATATATCAGGTTCTTGATTGTAGCATTTGCTGGGTTTTGACAGTAGAGAACAAAATGGTTGTAACGTTAGAGATCTTCCCCTTGGGTACCAGGAACAAAAGGGACTTTGATCCTTGTGAATTAGCCATTGCTGCTTAGGAATGCATTATATCAGCCTCTTGCTTGGAATGAAAAATGGTTAAACTGCAGCAGTTTCACTCTTGTGGTGTGCGAGAAAAAGAGAGAGAGAGAGAGAGAGAGAGAGAGAGAGAGAGAGAGAGAGAGAGAGAATATGAATGAGAGAGAGAGAGAGAGAATGAATGAGAGAGAGAGAGAGAGAATGAGAGAGCAAGAGAGGTGCTAAATGACAACATTACAGGTAGTCCTTGACTTATGACTACAATTGAGCCCAAACTTGATGTTGCTAAATGAGACATTTGTTAAGTGAGTTGGGTCCTGAACTCTTCAACATCATAAATGATTTGGGTGAGTAGAAAGATGGGAAACTCATCAGATTTGCAAACGGCACCAAGCTGGCAGGAATAGTCAACACCAGAAGATACTCTTAAGTTACATAAGGATCTTGACAGACTTGAACATTGGGTGCTATCTAACAAAATGAAACTCAATGGTGAAAAAAAAAAGATTTGACATTTAGGCAAAAAATCCCAAATGCACGGGTGCAGTATATGTGGTTCCTTGCTGCAACAGTCATAAGCAGAGATGGTATTCAGCAGGTTCTGACCAGTTCTGGGGAACCGGTAGCAGAAATTTTGAGTAGTTTGGAGAACCAGCAAATACCACCTCTGACTGGAGATTTTACAATATCCTTCCCCTGCCACGCTCACTAAGCCATGTCCACAGAACCGGTAATAAAAATATTGAATCCTACCTTGTTTCAATGGCTCGTCTGATCAAAAGATATTTTGGAAAAAAATGGCAGAACAGGAATACATTTTATCAGTTATGATAGAGACAAAACTGACATTGAAAATGGATGTTTAAACAATCTGCTACATAAATTATGTGGGAAAATATGTTTCATATGGATGCACAAAAAATGGCATATGTTTCAAAAAATCAAAAGGCAATTACAAAACAAGAAAATTAACTGAATAAATCTTTTATATTAGACTTATAAAAGAGTTGTGCTAAAAGTTGGATGAAACTTGTGAGTAGGGATAAAAACAAAAACAAAAAGAAATCAAGCTACACAACAGGGGTGTGAAACTCAAGGCCCGGGGACCAGATCCGGCCTGTGAGGTGCTTAGATCTGGCCATGCAGTCCTCCTGAGCTCCATCTTCACTGGCAGAAGGTTGCAGGAAGCCATCGCAGCTTCCCGACCTCCATTTTTGTTGGCAGAGAGCTTGGGCCACCAGAGGTACCCCCGACACAAGTGATATCAAGCTGGCTATGCCCATCTGGCCCCCAAGGTCAAACACAACCCTGATGCGGCCCTCAATGAAATTGAGTTTGACACCCCTGCTCTACAACATTCTTTGAATGGATGAAAGATTAAGATTGTTAGAAGTAAAAGGAAGGAATATAAACTTGGTTTATTTGATCAAGGTTAAAGCAGATATTTTACCATTTCTGGCAACCCTTAATGGGACTTCGGCTGCACCAGGATGTTGAAGTTTTTTTTGTTTATAGATAAAGAGATTGGACATGGGTTGAAGAAATTATTGGTTGTAAATTAAGAGGAAGTGAAAAGTTACTAAAGTATATACTCATTGGGTTGGAAGTCACATCTGTATGTCTCTGTGTGCGTATTTTTTTTCCTTTACCATAGTCTTAATTTTATTTCTACTTCTCTATGTTTTTTATTTCCTTTGCACTTTTACCTTCTTTTATTTTATATTCATGTTTACAAGTATAATCTTTAATAAAGTTTTTTTAAAAAAAATCAGAAAAAAAGAACTTTCAGGTGTGAATCCTTATGGCCATTAAAAAACTAAAGCTTAGAACCAGCAGGCACATTCAACAGAAACCAGTAGTCAAGATTACAATGCATTTTAGACTGGCAATATTGATATCGAGCTGCATGCTTCACTACTTGCTTTTCTGCATTTCTCTCATTTATACTAGGTGGTACTTTTTCTTACATAAGTCCAATGGTAAGTCATGATAACCACTAGATGGTAGAGTTTTTGGTATATATGTCTTTGCTGCTAACTAGTGGTGGTCCAGACTTCTGCAATCAATATATCTAGTAACCCTAATCAATGAAGGTGAATATCAACCCTTCAAGGAACACCAGGTAAGGACTCCATGACAAATACTGATTTATTGATTTATTGACATAGCTAAAACCACAGTACCTAGAAAATTTTATCGTTTCGTTCCCCCCCATCTCTTATACAAAAGAGAATCAAGATGAGGCAATCCTATTTCTCTTGCTTTCATGTTTCATTCATGACTACCATTTTTTTTTCAAAGCCATCTCTACATTCCTCTTGAATACAAAGCTGTGTTGTATTCTTGAGTGGAGTACAAATCTCATAAATGATATAAAAATGAAAAGTTAAAAGATAACATAAAACTGAAGAAAACAGCATAGATTCAGAACTGGTCACCTATCATCATTTTTGAGGCCACCCTCACCAATCCCATGATTTAGACTAACTTTTCCAAAACGGTTCAGCCTTTATCCAAAATAGCTGGTTCTAATTACAAGTCAATTCCATGGAACTTCTTGCCTTCATGTGTCCAGTTCTGCTTGAAATTAATAAGATTTCAAAAACCAACCCTTTAAAAAAATAAAAGCTGGTCAAAAATTAGAATGGATCCAAAACTCCACATTCTATCACCAATCTAGAACACTATTTCATAACTCTTATTGCTTTTCCCTCAAAAAAAGAAATGATTGGTTTGACAGTCTGATAGCATCTAACTGAAATTTCTGAGCTGTCAGATTAAGTTTAAGCTGAAGTCTGATTAAAACATCGACTCAGTTTTGAGAACACATCTATTTACCTCCATTTTGTGCTGTATGCTGCTTTGTGCATTTTTTCCAGAAATACTGGTGGTTAACTTCTATAAAAAGACTTTATGAGTTCATCTTATTTCTGGTCTATGAGATTCTGCTCTGAATCACCAACTGTCTGAGAGAGCAATGGAAAGAATCAGAAAGTCCAGTGAAGTTGCAGTGACATCACTGTATTAATTTCAGGGGACAAAAACACAGTCACCTCCAAATCTAGCAAAATGCACAAATGCCTTTGAAAGTGATCATCATTTTAATTAAGCCTATGAGAAATGACATAAAAATAGGGGAAAAAATTATCTTGATTTGTATTCTTACTCCAAAATAAGCTGACTGGCAGGTTGGATTTAAGCATATATATAAAAACCCCTCTTCTCAAGAACAGGTTGGGGAATTACACATCCCATTCTTTTGCTGGACATTATCAACATTATTATACTGTTTGATCTTTTAAGACTTCAATTTCTTTTTCATGTTCTGATAAGAATAAGCATTTTTTGAAAGAGTGGGAACAGGATTAATTTCAAACATGCATATTATTTTTGAATTTTTGAAGTTACATCTTTTTTTTTTTAAAGTAAATCTGTGTTTTGTGGGGCTTGGGAATTTTTAAAACAGTAATCCTAAATTTTTGTGAAGGTGCCTATCTTGGTGCACTCTAACATTCTCATATCAGCTGAGCAGAAGGGAAATTTTCATTTACCCATCCCTGTTAATGAGGTGGACCTTTTTTCATCTATCTGGAACCAGAACCTGGGATTTTTCTGGAAGATCAAATTATCTTGTGTTTGATTTCCTATTTGTCTCCAATATCAGAAGAAGACCATCCAATCTGGAACCAGAGGTGGTATTCAGCAGGTTCTGACCAGTTCTGGAGAACTGGTAGTGGAACTTTTGAGTAGTTGGAGCACTCGCAAATACCATCTCTGACTGGCTCCAGCCCCATCTATTCTCTGCCTCCTGAGTCCCAGCCCATCAGCTGGGTCTTCTTTTGTTGCCCTGTATAGGAGAGCTGGAAAGCAGATTGGTGGGTAGGGAGGGAATGAGATTTTGCAGTAACCTTCACCCAGGAGTGGGGAGGAAACTTATATTTTGTAGTATCCTTCCCCTGGAGTGGGGTGAGAATGGAGGTTTTACAATATCCTTCCCCTGACATGCCCACCAAGCCATGCCCACCAAGCCACACCCACAGATCCGGTAGTAAAAAAAATTGAACCCCATCACTCTCTGGAAGGCCTTAGGTTTGGGACCTGAGATAGTTTAGCAATACAGCTTTGTGGTTAAGATTTAAATGTATTTTGAGAGAGGAAACCATATTCATCGAGTGCAGGGGGGAAAAATCAATAGCCTAATGGAACTTTAAAAATTAATAAATATATTATTCTCCAGTTTTAATGGGTTTTACCTTTCTAATCTCATTGATGATCTGTTAGAGACAGTGACAAATAAATTATTCAAATTATTTACCTTTATTGTAGTATCACAAATGTGCTATTGCTCTTTATTGCACTTGCAAATGGAACATCAGGTCACAGCATGAGAAATAATGATAGAATTAAATTTAGCAGTGTATTCGTGTAATTAAAAATGCAAATAGGGCTGACATAGTGACAACGTAAAGCGGAAAAAAATATTTCTTTCAATTTGCAACATATTCCCTGCCTCTTCACCTGGAAGCAATTGCCACTCACTACAGGCGACCAGGCAATTTGCTATTTATAAACCTGCTGTCCTTATCACCATGGTACCTAAATGTAGGGTCATATAATTATTTCATCAGTGTGTTATAGTTATGAGTTTTTGATAGAATTTGTTTGTTAAAATCAGAAAACAGGATTTTGTAAGGTGGGTATTCCATTGATTTTTTTTGAGCATATTGTGTCATAAACAATTGTTTAATCAGGGGAAAAATCTTCTCTTTATTTTAATCATGTAACACTGCAGTAGGATACCTTCTGATCATTGCTTCTGGTTACACAAGAGTTTCAAAACTACAGAGCAACAGAGTTGAAGGGAGGTCTTCTACAGTAGTACCATCTCCTACTCAAGCAGGAAACCCAATACTATTTCAAACAAATGATTGTTCAATCTCTTCTTAAAACCCTCTGGTTTGGAGCACCCACAATGTCAACTCCTAAAGCATTCCTGGCTCAAGACTCTTGAATTAATTAGGGCAGTTGGAACCCTGACACACAATTTCTGGAGCTGTTCCACTCAACAATTGTTCTCACTGTTAGGAAATTTCTCCTCAGTTCTAGATTGCTTCTCTCCAGGGTGGGTTTCTACCAGTTTCTACCACCTAAGGCCCACTGCACTTACGGATGCAAAGAGGATGTAAAACGTTAAAAAAAACTTGCCATCCATTGGAAAATGCTATGCATCCGTTGTGTACTCACTGCATACATGTTTCATACACTCTATCTGTCGAGCATCCGTCCACTGCGATTTCATCCACGCAAGAAGTTTTGAGCTGCACAAAACTTTGTGAACGGATGAACTTTCCACTGCGTACGATGTACATCTGCAACATATATGGGCAACAAACGTTCTATGTCCATTATCATCCATCAAACGTCCGCTGTATCCTCTCTGCATCCTCTGGCCATCTCCTCAACTCACATCCACTGCAGCTGAAAGCGGAAAGAGGAGGAAACAAAAGGTACATGGAACGTCTACACAGCGTTAGTAGCACGGAAATAGAAAGGATGTAAGCGTATGCATCTCGTATATAAAGTATTAAAAACGGAAAAACATTTGTATCTGGGATGCATCTCGTATATGTAGGATGTCTTCAGTATGTCTAGAGTATGTAGAAGGACACCAAGCGGACAACCGATATTTTCTATAAAAAGGGGGAGAAAATCATCTGGATCTCAGTATGAATCCAGCAGCCGTGGTGTACAGACCTCTTCACCCTTGGTCATGGTCTTCAACATCATCAATTGTTCTCCACCATGGATGATGAAACAGTCCGTATGATAGCTGCACTCATTCATCACCAGAACCAAAACCTGTTCAGACTGTTTCAAGTTTTACACAAAAGGAGAAGAAGGAGACATCCAAGAGCTGTGTGGGTCCGAGGATGGATCGTGAGAAGAATGGAGTTTGGACTGTATGACCAGTTGATGGTGGAGCTGAGGAATGAAGACCCTCGTGCATTCCATCACTTCATGAGGATGCTACCAGCCATGTTTGATGAACTTGTAGAGCGTCTGAGATCCAGGTTGAGCAAGCCGAGCACCAACTTTCGTCCCAACCTGGACCCTGGACTGAAGGTGGCATTGACTCTGGGGCACCTGGCCTCTGGAACCACATATAGAAACATGCAGTATGCGTGGAAGGTGCCACACAACAGCATCAGCAAAGTGGTCAGAGAAGTGGTACAGGCCATCATTGAAGAATACGTGGAGAAGCTCCTCAGGTGCCCCACCACTGAAGAAGGCTGGAGAAAACTTGCAGAAGAGTGGTATCAGAGGTGGAACTTTCCCCACACCATTGGAGCCATAGATGGGAAGCACGTGGCCTGCAAAGCTCCAGCCAACTCAGGGTCCACTTATTACAACTACAAGGGCTTCTTCAGTATCATCCTCTTTGCCATGGTTGATGCTGACTACAAGTTCATCTACATCGATGCTTCAGGCAATGGGTCAGATTCAGATGGCCAGGTATACAATGCTAGTGACCTCAAGGATGGGCTGGAATGCAACCTCATCATGGGTTTTCCAGGTCCAGACACCCTACCCAATGACACACAAGATGTGCCCTACTTCATCGTGGGAGATGACGCCTTCTCCCTCAGAACCTACCTCATGAAGCCCTACACTTCCAGATACTTCACCCGTGAAGAGAGGATCTTCAACGACAGGCTGTCCAGGGCAAGACGGGTGGTGGAGAATGCCTTTGGCATCCTGGCTAACAGGTTCCAGATACTTCTCACCACCATGCAGCATGACCCAGAGACTGTGAGGAGCATCATGGAAGCTTGCTGCATCCTGCACAATCTCATGCACACCCGCTACCCAGTGTTGCAGAACAGACTTGTCGACCGTCAACAAGGGAATGGGGACATGGAGCCTAGTGAATGGAGGCAAGGACATAACCTGATAAACACTGTGGATGTACAAGGCCCCAACAGAGCTTCACGTGAAGGGAAGAAGCAGCACAACCTACTGAGACACTGGTGCAACCCCCAGCTGGAGCAGTGGAGTGGCAGGACAGGATGATAGATGTTTAATGGATGCTTCCTTGAGGCTGTCACATAACGCTGATGAGATTGTGCCATGTATGTTGAATGGTCCCACAATGAATAGGGCATTAATAAAGAGCTTTGTTTATTTTAAAATGTGTTGATCAATGAATAAATAGTTATTGATAATAAAGGTCCATATGTGTGGCAGCTGGGATGACTTTATTAAATAAGCAAAATGAACCATGTAAACTGTCTTAAGTGTCTTAAGCAAAGATAAACTTTCTTAGGTAAACTTTATGACTGTATTAAATAAGCAAAATGAACCAAGTAAAGTGTCTTAAGCAAAGATAAACTTAACAAGTAAACAACTCAGTTTCTGACGCTATTCTCAGTCACTCTGAGTCAAGTCCATGGTCTCAGCTGTTAAGCAGGCAGGGACTGTGGAGGTGGCTGTGGCTTGAGTGCTGGTCTGAGGCACCATTGGGGTGCTTGGCCCCAAGGGTACAACAGGTGGTGGTGTGTTCAGGAAGCTATCCGAGAGCTGACTCAGTCCAGTGAGGTTGAGAGTCCCTTCATCAAGGACTTGAGAAGTCAGGCCCAATACTGATGACAGATTGTCCGTTGATGGGCTTGGCTGTGGGGTGGAGGAAGGAGGAGTGTAGTGGGGCTGTCTGGTCTGCAGCTGGGTGAGGACTGGCGTCTGTGGTGTCCGATGAACCTGGGCCTGGACTGGGAAGTTCTGCTTGTGCTGTGGGAAGTCCTGGTAGTTGTAGCCTTGGTAGGTGAGGGGCTGTTGAAAGCCGTGGAAGGGCTGTGACATCGGCTGGGGTGGAGGGGCAGACCTGGAGTGGGTAGCAGCAGGTTCATATATGATGAAGGTGTTCCGGCCCGAGGATGCTCTGTCCAAGTGGACCAGCTGAGAGACAAGTTCTGTGCTGGTCTTCATTGTGTCCCTGATCTCCAACAGCACACTGTGGTCCTGGTCCTCCAGTCTGCCTCTCTGCCTGCATCCTGTGGAGCTGGAGCTGGGGGTGGGGGTGGGCTGGCCTCTGGTGGCTGCTGCTTCTTCCTCCATTTGTGACAGCAGGGCATTATCCTCCACGGGATCCTCCATGTCCGCCGGCATGGGGAGTGCAGCTGTTGAGGGGGGTCTCTGCCGTGGGGCCCTCTGAAGACACCTGCCTGGACAGGGTAGCTGGCTCCTGGCTGGAAGAGGACTGGCTGTCTGTGGGCTGTCTGACGGAGAGGGGTCTCAGAGGGGCTGCTCCTGGGTGGCGGATCTCATGCTCCAGGAAACTGCACTTGGCCATGACGTACATCTCCCGGTCAGTGAGCTTGACAGCAGCCTGCCCGGATTTCTTGAGGTGTAGCTTGCCATACCAGGTGTGCATGTGCTTCCACCATCCAAGGAGTACTTCTGCAGTGTACCCCAGGCTCTCTGCCTTGTCTCTCCAAGCTGCCTGCTTCTTCTTGGTATCCCGATACAGTCTGTGGCCCTTTCTCCACAGGTACTCGTTCTCCCTCAGCCATTCCAGCACCTCATCCTCATGCTCCTCAGAAACGGTGTTCTGTTTCCTCTCTCCCTTCTCCTTCCCTTGCCTCTTCCTCCCTCTGGCAGGGGCTTGAGCAGCAGGGCCTTCAGGGGCTTGAGCACAGGGCCTTCAGGGGTTTGAGCAGCAGGGCCTTCAGCAGCAGAGCTTTGAGGGCCTTGGGGCTGGTCCACCACAGCAGCAGCAGCTTCAGAATCAGTGCCAGGGGGTGGGATGCTGGTTCTGGCCTTCTTCACCTTGCCAGGGCTTGAACAAGTAGGCACGGACTTCCTCTTCTTGCCTGACTGACGAACCACGGTGTTCCTGCAAGATGTATGTGGCAGTACGTCTTTCCCCTGTATGCTGACTATGTGCATGCTGCATCCTTTTATATTCGCAGAGCTGATGCAATTCATACTCCCCGCATGCACAGTGAATGCTTTGCATCTGATATACATCCGTGCAGCATCCCCTTTGTTTCCTATAGGCGTCCGTGATGCATCCGCTTCATCCACTATGCATCTGCTTCATCCGCTATGAGTCCGCTTCAAAATTCTCCCCCGGAACCCCTTCGGAGGTGTCATCCGCTTCCATCCGCTTTCATCCGCTAGGCTTCCTATGAACATCCATTAAACATCCCCGCTACATACTACCCACGTCTGTTCTTTTCCGTTCTGTTTATGCAAATTTTTGCCACTTTTTGGAGCGGATGACAATGGATGGAGCCACCCCCGAAATTTTGCTCATCCGCTGTGTCCTTTATGCATACATTTTGTGTCCGTTGGCCAGTTGGACCTAGCCTTTCCGGTAGCTCTGAAGAGCAGCAGACATAGAACTGGTTCTGTGTCTGCTTATGTTTTTGCCCACCCACCCACCTGAGCTGTTGCCTGACCTTTATTTCCTGATTTTTTCAACTTCAGCTGCCATAGGAGGCACAGCTGCAGTAAAAAAAAGCAGGAAAAAAGGGCTTTTTGAAAGGCTGCTTCTCTGCATGCAGCATGCAGATGACGATTTACAGGCACACACCGGCAACGTGCAGGGAAGCACATCATAAATCACCGAACCTCATAAATGACCGAACTGGTAGTTAACCCTGTTGGATCCCACCCCTGCTTCTTTCCCTGATTAGTTTCCATCCATTGATTCTTGTTCTGCCTTCAGGTGCTTTGGAGAATAGCTTGATTCCCTCTTCTTTGTGGCAGTCCTGGACATATTGGAACTCTGCTATTATGTCACCCCAGTCCTTCTTTTTATTAAACTAGACATACCCAATTCCTGCAACTGTTCTTCATATGTTTTAGTCTCCAATCCTCTTTCATTTTGTTGCTCTTCTCTGCACTCATGATACCCCATGCACCATCAATGCTTTCTTAAACACCCATCCTTATAGAGATATAATCACTCTAATCGAGAAAGAGCTATATAGACAAGTAGCTTACTCATGCAATTTTCTGCTGTATCAGCTAACTTGTACATGGTTGATGCACATTCTATATGTGCAGTGTGATATTTTTGGAATCTGTTGCATGGTGTAATGCTTGAGTTTTCTGGATACCTCTTTTGTTTACAACTGAGATGCATATCCTACACAATGCTTACAGCAGAACTATGCAAGCTATTCCCTCAGATACATAGTGACATCACTATCTACTTTGTATACTATTGGACCTGCTGGCCAGAAATTGAAGGAATTATAGACCAACACATCCATAGGGCAAAAGGATAGGAAAGGCTAGACATGCTATTAGAATGAGATAGGCCCCACCTAAATGTCATGAAAGCATTTGTACAAAATGTGGCATAGTACTGTTATTGAAATGTTACTGAAGTGGACTAGGGCTTGAAATCCAACAAATGAAATTTAATGTACAGAAAAATAAGAAAAACCAAGTTAGGCAAGAAAAATCAAAAGTACGCATGTAGAGTGGGAGAAACCAGGCTTAATAGCAGTAACTGTGAAAGGGATCTTGGAATCCTAGTGGACAACCAATTAAATATGAGCCAATACTGTGCAATGGCAGCCAAAAAAGCCAAAACAATCTTAAGTTGCATTAACAGAGGGATCAATCAAGATCATGTGAAGTACTAATGCCACTCTATAAAGCCTTAGTAAGAGCACACCTAGAATACTCCATCCAGTTTTGTTCACCACAATATAAAAAAGATGTTAAGACTGTAGAAAGAGTGCAAAGAAGAGCAACAAAGATTATTAGAGGATTGGACTGGAGGATAAAACATACAATGAACAGTTGCAGGAACTGGGCATGGCTAGTCTAGTGAAGAGAAGAACCAGGGGAGACATGATAGCAGTGTTTCAATACTTGGGGGGCTGACACAGAGAGAGGGGGTCAAACTATTCTCCAAAGCACCTGAAGGACAGGACAGGAACAATGGATGGAAACTGATCAAGGAAAGATTCAACCTAGAAATTAGGAGAAATTTTCTGACAGTGAGAACTATCAACCAATGGAATAGCTTGCCTTCAAAAATTGTGGAACTTCCTCACTGGAAGCTTTCAAGAAAAGACTGGACTACCATCTGCCAGATATTGTGTAGGGTCTCCTGCTTGGGTATGGGGTTAGACTAGATGACCTATAAGGTCCCTTCCGACTCTGTTAATCTGTTATCCGCAGTCACATGGTAAAAGGAGAGTCCATGACTTGAATAAATAAATAAATATAAACAAACAGATTGTGAAAAACTGTTATAAATGAATTACTCAACTATAATGCAGATAATTATAAACAGAAGCATTAATTATACTACAGCATCCGGGATTTAAAAAATGTAAATGAATTAATAAATTAAATTTTAATTAATGGTCATTAAAAAAAGCCTCTTATTATACATTGAGCATATTCATTGCCAGTTGAAGTATATATTACTGAGTTAGACAGACCATGGTAAAAAACTCTCTAAATTAACACTCAACTCCACAACTTTAATTAAAGTGCTTGATTCTTTTCCCTTCTGCTATAGTGCATATTTACTGATGCACTTCTTCTAAGTTAAAGCCATGAAGAACCATAAACAGAAGAAATTAGTTAATCCCTGGGACAGTTTCATTGTAAGAAGAAATTTGAGAATGGAATGGATGGAGTGGTATTAAAAAGTAAAACGGAAAAGCAATGCATGGTCTGCAGGAAAATATTTTTCAGCCCCTCCCCAAAAAAGAACATATTTAATGGATAGCCACACAAACACAAAACATAGATTCCCCCCTTTTTCTTATTGCTCAAGTCAACATTTTGCTAAAACAAGGAACAACTTGCACAAAAAGTGTTGATTTTGAAACTGATATTGCCTCATAAAGCAAGAATGTAATAAAACCAAAGTGTGTGTGTGTGTGTTGTGTGTGTGTGTGTGTGTGTGTGTGTGTGTGTGTGTGAGAGAGAGAGAGAGAGAGAGAGAGAGAGACAGAGACAGAGACAGAGACAGAGACAGAGACAGAGACAGAGACAGAGACAGAGAGAAAGAGAGAAAGAGAGAAAGAGAGAGACAGAGAGAATGAAGTGGTGAGTGGATAGGGACAGGTAATCCTCAATGTACGACTTAAGTTAATTGTTAAGTTGCTAATGATTGTTAAGTGAATCTGTCTTCCTCATTGATTTTGCTTGTCAGAAGATCTAAAAAAGTGATCATCTGACCCCAGGACACTGCAACTGTGATAAATGTGAGTCAGTTGATAAGCATCAGAATGTAAATCACATGACTATGGGGGTGCTCCAATGGTCATAAATGTGAAAAATGGTAATAAGTCACTTTTTCAATGCTGTTGTAACTTCAAACAGTCACTAAGTGAACTGTTGTAAATCAAGGACTACCTGTATACACAAACAGCAGTTCTAAAGCCCCTGTCACACTGCGGGAACAGATGGAAAGAGGATGTAAAACGGAGAAAAACACTTACCATCCGTTGGTTAACGCGATGCTTCCGTTCTGTACTCACTGCCTCCGTTTTGCTTCCTCTCTATCCGTCCAGCATCCATCTATTGACATTTCATCCGCTCAAAAGTTTTTGAGCTGCTCAAAACTTTTGAGCGGGAAATGGATCCAATGCGTCCATTCTGCATCCGCTAGGCATACAGGGGACATCCACTCTGCATCCATTGTCATCCGTTACGCATCCGCTATATCCACTAGGCATCCGCTGTGCATCCGCGCAATTCGAATCCGCTCCAGCAGTAAACGGACACAGGGAGGAAGCAGAACAGACGCAGAACGGACGCGCAGCGTTAGTAGCACGGACGGAGAAAAGATGAAAGCGGATGCAGCTCGCAAAAAAGCATTTAAAATGGAAAAAATGTTCGCAGAGGGGACCTATCTCTGATATTAAGCATGTCTAGAGGATGCCTAGAGGATGCAAAAGGATGCTTCCGTTCCGCATCCGCTTTCCATCCGCTCTGCGTCCTCCCCCGTCCGTTCCTTTCTGTGTTATCCGCTCTGTTTATGCAAATTTTTGCCCCTTTTGAGAGCGGATAACAACGGATGGAACATTTTTCTCATCCGCTGTGTCCTTTTTACAAACGTTTTGTATCCATTGGACAGTGTGACAGGGCCTTAAGGCCTTTAATGAGTCTATAATCATTAACATATAATAAATGTATTTGGGAAAAGAGCCTCACAGTCGAAACTGAACCGATCTGTAAATATATACGTTTAGACAGACAGTTCTTAAGATATCCTGATTCCAAATCTTCTGTAGACCTATAACGTCAAAAGCTGGTTTCTGGTTTGGCATTTTTATTGGACAGAAACTTAATGAAAGCATATATTCCAGAACCTGCCAATCAAGCTTCCATATTTTGCATGGGTTGAAGTTTCTGAGAAGTTTCTAAAGGGTGTATTTCACTATTGTAATGACTAATTTCAGTCCAGGAGGGTTTGGAACAGAGATAGCAAGGCAGTAGAAGAAGCTTGACCCTAAATGCCACTCAAACAGCTAAAGCCCCTGTCACACTGAACCAACAGATGCAAAGAGGATGTAAAACGGACAAAAAAGCTTGCCATCCGTTGGAAAATGCGATGCATCCGTTGTGTACTCACTGCATATGTCTTTCATATGCTCTATCCGTCAAACATCTGTCTACTGCTATTTCATCCGCTCAAAAAGTTTTGAGCTGCACAAAACTTTTTGAGCGGATGAACTTTCCGCCGCATAAGATCTACATCTGCGACACATACAGGGAACAAACATTCTACGTCCGTTGTCATCCATTACATGTCCTATGTATCCTCTCGGCATCCTCTGGCCATCCGCACAACTCACATCCGTTGCAGCGGAAAGCGGAAAGAGGGAGGAAGTGAAAGGTACACGGAACGTCCACACAGCATAAGTAGCACAGACATTGAAAGGGTGAAAGCGGATGCAGCTTGGATAGAAAGCATTAAAACGGACAAAACGTTCGTATAGGGGACGTATCTCGGATATTTCGGATGTCTGGAAGATGCCTAGAGTATGTGGAAGGACAGCTAGCAGAAAACCGACATTTCCTATAAAAAGGGGGAGGAAATCACCTGGATCTCACTTTCAGTCCAGCAGCCCTGGTGTGCCGACCTCTTCAGCCTTGCTCTTGCTCTTCCACATCATCCATTGATCTCCACCATGGATCATCGCACACTCCTTTTGGTAGCCGCCATCATTCAATACCAGAACCAAGCTCTCCTCAGACTGTTTCACCTTTTCTACGCAAAGAGAAGGAGACATCCAAGAAGTGTCTGGGTCCGACAATGGATCGGGAGAAGAGCGGAGTTTGGACTGTATGACAAGCTGATGGTGGAGCTGAGGAACGAAGACACTCGTGCATTCCAGCACTTCATGAGGATGCCACCAGCCATGTTTGACGAAGTTGTGGAGCGTCTGAGACTCAGGTTGACCAAGGCAAAAAACAACTTCCATCCCAGCCTGGACCCTGGACTGAAGGTGGCACTGACTCTGCGACACCTGGCCTCTGGGACTACATACAGAAACATGCAGTATGCCTAGAGGATGCCACACAACACCATCAGCATTGTGGTCAGAGAAGTGGTGCAGGCCATCATCAAAGAATACATGGAGGAGCTCCTCCAGTGTCCCACCACTAAAGAAGGCTGGAGAAAAGTTGCAGAGCAGTGGTATCAGAGGTGGAACTTTCCCCACACCGTTGGAGCCATAGATGGGAAGCACGTGGCCTGCAAAGCTCCACCCAACTCGGGGTTCAATTATTTCAACTTCAAGGGCTTCTTCAGTATCATCCTCTTTGCCATGGTCGATGCTGACTACAAGTTCATCTACATCGATGCTTCAGGCAACGGGTCATCTTCAGATGGCCAGGTATACAACGCTAGTGACCTCAAGGAGGGGCTGGAATGCAACCTCATCATGGGTTTTCCAGGTCCAGACCCCCTACCCAACGACACGCAAGATGTGCCCTACTTCATCGTGAGGAATGACGCCTTCTCCCTCAGAACCTACCTCATGAAGCCCTACACCTCCAGACTCCTCACCTGTGAAGAGAGGATCTTCAACTACAGGCTGTCCAGGGCAAGACAGGTGGTGGAGAATGCCTTTGGCATCCTGGCCAACAGGTTCCAGGTACTTCTCACCACCATGCAGCATCACCCACAGACCGCGAGGAACATCGTGGAAGCTTGCTGCATCCTGCACAATCTCATGCGCACCCGCTACCCAGTTTTGCAGAACAGGCTTGTGGACTGTCAACAAGGGAATGGGGACATGGAGCCTGGTGAATGGAGGCAAGGGCGAAACGTGATCGACACTGTAGATGTACCAGGCCCCAACAGAGCTTCACGTGAAGGGAAGAAACAGTGCAACCTCCTGAAACACTGGTGCAACTCCCCAGCTGGAGCAGTGGAGTGGCAAGACAGGATGGTAGATGCTTAAAGGATGCTTCCTTCAGCCTATCTCATCACACTGATGAGACTGTGTCATGTATGTTGAGTGGCCTTACAATTAATAGGGCATTAATAAAGAGTTGTGTTCATGTTGTAATGTGCGGATCAATGATTAAATTGTTATTGATAATAAAGGGCCATATGTGTGGCAGCTGGGAGGGTGGATCATACAGTCCCACTATGCTTGCACTGGAGCTTTATCTATCCCACAGCTATCCTTACCCATCCCACAGCTATCCATTCCACAGCTATCCTTACCAATCCCACAGCTATCCTTACCCATCCCACAGCTATCCATCCCACAGCTATCATTATCCATTATCCATCCCACAGCTATCCATCCCACAGCTATCCTAACCAATCCCACAGCTATCATTACCCATCCCGCAGCTATCCATCCCACAGCTATC
>BLBF01000004.1:18034474-18105795 GCA_015471245.1 Laticauda colubrina | reverse complement strand
CCACAGCTATCATTACCCATCCCGCAGCTATCCATCCCACAGCTATCCCACAAGCATGCAAAGGCTTAACCCTTTTTTCAAAGTTTTCCCCAACACTTTTTTAAGAAAAAAAATGAACCAAGTGTGTGAAGCAAAGATAACCTTTATTAATAACAAACTGTATGACTTTATTAAAAAGCAAAATGCCCCAAGTAAAGTGTCTTTAAGCAAAGATAAGGTGAGCAGGTAACAACTCAGTCTCTGGCACTCTTTTCAGTCACTCTGAGGCATGCCCATGGTCTCAGATGTAAAGGGGCCAGGGACTGTGGAGGTGGCTGTTGCTGGAGTGCTGGTCTGAGGTGCCATTGGGGTGCCTGGCCCCGAGAGTACAACAGGAGATGGTGTGTGCAGGAAGCTCTCAGAGAGCTGACTCAGTCCTGTGAGGTTGAGAGGCACTTCCTCAAGGACCTGGGATATGAGGCCCAAGACTGATGACAGATGTTCTGAGGAAGGGCTTGGCTGTGGGGTGGAGGAAGGAGGAGTGTAGTGGGGCTGTCTGGTCTGCAGCTGGGTCAGCTGAGGCATCTGTGGCATCTGTGGCGTCCGAGGAACCTGGGTCTGGACTGGGAAGGGCTGCCTCTGCTGTGGGAAATCCTGGTAGTGGTAGGCTTGGTTGGCGAGGGGCTGCTGAAATCCGTGGAAGGGCTGTGACATCAGCTGGGGTGGAGGAGCAGACCTGGAGTGGGTAGCAGCAGGTTCAGCTGAGCCTGGAGGGTAGTGCAGAAGAGCTATGATCCTCTCCTTCATCACCTGGTACTGGGCCTCGGACATGTCCATGAGGGTCTGGCCCATGTATGTGATGAAGGGCTTGCGGTTGGAGGATGGTATGTCAAAGTGGACAAGCTGGGAGAGGAGATCTGTGCTTGCCTTGATTGTGTCCCTGATCTCCAAGAGGACAGTGTGGCTCTATCCCTCCGGTCTGCCTCTCTGCCTGCTTTCTGTGGAGGTGGAGCTGGGGGTGGGTGTGAGTTGGTCTCTGGTGGCTGCCTTTTCTTGCTCCATCTGAGACAGGGGATCCTCCATGTCCTCTTGCACGGGGAGTGCAGCTGTGGGGGGGGTCTCTGTCATGGGGGCCTCCAAAGACACCTACCTGGACACGGTAGCTGTATCCTGGCTGGAAGAGGAGTGGCTCTCTGTGGGCTGTCTGAGGGAGAGGGTTGACAGAGGGGCTGCTCCTCGGTGGCAGATCTCACCTTCCAGGAAGCTGCACCTGGCCATGACATAGGTCTTCCGGTCAGTTAGCTTGACAGCGGCCTGCCCGGATCTCTTCAAGTGCAGCTTGCCATACCAGGTTTGTACATGCTTCCACCACCCCAGGAGGACATCTGAAGTGTAGCCCAGGCTCTCCACCTTCTGTCTCCACGCTGCCTGCTTCTGCTTGGTGTCGCAATAGAGCCTGTGGCCCTTCCTCCACAGGTACTCATTCTCCCTCTGTATTCCAGCACCTCCTCCTCATGGTCCTCGGAAATGGAGTACTGTTTCCTCTCCCCCTTCTCCTTCCCTTGCTTCTTCCTCCCTCTGGCAGGGGCTTCAGGGCCTTCAGCAGCAGGGCTTTGAGGGCCTTGGGGCTGGTCCATCACAGCAGCACCAGCAGGAGAAGCACCAGCAGCAGCAGGAGAAGCACCACCACCAGCAGCACCAGCAGCACCAGCAGGAGAATCACCACCACCAGCAGCAGCAGGAGAAGCACCACTAGCACCAGCAGCACCAGCAACACCAGCAGCAGCACCAGCAGGAGAAGCACCAGCAGCAGCAACACCAGGAGCACCAGGAGCAGCAACAGCAGCAGCAGCAGCAGCAGCTTCAGAGTCAGCGCCAGGGGGTGGGGTGGTGGTTCTGTCCTTCTTGCTATGGCTGGCAGGAGTAGGCACAGGCTTCCTCTTCTTCCCCATGGTGTTCTCTCAAGATGTCTCTGGCAGCAGGTCTTTCCTCTGAATGCTGACTGCCTGTGAGCTGCCTCCTTTTATATCCGCGGAGCTTCCGCAATTCATCCTCCCCGCATGCGCAGTGAACGCTTTGCATCCGCTAGGCATCCACTATGCATCCTATAGGCATCAGTGATGCATCCGCATCATCCGCTATGCATCTGCTATGCATCCGTTCCATCTGCTACGCGTCTGCTTTGCTGTTCTCTCCTGGAAGCCCTGCGGATGTGTCATCCGCTTCCATCCGCTTCCATCAGCTCGGCTTCCTACGAACGTCCGCTTTACATCCCCGCTACATCCTCCCCACGTCTGTTCCTTTCCCTTGTTGTCCCCTCTGTTTATGCAAATTTGGGGCACTTTTGAGAGCGGATAACAACGGATGGAAAATTTGCTCATACATACATTTTTTACATTCATTTTGCATTCGTTGGCCGGTGTGACCTAGCCTTAAGAAAGTAACAGATTTAACAGTATGTACTCTATGAGCTACTTAAGAGAAGAGCAATTCCATAAAGAAGAGGGTCAGCACTTCCTGGCTCATTAGAGTAGCTACTCAGTAGTCGAATGGAGTTCCATTTTCTCAGCCTAAATATAATCAACTATTGATGTGGGATTCCCATTCAAAGTTTCCTTTCCCTACTTAATTTAGCTGAAGGGGGAAAGCCAATCACTGAACACCTCTTCCTATGTTTTATGTGGACAAAATAAGTCATATGATATGATTTATATGACCCATATTTATGATGACAAGTATGAACAAACTATCCACACATACTGAATTCCTATTTCTGACAGCTGATGCACAAAATTTTCTCAAATGGCAGCAAAGGATTTTTCAAGACAACTAGTATGGCTGTATGCCTCATGTCCTTCCCCAACATATATCCAAATATTAACCAAGGCATTTCCAAACTTAGGGTGAGGATAGCGGGGAAATAGATTTGCATGAATTCTAAACAATTCTTGGCATCCAATACAACCTGAACTTGACCTGTCACAACCTTCTCAAGCATCTTCCTTCCCCAAAGGTGATATTGGACACACTTTTCAGGAACCAAAGTGATGTTGGGCAATACTTTTCAGGAACCAAAGTGAAATATAAACTAAATACTTATTTGAAGAAAGAATGGATAGGATTGAGAGGAAAAGGAAGATAAAGTCATGCTTCCAAGAGAAAAGGGAGAGTTTAGTGAACAAAAGGCAAGGTGGTGGAGGAAAGATGGTGTGCAAAATCAGGAAAGTATGGGCAAGTATCATAAATGGTGTTAGTATCAACTAATAATAAGTATATTTTCTTTTTAGCTTATGTATTTATCTTGTTTACTATATCTTATTCCTTGTCTGTGTTTTGTGTAGTTGAGAGATAATGACAGATGTCTGCTATCTACTCTATCTACCTATCCATCTATCCATCCATCCATCCATCTTTTCTCAAAGAATAACAATAGCATGGTTGTATCCTTCAAGGCAATTCAGAGGTTCTCCTCTCTTGAAAACTACTAATTACTTTTTGACCCAATTAGCCTATTGCTTTCACTAGTTAATATTATGAAGCAGCTATCTATAGGCTGGATGTATTCAGATTGTAGCATAACCATTAGCTCTACTGCTGGGAATATAATCTGGAGGCCACTAGCTTGGACCATGATAAACCAAGTAAACTACTGTTTCAACAGCTTTCTCCATGTTATCTCCTAAATGCAACAATAAATGCCTCTTGAAAAACCATTTATGTCTAGTTCAGAGGATAGACAGAGGCCCAAGTCAAGGTGATTACAAGTGCTATCATCTTTGAAATACTTAGCAAACTAGGATTGAGGTTCTCCTAAGATTGTCTTTGGCTCTCTTTGAAGTAAGTAGACTGTCCAACAGTTCTACCCATTGGCAAGTACAGCAAGTTTTCTAAATCAATTCTCTCCAATTTGATTGGACTTCAAACCCCATAATTCCTAAATGCATAGCAAACAGGAGCTAAAGCTGAGTGCATTAAGAGGCTTCCTGGTTGCACTCTATGGGAAAGGCTTTTTTTAACCTTCGCTGTTATCATAACCATAGAATCTGTACTAACAAGACCTCAAATCTGTATTAAGACTGAGCTAACTTGGTTCAAGCTTTTCTGCATTTATGTTCGAGCTCACACATCTAAATTGTGAGTTAACTCCCTGGAATAATAGATAAAAGCAAATGAGAGGTTTTCTGAAGAATGGGACATGATGCCTAGCAGGTATCAATTCTACCACTTCAACATTGCTATACGCAGAGTGTTCAAGAGCAAAGAAAAGGAGGAGGATGGGCGGGGGGACTACAGTAATAAGGATCAAGAGGTACTCTTCCCACAAAGGCATATAGTCTTTCAAGCCTGATTTCTGAGTTCTTATACATATGATGCTGTATCATTAATAGTTGTTATGGGGGAAAAAAATCAAAGCATTTTAAGTGAGCTGTTAAAAAGCTATTGTTGTACTCTCTATTATGCTAATCAATGCAGGATCTTCTGTTGCATAATAGAATAAGGGAAACTGAGTTTTCAGGCTGAATTACATCTTTCTTAAAAAATACAATCCCCAAACACCACAGTATCTGTGCAAGCTGTTACAGCCTTTTCAAGACATGCAAGCTTTTTTTTTAATGAAGAGTATAAAAATAGGGCTCCATGGTTAGGGCATTGCTAAGTGAATAGAATAATGTAAAATTAGCTATAATTGAAGATTAACGGCTGTTCAGTGCTTCTCTGTGTTCCAATCAACATTCAAAGCTCCACTTAACCAGAGGCTTTCCAATTCTTTTCATTGCAACTGAACGAGAGACTTCAGGATGCGGGCCAGAAATAGCACTGGTTCCTCTGTGGATTCCTTCACCAGGATCTGATTAGGAAAATACAGTACTCCTGATCCCATTAGATCTCCTAGCAGCATTTAATACCACTGATGTTGGGAAAACTTACCTGCTGATTTGAATGAGGTTCCGAAGATGCTTTTTTTCAAGAGGCAATCCTGCCCACACACTTTTATCTTCCTTGGTGACTTCAATCTACCTCGTATTAACTGGACCCTAAACGAATGTACAGTTGAACCCATACATGCAACCTTCTACAATGCTGTTACAAATCTGGGACTGGAACAACTAGTAACCAACAATACTAGGTTTAACAACTGCCTGGATCTCATCTTCTGCAATAGTTTCATTGTGATGATTTTTGTGTGGACGTAACATGATTGACTTTTGTCTCAACATACGTCCACACAAAAATCATCACAATGACAAAATCCCCAATTAAAACTTCAAAAAAGGCAACTATGATCTTATAATCTCTTTTCCCTTGATTGGCAATTTCTATTCACTGGATGAAATACTGTTGAAGACCGTTACAGCATATTCTTACTGGAAATCAAAAGAGCCATCAAACTGTATGTATCAATAACAACTCCCAAAACCAGGAAAAACAGATTACCCATAACAATAAGGAAGCTTCAATCCAAAAAGAGGTCACTTTGGCGAAAAAATAAATCTAGTCATTTTGCCAACTTCAAAAGCCGATACAAAAATCTATGCCACCAGATAAAAACTAAATGCACTAATTATCACATTAAAGCCCCTGTCACACTGCACCAACGGATGCAAAGAGGATGTAAAATGGACAAAAAAGCTTGCCATCCATTGCAAAACGCGATGTACTCACTGCCTCCATTTTGCTTCCTCTCTATCCGTCCAGCATCCGTTAATTGACGTTTCATCCGCTCAGAAAGTTTTGAGCTGCTCAAAACTTTTGTGTGGAAAATGTATCCAATGCGTCCGTTCTGCATCCGCTAGGCATCCGTTCTGCATCCGTTACGCATCCGTTACGCATCCGCTATATCCGCTAGACATCCGCTGCGCATCCGCGCAACTTGCATCCGCTCAGATGCAGGGAGGAAGCAGAACGGACGCAGAACAGATGCAGAACGGATGCAGAACGGATGCAGAATGGATGCCTAGTGGAAACAAAGTGTTTAAAACGGAAAAAACGTTCGCAGAGGGGACCTATCTCGGATATAAAGGATGTCTAGAGGATGCCTAGAGGATGCCTAGAGGATGCCTAGAGGATGCCTAGAGGATGCAAAGGGACACCTATACTGCCTATAAAAAGGGGGAGCAACTCATCTGCATCTCACTTTCAGACCAGCAGCCCAGCTGTGCAGATCTCTGCAGCCTTCATCTGACTCTTCCTCTTCCACAGCATCCAGTCATGTCAACCATGGATCGTAACACAGTCCTTTTGGCAGCCACCATCCTTCTGCAACAGTGCGAAGCCATCTACAGGCTCTGTGAACTCTACTACGGGAAGAAAAGGAGGCGGCCAAGAAGCATCTGGGTCCGAAGATGGATCGGGAGAAGAGCAGAGTACGGACTGTACAACAAGTTGATGGTGGAGCTCAGGAACGAAGACACTCGGGCATTCCAGAACTTCATGAGGATGCCTCCAGCCATGTTTGATGAAGTTGTGCAGCGGCTGACACCCAGGTTGACCAAGGCAAACACTAACTTCCGACCCAGCCTGGAACCTGGACTCAAGGTGGCACTCACTCTGTGCCACCTGGACTCAGGGACCACCTACAGGAGCATGCAGTACGGCTGGAGGGTGCCACACAACACCATCAGCATTGTGGTCAGAAAAGTGGTGCAGGCCATCATCGAAGAATACCTGGAGGAGCTCCTCCAGTGCCCCTCCACTGATGAAGGAGGGAAGAAAGTTGCAGAGCAGTGGTATCAGAGGTGGAACTTCCCACACACCCTTGGAGCCATAGATGGCAAGCACATGGCCTGCAAAGCACCACCCAAGTCGGGGTCCACTTATTTCAACTACAAGGGCTTCTTCAGAATTGTCCTCTTCACCATGGTCGATGCTGACTACAAGTTCAGGTACATCGATGCTTCAGGCAGCGGCTCATGTTCAGATGCCCAGGTATACAATGCCAGTGACCTCAAGGAGGGGCTGGAAGGCAACCTCATCATGAGCTTTCCAGATCCAGAACCCCTGCCCAACGACACGCAAGATGTGCCCTACTTCATCGTGAGGAATGACGCCTTCTCCCTCAGAACCTACATCATGAAGCCCTACACTTCCAGACTCCTCACCCGTGAAGAGAGGATCTTCAACTACAGGCTGTCCAGGGCAAGGCAGGTGGTGGAGAACGCCTTTGGCATCCTGGCCAACAGGTTCCAGGTACTTCTCACCACCATGCAGCATCGCCCAGAGACCGTGAGGAGGATTGTGGAAGCTTGCTGCATCCTGCACAATCTCATGTGCACCAGCTACCCAGTTTTGCAGAACAGGCTCCAGCAAGGCAATGGGGACATGGAGCCTGGTGAATGGAGGCAAGGGCGAAACCTGATAGACACTCAGGATGTGCAAAGCCCCAACTCACGTGAAGGGAAGAAGCAGCGCAACCTCCTGAGACACTGGTGCAACTCCCCAGCTGGAGCAGTGGAGTGTCAAGACAGGATGATAGATGATTAAATGGGTGCTTCCTTCAGCCTGTCTCATCACACAGATGAGATTGGGCCATGTATGTTGGGTGGGCCTACAATGAACAGGGCATTTAATAAAGAGTTGTGTTCATGTTGAAATGTATGGATCAATGATTACATTGTTATTGATAATAAAGGGCCAAAGGTGTGGCACCTGGGAGGGCTGACCATACAGTCCCACTATGCTTGCACTGGAGGCTTTTCTATCCCACTGCTATCCTTACCCATCCCACAGTTATTACCCATTCCACAGGTATCCCTGCCCATCCCACTGCTATCTTAACCCATCCCACAAGCATGCAAAGGCTTAAACCAATTCTAAAAGTTTCCACCAAGACTTTATTACAAAAAAAAGAAATGAAGCAAGTGTGTGAATCAAAGATAAACTTTATTGAACAACAAACTGTAAAAAAAAAAAAATGACCCAAGTCAAGTGTCCAAATAAAGTCGACAGGTAGCCAGCTACCCAGTCTCTGGCACTCTTATTGGTCACTCGGAGGTGTGCCCAGTCTCAGGGGTGAAGGGTCCAGATGCTGTGGAGGTGGGTGGTGCTGGAGTGCTGGTCTGTATCATCATTGGGGTGCCTGGCCCTGAGAGGACAACAGAGGACAGTGTGTTGAGGAAGCTCTCAGACAGCTGGCTCAGACCCGCAATGCTGAGAGGTCCTTCCTCCATGCCATGGGGTGTCAGCCCCAGTACTGATGAGAGATGCACTGAGGCCGGGCTTGGCTGTGGGGTGGAGGAAGGAGTAGTGTAGTGGGACTATCTGGTCTGCAGCTGGGTGAGGACTGGAGTGGGTGGCATCGCTGTCGTCGGTGGCATCATTGTCATGGATGGCATCGGTGGCATCAGTGGAACCGGTGGCAACAGTGTCGTCCGATGACTCTGTGCCTGGACTGGGAAGGGCTGCTGCCTGTGCTGCTGGACCTCCTGGTAGCCGTAGCCTTCGTAGGTGAGGGGCTGTGGGAAGCCTTGGAATGGGAGGGACATTACCTATGGTGGAGGTGGAGGAGCAGACCTGGACTGGGTGGGAGCAGGTTCCTCTGGATCAGGAGGGTTGTAAAGCAGCTCGGTGATCCGGTCCTTCACCACCTGGTACTGGGGTTCCTCCATGTTCTTGAGGGTCTGGTTGACATAGGTGAGGAAGGGCTTGCGGTTGGAGGAGGAGGAGTCGGTGCTGACCAGCTGAGAGAGGAGATCTATACTGGTCCGGATGGTGTCCCTGATCTCCAGCAGGACAGTGTGGCTCTGCCCCTCCTGCTGTCTGGCTCTCTGCCTTTCTGTGGAGGCGGAGCTAGGGGGTGGTGGATGCGGCTACGACTGTGGTGGACTCGATGTCTCCTTTCTCCCACCGCACCAGGGAGTCCTCCACGTGCTCTACCATGGTTACAACAGCTGTCCGCGGGTTCTCCGCCGTGGCACGCTCCACAGAAACCTGCCTGGAGACAGGGACTGACTCTCGGCCGGAAGAGGACTGGGTCTCAGCAGGCTGCCGGAGAGAGAGGGTTGTGAGAGGGGCTCCTGGTCCTCCTCGGTGGCGGATCTCACCCTCCAGGAAGCTGCACCTGGCCATGACGTAGGTCTCTCTGTCCGTCAGCTTCACCGTGGCCTGGCCAGATTTCTTCAGGTGCAGCTTCCCGTACCAGGTGTGCATGTGCTTCCACCAGCCGAGGGGCACATCCGAAGTGTAACCCATACTCTCCACCCTCTCTCTCCAAGCAGCCTGCTTCCTTTTGGTGTCTCTGTACAGCCGGTGTCCCTTCCGCCACAGATAGTCATTCTCTCTCAGCCACTCCAGCACCTCATCCTCGTGTTACTCCTCAATGAAGTATTGCCTCCTCTCCCGTCCCCGCATACGCCTCTTCCTCCCTTTGGCAGGACCGGATGGGCCCTCATAAGAGGGGCTCCCAGGTCGTAGGGGCTGCTCCTCCACACCACCACCAGCAACAGCACCAGCAGGATCATCATCATCATCATCACCAGCAGGATCATCATCATCATCGTCGTCATCAGCAGCAGCAGCAGGATCAGCAGGACCAGGATCAGCAGCAGCAGAGTAAGCACCAGGAGCCCCAGCAGCAGCAGCAGCAGTAGCACCAGGAGCACGAGCAGGACCAGGAGCACAAGCAGGACCAGGAGCACGAGCAGGACCAGGAGCACGAGCAGGACCAACAGGACGAGCAGGACCAGCAGGACCAACAGGACTAGCAGGACCAGGAGCAGCTTCTGCAGAGTACGCAGCAGCAGAAGCACCACCGCCAGAAGCAGCTTCAGCAGAAGCTCCAGCACCAGAAGAGCGAGACCGAGCAGCAGAAGCCCCAGCAGAAGCAGAGTCAGGGACAGGGGGCGGGAGGGTGGCCCTGTCCCTCTTGGCAGAGATGGCGGCAGGTTGCTGAGGCTTTCACTTCTTTCCCATGGTTGTGGGATTGCTGGCTGGCAGGGAGGCTGGCAGGGAGGCTGGCAGGCACCAAGGCTGGCAGGAAGGCTGGCAGGAAGGCTGGCAGGAAGGCAGGCACCAAGGCTTGCAGGCAGACTGGCTGGCAGGGAGGC
The DNA here is from genome assembly GCA_015471245.1 of Laticauda colubrina. Classification (NCBI taxonomy): domain Eukaryota; kingdom Metazoa; phylum Chordata; class Lepidosauria; order Squamata; family Elapidae; genus Laticauda; species Laticauda colubrina. The sequence continues at coordinate 18,095,773 of BLBF01000004.1, read as the reverse complement.
TGGAAGGCAGGCTGGCAGCAAGGCTGGCAGGCAGGCAGAGAGCAAGGCTGGCAGGGAGGCTGGCCAGGAGGCTTGGAGGCAGGCTGGCAGGAAGGCTGGCAGCAAGGCTTGCAGGAGGCATGCAGGCAGGGCAGGCAAGGACTCGATGTATCCTGCAGCAGGTCATTCCTCCGAATGCTGGCCACATGCGAGCTGTTTCCCTTTATATCCGCGTGGCTTACACAATGCATCCCTCCCACATGTGCAATTAACACCAGGCATCCGTTAGGCTTCCGCTGTGCATCCGCTAGGCTTCCGCTCTGCATCCGCTTCCTCTGCTGTGCATCCGCTGTGCATCCACTGTATCCGTTCCGCGTCTACTTTGCTGAGGCCCCCCGGAAGCCTAGCGGATGTGCCATCCACTCCCATCCGCTTCCATCCACTGGGCTTCTGTTCTGCATCCGCTTTCCATCCGCTCTGTGTCCTCCCCGCATCCGTGTTATCCACTCTGGTTATGCAAATTTTTGCCCCTTTTGAGAGCGGATAACAACGGATGGAACATTTTGCTCATCCGTTGTGTCTGTTTTGCATCCGTTGGGCAGTGTGACAGGGCCTTAAACAAGAGGAAAACCTTCTATACACAAATTCCACCCGTGCTTTCTACAATTTTGTGAACAACAAACTAAAAGACTCAAGGTCCCTCTCACCCCTGAAAGGACCTAATGGCAAAGTCTGCAACGACAACACCATTAAAGCCAACCTCTTTAACACATTCTTTAGCTCAGTATTTGTAAACAGTAATGGTTCAAGCCCAGTACTTCCTAGTCGAACTACAGACAACTACAATGATCTAATACATATCGATTTTACAGAAGACATTGTTGAAAAAGCACTGCGCAATCTAAAACCATCCCTATTTATTGGACCGGATGGAATATGTGCCTATTTCTTAAAAAAGCTATCCACTGCCATAGCAGAACCTCTAAGCATAATCTTTGAAAAATCTTTCAGGACCAGCTCCTTGCCAAAACTATGATCACAAGCCACAGTCATCCCTATCTTCAAAAAGGGAGACCCCAGCCTAGCTGAAAATTACAGACCAATCTCTTTATGCTGCGTCACCTGTAAAGTCATTGAATCAATTATTAACCAATCCATTATCCTCCACTTGGAGACAAACAACCTACTCTCTAATAAACAATTTGGTTTCAGAAAAAAACTATCCTGTAATCTGCAACTCTTATACTGCAAAAACATATGGACTACACAACTCGATCAGGGCAACGCAATAGACACAATCTACACAGTAAAGCCTTTGATTCAGTGGTACATGACAAACTACCACTAAAACCTTATGGTATCACTGGACAACTACAAAACTGAACAGAAGCATTCCTGTCAAACAGACAACAAATGGTCAAAATTGGGAGCATCCTATCAAATTCTGTACCTGTCAACAGTGGTGTCTCCCAAGGCAGTGTTTTAGGACCAACTCTCTTCATACTCTACATAAATGACCTCTGTAATCATATTAAGAGCAACTGCGTTCTCTTCGCTGATGATGTAAAGCTATTAAACACCACAGACAACACTACTACCCTCCAAAAAAAACATTATGTATCAGAATGGTCAATCAAATAGCAACTTCAAATCTCAACAAATAAATGCTCTGTCTTACATATTGGCAGAAAAAATCAGAAAATAAAATAAAAGCTAAATAGTCAAGACCTTGTTGAGGATCCAAACTCTGTCAAGGACCTTGGAGTCCTCATCTCAAATGTACTGGTCTGTCTCCTGGTAATGCCTCCATGCTCTGGACACTACGGTGACACACACAGAAGACCTTCTTGCCACAGCTGGCACTGATGTGCCATCCTGGATGAGCTGCACTACCTGAGCCAGTTGTGTGCTACCACTAGAGTGAAAGCATCGCCAGCATTCAAAAGTGACCAAACCATCAGCCAGAAAGCATAGGAACTGGGAAGTGGTCTGTGGTCACCACCTGCAGAACCACTCCTTTAATGGGGATGTCTTGCTAACTGCCTATGCTTTCCATCTGTTGTCTATTCCATTTGCACAACAGCATGTGAAATTGATTGTCAATCAGTGTTGCTTCCTAAGTGGACAGCTTGATTTCACAGAAGTGTGATTGACTTGGAGTTACATTATATTGTTTAAGTGTTCCCTTTATTTTTTGGAGCAGTGTATATAAAATCATACATTGCAATGTCCTACCTGCAAATGAATACTTTCGCTTCAATCATAACAATACAAGAGCACACAATAGATACAAACTCAAGATTAACTGCACCAAACTTCACTGCAGAAAATACGACTTCAGCAACAGAGTGGTCAATGTCTGGAATACTCTACCTGACTCTGGTTTCTTCCCCAAACCCCAAAAACTTTAACCTTAGACTGTCTACTATTGACCTCACCCCTTCCTAAGAGGTCTGTAGGGGGGCATGCATAAGCGCACCAATTGTGCCTACCTCCCTGTCCTATTGTTTTTTATTTTTCTTATAAGTACCTATCTCATGTATTCAAACTATATTTATTCTTATACCTGTACCTTGTAAGCGATTGACAAATCAAAGAAATACTAAATACTTTCTTGTTTTTCTTTGAAGACGTTTTGCTTCTCATCCAAGAGAGCTGAAGAAGCTTCTTGGATGAGAAGCAAAATATCTTTAAAACAAAGAAACAAACTAGAGAGTCCAGCTGCCTCTTGAAAAAGCACCTTTGGGACAACCATGATCTGGATCAGTGGTTCCAAAGTGGGCAGTAGCGCCCCCTGGAGGGCAGTGGGATGTCTTAGGGGGGTGCTAAGAGGCAAGGGGACTGGCAGGGGGCTGCTAAGAGGTGGCAGGGGGTGTTCAAGGCGCCAGCCCTGCAGGTTCACTGATTGACTTTCACACCACTCCAGAGCCAGCGCCTCCAATTCGGAAGCGGTGGCACTATGTGCTGCCACGGCCGCATTTGATGTGCCACCCCTCTGTCGCCTCTTAGCGCCCCTCTGCTGGCACCCTTGGGGATGCTAAGAGGTGGCATGAGGCACCGGTCCTGCAGGTTCACTCACTGACTGTAGCACCGCTGTGAAGCTGGCGTCTCCAACACCGTGCCCCCAACCGCCTCTTAGAGCCCCTCTGCTGGCCCCCTTGGGACACCAAGAGGAGGCAGGGGGGCATTCAAGGCGCCAGTCCTGCAGGTTCACCCATTGACTGTAGCACTGCTCGGAGCCGGCATCTCCAATGTGGAAGCGGTGGCACATTACGTGCTGCCACACCACGCCTCCTGTTGCCTCTTAGTGCCCCTCTGCTGGCCCCCTTGGGGATGCCAAGAGGAGGCAGGGGGCCATTCAAGGCGCCAGTCCTCCAGGTTCACCCATTGACTGTAGCACTGCTCCGGAGCCAGAACCTCCAATGGGAAAGTGCTGGCATGTTATGTGCCGCCACAGCCGCATTCGATGCGTCACCCCCGTGCCGCCTCTTAGCGCCCTCTGCTGGCACCCATGGGGATGCTAAGCGGCGGCAGGGGGCATTTGAGGCACCGGTCCTGCAGGTCCACCCATTGACTGTCACACTGCTCCAGAGCTGGCGCCTCCAATGTGGAAGTGGTGGCATGTTATGTGCCCCCGTGGCAGCATTCAATGCACCGTCCCCCTGCTACCTCTTAGTATCCCCAAGGAGGCCAGCAGAGGAGTGCTAAGAGGCAGCAGGGAGGCATTTGAGGCACCAGCCAGCCCTGCAGTTTCACCCATTGAGGCTCCGGTTCTGGAGCAGTGCTACAGTCAACGGGTGAACCTGCAGGGCCGGCACCTTGAATGTCCCCCTGCTGCCTCTTAGCATCCCCAAGGGGGCCAGAAGAAGGGTGCTAACAGGCAGCAAGGGGGCGGCACATCGAATGCGGCCGTGGTGGCATGCTTATGCATTGGAGGTGCGGGCTCTGGAGCAGTGCTAATCAATGGGTGAAACTGCAGAGCTGGCCAGCATCTCAAACGCCTCCCTGCTGCCTCTTAGCCCCCCTCTACCAGCCCCCTTGGGGACACTAAGAGGCAGCAAGGAGGCATTTGAGGCACCAGCCCTGCAGGTTCACCCATTGACTGTAGTAATGCTCCAGAACCTGTGCCTCGAATGCGGCAGCATATTGGGAAAAGCCGCTGCCACCACTTTCCCAAAGTTCCTCCGTTGTCAAATTTTGTCTGTCTGTCAGTCCATCCATCCATCCAATAGGTCTGTCTGCTTGCCTGCCTGCCTGCCTTCCTACCTACCTACCTGCCTGCCTGCCTGCCTTCTGTCTGTCTGTCTGTGTCTCTCTCTCCCTATCCATCCATCCATCCACCCATCCATATTCGAAGCCCCGGCCCCGCAGGCACATTGGGAAAGTAGAGCAAAGCCAGTCTGAGAGGGAGGGAGGGAAGGAGGTAGGTAGGGAGAGAGAGAGAGAGAGAGAGAGAGAGAGAGAGAGAGGGAGAGGGAGAGGGAGAGGGAGAGACCTGATGCATCAGACTGAATGAGGCCTAGTTTAGACTGAAGCCCTTTTCCACATTGAAACATCTTTGCCAGCACATTGAAATCTCTTTGGCTTCTGTTAAAGGTTTTGTGGACGAAACATGGTCAAGACTATCAGGAAGCTCTCACATTTTGTTGAGGCTTTAAACAGGAGCCATTGGACCAGATCTCCACCCTAAAAATTACTTTCCCCCAATGTCAATTCCCCCAGTGCCAATTCTGAAGAAGGCAAAACTGAAATGTACTGGTAAATTACAAGGAGAACAAACTCACACACACACCCTCCCTTCTAACACTGCGGGAGCAGGTGATTGGACTAGAATCAATATCTCATTATCTTTCTCCTTCCTCTCTCCCTCCTTTATTTCTTTTCTTTATGTCCCTTCCTTCCATTCCCCCCTCTTTCTTTGTCCCTTTTCTCTTTATTTTCTCTCTCTCTTTCTCTCTTTCTTTTCTCTCTCTCTTTCCTTCTCTCAGGCTCATCCCTTTGGATCAGGGGTCACCAAACTTTTGGACCTCAGGGACCACCAAACTCATAATTTTAAATCCCAGAGACCACTAATATGAATTTTGACTGACGGTGGCTTTCTGGCATTGGTGTGAGAGAGAGAGAGATCTGATCCAACCTCTCTCTCTCCCTCTCTCTCACACACACAGGCAGGGGTGGAATTTAGACCCCTGATCTAAAGCTGTCAAAACTCCAAAAACTGGTTAAGTAGCTCTGGGGAGTCCAGTCATAAATTAGAACACTTGCTAAACAACCAGTCATTAAATGAAAACCACTTGTATTTGGTTTGCCAGTCACCTGGCCATGCCCACCCAGTCACATGATCAGCAAGCCACACCCACCCAGTCATGTGACCAGCAAACCACACCCTCAAATTAGGCCACACCCACAGAAATTTGAATCCCACCCTTGGGTGGGGGGCACTAAGGATGAGTTTGTAGCACCAAGGAGACGGTGGACCGAAAAAGTTTGGGAACCACTGATCTGGATGATTGAGAATCTCCATAGACATTTGGATAAGATATTCTCAAAAGATGGACTACACAGTTCCATGTATTCTTCTGTTGGCAGTGTTGGAAAGATCCTCACAGTATCAATGGGTAAGACATAAAACGAGTTGAAACTGCAAAATGGAGCTGCTGTTTGATCATCTGAGCGTACACACATACATGCACACACACATGGGGAGGGAAGGAGGGAGGGAGAGGGAGGGAGAGAGAGGGAGAGAGAAGGAGAGAAGAACTTCACCATACAAGGTTGACTCAGCCTTTCACCCTTCCGAGGTCAATAAAACGAGGACTCAGATTGTTGGGGATGACAATATGCTGACTCTGTAAGCCACTTACAGAGGGCTGGAAAGCACTGTGAAGTGGTATATAAGTCTAAGTGCTATTGTTATTGCTATTAAGCTATTCATCTTTCTGACAGAGTTGTACAGCACTTAAAATGTAATTTCCAAATTTGAGCTTGCAGGAGCAGCTACTAAAAGGGTGTTGTGAACAGCTGCTCCTGATCTCTCATGCATTCCAAACATTTTTGGAGAACCTATCTAAAGGATTTCAGGATCCTACTGACTATGTAAGCATTGCATGCCACCCAATGAGCAGCCAGATGCACTGGCAAAGCTTACAGGCTTACACAGCAGGGCTTATAAACTACCTATCTCAAATTCTTGTATATGTTTTCAATGCAACCTTATGATCGGAGGGTTGAGTTTCAAAAGGGCAGACTAAGTTATAGCTCTCTCATAAATATCAACACAGTAGAAAAACAATTTTAAAAGTAACCTGGCTGATCATAGTTTATCCTCTAAATTATTTTGGCTAATTAGTTATACTAAAACAATCAACAATCACATATTTGATAAGGCATGCCAGTAGCAGATGAGATTGGCCCAGCATCATACTGGAACTTGGTGGTACAGTATGCCCTTTCCACCAAATGGTTTATCAGTACCTAAATATTGCAAGACACTCACATTGCCTTGTTTCTTTTCCTTCCTCTCTATTAGAAAGACAGTAGAGAAAAGAATGAAGAGGAATTTTATTGGACTGTCATTGTCCTTCTACTGCAACATATATACCATGGAGGGTAGATTTATTTCTTGATGTATTTATTAGATGTATTTACTGCTGCAATCAAAAGACTGTCAGTGCAACTCAATATAATTTAGAACATGAATGAAAAAATAAAAAAAGAAAACATCCACAGTATAGAATATAGACGTATGGATTTTCATAATAACATCCACTAACAACTTTATTAAAATAACCACTGTAATGTATTGTACAGATTCAATCAACCAACAGGGTCAGCCAAAGCTAAAAGATCTTCCAGAAGAATTCTATCTTGACCAATATCCCAAATCATCAAGGGAAGTCTTTCTCTTTCCTCTAAGGAAACCTGTTCCATAATATAGGAATATGACAGACTAAGATGATCTTTTGGCCACCTTCTATCTTAACAGAAGTGACGAGCCCCTGACATTTTTTCCCAAAGGGGTACATACTACATATGTCGCTACTGGTTAAGTCTGTCAATTGTAATTGGCAAAGCTAGTCCTGCAAGTATTTCATCATCTAGTCATAATTTTTCCCATTTTGGAAAAGTTCCCATCTAAAGAACATGAAGCCTTTGCAACTTATTTACTATCTAAAGGCTAGGTCACATAGCCTGACGGATGCAAAACGTATGTAAAAGGACACAGCGGATGGCCAAAAATCCAGGGGTGGCTCCATCCGTTATTATCCGTTCTCAAAAGGGGCAAAAATTTGCATAAACAGAATGGAAAAGAATGGACGGGGGGAGGACGTATCGCGGATGTAAAATGGATGCTCAACGGAAGCCTAGCAGATGAAAGTGGATGGAAGCAGATGACACGTCCGCAGGGCTTCCCGGGGAGCATAGCAAAATGGATGCGTAGCGGAAAGAGCGGATGGGTAGCGGATGAAGCGGATGCAGAGCGGATGCATAGCAGATGCAGAGTAGATACGTAGCGGATGACGCGGATGCGTAGCGGATGCAGAGCGGATGCAGAATGGATGCAGAGCGTTAACTGCGCATGCGGGGAGAATGCATTGTGTCAGCCCCACGGATATAAAAGGAGGCAGCTCGCACGAGGCCAGCATTCAGAGGAAAGACCTGCTGACAGACACATCTTCATCAGAGACCATGGGGAAGAAGAGGAAGCCTGTGCCATCTTCTGCCAGCCCTGGCAAGAGTGATAGATCCACCATCCCACCCCCTGGCGCTGACTCTGCTGCTGCTGCTTCTGCTGCTGTTGTGGTGGACCAGCCCCAAAGCCCTGAAAGCCCTGATGATGAAGGCCCTGCCAGAGGGAGGAAGAGGCAAGGCAAGGAGAAGGGAGAGAGGAAGCAGTACTCCATCACAGAGGAGCATGAGGAGGAGGTGCTGGAGTGGCTGAGGGAGAATGATATATGTGGAGGAAGGGCCACAAGCTGTATAGAGACACCAAGTGGAAGCAGGCAGCTTGGAGACAGAAGGCACAGAGCCTGGGCTACACTGCTGATGTCCTCCTCGGGTGGTGGAAGCATATGCACACCTGATACAGGAAGCTGCACCTGAAGAAGTCTGGCCAAGCTCACCGACCGTGAGAGCTACGTCATGGCAAAGTGCAGCTTCCTGGAGGGTGAGGTCCGCCACCGAGGAGCAGCCCCTCTGTCTACCCTCACTCTCAGGCAGCCCACAGACAGCCAGTCCTCTTCTGGCCAGGAGACAGCGACCGTGTCTGGGCAGGTGTCCACAGAGCGCCCCGTGACAGAGACCCCCCCGACAGCTGCACACCCTATGCCGGAGGACGTGGAGGATTCTCTCACACACATGGAGCAAGAAGAAGCAGCGACCACCAGGGACCAACCCACACCCACCCCCAACTCCACCTCCACAGAAAGCAGGCAGAGAGGCAGACCGGAGGGACAGAGCCACACTGTCCTGCTGGAGATCAGAGACACCATCAAGACCAGTGCAGATCTCCTCTCTCAGCTGGTACACTTCGAGATTCCATCCTCAAACTGCAAGCCCTTCCTCACCTACGTGACCCAGACCCTCATGGACATCCCCGAGCCCCAATACCAGGTGATGAAGGAGAGGATCACGGTGCGGCTGCACCACCCTCCAGGCCCAGCTGAACCTGCTCCCACCCACTCCAGGTCTTCTCCTCCACCCCAGGCGATGTTACAGCCCTTCCAAGGCTTTCAACAGCCCCTCTCCTACCAAAGCTACGGCTACCAGGAGTTCCAGCAGCACAGGCAGCCCTTCCCAGTCCAGGCACAGGTACATCGCATGCCACAGGTGCCACCGATGCCACTAATACCACCGATGCCACAGACGCCACTGATGCCACCGATGCCACCGACGCCATAGATGCCACTGATGCCACCGATGCCACAGACGTCACAGATGCCACCGACACCACAGATGTTTCCTCGCACGCCACAGACATCTCACCTCACCCAGCTGCACACCAGACATCCCCACTACACTCCTTCCTCCACCCCACAGCCATCGGTCCTGTGCCTGACATCCCAGGTCCTGGATGAAGGGTCTCTCAACCTCACTGGGCTGAGCCAGCTTTCTGAGAGCTTCCTGAACACACCATCTCCTGTTGTCCTCTCGGGGCCAGGCACCCCAATGGCGCCTCAGACCAGCACTCCAGCCATTGCCACCTCCACAGTCCCTGTCCCCTTTACACCTGAGACCATGGACATGCCTCAGAGTGACTGAGAACATTGCCAGAGACTGAGTTGTTACCTGTTGACTTTATCACTGCTTGGGACACTTTTCTTGGTTCCTTTTGCTTTTTAAATAAAGTCCTACATTTTACTGAACTGTTATTAATAAAGGTTATCTTTGCTTCACACACTTGGGTCATTTATTTTACTTAATAAAGTGTTGGTGGAAACTTTTAGAAAATGGTTAAGCCTTTGCATGCTTGTGGGATGGGTAGGGATATCTGTGGGATGGGTAATAGCTGTGGGATAGGCAGGGATACCTGTGGGAAGGGTAATAGCTGTGGGATGGGCAGGAATACTTGTGGGATGGGTAATAGCTGTGAGATGGGTAATAGCTGTGGGATGGGTAATAGCTGTGGGATAGATAAACCTCCAGTGCAAGCATAGTGGGACTGTATGGTCCACCTTCCCAGGTCCCACACCTATGGCCCTTTATTATCAATAACAATTTAATCATTGATCCACACATTTCAACATAAACAAAACTCTTTATTAATGACTTATTCATTGTAGGGCCACTCAACGTACATGGCACAATCTCATCAGTGTTATGAGACAGGCTCAAGGAAGCATCCATTAAGCACCTACCATCCTGTCGTGCCACTCCACTGCTCCAGCTGGGGAGTTGCACCAGTGTTTCAGGAGGTTGCACTGTTTCTTCCCTTCACGTGAAGCTCTGTTGGGGCCTGGTACATCTACAGTGTCGATCACGTTTCGCCCTTGCCTCCATTCACCAGGCTCCATGTCCCCATTCCCTTGTTGACAGTCCACAAGCCTGTTCTGCAAAACTGGGTAGCGGGTGCGCATGAGATTGTGCAGGATGCAGCAAGCTTCCACGATGTTCCTCGCGGTCTGTGGGTGATGCTGCATGGTGGTGAGAAGTACCTGGAACCTGTTGGCCAGGATGCCAAAGGTGTTCTCCACCACCCGTCTTGCCCTGGACAGCCTGTAGTTGAAGATCCTCTCTTCATGGGTGAGGTATCTGGAAGTGTAGGGCTTCATGAGGTAGGTCCTGAGGGAGAAGGCGTTATCACCCACGATGAAGTAGGGCACATTTTGTGTGTCGTTGGGTAGGGGGTCTGGATCTGGGAAGCCCATGATGAGGTTGCGTTCCAGCCCCTCCTTGAGGTCACTGGCATTGTATACCTGGGCATCTGAAGCTGACCCGTTGCCTGAAGCATCGATGTACATGAACTTGTAGTCAGCATCAACCATGGCAAAGAGGATGATAATGAAGAAGCCCTTGTAGTTGAAATAATTGGACCCCGAGTTGGCTGGAGCTTTGCAGGCCACGTGCTTCCCATCTATGTCTCCAACGGTGTGGGGGAAGTTCCACCTCTGATACCACTCTTCTGCAACTTTCCTCGAACCTTCTTCAGTGGTGGGGCACTGGAGGAGCTCCTCCATGTATTCTTTGATGATGGCCTGCACCACTTCTCTGACTACAATGCTGATGGTGTTGTGTGGCACCCTCCAGACCTGCATGTTTCTGTATGTGGTCCCTGAGGCCAAGTGGCGCAGAATCAGTGCCACCTTCAGCCCAGGGTCCAGGCTGGGATGGAAGTTGGTGCTCTGCTTGGTCAACCTTGGTCTCAGACGCTCCACCACTTCGTCAAACATGGCTGGCGGCATCCTCATGAAGTGCTGGAATGCACGAGTGTCTTCGTTCCTCAGCTCCACCATCAGCTTGTCATACAGTCCAAACTCCGCTCTTCTCCCGATCCATCGTCGGACCCAGACACTTCTTGGCCACCTCCTTTTCTTCCCGTAGAAAAGGTGAAACAGTCTGAAGAGGGCTTGGTTCTGGTGTTGAATGATGGTGGCTACCAAAAGGAGCATGCGATGATCCATGGTGGAGAAGAATGGATGCTGTGGAAGAGCAACAGCAAGGCTGAATAGGTCTGCACACCAGGGCTGCTGGACTGAAAATGAGATCCAGGTGATTTCCTCCCCCCTTTTATTGGAAATATCGGTTTTCCGCTAGGTGTCTTTCCACATACTCCCAACATCCTCCAGACATCCTAAATATCCGAGATACATCCCCTATACGAACGTTTTTTCCATTTTAATGCTTTATATCCGAGCTGCATCTGCTTTCATCCTTTCTACGTCTGTGCTACTAACGCTGTGTGTCCGTTCCACGTCCGTTTCACTTCCTCCCTGTGTCTGTTTTCTGCTGGAGCGGATTTGAGTTGCGCGGATGCGCAGCGGATGCCTAGCGGATACAGTGGATGCATAACGGATGACGATGGACATGTAACAAATGTTCCCCGTATGCGTAGCGGCTGTAGAATGGACGCGTTAGATACTTCATCTGCTCAAAAAGTTTTGTGCAGCTCAAAACTTTTTGAGCGGATGAAATCACAGTAGGCGGATGCTGGACGGATAGAGAGTATGAAAAACGTATGCAGTGAGTACACAATGGATGGCAAGCTTTTTTTAACATTTTACATCCTCTTTGCATCCGTTGGTGCATTGTGACATGGGCTTAATTTCCATCTAAAACTTAGATACAATATAGTAGAATGCTATCTGTAATATACGTTGGGGCATGCTGACTGAGGATTGTAGGAACCAAGTCAAACCTACATGAAAGACATTTGAAAATCTTTGAATACATTGTCCCCTTCTTTATGTTTATGCTTCATTTGCTTTTCAATAAAAGCTGAATCTTTTGCAAAGTATCTGGAATATCATTCCTGAGCTGCCTAGCTCTTCTGCCTCCCTTGGGACAATGATGACCATTCAAATTGTATGCAAAGGCCAGACTTCATTTTTAACTATGGAAAAACCGTCTAATCCAGAACACATTGTTAAGTGGAGGATGACCCATAAAAAGAGGAACATATGTCACATTAGTGGTACAGTAAGGACACATGAATATATTTTCAGGTGTTATCCCTAGAGGAGAGAATGCAGTAATTAGAGCTAAAATTCCCAGCTCAGCTCTAGAGTTTTCTTTTTTCTTTCTTTTTCTTTTTGCAATAGATACCTTAGCATATAAAACCATTTTAATATGCCACCCACCACTTAGAAAATTCTACTTTTATTTCAACTTCCCAAACCAATTTAAGTATTTTTCTAATCTTATGCATTTTGATCTAAGGCTTTGAATATGGTGGGTTTTTTTACTTTGTGGCAATTAATAATGCATGTCCCAAGATCGGATAATAAAACAAAGATCTAGCTGATGGAATAGATTTTCTTTTCAATGTCTAAACAGCATCATAAAAGGCAAACAAAGGCTTTGCTTCCCATGTCAGCTTTCTGCTCATTCATATGCCCAGGGCAGTGAAAGACCTTAATAACAAATTCTGACATGATAGGATCTCTTTTGTAATATCCTATACAGCTTACATTGGGTGTAATCTTTTGCTAGTCAACTGTGTTTTTGCCATTTTGGGGGAGAAGAGACAAATTAACAATGCATAATTGTTTGACTCCAACTCCGACTCCTCCTTCTGTTTCTTGGCAGCATTTTCAGAAGTTGTTTGCTATTGTCTTCTCCCCAAAGCTAAAAAAAAGAAAGACTGGCTCTCAGATCACCCAGTTGATTTCATATCTAAGGTGAACTACATCTCATGGTCTCCCAGTTTCTATTCTGGTACCTTAGTCACCACACCACTGACTGAACAACACCATGTATGGGGTTTTCTGAAATTTTCTAGTTTATTGGGGAATATGCAGGATTTTGTTGATCAAGTAACACCTCTTTTACAACTGAACTTAATTGTGCATGTCTACCCCAGAATGATGGGGAATCATGCCAATTTTCAACCAATGTCGTGGGATTGGCACTCTGAACAATTTTTTTCAATGATGCGCTATAGTTTCATTTATGGCTATTGTCATGCCCCTGGTGAAGGCTGACTCTGAGGGAGAGGAGGAACAGCTGACAGGGAGTGGAAGTGTGGCTCCAGAGGTTGTGGAAGAGGCTGGGGAAGGGCAGAGGCCGGCTGGGCAGTCAAAGGAGGACCCAAGCCCATCCCCTCTCCATCCTAGGGCATGCAGGGAGGAGAGAATAAGGGAGAGATATGTCTACTTGGGAGGAGAGGGCCTTGATCCTCTTCATGGGCTGCAGCTGTGACAACTGGATAAGAGGACGGACATGTGTACAGGCGAGTGCTACAAACAAAGGGTGGAAATATCTCTAATCTGTCGTTTCTCTCTGAGTTTGGTGTCCTTCCCAGTGTGTGTTCTGATATCTGTGGATGTCTTTCAGCCCTTATCTTGCCTAGTTTGTGTTGTTTTTTTATTCTTTATAATTTAAACAGCATTTCCTCCTTCTTGTAACTGCTTGTGTGGGAGTTTTTCACCTGTTTTTTGTGACTGTTTATTTTTTATCCCACCCTGGGTCATCACAGCTGTTCTAGCTGTAACTGAGAAACAATCCTTTGTAATCGTGAGGGAGGGAGGGAGGGAGGGAGGGAAGGAAGGAAGGAAGGAAGGAAGGAAGGAAGGAAGGAAGGAAGGAGGATCCTATTGGGGTTGGTTACCAGGATCAGAGGTTTAGTCTTCCAAGATTTCAGGCTCGTGCCCATCCTCAGGGAACTTCTTTCTAGGCTAGAAAGAAGTTCTCTAAGGAGGGGCTCCAGCATGAGTTTGAAAGCTCGAAGACTAAGCCTTTGGTCCCAATGACTGGCCCAGATGGGATCCTGCAACATTACCCTGGGACATGTATATTTGCCTTCATTCATAAGGAAGTAAAATTACAAAGACCCTAAATTTAAGAGATTATTGATGCATATATGATACAGTGATATGAATTCTTTTGGACATTTTTTGAATAGTATTTTAATGCACATAAATAGATTTATAGGAAAATTACTCAATATATATGTGATAGCAATAGCATTTAGGCTTATATATTGCCCCACAGTTTACAATGTTTTGTATATTGCCTGCTCCCAATAATCTGGGACCTCATTTTACCAATCTTGGAAGGATGGGTCAACTTTGAGCCCCATCAGGATCAAACTCCAGGATTGAACCCATCAGGATCGAACTTTGACCTTTTTTATGGTCAAAGTTTGCCCTCAGTACTGCATTTTAACCTTTGCACCACTAGGACTCTGGTTTCTGATGTTCAAACTCTGAAATTTGACTATGAAATTATTGGTGTAGTGGACTCTAGTTAAAGAAATAATTTTGAAATATTAAGGACTGGCTATTAGCAATTACCCACTTACTAATATTTTAGTAATTATCCATGTTCATAATTATCCATTATACAAATTATCCATTGTGGGAAAAGGCCAACTAATTAGAAATGATGCATTATTTTTCTTTGGCATAGATATGGTATTTTATAACAGTGATAATATTAGGTAAATTTGTCTTTTTTGTCTTTTGTAACTGATATCCTGTACATTATTTTTTGTAAATTAGTGTCTATCTAGAGGCATAATATATATGCACTATTTTAGTTTCAACCCTAATTCTAATTCCTTTAGTATTGCAATTTGTTGAGTTTTTAGAGTTTGGGGAATCTTTTTTCTACTTTTTATCTTCTTTTTTTAGTTTTTTTTAAATTTTGTAATTAAATAATAATAGTATATTTTAGTATTCTGCTTATATTTTTTTTAATCTTCTAAAAACAAAGAATAAAGTAAAAAAAAAAATAGGGCTCGATAAATTATTTGAGGAATAAAAGTATTGGTTGTAGATGGATATAACAATTTAACATATGGTTGCCTGAATCTGTTACCTGAAACATCTCTTCATGGTCCTTACTGATCTGACTAGACTTTCATTGTATTGATTTCCAAACGCAGATTCACATCATTTTCATCTAATTGTTTTATTTATTTATAAATAAGGATGAAAAAAGAATTTCTTAGACCAAGTTTTTATCTGAAATCCTGTAACAGCATCTCTTCATGCGTTTAAGCATCCATTTATGTGGTAGCTTAAAAACATCAGCATCTGCATGTATATTTCACATCAAAGTTACTATTGTGCAATCTTGTAGCCATTCAAGCAAAGCAAGTGGCCACTGCCAGTCTGCCAATATTTTGAGGAAAATGTTTCTTATACAAATGTGCATGCATACGCGCGCACACACACACACACACACACACACTTCCCTAGCTAAGTATTTTCAAATAGCTACTACCTGATCCAAGACATTTTGCTGCTGCCGAAAAAGGGAAAATAGGTTTCACTGTTCTGATGACAGTAAAATCCAGTTTCTTAGAGTCAAAGGTTCCTAACCGCAGCAACACCTATGTGTGCTATAATATCACAACACAAGTTTTATTCTTTGGCGTTAAAGGCTCCCCAACAGTTTATTTAGCTTAAACATATACATCTTTATTTCAGTATACAAAAGCAGATAGCTAGTCAATAGAGGATGTTTACAGAGCAAGCACTTTTAAAAGCCTTGTGCAAGCAATACAATAGATTGCTACACCTTCATTCACAGCTGGGAGGGAAAGTGGAAAAGGGAGATAAAACCAATATATTGCCATGTACAGGAAAGAGAGAGAACAAAAATGTCAGGCACATTTGAAAGAGAGCTTGCCATGCATTCCTGGCCTCCGGGATAGTAGCAGATGCTGTCCTGCCATTTTGCTGAAGTAAGGACCAACCTCACTCCTACAGGTTTCCCCTCCTTGTTGCCCACCAGTGAAACATCCCATGCTGGCTTGATGGTGTCTTTACCAGCTTAGGACTTTCCCATTTCAAAGAAGCTTTGTGAGACAAACAAGCCCATAGGCTCCAGAAGTTTGTTTCATTTGTCTCGTGTGTCAAATCCATCTGAAGCAGAAGCACCACCACCACCCCCCCCCAAAAAAAAGGCTCACTCTCCTGACAAGTGCAGGAACACAAATTATGATTCAGCTTTAGCTTTCCACAGATGTGCTTGGATGAGCTGCAATTAAATACAAATAGGCAGTGGAAGCAATCTACATAGGAAATGTTGAAAAAAGAACAAGGAAGAAGGGCTAGGTGGAAGTCCTGCAGTCAACGCTAATGCTGCAATAATAACATAATTGGTTTAATTTGTCCCGTCTTGGGCTTCCTTCACCTTTGTTCTTCTTATTCATCCATTTGTAGCTCTTGGAAGCAAGAATATTTAGCATAAAACATTAAGGAGACAAGGTCAAAAAGGATGAGCAGGAGACTAGAAACTTTAAGTCCTTTGAAAGAGAGATTGATGAACCAGAAAATGATTAGCCTTGAGAAATGATTGACAGGAGATATGATTGCTTTCTTCAAGTATGTGAAAGGATGTCACACAGAAAAAATGCCAATTATTCCAGAAGACAGGATGCAGATAGAATAAAGGAGATTCCAGTTCAGTACCAAGAAAAAAATCCTAACTCAGGAAATAATTAAGCAGAGAGGTGATGGGTTCTCCTTCACTTCAGACTGAATCAAGGAGTTAACTTTTATGAATATTTTAATCTGCAGAGAACAGGATATTAGGTTCTATGTGTAAACTGCTGCCCCAATTCCAAGCTTTGATTATTTGAACATGCTTAGTATTTTTATGTGTATATATAATGTTCAAAAATATGATTCCCAAGTAGACATAATTTCAGTAGACTGAAAACACTATTTTATCTAGATGTGAAACCTACCCTCTCTGAAAAAAAATCACCTTATCCACAACATCCCTACTGCCCAGCCCTCAAGGAGCTCCTTAATAATGGGCATCTACATCATGATCTGATGATAGGCAATTTTACAATAATTGCTCTTGTAAGTACCAACAAGAAAAATTATATTGTGCTTGGTTTAAAACAATTGTATGATGGCACAGTCGTCAGAATGTAGTTGTTGCTGTTAGTTGCCAAGTCGTGTACTGCAGGGCTAACTCACTGCTCACTCTAGGAGTTCAATCCTGACCGGCTCAAGGCTGACTCAGTCTTCCATCTTTCTGAGATGGACTAAATGAGGACCCAGATTGTGGGGGCAATAAGCTGACACTGAGGGAGGGATGTGAAGCACTATGAAGCAATATATAAGTCTAAATGTTGTTGCTATTTCCAATCATTAGGTCAGAAGAATGGAAAGCTCTGCTGCAGCACTCCATCCTTTGGAACATACATTTCCCCATGTGGATAGATTGACCCCCAACCCTATCGACCTTCCAGAAAAACCTTTAAACTTAGTTTTATCAACAGGCGAGGAGATCCCATAGAAATAGGGCCTCACAAAATGGTTGAGCTGATATGTAAGGTTTTCAATAACAGTCTCCTGTGTTTTTGTTTATATTTATAGGTTTTTAATAGTTTTTTACTGACTTGGTTTTAATTTTAGTTATGCATCTGCCCATGTCACATACATGAAATGGGCAGCTACGTAATTGCAGCAAACAAATATATAAATAAGATCTGTGGGTACAGTCAAAAAATCAGTTTGGTGGAGGATTAGGAGAGAAGGGGGAGGTGGGGAGGGAGAGAGAGAGAGAGAGAGACTGGATGCTTGGCAGCTGCCAGTGGGTTATTAGATGAGACATAATGATCTAAAGAGGAAATTGTGCAGATGGTAAGATCCATACTTCTCCACAGCCATTAGTAATACCACACCCTAAGTGTACCCCACAGCAGTGTTCTTAATTTCCATATGCTGTGGCCTTTCACATTTTTTGAGTAAAATAAACTTGTTCTGTTCAGGAATAATGTAGTCTGAAAGAGGCGCATCTTTTATTATCTGTCCATATGGTGGCCAGATTGCTCTCACCAAAACTGTCACTGGGGTGGGATATACCGTAATCTGTTCTTTCTAAACTTTCAGATCTCTTGCAGTACACAAGCTCTTCACACACTTCCAAGTTCTCTCGATGGGCTTTTTGCTAGTAAGAAGAATACTGTACATGCCGTGCACATTTTCACCTTCAAATGGGTAAATTAGTCATGACTCTCTGCCGTTGCATCTGCAACTAGATGTTTCCCACATCAGTATCCGTGCAAAAAAAAAAATCCATTAATAAAAAAAGAAATGGACACGAAACACTGAAGATCTAAAATAAGATTCAGCACTAAAATAAAGACAAAAATGTGGAGGAATTAAATGGCAAAGGGGACCTTATAAACTGGCTGTTAGTGAGGTAAGAGGCGTGCGGAGTCGAGTTCTGATCTTCCCTGACAGAAAAAGTCTATAAGAAGAATGGGGTACTTCTGTATTTATTTATTTGGATTTGTAGGGTACCAAATCCAATGATTCTAAGCAGCAAACAAAATCAAACCACCATTAAAAATTGTATGAAAAACCATTGTTATATATAGAAAAATTTGGGATTAAAAATGTAGTATCAGCCATGCATTGGAATCATAAATCACTCTGGCCTGTTTAAAAAGGCAGGTGTTTGGAGCTTTTATGAAGGATGTCAAGGTTGGGGGCCCCATGAATCACCAGGAGGGTCATGTTCCAGAAGGCACGGGCACAACAGAGAAGAAAAGGATCCCACCACATGGGACTGTTTATATCAGCTTTGGAAGCCATAAATGCTGACAGTTTAATTGGTGAAATCAAGAGCAGGCCAGTGGTGGGATTGAAAATTTTTTTTACTATTGATTCTGTGGGCGTCGTAGCTTGATAGAACCTGCTGAATACCACCTCTGCAGTTGTTAATCTTTATATATTAAAATGTTTGCCAAATGATTGCATTTGACAGAAGGACCCCTGAAGAGGAGGCAAGAACACCAGGTTGAAATTATGGGGAAGTAGATTTGGTTTAGATATTAGGACAAATTTCTTAATGGTAAAAGCCATCAGTCAGTGGAGTAGATTTCTTTATTAAATGGTAGGTTCCTTTTGAGGTCTTCCCACCAAGCTAGGTGATCCAGAATGTTTTTGCAAATGGGTCTAGATAACCGCAGAGATCCCTTGCAGCTCTACAGTCCTGTGAAATGCGTAATCTTCTCAAACAGGAGCAAAATAAAAGCCAGCCAAAACATTATTGCTGGAATGATGTATGAAATCTGCTGAGGCAGCATGTGGAGTGTATTTCACCAAGAACGCCCTCCAAGTTGGCAGGGGACACTCAGCAGTGAAATAGATTTAACAAATCAGCAAGTCAGGACAGCTATCTTTCTCATTACAGATGATTTATACTATCTATTCTTTTCAGAAAGACCGGGTTTTTCTTCTCCAATCTGGCATGTTTCCAGATTTATTGTAACTACAATTCCCCATATTCTGGAAGTCACAATCCGTATACATCTGATCAGAGAAAGGTGCTGTACAGCAGAGATGGACAGAATAGGATATACTACAAAGAGGAGATGGACAGAATTGGATATAATATAGAAGAGGAGAAATGTACTAAAATGACAACAATCCCACATACCTTAGTGCCAAAGGAAAACAATCCTGATGTGTCTTGGATAAGCTCCATTTTCAAGGGCAGTTATGACTTAAGTAGAAAGAGGTTGTTGCAATAGTTATGTCAGCATTCCAGCAAACCTCCAGTCCAACCAATGACTCCGAGACAGATATCTTCTCAAAAGTTTATTTGGATAGCAACTGGCACATCTGGGGAATCCCGAATCTGAAAGTTCCAGGCTTCCTTGTAATAAGTAAAAACTACAAATCCATCCCTTGCATCCATCATTACATCACATGGCCCAATCATCATCTGTCCCAGCTTAAGACTTCTTCTCACTTATGTGCAAAAATAGCATGACCTTGAATTAGAAAAAGAATGTTATTATGTCTAACTACATACACTCTAAGAAATTCCCCCCTCCCACTTTCCCATGCTCAAATATGGCAGTGTGGGAGCATCTGGTCTCAATATGGCTTCCAAAGCTGACAGGCACCAGGCTAGTAACCAAGAGACTTGGTTCTGATCTCACCTGAGGCACAAAACCAGCTGGGTAACCTTGGGCCAGTCACTCTCTCTCAACCCTAGGAAGGAAACAATGGAAAACCACTTCTGAAATTTGTCAAAAAAAAAAAAAAACCCTGCAGGGACTTCCCTCAGCAGTCACTTGGAGTCAACATTAACCCAAAGATATATGTTTTAAAAAATCAAACAAAAAATAGTGATTTAAATGCAGCAAGTTCAATCAGAACACAGGTGTGCTTGAAGAAAGTTTCTATTCAAATTGAATTAGGCCTGATGGATAGAGTTTTTCCTCCTTGGCTCTTAGAATCTTTTTCCTTCCCCCTTTTTTCTACTCGGACATAACAGACTTTTCTCCTCTGCCTTTTTGCAATGCAGTCTTCTTGCAGCATTAAACATCAAAAACTCTATTACTAAATGAACATACAAAACCTTTAAAAAAAACCCTAAATATA
Source organism: Laticauda colubrina (assembly GCA_015471245.1). Classification (NCBI taxonomy): domain Eukaryota; kingdom Metazoa; phylum Chordata; class Lepidosauria; order Squamata; family Elapidae; genus Laticauda; species Laticauda colubrina. The sequence goes on along the minus strand of BLBF01000004.1, from coordinate 18,075,272 downwards.
GAAGTACATTTAATTGAAGCAAAGATGTATTTTCATGTTTCCCATGGCAACACAAATTGCCAATTGTGTTTTCTTTCTCGTATTCATTTGTTTTTTAATTCTATATTTCTTATTAAGCCTTTCTAAGCTCACAACATTGTTTACAAAAATAGATATGTAATATAATATAATATTCCAATTTATCAAACAGGTACTAACATTCCAAAGAAACATAACAAGAAAATATAGAAAATACATTGAATATAGAATATAGAAAAAATACCAGACTGGTGTGTGTTCAGGTAGTCTTGCACGTGAGCTCAAAATTTATGTTGCTAAGTGAGACATTTGTTCAGTGAATTTTGCCCAGTGGTGGGATTCAAAATATTTTTCGACTGGTTCAGTGGACATGTCTTGGTGGGTGTGGTGTGGCTTTATGGGCGTGGCTTGGTAGGTGTGGCAGGGGAAGGATACTGTAAAATCTCCATTCCCTTACCAACCCCACTAACCTGCTTTCCAACTCTACTCTCCTACGCAGAGCAACAAAAGAAGACCCAGCCAATCATCTGGGATTCATGAGGCAGAGAATAGATAGGGGCGGGGCCGGTTCGAGGTTGTATTTGCCAGTTCTCTTAATTACTTAAAATTTCCACTACCGGTTCTCCAGAACTGGTCAGAACCTGTTGAATACAACCTCTCATTTTGCCCCATTTTACAAACTTTCTTGGCACAATTGTTAAGTGAATCACTGCAAATGTTAAGTTAGTAACATGATGGTTAGGTGAGTCTAATGTCCCCATTGACTGCTTGTGAGAAGATCACAAAAGGACCTCATGATCCTGGAACACTATAGCCATCATAAATATGAATCAGTTGCCAAACATCTGAATTTTGATCATGTGACCATGGGAATGCTGCAACAGTCATAAGTGTGAAAAATGGTCATAAGCCATTTTTTTAAGTGCCACTATAACTTTGAACACTCACTAAATGAACTATTGTAAGTCAAGGACTACTTTGTACAGATTTTTGGCAAAACAGGATTCCTTAGTTGTAAGGCCAAGAGGTGTTCCTAACAAAAGACATTTTGACTATGTGTCTTCCAGGCCAGGCATCCATTGTCTGGGCGTGTTTTAAAATTGGCAAGATGGTGGACCGACTAGCAGTGCAAGTCGCAGTGCAAGCTCTGCCCCTTTTGAATGCTTGTGCAAATCCAAAGGGCCAGAATTTGCACAGGTGGCCATCTTGCTCCCCTCAGGGATGACTTCTGCTCCAGTCTCTAAACACAGAAATAAAGGAATTTCTTATTAGATTGATTCAAAATCCAAGCAGATGCAAATTGATGCCAATGGTCCTTCAAATAACCTGGTTAAAAATGATACAGATTTTCTTTCTGGGAAACCAGGACTTATATTTGTTTGTTTATTTGTTTGTTTGTTTGTTTGTTTATTGACTCAATTTCTGAAGTAACCATGTGACTTAGTTTAATAACTAGCTCCAGAAATTAGCAGAGAAAGATCAACAGGATGGCTGACCTCCCTCCCTGCCCATCTCCATTGCACGGATGCAAACTATATCATTAAAAAATTCTGAATTTTCATTAAAGGCAACTTATGCAAAGAGCAGGACAGCGGTCTAATTATCATGCCATCAGGGTACCAAGTTCACTTTGTCTAGATGGAATTGCAGCTGGCAAACCCAGCTACAGCTGTCACTTTAAAAAAATTAACGCTTGGTTATAATTTGTTAAGTTTGGGAGAGGAACCTCACCCAAGCTTTTGAGAAAGTATGTAGCTCTGAATTATTAGGTTTTATCTGCCAGAGGAGGTTGGAGCAGCTTATAAGGGAAGTGGGAACAGGGAAATGAGAAAAACAATCATAATAAAAGTAACTTTGGTTAAAAAGAATAAATATAACATGCACAAAATCATCTTCACTGCCAAACAAAAGAGCAGATTAAATAATAAGTAAATTTAAAGGCAGTCTATGCCTTCAATTGTGTTCTGAAGACACCAACTAGAAAAAACCACCTCCTCTGACCAGAGCTGACTTGTGAAGAAGATCCTCCTCTGTTTTGGTGAGACAATACCATAAATTCATGAGGTGATGGCAGCAAAAACTAGAAAACACCGTTTCCCTGTAATAGTCTTATATTCTGGATCAGCCTCTTTCTAGAACCCACTGAAACCTGAAGGTTTCAGAAGATATTGAACACCAAACTTGTTCTGTATGGAACTTGGTAGGTTCCAAGTTCTTCATTCTGATTGGCCAAAAAGGCCACACACGGATTGGTTCGCTAGGAACCAATCCGGGAAGCCGCCAAACAGCAGGAAGAATTAAATAACTGTCATTGGCCAAAAGCTGGCAGCTAGCCGCTATATAAAGGGCTGCCGTGGCTTGGGCTATGTTCCGTTTCTTTATCTAGCAGTTTGAATAAAGAGTTGTTGTTTGGAACCTGGTCTCACGCGCTTCTTTCCGGATGGAACACTGGTGATGAAGGTGGGATCATTGTAGAAGCAGAGACCGAAACACGCAGCGATCTGAACCGAGCGAAAGAGATGGCTGGTAACAACGCACCGCCCGCACCCTTCAATCCAGATTTAGAGGATTGGGAATCATATATCGATCGCTTTCTTATGTTCTTAGAAAGCAATGAGATGGAAGAAATCTCGGATCAAAGGAAGAGGGCTGTCTTCCTTACACACTGTGGACCAGCCGTATTCAAAATGTCGAAGGTGCTGGTGAAACCCAGAGATGTCAAGCAGATGACCTGGTCCGACCTGAACCGAATTCTCCGAACACAGTACGCACTGGTGGTCTCAAATCTCATCAAACGACATGAATTTTACAAAAGGGACCAGAAGGAGGATGAAACCATAGCAGACTTTGTGGCGGCCTTGAGACACATTGGAGGGGCATGTGAGTTTCAAAACATGGACCAAAACTATGAGAGACCACGTAGTCCTCGGCCTGAAAGACTCTACCCTTCAGAGCAAACTACTCAACAGGCCGAACATAACCGTGGCCGAGGCCATTGCTGAGGCAACCGCCGCCGAAGCAGCGAAAAAGTCAGCAGCCACCATGCAGCAAATGAACGCAGTTCCAGACCTGCCTACACAAACCAGGAAGAAGAAGGCAGAGGGAGGAAAGAAACAGCCCACAGCAACAACCCACCACGAGGACGTCGAAACCCAGAATGACACCAAAGACAATGAAGATGTCCATAGACTCTATTTAGATAGAAAATGGCGCGAAAAGAGGAAGAATCAGCGGGAATTTCAATGTGCGGGCTGCAGAGGCAATCACCTGCGGTCTGAATGCAGGTTCCTCAACGCAATATGCCGGGTTTGTAATAAAAGGGGGCATATCGAAAGAGTCTGCCACAACAAAAAGAGCTATCGTCCAAAAAGACGCAGCAGCAACCCACCCCCCCCCCCCCCCGACACGATGACAGACAAGCCGGCAACTTATGGAACCGCAATAAAAGAACTGGTGACAGAGAAGAAATGCATCAGACAGTTACCATCAATAATGCCAGGGCAGAAAGCGGAAAGAAGGTTCAGATAGAGGTGAGCATCGAGAGGAGACCCTGCGAGATGGAGGACGACTCAGGGTCATTCCTATCGATGGTATCCTGGAATACCATCCAGCACCTAATCCCAAACATCCAACAGAAAGAACTAAAGAAACAAAAACTTGTGCTAAAAGACTATCAGGGAAATCGAATCCCACTAGTTGGCCTTGGACATTTTTTAGTTGAATTTAAACAACACGCCGAAGTCTTGCCTCTGACTATCGTCGACCGTAACCGCCCTAGTCTGCTAGGAATCAAATGGTTCGCGCCTCTGGGAATTGGGATGACCAGGACCAACCACATCGCTACTACCACCTGGGAGGAGAACTTATTCCACGAATTCCAAGATGTATTTGACGGGACTCTAGGCAAGTACCAGGGAACCCCAATTTCATTTTGCCTAGACCCGAAAATAGCCCTCATTCATTTAAAGGCCAGATGCGTTCCATTCGCGCTTAAACCAAAAATTGACGAACAACTGAATAGGTTGATAGCGCAAGAGGTTTTAGAACCAATCGACCACACCAAGTGGGAAACCCTATCATCACACCGGTGAAGCCAGATGGGTCAGTACGCATCTGTGGGGACTATAAGGCAACCCTGAACCATGCGCTCCAACAAAGCGCATACCCAGTGCCAGTAGTGCAACATTTATTGCACTCGCTAGGGGGAGGGAAAATATTCACAAAACTCGACCTAGCACAAGCTTATCAGCAGCTACCCATTGATCCAATAACAGCAGAGGCACAAATGATAGGAACGCATAGAGGGGCATTCAAATGTAACGGCCTCCAATTTGGTGTTACCGTTGCCCCAGGCGTTTTCCAAAACCTCATGGAACGCCTACTAAATGGAATCAAAGGTGTCGTCCCATACTTCGACAATGTACTGGTCTCAGCAAAAAATGCCAGCCAGCTAGAGACCAGGTTAAGAGAAGTCTTAACTCGCTTTAGAAAATCAGGTTTAAAAGTTAAGAAGGAAAAATGTGAACTGGCCACTAACCGGGTTGAATTTTTGGGCTATTTAATCAATGAGCAAGGCATTCACCCAACCGAAAAGGAGGTGAAGGCTATCAAAGAAGCTCCCAGACCAAAAAACAAAACCGATCTCCAGGCGTTCCTAGGCCTCATAAATTTTTACAATGTGTTCCTACCCCATAAGGCGACAATAGCAGAACCCTTACATCAGCTACTAGACAAAAAAAACCGCTTGGACATGGGGCCACCGGGAATAGAGAGCCTTCCAGCGTATTAAGGACCTATTAACGTCAGACACCGTTCTTATCCAGTTTAGAAACACCCTGCCCCTGACGGTCACCTGCGATGCTTCACCTTTTGGGGTCGGTGCCATCTTGAGTCACCAGCTTCCAGACAGCAGAGAGGCACCTGTCACCTTTTACTCCAAGACACTCTCCAAGGCGGAACGCAATTACAGCCAACTTGATCGCAAAGCCCTGGCAATCGTCGCCGGGATCAAACGATTCCATGAATACCTTTACAGTACACCCTTTTCTATCGTAACCAACCAGAAGCCTCTTCTTGGAATCCTAGTGGGAAACAAGCCAACCCCAAACATTCTGTCTCCTAAAATGACGAGGTGGTCTGAATTCCTTGCTGCCTATTCCTACACGCTACTCCACAGACCTGGAAAAGCCATCTTGCACACCGACGCCCTGAGCCGTTCCCCGTTCCCCGTCACAGAACATGACCCTGCTCCAACTACCTCCACATTTCAACTGGAGACCTGCCCAGAGTTACCACTGACTGCAGCCGACGTTGCGAGAGCCACAGCCAAAGACCCTTTGACAACACACATACTGAATTGGGTAGGTAAAGGCTGGCCAGAAGAAAATAAAAAAACTGAGACTTTTAAACCTTTCCGTACCAGACAGACCGAGCTGTCTATCAAAAAAGGGTGCATCTTATGGGGTGACAGGGTGGTAATCCCAAGCAGCCTCCAAGAAACCGTCCTAGGCATGTTGCATGAGGGTCACCCAGGCATAGTTAAGATGAAAGCCCTGGCCAGGAGTTACGTCTGGTGGCCAGGGCTGGACAAAGACATTGAACGCTGGGTTGCCACATGCCACGCCTGTCAGAAAGTGAGGCCTACCCCCCCACAGGCACCAATTTGGGACTGGGAAACTCCCAGGGGTCCATGGTCTAGGGTGCACATTGACTTCTCTGGACCAACAAAAGGGAACACCTTTTTGGTTGTGGTAGATGCATATTTGAACTGGTTGGAAGTCCTCCTCATGGCCTCCACAACCACCGAGGCTGTCATGAAACAGCTCAACAAACTGTTTGCGACGCATGGGCTAGCAGATGTCCTGGTTTCAGACAACGGGCCCCAGTTTACTGTCTTGCAGTTCGAACAATACCTGGCTGCCCAGGGTATCCATCATGCCTTAACCGCACTGGTTCATCCGGCTGTGAATGGCAGGGCCGAACGTATGGTTAGATATACTAAGGAGGGCCTAGAGAGAATGGACAAGGGGGACGTGCAGGATAAACTCAACCGACTCCTAACCTTGCAACATATTACCCCTAGTAGTACTACAAATAAAAGCCCAGCTGAACTGTTAATGGGTAGGAAACTACAGTCCTACCTGGACAGGTTATACCCCACCTACACATGGGACAAACCCCCTGACTCCTCCAGCAAATACCGTACCTTCGAAATTGGCGACCTAGTCTATGCCAAGAATCTTACCGGGGACCCTCTATGGCTGCCAGCCACCATCACACAAGTCACAGGTCTCCGGTCCTACCGACTAATGCTAGATGATGGGAAGGAATGGAAGCGGCACATAGACGGGCTTCGCTCCCACAACCTCAAAAGAAAAACTGCTGCAGAACCGAAAATAATAAATTCCGACGAAAAAACAACCAAGAAGGGGGGGGGAATACAAATAAATAAAAAAGGGAGAGATGAACCTCCCATAACAAGACAAAAAACTCTGCAAAACGACAATCTAACCAAACGAAAGAGCACTCACGGTTAGATGAACCCCAAGAAAGAAGTCCGGGAGCAGGAGAGCGAAGTGAGGCCTTCCTGGAAGGTGGCAGACAGGCCAGCTCAACCAACCCAGTCAAACCAGGAGGGAGTGGCAGAGCCATCTCAACCAGCCCAAGAGACTCAGGCGGGAGCGGCATGGCTGACTCACCCTTCCAGGAGGTTCCATGGAGAAGGTCGAGAGAAGCAGCGATCCCATCTGAACCGCTTGAAGACCAAAACAAGACTGAGCCACACAGGTCAACTAGAACTAGGAAAAGCCCCACCTACCTGAATGACTACGTCACCCACGTTGGACTGAACTAAAGGGGGAGGGGTGTTCTGTATGGAACTTGGTAGGTTCCAAGTACTTCATTCTGATTGGTGAAAAAGGCCACATACGGATTGGTTCACTAGGAACCAATCCGGGAAGCCGCCAAACGGCGGGAAGAATTAAATAACTGTCATTGGCCACAAGCCGGCAGGCTAGCCGCTATATAAAGGGCTGCCGCGGCTTGGGCTATGTTCCATTTCTTTACCTAGCGGTTTGAAATAAAGAGTTGTTGTTTGGAACCCGGTCTCACATTCTTCTTTCCGGATGGAACAAAACTCTTCCAACCAGCCTTTGCGGACAATTACCTGATGTACTGGATACTTATTGTTAGGGATAACATTGTTCACCCTAACTGTTTTAGGTGAAATACTAACTATGAATCATAGTTAGTGTATGCAGCTTTAACTGTAAAATAGCAACTGTGGGTGTGGTTATGAAAACCATATAAAAGTAGCAAGGCTACAGCTTGCTCTCTCTCTCTCTGGCTTTGATGATCCCTGATTACTGCTTGGAAGCAAGACTGCATTGCTCGAACGGGAGATACAACAACGGACTGATTTATGAGAACTGACAATAGGATATTCTACATGGACTTTGCTAACTGAATATCCCTGAATGGACTGACTACATGGTAAATGAATATTGGACTGTTTTTGACTATGCTATAAACTTATACTGGAATAAAATATATTCTTGATAGCACAAGCGTATCTGTAATTTTTACTGTATGTTAATAAACATACAAGCTTAGCTCACTCATTTATCTGTGTGCCTATCTGACTAACGCTGCACATTCTGTTTAGCTTGTCTACCTAACCCTGGTTGGGGAACCCAGGCTTAACACTTATTATTGTGGACTGTAATAATTATGCAATACTAATATCTTATTACTATGGTTAACAGCAAGCCAGGGTGGCACAGTGGTTAGAGTGCATTTGCTTAGGCTACTTCTGTTGACTGCCTGCTGCCTGCAAATGGCAGTTCGAGTCTCACCAGGCTCAAGATTGACCCAGCCGTCCATCTTTCTGAGGTGGGTAAAATGAGGACCCAGATTGTCGGGGGCAATATGCTGACTCTGTAAACTGCTTAGAGAGGGCTGGAAAGCACTGTGAAGTGCAATTGCTATTGTACTTTAGCATGGATTAAAATTATGTTATTTTAAACTGCAGCAACTGTAATAGCTTTGGTGACATACAAATGTAAAAACTCTATCATTTCTTGGGAGAGAAGGGTGCTGCCATTGAGAAGAATCTCCTCCTGGCCAGTGCAGTTTGGGACAAGCTCATTCATGCAGGGGTGTCAAACTCAAGGCCCGCAGGCTGAATGCGGCCGACAGGATGCTTAGATCTGGCGCTCAGGATTGCCCTGGAAACAGCGAAGGACTGGCCCATGTTGCCTTTGCCAGCAAAAACAGAGCTCAGGGGGCTGCGCACTCCCCCTCCTGAGCTCCATTTTTGACTGCAATGGCCTCCTGCAACACATTGTCACCAAAAAGGGAACATGGGAGGACCGAGCTATGGTTTTGCTGGCAGAGTGCTCAAACTACCACAGGCGCCCCCAACATGAGTGATGTCTAGCTGGCCACGCCCACCCCGGCTCCCCAAGGTCAAACACAACCCTGATGGGGCCCTCAATGAAATCGAGTTTGACACCCCTGCACTAGTAGGACCAGGAACAGAAGCTCTTGAGCGGATCTTAAAACTTGACTCAATCAGACTCATGAATTGGATGGTGTTTGGGGAGACATTCTTTTAAGCAACTGGCTGCTGAAGTGTTCTGCATCTTTGATGTAAAAAATAATAAATTACCTCTTCCCACTCTTCTCTCTTCTCTCTTGAAAGTGTCTCTCTAGTATTATATTTCTCTCATCAGAAAATGCAAGAAGTTACTTACCTCATTTTCCCCCGAGTTCCATTCAAAACATCATCAGCTGTGTATGAACAAGTACAGCCTGCAGCTCAGCCTAATTGAACAAAACCTTATTGAAACATGGAAGTCCTGCAGACCTTTCAAAAGCCAAGAGAGGTAGAGAATTACAAACTTTCTTGAGACCAATTTACAATTGGAACAGGAAGGCTCATTTGGGAAATGAAGTCTTTATATCTTTTCCCTTGAGAATGAGGTCATCTGCCTTTGATATGGACTTCTGCAATCAAGTTCTAATATTTAGAACTATAGTTTCAAGAATAAACATTAATACTCAAGTTTCCATACTCTTTTTTTTTTTCTTCAGTTGTAAATAATCATTGGGAGGGTGGCGGGAAATCCTTCACATTTTCTTTTTATAAGTAATCTCCTAGGGTCAATCAAAGTCAACCTAGATCAAGGGTGTCAAATTGGCAGCCGGCAGGCTGGAGGCATCACATGCAGGCCACACCCACCCCAACTCCACAAAGGGGGAAAATGTCACAAAATATCACATGACACCTCCATGACCTAGACAAGGATACATTAGATGGAATGTTTACTGTTGTGCTAATGGATTTATTATTGCACTGGAGCAATAACCAAAAATAGGTATTGTAGATTGAGATTTTTGAATGATTTCAGCTACCAGGAATATAATAACAACCCCAATAAAATTGGGTGAGATGTGAAGGACAGAAACTTGCACTATTGCAATAAGAGTTCATAGTTAGCTTACTTCAGCCATTCTTTGATAGATGGGATGATCCTTTGACCCAAACTCAAAAAGTAGCTGTTTCCAAAGTTGGGTAAACGTAAGATAGGATGGTAGAATCTTGGAAGCCAAAAGAAACAAACAGAAATGATCTGTCTGTCTTCTGGTAAATAGGAGCCATTTTGTAAATGGGCATACTTCAATTTGCTTGCATGGCCACTGCCTATTCTCAAAATTCCTAACTGGTCCAGTGCTTGAAATACTGGGAAAAACTGAGGTAAGTCCTAGAATCTGTTGGAAGGTGCCAGAGTGGACATTATTTCCTTTCAATCCAGTTTTGAACTCCTGCTGTTTTATATCTTTTATTTTTGATAGAAATTGCTCCATACCACTGTATACACCAAGTTTTAATTCAACTGTTTGGTCATTGTTTGGGAAGTTTTTATGAGTTTAAATGAAGTAATAATTTTACATTTAAAGCCTATACATATTATCATAATTTAACTTGAACTTTGGGTAGTTTTGGGAGAGTACATCAAAATACAATGCTTCAATTCAGTTCAGTTGTGGAATTAAAATTGTTTAGGCATCCTGATATTTTCCAGATTTTTTTCAGATACAACTCCCACAATTCCCAATAATTGGTCATAGGAGATGGGGCGGGTGGGAGTTAAAGTTCACAACGTGTATCTGTTTCTATGACACCATTATGAAAGCCAAATCCTGAGGAGATTTGCATTACTGATAAACCATAAAAATATACTGATAAAACTGTAAAAACCTACAATAATGTTACAAAATATTAAAAGGTAGGAGTAATAATAATGATAACATAAAAACAATCAACCAACATTGGCACCACCTCCAATTCTAATAGCAGTGATAGTTGCAGATATACCCCAAAGGTCCGATGAAAAATTTGCAATTCCATAACCTTCTAGAAGGATTCTACTCAAGTTCTGGGACAAGGTTGTTCACAAAGGATCATGAACACCAGCGGTGGGATTCTACCTGGTCGGACTGGTTCTATAGAACCGGTTGTTATGATTCTGCACAGTTCAGAGAACTGGCAAATCGCACCATTGGCTGACCCTGCCCCGCCCACTCACTCCTTACCTGGCAAACTTGCCAGCTAAGTTGCTATTTTTCCTTTGTTTTCCCCTTATCATCAGCTGTTTTGTTGTGCCAGGAGATTTAGGTTAAGGCCCTGTCACATCGGCCAACGGATGCAAAACGTACATAAAAAAGACACAGCGGACGAGAAAATGTTCCATCCGTTGTTATCCCCTCTCAAAAGTGCCCCAAATTTGCATAAACAAAGCGGACAATAACGGAAAGGAACAGACGGGGAGAGGATATAACGAGGATGTAAAGCGGATGGTCCACAGAAGCCTAGTGGATGGAAGCAGATGGAAGCAGATGGCACATCCGCAGGGCTTCCGGGGGAGCACAGCAAAGTGGACACGCAGCGGAAGGAGCGGATGCAGAGCGGATGCCTAGCGGATGCCTAGCGGATGCCTAGTGGATGCCTAGCAGATGCCAAGCATTCACTGTGCATGCGGGGAGGAAGCATTGCGTCAGCCCCGCGGATATAAAAGGATGCAGCTCGCAAGCAGGTCACCATTCAGAGGAAAGACCTGCTGCCAGACACATCTCCAGCCAACAACCATGGGGAAGAAGAGGAAGCCTGTACCATCTTCTGCCAGCCCTGGCAAGAAGGACAGGGCCACCATCCCACCCCCTGGCGCTGACTCTGCTTCTGCTGGGGCTTCTGCTGCTGGGGCTTCTGCTGGTGCTTACTCTGCTGGTGCTGCTCCTGGTGCTGGTGCTTCTGCTGGTGCTTACTCTGCCGGTGCTGCTCCTGGTGCTGGTGCTTCTGCTGGTGCTTACTATGCTGGTGCTGCTCCTGGTCCTGCTGGTGCTGCTGGTGCTGCTCCTGGTCCTGCTGGTGCTGCTGGTGCTGCTTTTGCTGCTGCTGTTGTTGCTGCTGCTGGTGGTGCTGGTGTGGTGGACCAGCCCCTAGAACCTCAAAGCCCTTCTGATGAGGGCCCAGAAGGCCCTGCCAGAGGGAGGAAGAGGCAATTGCGCGATAGGGAGAGGAGACAGTACTCCATCAAAGAGGAACATGAGGATGAGGTGCTCGAATGGCTGAAGGAGAATGAGTACCTCTGGCAGAAGGGACACAGGCTCTATCGAGACACCAAGCGGAAGCAGGCGGCTTGGAGAGAGAAGGCGGAGAGCCTAGGTTACACTTTGGAGGTCCTCCTCAGGTGGTGGAAGCACATGCACACCTGGTACAGAAAGCTGCACCTCAAGAAGTCTGGCCAGGCCGCGGTCAAGCTCACCGACCGGGAGACCTACGTGATGGCAAAGTGCAGCTTCTTGGAGGGTGAGATCCGCCACCGAGGAGCAGCCCCTCTATCTACCCTCTCTCTCAGGCAGCCCACAGAGAGCCAGTCCTCTTCTGGCCAAGAGTCAGCTCCTGTGTCCAGGCAGGTATCTATGGAGCGCCCCACGATGGAGAAGCCCCCCGACAGCTGCACTCCCCGTGGCGGAGTGCATGGAGGCTCCCCTGACGCAGTTGGAGCAAGGAGAGGGCGCTGACCCCAGAGACCAACCCACCACCCACACCCAGCTCCACCTCCACAGAAAGCAGGCAGAGAGGCAGACCAGAGGGGCAGAGCCACTGGAGATCCTGCTGGAGATCAGGGACACCATCAAAAGCAGTGTAGATCTCCTCTCTCAGCTGGTACACACCGACATACCATCCTCAACCCGAAAGCCCTTCCTCACCTACGTCAACCAGACCCTCATGGCCATGTCCGAATCACAGTACCAGGTGATAAAGGAGATGATCACAGGTCTTCTGCACAACCCTCCAGGCCCAGCTGAACCTGCTCCGACCCAGTCCAGGTCTGGTCCTCCACCCCAGGTGATGTCACTGCCCTTCCAAGGCTTTCCACAGGCCCTCACCTACCAAGGCTATGGCTACCAGGAGTTCTAGCAGCACAGGCAGCCCTTCCCAGTCCAGGCACAGGTACATCATATGCTAGCGATGCCACTGATGCCACCGACGCCACAGATGCCACCCACGCCTCACCTCTCTCACCTGCAGACCAGACAGCCCCACTACACTCCTCCTTCCTCCTCCCCACAGCCAAGCCCAGCCTCAGAACATCTCTCATCGGTCTTGGGACTGACACCCCATGTCATGGAGGAAGGGGCTCTCAACATCATGGGGCTGAGCCAGCTGTCTGAGAGCTTCCTCAACACACCAAACTCCTGTTGTCCTCTCGGGGCCAGGCACCCCAATGGCGCCACAGACCAGCACTCCAGCAGCAGCCACCTCCACAGCACCTGGACCCTTCACCCCTGAGACTATGGGCATGCCTCAGAGTGACTGAGAAGAGTGCCAGAGACTGGGTTGCAACCTGTTGACTTTATCTTTGCTTGGGACACTTTACTTGGGTCATTTTGCTTTTACAGTTTGTTATTAATAAAGGTTATCTTTAATTCACACACTTGGTTCAGTTCTTTTAGTAAATAAAGTCTTGGTGGAAACTTTTAGAAAAGGTTTAAGCCTTTGCATGCTTGTGGGATGGGTAAGGATAGCAGTGGGATGGGCAGGGATACCTTTGGGATGGGTAATAGCTGTGGGATGGGTAAGGATAGCAGTGGGATAGGCAGGGATACCTGTGGAATGGGTAATAGCTGTGAGATGGGAAAGGATAGCAGTGGGATGGGCAGGGATACCTTTGGATGGGTAATAGCTGTGGGATGGGTAAGGATAGCAGTGGGATGGGCAGGGATACCTATGGGATGGGTAATAGCTGTGGGATGAGTAAGGATAGCAGTGGGATAGATAAACCTCCAGTGCAAGCATAGTGGGACTGTATGGTCCACCCTCCCAAGTGCCACACCTATGGTCCTTTATTATCAATAATAATTTAATCATTCATCAACACATTTCAACATAAACACAAATCTTTATTAAATGCCCTGTTCATTGTAGGGCCACTCAACATACATGGCACAATCTCATCTGTGTGATGAGACAGGCTGAAGGAAGCATCCATTAAGCATCTACCATCCTGTCTTGCCACTCCACTCCTCCAGCTGGGGAGTTGCACCAGTGTTTCAGGAGGTTGCACTGCTTCTTTCCTTCACATGAAGCTCTGTTGGGGCCTTGCACATCCACAGTATCTATCAGGTTTCGCCCTTGCCTCCATTCACCAGGCTCCATGTCCCCATTGCCTTGGGGGTCCACGAGCCTGTTCTGCAACACTGGGTAGCGGGTGCGCATGAGACTGTGCAGGATGCAGCAAGCTTCCACGATGTTCCTCACAGTCTGTGGGTGATGCTGCATGGTGGTGAGAAGTACCTGGAACCTATTGGCCAGGATGCCAAAGACGTTCTCCACCACCCGCCTTGCCCTGGACAGCCTGTAGTTGAAGATCCTCTCTTCATGGGTGAGGAGTCTGGAAGTGTAGGGCTTCATGAGGTAGGTTCTGAGGGAGAAGGCGTCATCCCCCATGATGAAGCACATCTTGTGTGTCGTTGGGCAGGGGGTCTGGATCTGGGAAGCCCATGATGAGGTTGCGTTCCAGCCACTCCTTGAGGTGACTGCCGTTGTATACCTGGGCATCTGAAGATGATCCGTTGCCTGAAGCATCGATGTACATGAACTTGTAGTCAGCATCGACCATGGCGAAGAGGATGATGCTGAAGAAGCCCTTGTAGTTGTGATAAGTGGACCCTGAGTTGGCTGGAGCTTTGCAGGCCACGTGCTTCCCATGTATGGCTACAACGGTGTGGGGGAAGTTCCACTTCTGATACCACTGCTCTGCAACTTTCTCCCAGCCTTCTTCAGTGGAGGGGCACTGGAGGAGCTCCTCCATGTATTCTTCGATGATGGCCTGCACCACTTCTCTGATCACAATGCTGATGCTGTTGTGTGGCACCCTCCAGGCGTACTGCATGTTTCTGTACATGGTCCCGGAGGCCAGGTGGCACAGAGTCAGTGCCACCTTGAGCCCAGGGTCCAGGCGGGGCTGGAAGTTGGTGTTTGCCTTGGTCAACCTGGGTGTCAGCCGCTCGACATCTTTGTCAAACATGGCTGGTGGCATCCTCATCAAGTTCTGGAATGCACGAGTGTCTTCGTTCCTGAGCTCCACCATCAGCTTGTAATACAGTCCGTACTCGGCTCTTCTCGCGATCCATCTTCAGACCCACACACTTCTTGGACACCTCCTTTTCTTCCCGTAGAACAGGTGAAAGAGCCTGTAGAGGGCTTCGCATTGTTGTAGAACGATGGCGGCTACCAAAAGGAGTGTGCGACGATCCATGGTGGAGATGACTGGATGCTGTGGAAGAGCAAGAGCAAGATGAAGGCTGAAGAGGTCTGCACAGCAGGGCTACTGGACTGAAAGTGAGATACAGGTGATTTCTCCCCCTTTTTATAGGAAATATAGGTTTTCCACTAGGTGTCCTTTTGCATCCTCCAGGCATCCTCCAGACATCCTAAATATCCGAGATACATCCCCTATACAAATGTTTTTTCCATCTTAATGCTTTCTATGCGAGCTGCATCCACTTTCATCCTTTCTACATCCGTGCTACTAACGCTGTGTGTCCGTTCCGTGTCCGTTTCACTTCCTCCCTGTGTCCGTTTTCCGCTGGAGCGGATATGAGTTGCGCAGATGCGCAGCGGATGCCTAGCAGATATAGCGGACGCTTAACAGATGACGACAGGCGTATAACGGATGTTCCCCATATGAGTAGCGGATGTATAATGGACGCGTTGGATACTTTATCCGCTCAAAAAGTTTTGTGCAGCTCAAAACTTTTTGAGCAGATGAAATCACAGTAGACAGTAGACGGATGCTGGACAGATAGAGAATATGAAAAACGGACGCAGTGAGTACAGAACGGAAGCATCGTGTTAACCAACGGATGGCAAGTGTTTCTCTATGTTTTACAACCTCTTTCCATCCGTTGGTGCTGTGTGACATGGGCTTTAGCTAGAAAGCAGGAAATCGTTGGATTGCTTGCTTTCTAGCTAATCTAAAAGCAGAGCGGAAGCTTCCTTAGGACTGAAGCTTCTATTTTTCAGTGCAGATTCCGATAACAGATTGCAGAATGGTAGATCACTGAGTGAATCTGTGATTCTGTGAGGAACTCAGTCTGCCTGTCTGCTTTGCCTGCTTTTGGGTAAAAGTTGCTCTTTTTTTATAAAAAACAACAACAAATATTTACGAACATGGTATGTTGTAAGTTAATTTTGTGAGTTTGCTTGTTAGCAAATTTATGAGTTTGTTTACAGGCAAATTTTATGTGATAGACTCAAGTACCAGATTGTAGAAATGGAGATATCTTAGTGAATCTGTGATTCTGTGAGCAACTCAGTTTTCCTGCCTGGTTTGCCTGGTTTTGGATAAAAGTTGCTCTTTTTTAATAAAAAATAATAATATTTACATAAATATTTATAATATCTACATACAAGCTACGTCCAGTACATGACCACCAAGCCGTGCCCAGTCAGCAAGCCATGGCCACTGAGTCACATGACCACCAAGCAACACCCACAAATTAGGCCACACTCACAGAACAGGTTGTTAAGAAACTTAAATCCCACCCCTGCTGAAGAGACACTGTCTCTCCAAGTCTCCAGCCATCATATCTTACTTATTATGGGAAATGTTTCCACCTAATTCAAGAACCCTGGGTGGGCTATTTCTACCTGGAAAAAGTAATCTGAAAACTAAGTGTGGACCAAGCCACTTAGAACTTTATAGGTTAAAATTGTTCAAAGAAACCTCTTGGAATCCAGGTGCCTTGTAAGTATTGTGGCTTTCAGCCACCTGTTCATAGCTGTTGCATTTTACATGAACTGCTGTTCCCAAAGACTCTTCAGGACATATTGAGGTACTCTAGTTTAGTGCTTGTGAGTTAATCTAATAAACAGAATGGGTGAACTTCATGACATGACAAAATCCACAGAAAACTCTGAATATTCATCCTTTTAAAATGTATACCAAATGGCTGCTTCTTGTGCCAGGAAAACTGAAATAAATCATACAACAGTCAGGGATACAATGGCATACAGTGATAAGGTTGGCTATTAGTTTACTATTGACCTGCTCTTATCCCTCCAAGAGATTTAAGAGACATATATGTCCTGTAATGATAGTACTGTAACGTACTATTACATGTACATTAATGATAGTCTGTATGTACTGTATGTACTGTATGATAGTAATGTACTGTAATGTATGTACATTACTGTAAACTGTAATGATTGTCCCAAAGGTGCTTTTTCAAGACGCAACTTGAAAAGTTGAGGGAAAATTTTCTGGTTTTCCCTCAACATCCAGTCAAAACTGAAGAAGCTTCTTGGATGAGAAGTGAAACGTCTTCAAAGAAAAACCAGAAAGTCCACTTGGCCTTTAAAAAAGGACCTTTGGGACAACCATCACCTGGATGAATGAGAATCTCCATAGACATTTACTGTCGTGATACTTTAATGCAAGAAACCAGGGTAAACAGTTGCAGAGAAAAGCACATTCTTTAATGCCATGGGAGTATCAGCAAGGATTTTTTTTTTTGAGAACCATGCAGATGCCCTGAGAAATGTCACAGAGGAAGTCAGGGAAATGCCATCTTCTGACTACAGGTGATTTGTTACACATGGGGAAAGAATAAACTATGATACATTTAAAGTATGAAAAGGTAGGTCTTAAATTATATAGTTGTAGCTCCCATCTTGACTTTTTCACCCTTTTAACCTGAGGACACTCCTGCGAGAAGCAAAGCCCCAAATTAGCTGTCATAGCACAAAGTCATTCTCAGCTGGGGGCCTAAACCCACAACTGGAGAACATCCCCCCATGAATCATTAGTCATGTTGGTTGGAAATTTTTGGAGCCACAGCTATCATTTTGGGGAAAGCTATCGTACGTGTGTATTTGGAAGTATTCTAAGCAGGATGCATCAGATGGAAGCTAGAATGTTAGAACTGCACTTTCAGATCCCTGGCCAGCAATCTGGGTAGACATTTGAGTAGGCTGAGAAATCTATTTCTATTTCTACTCAGTCTTTCTCAGAAGGCTATGAGGAAGACCAAAAAGGCACATCTCTGCATTGAGCTCCAAATTATGCATTTAACAAGAAACATTTGGTGCCATTTTATTTCATTTTTAGTCTTGTTCATAAGACAGTCCTTGGTTATGCTGAATTTTTCTACCACATGTAAACTTAGGGCTGCTTAGATGATAAATGTAATTCAAACAAATTTACATTATTAATAACCTGAAGAAATAATTATTATTTGTAACAGCTCAAAAGGGGTTGTTTTGCACAATGCTGCAACAATTCATATTTAAGTGAAGTTATAAGCAAGGGGCTGGCACAGGAATTAATCCACATTTCCCATCTGTGTTTATTCCCCTCTTCATTGGTAAAGAACAAGTGTTTTTCTTTTTTTCTGGAGGGTTCATTAATCTTAAGTTTGATTTAAAGGATATTTATACTTTAATTACTAGACAAGAATAAAATTATTTTTCATCTGCAGCCTCATGAATAAATAAGTTGCTTTTTATTTCAATTCTGATAACTTAATAGGTTTGCATTTGCTTATTTTCATGCACGTGGGAGCAAATATAATTATTACTTCTAGGTTCTTTATAAATCCTAGGGTGTTTCCTCCCGCCCCTACAGAGCAATAATGTTCTCAACATAATCCTTAAAAGATTTATGTTTCAAGGAAATGCAGCAACAGTATCTAACAGACTTTAAAACTGAGGCTCCATTTTTCCCCCCTCAATTAAACTAGCCACCAATTTTACTCTGAATAATAAAGTTTATCTTCAACAATTGTTCTCAGTTCTGCCCTTGCAAATATGGATAGACCAAACTCTGTTTTCCCAAGGCCCCATAGTCAAGGGTAGGTTGTAATCCAGTTACCTTTGAATGCTAGGATATCCGAAACAATCCCTAACTCAAAAGGTAGGAAGCAAACCCTAGATGGGGGAATTCCATGCTGGACAGGGCTGCTAGATTGAAGGCAGGCTCCACCTCCCTCCTTCTGCTACTCCATCCCCTTCCCCCAGTCTCTGCTCTCCAGCCAGCCATCTTTTCTGATTATCATATTGAGGTATTAAATATTGGAGCACATAACACCAGCCATGTCACTGTAAGGCAAAATCACAAAACTGTGTCTCACTTATTCTGGCTATGTCATGTGTGTGGGGCAGGGGGGAATTCACTGGAGAAAACAATTACATTTGAAAGTGTTAGTGGTAAAAGGAAACCAGGCCATCAAAGAACCCAGTAGCTGAACTCCAGTTAAGCACAGAACATCTCAAAGCAATAGTGCAAGATTGGAAGATGTGGAAAGACTTGGCCCATAGAATAGCCCAGAGTTGGATCGATAACATTATCATTATCATCATCATCATCATCATCATCATCATCATCATCATCATCGTATTATTCTAATTGTGTTCCTTTGTTCTTGTTTATATATTGTTCTATTATTTTACTTCAGTTTTGTTTACACTCTTTTCCGGGTGGGGGGTTTCCCCCTTTTATTCTCGTGAGCCGCCTAGAGAAGCTCCAGGGAGAGATGGGCAGCAAATAATTTTAACAAACAAACAAACAAACAATAATAAATGGCCCATTCTTCATTCAAGCAAGTGGTCTCTTCTGTGACATCTGCTGACTTAGTAACATGGAAACGAAGAAGAGGGTGAAAGGCAGGAGGGAGCAAATGGCACAGCACACAAATATGTAATGTTCTGTATAAAGAATAGTAGACTCCTAAATACAGGTTTCTGATTGGCTAAAGAACTTGAATGGGGATTGGTTCAAAAGGAACCAATCCACATAGCTGCTCAAAGGCAGCAAATATTAAATACCTGTCATTGGCTACAAGCCGGCAGAGAAAAACCTATAAAAGGCTGCCGCAGCTTGAGCCAATGTTCCATTTTTCAACTGTGTTATAAAATAAAGACTTTGTTGTTGGAACCTGGTCTACCTCGCATTTTTCCGGACGGAACACTGGCAACGAGGATGGGATCGTCCTAAACACAAGACTGAGCACGCGGTGACAGATAAAACCAGACAAAGAACAATGGCTGGAAACAATGCACCGCCCGCACCCTTCAATCCCAATGAAGAGGATTGGGAATCCTACGTAGACCGTTTCCAGATGTACCTGGAGAGCAATGAGATGGAAGAAATCTCAGACCAGCGCAAGAGAGCTGTTTTCTTGACACACTGTGGGCCCACAATCTTCAAAATGGCCAAGGCTTTGGCGAAGCCCCGAGATGTAAAACAATTGACTTGGACAGAGCTCCAAAGAACATTAAAGGCCGACTATGCACCGGTGTCAAATTTAATAAAGCGGCACGAGTTTTATCGGAGAGACCAAAAAGAAGGCGAAACCATAGCTGATTTTGTGGCAGCCCTCCGACAAATAGGGGGAGTGTGCGAGTTTCTGAACTTAGATGAAGCGATGCGGGATCGAGTAATATTGGGGTTAAGAGACTCTAATATACAGAGCAAGCTACTGAATAAACCCAACATATCAGAAGCCGAAGCTATCGCTGAAGCCTCGGCCGCTGAAGCCGTGAAAAAAATCAGCGGATAAAATGAAACAAATGAACGCGAACAAAGACGAAACAAGCCCGGCCAGAAGGAAAAAACAATCTCCCACCACCACTTATTACGAAGAATTCGACGAGATGTCAGAATCCGGGGAGGAAGACGATGAAATCCACTGCCTATACGCCAACAAGAAAGGGCGTGAAAACAGAAATCGGCGGGAATGCGCTGGCTGCGGGGGAAACCATCCTCGAGCCGATTGCAGATTCCTCGATGCCATTTGCAGAGCATGCAAGAAAAGGGGGCATATCGAGAGAGTCTGCAGGAACAAAAAGAATTACAGCCCCAAAAGACGCAGCGACTCCCCAGCAAAGACTAAGCCAAAACTATCCGAGAGAAAGTGGCAGCGAAACAAGCAAGCCACTAACCGAGAGAAAGCATACCAGACTTTCACTATCGGAAGCGCTCAGAAAAGTGGGAAGAAAGTAAAAATAATTGTAAAAATTGAAGACAACCCCTGTGAAATGGAGGTTGACTCTGGATCTTTCCTATCAATGGTGTCATGGAACACCATCAAAAAACTGGTCCCAGACATCAAGATCAAGGAACTCCAGAGACAAAAACTAACCCTCAAGGACTATCAAGGAAACCGAATTCCTGTAGTAGGCCTAGGACATTTCCGAGTCACCTACAGACAACATGTCGCAGTACTACCATTAACGATAGTCGACCGAGATCGACCAAGCCTCCTGGGCATCGAATGGTTCGCACCATTGGGCATTGGGATGACCAGAGTAGACCGGGTGGCCGCAACTGACTGGGAAGAAGACCTGATCCAAGAATTCCAGGACGTTTTCAATGGCTCCTTAGGCAGGTATCGGGGGACCCCAATTTCTTTTAGTCTAGACCCCCAGGTAGCCCCTAAAAGACAAAAGACCAGACGAGTTCCTTTTGCTCTAAAAGCAAAAATAGAGGAACAACTAAATAAATTAATAGATCAAGGGGTTTTAGAACCGGTCAACTATGCTAAATTGGAAACACCAATTGTAACGCCGATTAAACCAGACGGGTCGGTTCGAATCTGTGGTGACTACAAGGCTACCCTGAACCATGCGCTGCAACAAAGCGCATACCCGGTGGCAGTCATGCAACACCTATTACACTCTCTTGGGGGAGAAAAAGTTTTCGCTAAACTAGATCTAGCACAAGCTTACCAACAGCTCCCAGTTGACCCCTTAACGGCTGAAGCACAAACAATAGTGACTCACAAAGGGGCATTCAAATGCAACAGACTCCAATTTGGAGTAAGCGTAGCCCCAGGCGTTTTCCAGAGTCTCATGGAACGCCTGTTAAATGGTATAAAAGGGGTCGTACCATACTTCGACGACATCCTAATTTCGGCCAAAGATGCAACCCAGCTTAAGAAAAGACTTAAAGATGTCCTAAATAAATTCAGAGAATCTGGCCTTAAAGTAAAGAAAGAAAAATGCTGTCTAATGACTGATCGCGTCGAATTTTTGGGATATTTGATAGATGCAGAGGGCATACACCCTACCGAAAAAAAAGTCAGAGCTATTAAAGACGCACCAGAACCAAGGAATAAAACTGAACTGCAGGCATTCTTGGGACTAATATATTTTTATAACGTGCTCCTACCCCACAAAGCAACAATAGCGGAACCATTTCACCGATTACTGGATAAGAAAACAATTTGGTCTTGGGGGTATAGAGAAAAGAAAGCTTTTCAAAGAATAAAAAATTTATTAACATCAAACACCGTTCTCATCCAGTTTAGCAACACACTGCCATTGACGGTAACCTGCGACGCCTCACCATTTGGAGTCAGTGCCATCCTGAGTCACCAATTGCCAGAGGGAAGAGAGGCACCCGTCGCATACTATTCAAAGACTCTGTCTAAAGCCGAGCGAAATTATAGTCAATTGGACAGGGAAGCCCTGGCAATCGTCGCCGGAGTAAAATGCTTCCACGAATATCTATATGGAAGAACATTTGTAATAGTAATGGACCATAAACCGCTACGTGGAATTTTGGCGGGAAACAAACCAACACCTAACATTTTATCTCCACGAATGACTAGATGGTCAGAATTCCTAGCAGCCTACTCATATACTCTAACACATCGCCCTGGGAAACAAATCTCCCATGCAGATGCTTTGAGCAGAACTCCACTACCAATTATAGAGGAAGACCCGGCACCAACGATGACCACCTTGCAAATAGAAATATGCCCAAATCTGCCCATATCTGCAAATGATGTCGCCAGAGCCACTGAAAAGGACCCATTGACTGCCCGTGTACTGAACTGGGTAGGTAAAGGCTGGCCGGAAAACCAAAAAACTGAGAACTTTAAGCCTTTCCGGACCAGACAAACTGAACTTTCAATTCAAAAGGGTTGTTTGTTATGGGGTGATCGGGTTGTTATCCCCTCCAAATTATAAATGAGGATACTCAATATGCTTCACAAAGGCCACCCTGGAATTGTTAAAATGAAAAGCCTTGCTAGAAGCTATGTCTGGTGGCCGGGTATAGATAGGGACATCAAATGCTGGGTAAATTCGTGTAACAAATGCCAAAGAAATAGGCCTTCCCTGCCACAAGCACCCATAAGGGACTGGGAAATCCCACGAGGCCCCTGGTCACGAATCCACATCGACTTTGCGGGTCCGACTAAGGGACATACTTTCCTCATTGTCGTAGATGCTTACTCAAATTGGCTAGAGGTTAAAATTATGCCATCTACAACAACTGAAACCCTTATTAAACAACTGGACAAACTCTTTGCGACCCATGGCCTGCCGGACATTCTAGTGTCCGACAACGGGCCACAGTTAACGAGCATTCAATTCGAACAATACCTAGCCTCCCTAGGTATCAGACATGCCCTAACCGCGCCGGCCCATCCGGCTGCGAACGGCAGGGCAGAGAGAATGGTTAGATTTACAAAAGAAGGGTTAGAAAGAACGGACATTGGGGATGTCCAAGATAAAATAAATCGCCTGCTCACCCTCCAGCATATCACACCCAGTACCATAACAAACAAAAGTCCGGCGGAACTACTAATGGGGAGAAAACTAAGGTCGCAACTAGACAGATTGTACCCAAACTATACACCAGAAAACCCCCCCGACTCCTCCACCCATTTCAGGACATTTGAAATAGGCGACCTAGTCTATGCAAAAAATTTTACCGGGGACCCATTATGGCTACCAGGAACAATCACGCAAATTACAGGCCCCTGGTCCTACCGACTAACCATAGACAACGGCAGGGAATGGAAGCGGCACATAGACCAGCTTCGTTTCCGAAACATCGAAAGAAGTACAAACACAAAACCACAAATATTAAAAAACGACGAAAACCAAACCAAAGAGGGGGGGGAAATACGAGAAAATAATAAAGAACCGTTAAAATTAAATACAGAATACAATAGCAATCAAAAAGAGCATAAAAGAGACTCACAGTTAGAAGACAATCAAGGGGAAAGTCCAGACGAAGGGGCCAGCCAGGCCAGCTCAACCTGCCCGGAGAGACCAGGAGGGAGCGACAACACCACCGGCCTAAGAAATCTAGGCGGCAGTAAAATGGCTGAGTCACCCTTCCAGGCGGTTCCATGGGAAAGAACAAGCGAGACAGCAACCCCTTTCGAACTGGTCGAAGTCTTCAACAGGAATGAACCACGCAAGTCCAGTCGAGTCAAAAGAAGCCCCACCTACCTGCGCGACTACGTCACCACGTAGGACTAAGCCAAGAGGGGAGGGGTGTTCTGTATAAAGAATAGTAGACTCCTAAATACAGGTTTCTGATTGGCTAAAGAACTTGAATGGGGATTGGTTCAAAAGGAACCAATCCACATAGCTGCTCAAAGGCGGCAAATATTAGATACCTGTCATTGGCTACAAGCCGGTAGAGAAAAACCTATAAAAGACTGCCGCAGCTTGAGCAAATGTTCCGTTTTTCAACTGTGTTATAAAATAAAGACTTTGTTGTTGGAACCCGGTCTACCTCGCATTTTTCCGGACGGAACATGTAAGGCAACCTTGGTGACTTGGGCTGGCAGGGGAGAGAGGGGAAACAGGCCAGTGGCAGGTTGATGTGCATGCACACACACACACACAGCTCAACTTGTGCAAGTGAGAGGTTGGCACACACATCCATGCATACACAGATCAAGCTGAGCAAATTGAGCTTTGCACATGTGCACATGAACCAGCCCGCCACTCAGAGCTGCATATGTATGCATGCTGGCCTGCCACTCACAGGGGCACAGTTCTGAATAGGCCATAGCCTATTGGCCATGCCTTGGGGGTTGGGGACCCCTGATGTAAAAAATATAATTTATAATTTATAATATATACATTATATTGTGATAATGACACATTTTGACATTTTATAGAAACCTCCAGATTCTGTGCATATCTTTATCTAATAGCAATGATGCCATGCTTTATATTGGTTGATGAGTGGTTGGGTGATGGTCTAAGACACAGGTGTCAAACTCGATCGTGTCATGTGACATATCATGATGTAGAGTTACTTTTTTGCTTTTGCACAGCCAGAGTATGGCTTGTGCATGACATATCCGGCCTATGAGCCACCAGTTTCACAGGTCTGGTTAAGATATTAAAAAAAATATTAAAAGAAATGGCTATTGTAAAATTCTCTACATCACTGCTGAAGATTGACTGGGATACTGAGAATCTGGTTTTCCTGAACCCAATTTAAATAAGAGAAATTGATTCAAATTATTTTGATCTCTGATACTTTTCTCCTGATAAGGCACTGTTTAAGATGGGTTCACCATAGAACCAGTGATGGGAGGAACAATTGAGAGTAGACAGATAGTCTCCATTTGCTCTGATCAGGAGAAATGTTTCTCATTGTCTGCAGAATTATTGTGGAAAGTCAGATTGTCCTATCTGTGGATAGATAATTCAGACCAGAGTGTCAAAACCCGCGGTGTCACATTGTCGTCATGTAACATATCATGACTTTTCCCCCTACTTTGCTAAACCATGGGCAGGCATGATGCACCCAGCCCACGGGCCACAAGTTTGATACCCCTGGTTTAAATTGACAGAAGACTTGACTTGATTTTTAAATGACACCTTGCTGGTTCTCTCATGACTCATTTGCATGGCTATGAACATTGGAATTAGCATTCCAGGAAAAAAAATTCCCTAAATCTGGGTGTGACCCAAGCAAGCAAAATGTTAAAGCTGATTGTAAAAATGCTGTGCAAGTATTAATTAATGAGAAAATAATACCCCTCTTTTTGTAAAAGCACGTGCTTCTAGGCAGCATATTTTATTATATCTTAATTCATTTATTGGTTTGATTGCTGAACAATTTATTTGTTGTTCTCCCAAAATTGGAAATCTTAGGTACATTTTCTACAGGAATTCACATATGGCCTACTCATATACATCTAATTCACATACATCTAATTCACATATGGCCTACTCATATATATATCATTCTCTTTATAATATATATTTATTATATGCAGCACACAAACATTCCCAAGAACTCCAAAGTATAAACTCCTTGAGGATGAAAGAGTTATTGTTGATGAATGCTGTACATATATTACACTAAGATATTTTATTGCCACACAGAACGCTAACACTGCCTGTAAAATTTGAAGTACATTGTATGTATTAATTTGTATGTTTCCTTTTGGAATACAGATCTAATAAGGCATCTACCATTCTAAACCTTTAATATATAAGAGTAAAAGGAAAATTCAACAAACTGAGTAGCAGAAGAGCACAATTAATTGGACTCCTTGTGCAAACCTCCTAACATCTTATTATAATTATAAGGCCTTGGATTTTAAGAGCAATAACAATGGAGATACTCAGACCGCAATTGCCCTCCAGAGCATGGTGAATAATTAATTTAATGTACCTCCTATTCCATTTCTGCTTTTACTATCCATCATGAGACAAAACAGGCTTTCCAAGTCAGATGTCTCTCCAGATGTTTGCAACTACAGTTTCCATCAGGAGGAGATTGCGGCCTTATGTCTCTGAAAGGCAAAGAACTGAAGAACTCTGATTCTGTAATCATTAGAACATCCACATCTAACAAACTGATGGATACCCAAATAAGACTGCAAGCCAGCAGTGTCGTTCTCTTCTGTACCATCTGTTGCCTGAAGGCTAATATTGTGCACAATTACAGAACCAGCAAAAACAAAAGAATTAAATGTGGAAAAAAGGTGCTGGATAGAGAAAAGGTCCAGAAAAATAATCTGTGTGACGTGGCTTCTAGAAAGAACTTGTTGACATTGCTTCAGGACCCCATATCTCACATAAAATTTATCTCTCTGGGGTATGGTCTCCAGCAGAGGTGTTCAACCGGTGTTACTACTGGTTCGGGACTACATTTTGCATGTGCAAAGCAGCTGAGCTTGAAAAAGCAGGAAATAAAGGACAGGTAAGAGCCCAAGTGGGCGGGTGGGCCAAACAGCAGCAATCACAGAACCAGTTCGGTTTTGCTGCTCTTCAGAGCTACCGGTTCTATAGAGTTGGGCAGAAGTGGTAGCATCCCACCCCTGGTCTCCAGTGACATTTAATGGTGGTCCCTTGTCAGCAAAACTAGAAGAAGAGTGGGGTCTATGGGTTTCACTCTTGCACGATCTGACTTACGGAAGAAGGCACAGTTAGTACCTTCTGGAAATGAATTGAAATAGAATTGCTCTGGACGATATTACTGGTCTGAGTAGATGCTGTTGTGTTGTGCTGTGTATTGTCATCATGGCACTCTTAATGGTTTTGAGGTTGTTCTGCTGTAATCTATCCTGATTATAATAGTATATAAATGGAAACAAAAACTTTCAAAATGAATCACCCAATAGAAAGCGAGTAGGGGGAGTGGGAGACTGTACATTCTTTCACATTTTATTTTCAATTTTAGCTAGCTATCCATACATAAGTTTTACTCAACATTTTCTTATGCATTGATCTTGGATGGAGGCTAATCTTAGCCTTTTGAATTCCCTTTCTATAAAGATTATCCAAAGTCACCCCAAAGAAATCCACAGTTAAAACATAAACCAGAACAAAAAAAATATCACTTGAAAAACAAGAATAAGAGCAAGTTTAAAATAAGTGCAGACTTCACTATTTAAAATGGTGCCGACCAGAAATAATATCTGAAATATGATATATATGAGAAATTGTTAAGTAGAAGTAGGAGTAGAGTTATGTGGTTGGGAGGAGGGAAGGCAGAGTCTGTGATAAGAAAACTTCAAAGGGCTGCTATGCCCCATTCAACCTTTGGCAACGAGGTTTGTTCAACCTTTGGCAATGAGAGGAGACAGAGAAAAAAAAATATAAGAGAAGGGGAGGTATGTTTGCAAAAAAAGAAATCCCTAGAACAGTGTTTCTCAACAATAGCTACTTTAAGATGTGTGGACTTCAACTCCCAGAATTCTCCAGCCTACAAAGGTCCCCACAGCTTAGCCAAGATTGAGAAACACTGCCCTGATGATTGAAATAAGGAGCAGATTATTCAAACCGACCCTCCTTATATTCTTTAATGCCTATCATTACTGCATAGCCCAACTTGTAGCTATTTACATTATAAAAGCCTTGAACATTAAATAAAAAGATTAAGTGCACCACAGTATCATTCAAACAATTTTGAAAAAAGAAGTTCCATACCTTTTGTATTTATTACAGTAATCAATCCAGCCGAATTCAAAGACATTTGATTCACAGTAAACAACTAGATATACAAATTACAAGAACTTGAACATTTACCATCCAAACTGAACAATCCCTATGACATCAGCACTAGGAATCAGTTTGGTCTAGTGGTTAAGATGCTAGACTAGAAAGTAGGAGACTGTGAGTTCAAGTCCCACCTTAGCCATGAAAATCAACTGGTTGACTTTGCTGCAGTCACACTCTATCTCACCCAACCAACCTGACAGGGTTTGTTGGTATAGGACAGGGATCTTCAAACTTGACAACTTTAAAACTTGTAGACTTCAACTCCCAGAATTCCTCCTCCAGTCATGTTAGCTCAGGAATTCTGGGAGTTGAAATTCACAAGTCTTAATAAACTTGCCAAGTTTGAAGACTCTTGGTGTAGAGGAAAATAGGAGGAAAGAGGTGTGTGTATTGGATATTTGGTATACTTGATATATATATTTGATATTTGATATCAGATATACAACAATATTTTCGTTGTTTTATAAGGTTATAAAAATAAGAAAATCAGCATACATATTATATGAATAAATTGGCATATGGCCTCTGTAGTTTCCATTGATGGAGCCAGTAGAGAAGACCTTGAGTCTTGACAAGAGTGAATTTCATTCTCCAAGCTTTCTAGCCAACCATAGAGATAACATCATCTTCTTGATTTTATCCAAAATATTCTGAAATCAAAACACACTGGATATAGAGAAATAATTGGGTGAATAAGTGATCCAGGTTGCTAAGCAAAATTCTTTTTTTACAGCTCTTTTTTTGCAAATCTACCTACATTTATCACAACAGAAGTATCTTTCTTCTCCCCATTGGCTGCTTTTGCATCACCTCTAGCAGTTCTGCAGCATCTGCAATGGCCTTCATGCAAAGCCTTCTCAGAATAATTTTCATGATGTACCACCCAAGGGACTTGAGCCCTTTTATGAATAGCAACTGCTTCTACAAATCAATATACTTCAGGCAATTGGTTCTATATGTACACTGTGGTAAAACTTAACCTAGACACAATAGTAATGAAAAGCTAGAAGAGTTACTAGTGTTTGTGTCTGTCTAAAGGCCCTGTCACACTGGCCGACGGATGCAAAACATTTGTAAAAAGGACACAGCGGACGAGAAAAATGTTCCATCCGTTGTTATCCGCTCTCAAAAGGGGCAAAAATTTGCATAACCAGAGCGGACAACATGGAAAGGAACGGACGGGGGGAGGATGTAGTGCGGATGGAAAGTGGATGCTCCACGGAAGCCTAGCGGATGGAAGCGAATGAGAGTGGATGGCACATCCGCAAGGCTTCTGGGAGAGCGCAGCAAAGCGGAAGCAGAACGGAAAGAACGGATGCAGAGCGGATGCCGAGCGGATGAAGCGGATGCAGAGCGGAAGCCTAGCGGATACCTAGTGGATGCCTAGCGGATGCCTTGCGGATGCCTAGCGGATGCCTAGCGGATGCCTAGCGGATGCCTAGTATTCACTGCACATGCGGGGAGGATGCATTGTGTCAGCCCTGTGGATATAAAGGGAAGCAGCTCCCAAGCAGGTCACCATTCAGAGGAAAGACCTGCTTCCAGACACAGCTCTCCAGCCAGCCAGCCAGCCATGGGGAAGAAATGGAAGCCTCTGCCATCTGCTGCCAGCCCTGGCAAGAGGAACAGGGCCACACTCCCACCCCTTGGCCCTGACTCTGCTTCTACTGGGGCTTCTGCTGCCCGGGCTCGATCTTCTGGTGCTGGGGCTTCTGCTGATGTTGCTTCTGGAGGTGGTGATTCTGCTGATGCTGCTTCTGGAGATGGTGCTTCTGCTGGTGCTTACTCTGCTGATGCTGCTTCTGGTGGTGGTGCTTCTGCTGGTGCTTACTCTGCTGGCACTGCTCCTGGTGCTGGTGCTTCTGCTGGTGCTTACTCTGCTGGTGCTGCTCCTGGTGCTGGTGCTTCTGCTGGTGCTTACTCTGCTGGTGCTGCTCCTGATGCTGGTGCTTCTGCTGGTGCTTACTCTGCTGGCCCTGCTCCGGGTCCTGCTGGTCCTGCTGGTGCTCCTGGTCCTGCTGCTGCTGGTGGTCCTGCTGCTGCTGCTGGTCCTGCTGGTCCTGCTTTTGCTGCTACTGTTGTTGCTGCTGCTGCTGCTGGTGGTGTGGAAGAGCAGCCCCTACAACCTCGAAGCCCCTCTGATGAGGGCCCATATGGCCCTGCCAAAGGGAGGAAGAGGCAGACGCAAGAACGGGAGAGGAGGCAATACAACATAGAAGAGGAACATGAGAATGAGGTGCTGGAGTGGCTGAGGGAGAACGAGTATCTATGATGGAAGGGACACAGGCTCTATAGTGACACCAAGAAGAAGCAGGCTGCTTGGAGAGAGAAGGCAGAGAGCCTGGGCAACACTTTGGAGGTCCTCCTCAGGTGGTGGAAGCACATGCACACCTGGTACGGGAAGCTGCACCTCAAGAAATCTGACCAGGCCGCGGTCAAGCTGACGGACAGAGAGACCTACGTGATGGCCAAGTGCACCTTCTTAGAGGGTGAGATCCACCACCGAGGAGCAGCCCCTCTCACAACCCTCTCTCTCAGGCAGCCTGCTGAGAGCCAGTCATCTTCTGGCAAAGAGTCAGCTCCTGTCTCCAGGCAGGTATCTGTGGAGCGTGCCACAATGGAGACCCCCCCGACAGCTGTACTACCCGTGGTGGAGCGCATGGACGACCCCCTGACGCAGTGGGAGAAAGGAGACAGCAATTCCACCACAGCCCAACCCGCCTCCACCCCCAGCTCCACCTCCACAAAAAGGCAGAGAGGCAAACCGGAGGGACAGAGCTACATTGTCCTGCTGGAGATAAGAGACACCATCAGGAGCAGCGTAGATCTCCTCTCTCAGCTGGTACACACTAACGCCCCATCCTCCAACCGCAAGCCCTTCCTCATCTATGTCAACCAGACCCTCATGAACATGTCGGAACCCCAGTACCAGGTGGTGAAGGACAGGATCACCGATCTTCTTCACAACCCTCCAGACCAAGATAAACCTGCTCCCACCCAGTCCAGGTCTGCTCCTCCAACCCAGGTGATGTCACTGCCCTTCCAAGGCTTTCCACAGGCCCTCTCCTACCAAGGCTACAGCTACCAGGAGCTCCAGCAGCACAGGCAGCCCTTCCCAGTCCAGGCACAGGTAAATTGGATGCCACCGGTGCCACTGATATCACCGATGCCACCCACGCCACCGATGCCACCGACGCCAGTCCTCCCTCAGCTGCAGACCAGACAGCCCCACTACACTCTTCCTTCCTCCACCCCACAGCCAAACCCGGCCTCAGTACATCTGTCATCGGTATTGGGGCTGACACCCCATGTCATGGAGGAAGGGGCTCTCAACATCATGGGGCTGAGCCAGCTGTCTGAGAGCTTCTTCAACACACCGTCCCCTGTTGTCCTCTCGGGGCCAGGCACCCCAGTGGCGCTTCAGACCAGCACTCCAGCAGCAGCCACCTCCACAGCACCTGTACCCTTCACCCCTGAGACTGGGCACGCCTCCGAGTGACCAAGAAGAGTGCCAGAGACTGGGTGGCTACCTGTTGACTTTATTTTTGCTTTGGACACTTGACTTGGGTCATTTTTCTTTTACAGCTTGTTATTAATAAAGATTATCTTTGCTTCACACACTTGCTTCATTTATTTTATTAAATAAAGTCTTGGTGGAAACTTTTAGAAATGGTTTAAGCCTTTGCATGCTTGTGGGATGGGTAAGGATAGCAGTGGGATGGGCAGGGATACCTTTGGGATGGGTAATAGCTGTGGGATGGGCAGGGATACCTTTGGGATGGGTAATAGCTGTGGGATAGATAAACCTCCAGTGCAAGCATAGTGGGACTCTATGGTCCATCCTCCCAGGTGCCACACCTATGGCCCTTTATTATCAATAATAATGTAATCAATCATCCACACATGTCAACATGAACACAACTCTTTATTAAATGCCCTGTTCATTGTAGGCCCACCCAACATACATGGCCCAATCTCATCAGTGCGATGAGACAGGCTGAAGGAAGCATCTATTAATCATCGACCATCTTGTCTTGCCACTCCACTGCTCCAGCTGGGGAGTTGCACCAGTGTCTCAGGAGGTTGCGCTGCTTCTTCCCTTCTCATGAAGCTCTGTTGGGGCCTTGCACATCCTTAGTGTCTATCAGGTTTCACCCTTGCCTCCATTCCCCAGGCTCCATGTCCCCATTGCCTTGTTGGAGGTTCATGAGCCTGTTCTGCAAGACTGGGTAGCGGGTGCGCATGAGATTGTGCAGGATGCAGCAAGCTTCCACGATCCTCCTCACGTCTCTGGGCGATGCTGCATGGTGGTGAGAAGTACCTGGAACCTGTTGGCCAGGATGCCAAAGGCGTTCTCCACCACCCGTCTTGCCCTGGACAGCCTGTAGTTGAAGATCCTCTCTTCACGGGTGAGGAGTCTGGAAGTGTAGGGCTTCATGAGGTAGGTTCTGAGGGAGAAGGCATCATCCCCCATGATGAAGTAGGGCACATCTTGCATGTCGTTGGGCAGGGGGTCTGGATCTGGGAAGCTCATGATGAGGTTGCATTCCAGCCCCTCCTTGTGAGGTCCTTGAGGTCACTTGCGTTGTATACCTGGGCATCTGAAGCTGACCCGTTGCCTGAAGCATCGATGTACATGAACTTATAGTCAGCATCGACCATGGCAAAGAGGATGATGCTGAAGAAGCCCTTATAGTTGAAATAAGTGGACCCCGACTTGGCTGGAGCTTTGCAGGCCACGTGCTTCCCATCTATGGCTCCAACGGTGTGGGGGAAGTTCCACCTCTGATACCACTGCTCTGCAACTTTCTCCCAGCCTTCTTCAGTGGAGGGGCACTGGAGGAGCTCCTCCAGGTATTCTTCGATGATGGCCTGCACCACTTCTCTGACCACAATGCTGATGGTGTTGTGTGGCACCCTCCAGCCGTACTGCATGCTCCTGTAGGTGGTCTCTGAGGCCAGGTGGCGCAGAGTCAGTGCCACCTCGAGCCCAGGGTCCAGGCTGGGCTGGAAGGTGGTGCTCTGCTTGGTCAACCTGGGTCTCAGCCGCTCCAGAACTTCATCAAACATGGCTGGAGGCATCCTCATGAAGTTCTGGAATGCACGAGGGTCTTCGTTCCTTTGCTCCACCATCAGCTTGTTGTACAGTTCGTACTCTGCTCTTTTCCCGATCCATCTTCGGACCCAGACACTTCTTGGCCGCCTCCTTTTCTTCCCGTAGAACAGTTGAAAGAGCCTGTAGATGGCTTCGCACTGTTGCAGAACGATGGTGGCTCCCAAAAGGAGTGTGTTATGATCCATAGTGGACATCAATGGATGCTATGGAAGAGCAAGAGCCAGATGAAGGCTGCAGAGGTCTGCACAGCAGGGGTGTTGGACTGAAAGTGAGATCCAGGTGAGTTCCTCCCCCTTTTTATAGGCAATATAGGTTTTCCACTAGGTGTCCTTTTGCATCCTCTAGGCATCCTCTAGACATCCTTAATATCCGAGATAGGTCCCCTCTGCGAACGTTTTTTCCATTTTCAATGCTTTGTGTACGAGCTGCATCCGCTTTCATCCTTTCTCCATCCGTGCTACTAACACTGCGCGTCCGTTCCGCGTCCGTTTCGCTTCCTCCCTGTGTCCGCTTTCCACTGGAGCGGATTTGAGTTGCACGGATGTGCAGCGGATGCCTAGCGGATATAGCGGACGTGTAACGGATGACGACGGATGTAGAACGGATGTTCCCCGTATGCGTTGTGGATGCAGAATGGATGCGTTGGATACATTTTCTGCTCAAAAAGTTTTGAGCAGCTCAAAACTTTTTGAGCAGATGGAACTTCAGTCGACAGATGCTGGACGGATAGAGAGGATGAAAAATGGAGGCAGTGAGTACAAAACGGATGAATCGCGTTAACCAATGGATGGCAAGTGTTTCTCTCCGTTTTACATCCTCTTTCCATCCGTTGGTGCAGTGTGATATGGGCTTAATAGGCAAGTCTCTTATGGAAACATAATCTCATACATTGCTCAGGTCCTGGGGAGTTGTTGTACTTCTTCTTCTTCTTCTTCTTCTTCTTCTTCTTCTTCTTCTTCTTCTTCTTCTTCTTCTTCTTCTTCTTCTTCTTCTTCTTCTGCTCCTGCTTCTGCTTCTGCTTCTTCTGCTTCTGCTTCTGCTTCTGCTTCTGCTTCTCCTCCTCCTCCTCCTCCTCCTCTTCCTTCTGTGCAGAGCACATTGGGTAGCAAGTGATTTCCACCACTTTCAATCATTCAGAGCATCTTCGACTTTGTCCCAGGAGACATTAATAATCTTAAGATCTTCCTTAAATGTTTAGTGCCAAGTTTTCCAAGGCCAGCCTAGTTTCCTCTTTCATCCAGGGGGTATTCAGTTTTTGGATGCTGGTCTTTAGCTATATGTAAAACATGGTCAACCAACTGCATTCAATGGTCATTCACAGTTCTCAACTGGTACTTTAAATCTGATCTTTGTAGTATTTCTTCATTGGTGATGAAAAGTTAAAATTGTTCTGATTTTTGTCATCTACTATTGCAAAGAATGCCTTTTCAGGTTCTCTGCTGGCCTTAAATCTATAATAACAATGGAATACTGCACTGGTATTTATTTATTAAAAACAGAATCTTATGGTGGGGAGAAATATTTGTGACAGATTTATACAAGCATAGCTGGGCAGCCACAAAGATCCATCACTGCAAAACTAGAGGCTACATCTTCATAAGCCATTCCAAGTGTTCCTTTCTTGTAAGGACTTGTGCCCGGTGTGTTTAGTCACTATAAGGCAGAGTATCCTAGAGACCATCTAAAGTTCCATGAAGCCAACTATAATATAAACCCAAGTTTAGGGGAAGATTACACTGAAAATACCAATTTCTGTAAAGTAGGGAAAAAGAGAAAAATCACACACATTACAAAATATTACAAATGAAGAGGTCTAAATTTCACAGGTCAGTTCTTTTTAAAACATTTTCAAAAGCTGTCTTTTGAAAAATAGGAAACAGAGACTGATATTTTAAGCAAGAGTTGAGGAACTCCTGAAAACCAAGAAGGGTTAATCAGGTTATCGGTTGGCAAAAAAAATCAGAAAATAAAATACAAGATAAATAGTCAAGACCTTCTTGAGGATCCAAACTCTGTCAAGGACCTTGGAGTACTCATCTCTAATTATCTAAGTGCTAGAGCCCACTGTAACTACATAGCCAAAAAGTCACTAAGAGTTGTTAATCTAATCCTACATAGCTTCTTCTCTGGTAATATCACACTACTAACTAGAGCATACAAAACATTTGCTAGACCTATACTTGAATACAGTTCATCAGTCTGTAACCCATATCATATATTTGATATCAACACAATTGAGAAAGTCCAGAAATATTTCACAAGAACAGTTCTCCACTCCTCTATTCATTGTAGAATACCTTATGCCACCAGACTTGAAACTCTAGACCAAGAAAATGTAGAACTACGCCGCCTTTGGTCCGATCTAAATATAGTATGTAAAATCATACATTGCAATGTCCTACCTACAAATGAATACTTCAGCTTCAATCATAACAATACAAGAGCACATAATAGATACAAACTCAAGGTTAACTGCACCAAACTTGATTGCAGAAAATACGACTTCAGCAACAGAGTGGTCAATGTTTGGAATACTCTACCTGACTCTGTGGTTTCTTCCCCAAACGCCAAAAACTTTAACCTTAAACTGTCTACTATTGACCTCACCCCATTCCTAAGAGGCCTGTGGTACATGCATAAGCGCACCAATCATGCCTACCATCCCTGTCCTATTGTTTCTTTTTATTTTTCTTATAAGTATCAGTCTCATGTATTCAAAACTATATTAATTCTTATACCTGTATCTTGTAAGTGATTGGCAAATCAAATCAAATCAATAAATAAATAAACAAAAAAAATTATTTGAAATGTGTAACAAGTCATTTTATCCCTTTTGAATTTTTAGTTCAATGGAAGGTATTTCTGACAAATGTATTTTACCAGTATTTATGTATAAGATGGTTCTAATGTTATTAATGGCACTCTAGTCAGAAGGGCCAATTCTTGAATCAATAAATTGTTCACACCTGCACAGCTATAAATTTCACACATGCACAAATATTCTGGCTAAGGGTACCTGCTGGGTATCCAAAAAGTCTAGACGGCAGAGAAGCCATGGCGGGATGGGAATTTGATCACAAGATCATTGGTGCTCTCTTATCACACCTGCCCTGGGCACAGGGACATTTATTGTTGTTGTTGTTTATTGTTGATCAGTCACCCAGATGTTTAGAATGGGCTTGGCAACTTTACCTACCCTTCAAGCCCTTCCCAAATCTTGGGATAGGCAAGTATTATCTGGTGGTGGTAAGCTGTTCCAAGTAAAACTATCTTTTGCAATTGATTGATCATGACTTTGTCAATGCTAACAGTGTTCAACTGGTTCAATAATATTCAGTAGTAATGCTATTGGTACTATTTTTGTGTTCTTTTACGACTGTTGTTCTACTCAATACCTTTTCTTCCAATAGACCAGTAGTTGCTGGCCCTGTTGCTGAGCCAATGGTCCTTAGTCCTGTAGCCCATTTATCACCAGATGTCTAAGAAGCCCAATACCTAGCATGGTCCTTTCTGATTTGGGTGATGACCAATTCGGTATGGGTTTCTGTAAATTATGTCCCACCATATTGTCCATAGGGGAGACACTTTTTTTGTCTGGCTTCTCTAATGAGACCTATTCTGTATGATTTAATTTCTGGTATGGCTCTCTCATCTTCCTCAGAGCACACAAGCCCAACAATCACATCTAGGTTGTGCCTCACCGAGGAATTTGTCTATGAGATTCTCAGTCATCCAGGTCATACCCAGAGGTGCTTTTTCAAGAGGCAACTGGACTTTCTGGTTTTTCTCTGAAGACGTTTCACTTTTCATACAAGAAGCTTCTTCAGCTCTGACTGGATGGTGGGGAAGGGAAGGATTTATATTTCTTGCAGTCATTTACATTCTTTTAGAGAGTTGTTGAGGCCATTTTGAGGTTTATCTGTGTCCTCAGGGTCACTTGAGTGGTGCAGATGGGTGTGGAGCCTTCTTGGAACTGCTCAAAGGACTGTGTTGTAGACCAGAGATAGATGATGTTGTATCCCTCCCCTCTGTTAAGAGAGGGCTGTTCAATTCGCCCCCCCTCTTTCAAACCAGTGGTCCTCTCTGTCCAAGATGTGGACTTTGTGTCTTCAAAAGAGTGGCCTTTGTCTTAGATGCAGATGGGTTGTTGAATCTTGTCCTGATGGACTTGTTCTGTCATGTTGTGCCGTGCGTTTATGATGTGCCTGTTTTGTTTCCCCAATGTACAGAACTGTACATGTCTCACTGCATTGTACTGCAAATACCAAAATGCTCAGTTTGTGTTTACCCAACTCCAAACAAATCTCAGTAGTTGCAGATAAAATAATGTTAATCACTGAAATGCTACAGCATAAGCAAAAATGTTACAGCCTAAATTCCTTACAGTCCCTGAACTGTATATCAGGTTGTAGAGCTACAACTAGTTCACTAAAATCACCAACTGTTACATGTAGAAAGATTTCAGTTCACAGGATTTGCTTCCTTAGTTGACAATTGCAGTGAGAAAAGGACCATTTTCGAAATAAAATTATATATCATATTGGAACAAATCCCTCATATGATCTTGCTCTGTTTTAGGAAGGAAAGAAAAATACAATAAAGCCACATTAAATTGTATTTCATTAAAAAGGTGCTAAAATTATTTATTGCTGCACGATGCTTATTAAAATGTGCAAAAGCTGTATGGAAGGGCTTATAAGGTGGAAGAGCTACACACACAAAAAATAGGAACAGGAGGATAAATCTAACAGGAAAAAAATTAAAGAGAAACTTCCCTTACCTGCGAGGGACGCGGTGGCTCAGTAGCTAAGATGCTGAGCTTGTCGATGAGAAAGGTTGGCAGTTCAGCGGTTCAAATCCCTAGCGCCGCGTGACAGAGTGAGCTCCCATTACTTGTCCCAGCTTCTGCCAACGTAGCAGTTCAAAAGCATATAAAAATGCAAATTCCCTGTGCCGTCGGCATTTAGTCATGCCAGCCACATGACCAGAGAGACGTCTTCGGACAGTGCTGGCTCTTTGGCTTTGTAATGGAGATGAGCCGGAAATGACTAGCATGTATGTGTGAGGGGAACCTTTACTTACTTACTTCTTTATTTATTTATAGGGCACACCTCTCACTTTCCAAATTATATACATATTGATAAATTTCTGAGAAAACAAATAATTCAAACTCTTTATCAGGGTCAGATTCACATAGTGATGGCATGATGTTGGCACACTCATCTTCAGATTTTGAAAGGCAAGCCCCAGGCCCATTAAACCTAAGAAGTCTATCTAAGGACAAGTATGTATATAAGTATGTATGTATGATGTATGTATGTATGTATGTATGTATGTATATCAAATTCATATCACTGTCAATCTAAAAATGTGTCTCTGGGTGGCATACAACAATGAATTAAAACAATAAATATATAAAACAATCATTAAAAATGTGGACACAGTTGTTATAAAAAAAAAATTAGAAAAAAAATAAGCCTGGTAACTACAAAGACAGAATGAGCAGCAAACTATTTCTCAATGGCTGCAATGGAGGTCAGAGCCCCAATTATTCCCCACTTACTGTCAAAGCAATTTCAAGATGTATTTTTTCTGCTCTATTTCCAAGGTATGCTTTTCCATATTATGTCACCCTGAGCACTCTGCTGTGTTCTGAATAAAGTTGTGTGCTAACCCCAGGAGCTTACTGGCTATTTTCCAGAGGCAAGAATGTTCCTTTAACGAGTCAGTATTTACCTTTTCCTGCAATATCTTTTACAGCTAATTTTACCAGGAATGCTTTGGTAGTATAACATCTGAGTTGAGGTATAACCAGCGGTGGGATTCAAAAATACCAGCTCGGTGGGCGTGGCTTGGTGGGCAAGGCAGGGAAAGGTTACTGCAAAATCCACCATTCCCTCCCCACCCCATTAACCTGCTTTCCAGCTCCGTTCTCCTGTGCAGGGCAACAAAAGAAGACCCAGCCTATCAGTTGGGACTTGGGAGACAGCAAATAGATGGGGGCTGGGCCAGTCAGAGGTAGTATTTGTGGGTTCTCCGAACTACTCAAAATTTCCACTACTGGTTCTCCAAAAGTGGTCAGAATCTGCTGAATACCCCCTTTGGGGATAATACCTGTCTCTCTACAATATCCAGTCTTTGGAGAAGATGACTCTGGGAGACCTCTTCCCACCTGCTTATCCTGCACATCTCTCTAGTTTATCGAAGAAGTTGATAAAGCTGGAGCAGATTAAAAAAAACCATTCAGACCAACAATGATGTATGATCAAAAGTGAATGTGACTGACCATGAGTACAACCTGAGATTTGGACATACACACTAGTGACAAGAGTTCCAAAGGTATTTCTTTGCAATTATTGTGCCCATAGATTTCATCCCAGCAGCCATGTTCAGAATGATTGGGATCATTCTTGACAAAGACAAAATTACAGAGGATTATTTCTCCCAGATATCTGTGGTTGGCCAAAGTACCCCTTAGTTTGATACATGGATACTCTGAGCATCTGTTCTCTTTGCTGCAGAAATATACTGCTAAGCAGCATTGACTGTTTTACTGAACTGAACTAAATATATGTATAGCTTAATAAAAAAAAATGACTAGGGGTGACATGATAGCAGTGTTCAGATATCTCGGGGGCTGCCACAAGGAAGAGAGGGTCAACCTATTCTCCAAAGCAACTGAAGGCAGGAATGGATGGAAACTATCATTCTGGCGAGAGAGAAGTTCCCTGAGAATGCGCTCCAGCATGAATCTGAAAACTTGGAAGACTAAATGTGTGATCCCAGTAACCGACTCAGACTGGATCCTGAAATAAAAGAGATGGAATTGTAAATAAAAGAGATGGAATTGTCTGGAGAATGATTGTCAATAGGCAGAAAGCCATACTGAATTTCACCTGATTCTTCAGGTGAAATAAAAATTCACTGGAGACCAATAGTTTCACAAGAGTGATTTGTGGATTCTGCGGGCCCTGAGGAGTATTTTCCTTTAGGGGAGGTTGGAATGTCTTTTAAAAGGTTTCATTTTGTTCCAAAGTCCATGCCAAAGAAAAGCTGCATTTCCACTGGTGCCACGGTCCCGTTTTTCTCGAGCAAAAAACACCGCTTGCCTGTCTCTAGAACCAGTATTCGGAATACCAGATTCATATTTTTTGTGCTTTTTCCTTCCCAAAGCTTGAAAAACACAGCATTGCAATCTTGACAGGCTACTGAAAATAATTGGTCTCCACGTCAGAAGTAGCCATTTTGGCATTTATAAATCTCTCTCTCTCTCTCATATTTCAATCTCTTTTCCTCTTTTCCCGCATAAAATATTTCTTCTTTCTTCACCTCCTTTGCCTAGGCATCTATCCTTCAATTTCATTTCTCTCCTCTGAACATTCTCATGTTTGTCTCTTTCCTAGAAAGCACAAACAAATTCACCTGGTAACGTATAACTAATGGAGAAAACTGGCCTCTGCTAAGCATATTTTTCCTTTTAACGCTATAGCACTTACTCTTTACCTGACCTATTCTGTCTTATCAAGTTGTATAACATTTATTTCTCACAACTAAACAAAGCCACATGTGATGTTTCTGTGTTATTTAAATAAACAGCTTTTCTTATCCCTGAAAATCCTGAAAATTATATTTTTGCAAAAGAGCTCAGGTAACCAAAACCCTCTGACATATCAAGATTTTTTTTGAAGAAAGCCAGAAAACTGAAATCAATCTATGATCTATCTATCTATCTATCTATCTATCTATCTATCTATCTATCTATCTATCTATCTATCTATCTATCATCTATCATCTATCATCTATCATCTATCATCTATCATCTA
>BLBF01000004.1:18004066-18032907 GCA_015471245.1 Laticauda colubrina | reverse complement strand
AAAGAAAGAAAGAAAGAAAGAAAGAAAGAAAGAAAGAAAGAAAGAAAGAAAGAGGGAGGGAGGGTGGGAAAGAAAAAAAATAGGAAGAGAGAAAAAACTCTGTGCTATTTGTTCTGTATAAAATGGTATACTCCAAACTATGCAATCTGATTGGCTAAGAAACTAAGCATTGGATTGGTTCACTAGGAACCAATCCAAAAGAGCTGCTGAAAGGCGGCAAAGTTAAATAGCTGCCATTGGCTACAAGCCGGCAAGCAAGCCTGTATAAAAAGGCTGCCGCGGCTTCAGCCAAACTGTTCCGTTACTGTTGCTTACTAGAATAAAGACTTTGTTGTTGGAACCCGGTCTACCTCCCATTTTTCCCGGATGGAACAGTGTCGACGTAGGTGGGATCATCCTAAACGCGAGACCGAGGATGCGGCAGAAAGAAGTCCAGACTAAAATAATGGCTGGGAATAACGTGCCGCACGCACCCTTCAATCCTGAGAAAGAGGATTGGGAGTCATACGTAGACCGTTTCCTGATGTTCTTAGAGAGCAATGAGATGGAAGAGATCTCAGACCAGCGGAAGAGGGCTGTCTTCCTAATGCATTGTGGACCAACCGTTTTAAAAATGGCCAAAGCATTGCTGAAGCTCAGAGACATGAAACAAATGACCTGGTCTGAACTTCACCAAATGTTAAAGGCCCACTACGCACCAGTAGTGTCAAATCTCATCAAGAGGCACGAGTTCTACAAAAGGGATCAGAAGGAAGGTGAAACCATTGCTGACTTTGTGGCAGCTCTCCGACAACTGGGGGGAGCTTGCGAATTCCTGAACTTAGATGAAGCCATGCGAGATCGAGTTGTCCTAGGTCTGAGAGACTCTAATTTACAAAGTAAGCTACTAAATAAACCCAATATTACAGTGGCTGAAGCAATCGCAGAAGCCATTGCTGCAGAAGCCACGAAAAAGTCAGAGGCCACGATGAAACTAATGAACTCCAATACTGATGCGATGACCCTACCCAGGGGAAAGAAGCAAGTTCCCACCACAACTCTTCACGAAGAATTCGACAGTCCATCTGAAACGGAAGATGAGGATGATGAGGTCCATCACCTGTATGCCAACAAAAAAAGGCGTGAAAAAAGAAATTGGCGGGAATGCGCTGACTGCGGGGGAAACCACCCTCAAGCCGATTGAAGATTCCTTGATGCCATATGCCGAGCTTGCAAGAAGAGGGGACACATCGAAAAAGTCTGCAGAAATCGAAAAAATAACAACCCAAACTGATGCAGTAACTCCCCACTACCAGCGGAAGCAAAGCAAGCCAAAAAGAAATGGGAGCGCAACAAACAAACCGGCAACCGAGAAAAGACCCATCAAACTGTCACTATTGGAAGCGCCCAGATGGAAAGCGGAAGAAAAGTCAAAATTGTTGTAAAAATTGAAGGAAGCCCCTGTGAGATGGAAGTCGACTCAGGATCCTTCCTGTCAATGGTGTCTTGGAACACAATCAGATGGCTGGTTCCAAACATCAAATTAAAAGAACTTCAGAAACAAAAATTAACTCTAAAAGATTACCAAGGAAACCGAATCCCTGTGGTAGGTCTAGGACATTTCCGAGTCATATACAAGCAGCACGCTGAATTCCTGCCTCTAACCATAGTTGATCGGGACCGCCCCAGCCTCCTGGGCATCGAATGGTTCGCACCATTGGGCATCGGAATGACCGGGGTGAGCCGAATAGCCGCAACTGACTGAGAAGAGAGCCTGATACAAGAATTCCAGGACATCTTCGACGGCACCTTAGGCAGGTACCAGGGGACCCCAATTTCCTTTAGTTTAGACCCTCAGGTAGCACCTAGAAGATTAAAAGCCAGACGAGTCCCCTTTGCTTTAAAGGCCAAAATTGATGAACAATTAAATAACTTAATTGAGCAAGGGGTCATAGAACCAATTGACCATGCTAGATGGGAGACACCAATAGTAACACCTGTTAAACCTGATGGGTCAGTACACATCTGCGGAGACTACAAGGCTACCCTGAACCATGTGTTGCAGCAAAGCGCATACCCTGTACCAATCGTGCAACACTTACTGCACTCGCTAGGGGGAGGAAAAATTTTTGCCAAGCTTGATTTAGACCAGGCATATCAACAGCTTGCAGTAGAACCAATAACGGCCGAAGCACAGATAATCGTAACTCACAAAGGGGCATTCAAATATAACAGACTTCAGTTTGGAGTGAGCATTGCCCCAGGCGTTTTCCAAAGCCACATGGAACGCCTACTAAACGGAATTAAAGGGGTTGTGCCATATTTTGATGACATCCTAATTTCGGCTAAAAACATGACCCAATTAGAGAAAAGACTAAAAGAAGTACTAACAAAATTTAGAGAATCCGG
This sequence comes from Laticauda colubrina, assembly GCA_015471245.1. Taxonomy (NCBI): domain Eukaryota; kingdom Metazoa; phylum Chordata; class Lepidosauria; order Squamata; family Elapidae; genus Laticauda; species Laticauda colubrina. The sequence goes on along the minus strand of BLBF01000004.1, from coordinate 18,030,519 downwards.
CCTGAAAGTCAAAAAAGAAAAATGCTGTTTAATGACTGATCGCGTCGAATTTTTGGGGTATTTAATTGACGGTGAGGGTATACACCCTACAGAAAAAAAAGTCAAGGCTATTAGAGACGCACCACAGCCAAAAAACAAAATGGAATTACAAGCATTTTTGGGTCTAACAAACTTCTATAACGTATTCCTCCTCACAAGGCAACGATAGCTGAACTATTACACCATTTATTGGATAAGAAAACTAATTGGACTTGGGGGCATAGAGAACGAAAAGCATTCCAAGGCATAAAAAATCTATTAACCTCAAACACCGTTCTTATTCAGTTTAGTAACACACTTCCATTGACGGTCACTTGTGATGCCTCACCGTTTGGAGTCGGTGCCATCCTGAGCCACCAACTGCCTGATGGAAGAGAGGCACCCGTCGCCTTTTACTCGAAAACACTTTCTAAAGCAGAACGCAACTATTGTCAACTAGACAGAGAAGCCTTGGCAATTGTCGCCGGAGTTAAACATTTTCACGAGTATCTCTATGGGAGAACATTTTCAATTATTATTGACCATAAACCACTACTAGGAATTTTGGTGGGAAACAAACCCACACCAAACATTTTATCTCCTCGAATGACTAGATGGTCAGAATTCCTAGCAGCGTACTCCTACACTTTAATACTTCGACCCGGGAAACAGATCTCCCATGCAGATGCGCTAAGTCAAACACCGCTGCCAATGACGGAGGAAGACCCAGTGCCAACAATTACCACCCTGCAGATAGAAACCTTCCCCGAGCTACCAATATCTGCACATGATGTCGCCAGAGCAACCGCTAAAGACCCAGTGACTGCCCGCATTTTAAATTGGGTAGGTAAAGGTTGGCCGGAAAACCAAAAAACTGAAAACTTTAAACCTTTCCAGACCAGACAGACTGAACTGTCAATACAAAAAGGGTGTTTATTATGGGGTGATCGGGTGGTAATTCCTTCAAAATTACAAACAAGAGTGTTGGGTATGCTTCATGAAGGCCACCCAGGCATCGTGAAAATGAAAAGTCTGGCTAGGAGCTATGTATGGTGGCCTGGTTTAGACAGAGACATTGAGTACTGGATTGCCACATGCAATAAATGCCAGAAAACCAGGCCATCACCACCACAAGCTCCTATAAGGGATTGGGAGACCCCACGAGGCCCCTAGTCTTGGATCCATATTGATTTTGCGGGTCCGACCAGGGGGCATACCTTCTTGATTGTTGTAGATGCATACTCGATAGGTTACATCCAAATTATACCTTTGAAAAAAAAAACGACTCCTCCAGCCGTTTCCGCACATTTGAAATTGGCGACCTAGTTTATGCAAAGAACTTTACCGGGGACCCTCTATGGCTTCCAGTCACAATCACACAAATAACAGGCCCCCGGTCCTACCGTCTAACCGTGGACGATGGCAGGGAATGAAAGCGGCACATAGACCAGCTTCGTTCCCGAAATATCGAACGAAATACAAACGTACAACCTCCAGCAATAAAAATTGATGAAAACAAAACTAAAGAGGGGGGGAGGGAATACAAGAAAATAAGACTGAAGGAAAAAAAAACGAACAGTTGAAATTAAACTCAGAACATCTAACCAATCAAAAAGAGCAAAAGGAACACTTACGGTTAGATGAACCTGGCAGAAATAATCCACTGGTAGAGGAACCCATCCTGGAAGGGGCCAGCAAAGCCAGCTCGACCTGCCCGGGAGAACCAGGAGGGAGCGGCAAAACCACCGGCCTCAGCAACTCAAGCGGTAGCAACCTTGCTGACTCACCCTTCCAGATGGTTCCTTGGAGAAGAGCCGGAGAGACAGCGATCCCGTCCAAACCGCTCGAAGTCTTCAGCAAGAATGAACCGCGCAAGTCAAGTAGAGTCAGAAGAAGCCCCACCTACCTGCGCGACTACATCACTCACGTAGGTCTAAACTAAGGGGGGAGGGGTGTTCTGTATAAAATGGTATACTCCAAACTATGCAATCTGATTGGCTAAGAAACTAAGCATTGGATTGGTTCACTAGGAACCAATCCAAAAGAGCTGCTGAAAGGCGGCAAAGTTAAATAGCTGCCATTGGCTACAAGCCGGCAAGCAAGCCTGTATAAAAAGGCTGCCCCGGCTTCAGCCAAACTGTTCCGTTACTGTTGCTTACTTGAATAAAGACTTTGTTGTTGGAACCTGGTCTACCTCGCGTTTTTCCCAGACAGAACACAATTATTTTTAATTGTTCCATTATTTATCATATGTTAATATTTTACACTGTCCCTACACCTTGAGTTATTTTTCTGCCTTTCTTTTGCCTAGGGCTACCACATATTTTTCAGGGTTTACATGCATTCAATGTCAATAGTCCAGAGCATAAAATACTCATGTGTTTAACAAGAGTTGAAAGGGACCTTGGAGTTCTTCTAGTCCAACCCCCAGCTCAGGCAAGAAGCATATGTATTTTAAACATATATAAATAAAGGAAGAAACTCTGCTTGGTTTGAAACTCTCGGGACATTCTGCAAACAATAGTAATCCCAAGGCATTCAGAAGGTGGCAAATTGGATAGGTAGAAGTCAAGATCTTCACTTTTATGGCTTATGAAAATGTGTTAAAATTACTTCTATAACAAACTAGATACGTTACCTCCACACCCCCATTCTTTCTAAATAAATGGAATGAAATGATATTCCTCAGCAACAAGGAGATACATCTTCCATGCCTTTCATGGGGATAGGCTTATTATATCGTTGGCACTGAATCACAGTTTATAGTACTAATGTGCAGTTCCAAATGAGATGGGAGAGAAAAGGCCCAAAGTGTTCTCCGATGGAGGAGGAAAAAGGCTGCTGCCTTTAGAAGCCTTTTATCTCTTCCACCCACTGAGCCAGTTTTTTCTTAAGAAGAAGCCCATTGGCTCAGAAAGGGTGACGGAGAATGCCATTAACTTTTTATTAGCTGGAATGACTATATTGGACTGCAGCTGAGCAGGAAATCTGTCTGGAGCAGACAATCGGTCATGCTTTTGTCACCTTGCCATTGTTGAGCTGGAAGTGAGGTGGTACAGTCATGATGCATGAGCTCTTCCTCCTCATTCAAAGCTCTGCAGCTGGGGAAAAGGTCTATCCCATCAGTCAGTCCTTTAAGTTACTAATGGGGGTGGGGTTGAATCTGTCCCTGAGTTGCAGGAGGGAGGGGCTCTTTCCCAGGGAGCTAAGAGATAAATCAGGTTTGACCGTTTGGTATGCAGAAAGAAGCCCAGAAGGGATTGTGCTGGCCAGACAGTATATAGTTAATTAATAGTTAGTTGGGAGTGGAATTTATAATTCCAGGCGGGGAGTGTGCTGGTCAGACAGTATATAGTTAATTGGGAACTGGGAGCTATCCCCTTAAGGGAATGCCTCATGGTAAATGTAGTTAATGCCTCATGGGAAAATGTAATTCATGTCATGTGATCACATCTGTAATCCTGATTGGTCAGTGAATCGACCTTTGGTTGGGTTGGGGGAGTTTCCTTTATTCTTGCTTGGACCCCAGCATCATGCTGGTGTCTTTCCCTTTGCTCCATCATTATGGGATGAAGATAACTATATTTTCACAGTATGAAGACGACTATGCAAAGATTGGACATCAGATGAATCTCAACATAACTGAGTTATACTTTGAGGGTGCCTGGTGTGATCCAATAAAGAAACTTTGTATGGAAGCCTTTGTAGAATTTATCTAACTGTCTTTATATTCAGCCAGCAATTTAAAGACAGAACAGGGATCCTCCCTAAACCTTCATAGGATGTATCTGAATGTTATGCAGAAGGTACTTTAGTCTGGCAAGATTCTTGTCTATGGACGAACAGCAATGAAGAAACTACTGTGAGAAATTAACACAAACACAAAATAACAGAGTTGGAAGGGATCTTGGAGATCTTCTAGTCCAACCCCTTGCTCAAGCAGGAGACCCTATACCATTTCAGACAAATGGCTGCCCAATCTCTTCTTAAAAACTCCAGTGATGAAGCAACCACAACTTCAGGAGGCAAGTTGTTGTTCCACAGATTAATTGTCCTCACTGTCTGGAAATTTCTCCTTAGTTCTAGGTTGCTTCTCTCCTTGATCAGTTTCCATCCATTGCTTCTTGTCCTGCCTTCAGGTGCTTTGGAAGATAGGTTGATCCTCTCTTCTCTGTGGCACCCCTCAAATATTGAAAGAGGCTTTCATGTCTCCTCTAATCCTTCTGTTCATTTAACAAGCATAGTTTAACCATCTTTTTATTCCTGCCTCTTGGAGAAATCAGGAAATTTCTCCTTAGTTCCAGCTTGCTTCTCTCCTTGATGACTTTCCCTCTGTTGCTTCTTCTCCTGTCTCCAGATACTTTGGGGAAGAGGTTGAACCTCTCTTCTTTGTGACAGCTCCTCAAATACTGGAAGACTGCTATCACGTCACCTCTGGTTCCTCTTTTCATTGAATTGGATATACCCAATCCCAGCAACTTTTCTTTATCTGTTTTAGCCTCCAGATCCCTAATCATCTTCATTGCTCTTCTCAGCACTCTTTCTAGGGTCTCAACATCCTTTTTGTCCTGTGTTGTGGGACATCTGGCCCAGGTTCCCCCTCCTACTTTTTTCATCACATTATTCTTGGTTCCTTGAGCCTAATGCTAACAAAGTGAAGCATTCAAAGATCAGCCTGCAGGACTATCCTCCTAGTGAGGACCACATCAGTGCTTGGATTCAATTTTTTTTTGCTACTGGTTCTGTGGGCATGGCTTGGTGGGCATGGCAGGGGAAGGATAGCATAAAATCTCACATCTCTCTCACAGGTGGTATTTGCCGGTTCTCCAAACTACTCAAAATTCCCACTACTGGTTCTCCAGAACTGGTCAGAACCTACTGAATACTACCTCTAGACCACATGTTGTTTTGCTTCCTTGGGGACAAACATCCAGGAATTTTTCTGTAGCCACCACATTTGGTGAATGCAATGGGAAAGAGATTGAATTAAAAAGTAAGCTCCTGATGATGGCTGAAGGACTTCCAGGACAGAAGCTCCTGTGGAGAGCTGTTATTGTTGTAAAGGAGCATTGAAATGAGATGCTAAGTCTAAAAAGGGTAACACTCTACCCCCACTCCACCCTCCATGGAAGAAATGATTCCTCATTTGATCTTCTCTTATGGGGAGCAGGGGAGGAGGGCTCTGCCACCTCCAAGGAGACAATCTTCTTTTCCCTGGCTGCCTCCAATGTAATAGACTCTTGTGATAAGAATTAGATTATGATTATAATGCTAAACTTAGTACTAAAGATAAAATCAAAAATAGGATCAGTAGTAATTTGTAAACATAGTTAAGCACTGACTAATTATCTGGGACAAATAGGTATCATTTGATTTTGGCTTAAACCAAATGGTGTTATGGGGATCCATCCATAACCAAGATGTTCAACCCAAGATGCTTTTTTTCCCTCTCCTCAAATGGATTTTGTGTATTATACTGCAAAAACATAAAATACACATGATAATAAATATCTATGGAGATTTTCAGTCATCCAGGTCATGGTTGTCACAAAGGTGCTTTTTTCAAGAGGCAATTGGACTTTCTGTTTTTTCTCTGAAGACATTTCACTTCTCATCCAAGAAGCTTCTTCAGCTTCTTCTTCAGAGCTGAAGAAACTTCTTGGATGGAGAAGCAAAAAAACAGAAAGTCCAATCGCCTCTTGAAAAAAAGCACCTTTGGGATATGACAATAAAGTTGCTGTCCTCTATGTCCTCAACCAAGAAAAGTTGGTTTGTCCAAGATAGTCATCAAGAGTCAACACTGACTTGAATGTGTCTACACAAACAAACCCTGCTTTATCCATCTTCTGGAATTCATCATCTTCAATAATTTCTAATTCTTCAGATGGATCTTCTCTGCTTGCTGTTTTGATTCATTAACACTTTTCCAGGTCCCCATTCAGACTTCTTAATTAATCAGAAGGATGGGATATTTCTCCTTCCTTCCTTCCTTCCTTCCTTCCTTCCTTCCTTCCTTCCTTCCTTCCTTTCTTTCCCCCTGAAGTTTCTTTGCTTCTTCTGACACAGCCTCTAAATGTCAAAAAACAGAAGTCAGGTGTTTTATAACTAACAACCAATATCACTCAGCCAATCAGTTTCATTAGTTTTTAAGTACTGTATGAATCCATATTGCTTGCTTTGCACAATAGTGAGAGATTTAATTCCCCGCTGCATGTTTTAAGCAAGCTGTTCTCTCAGCTTCACTTCTTCAATAAGGGGAAGAACAATATTGATTCTGGCTGATAAAGAATGTTGCAAGGCATACAGTTTGCATTTGTGACACAGTTTGAATAATTAAGAGCGTCATGTGAATCCTAAACATCATTAGGATCACACATCTACTGTCTCAGAATGTGCTATAAAATTTCTCCACTAACAACTTAGCTGGTATATTTGTACCCAACTGGAATTAATCTGCTGTAGAGATATATGTTTTTTTTAGAAAAGCTAAAATACTTTTATTATAAAAACATACAGCGCAGGAATGTTTACTATTCATGACATACAGTAAAAAATAAAAGGTTTTGTAAAATGAGTTGCTTCAATTAGACCAGGGGTCTGAAACCTTAAACACGCAAAGAGCCATTTGCATCTGTTTCCCACAAAAAACACTGGGAGCCAATAATTTCACAACCGGTGTGACTGGGTGGGTGTGTCCAACTTGAGGTCACTCACTCCCACCCAATCATCTCCTGCTCTGGAATATAGAGCGAATCTCCATCCCCCACCATCACTCTTATCTTCTCAGACCAGGCGAGGAGTGATGGGGAGGGGCAGGGCCAGCCAGTGGTGGGATCAGCCAACAGGGAGCCACAGCAGAGGGCCCAAAGAGCCACATGAGGCTCCAGAACCGCAAGTTGCAGACCCCTGAATTAGACTGATGGATTGATTACATGCAACCAGAGCAAAATAATTATTTGTGGTGTAACAATATTATTGTGAGTCTGATTTCATAATCAACTACAGATAGCCCTCTGTTAAGCCTGGGTTCCCCAACCAGGGTTAGGTAGACAAGCTAAACAGAATGTGCAGCGTTAGTCAGATAGGCACACAGATAAATGAGTGAGCTAAGCTTGTATGTTTATTAACATACAGTAAAAATAACAGATACGCTTGTGCTATCAAGAATATATTTTATTCCAGTATAAGTTAATAGCATAGTCAAATAACAGTCCAATATTCATTTACCATGTAGTCAGTCCATTCAGGGATATTCAGTTAGCAAAGTCCATGTAGAATATCCTATGTCAGTTCACATAAAAATCAGTCCTTTGTTGTCTCTCCCGTTCGAGCAATGCAATCTTGATTCCAAGCAGTAATCAGGGATCATCAAAGCCAGAGAGAGAGAGCAAGCCGTAGACTTGCTACTTTTAAATGGTTTTCATAACCACTCCCACAATTGCTATTTTACAGTTAAAGCTGCATACACTAACTATGATTCATAGTTATTATTTCACCTAAACCAGTTAGGGTAAACAATGTTATCCCTAACACCCTCAACTTATGATCACAATTAAGCCCAAAATTTGTGTTGTTAAGTGAGACATTTGTTAAGTGAATTTTACCCCATTTTACAACCTTTTTGCCATAGTTGTTAAGTGAATCATTGCAGAAGGTGATCACATAATCCCCAAGACATGGCAACCGTTGTAAATATCAGTCAGTTCCAAGCATCTGAATTTTGATCACGTGGCCATAGGGATGCTGCAATGGTCGTTAAGTGTGAAAAGTGCCATTGTCACTTTAGTCACAAAATGAACTGTTGTAAGTTGAGTAAGTTGTAAGTTAACTGACTTCCAGCAATAAAAGATCTCTCAGTTTTCCATCCAAATATGCATGTAGATTAGTAGTTTGCTCACTGATAAAATCTTTTGTAGCTTCTTATATGATACCGTAGCATGAGTAAGGCATTCAATTAGGATTGGGAAGATATAGATTCAAGCCTATCTTCAACCCTGGAAGCTTGCTGATATCTTAGCCCAATCACTGTCCCTATCTCAGAGGTTGTAACTGTTTCCGATGGGTTGGAAGAAGAATAGCTCTGCAAGTTCCATGAGTTTCAGTGGAAAAGCAAGATAGAAACTGGATGACCGAATGAACAAGCAACATAAGACAAGTGGTAATTCTGACAGTAATGCAAAAGAGGCTCTATGGCTTGTTTTTTCCTTCTTGCAGATACTCTCATTCTTTATTATGTTCGTGTACTACACCTCTTTGCAGCACTTCTGTACATCTGAAGAACTCTAAGCCATATCCAGGGCAGAGAGAAGATTTATCTCTCATTCCAACCATATTTTGCGATTGGCAGTTGTGTCTCATTTTTCTTCATAGCAGGATCTGTGCTTTTATGAATGCAATGCAATCTGGATCTAATATGCATGAACTGGGACTTACATCCTCCCACATTTTAGTTAGAGAACATGAACAGGCAAATTATTAATGGGTATCTTAAATGAAAGAGCTGCCTTGGTGGAGAATCTGCTCTTAACAACACAGGAAAAAGCAAGCATTTGGGAAAGCTGGATTTGAGGTTAGGAAATGCTGAGGTAAGTTCACATAAAAATAACAAGATGAAGGAGTGAAGAGAATGGAAACCAGGGATAAATTTTCCAGAGATAACCGATACTTACGGGCTTCAATAAACATATCCAATTCACGCTTCATGAATTGGGAGAGAATCAATTAGATTGTGATAGGTTATGATATCCCCAGTTCTTTGCAGAGCAACCAATCTGAAGGAAATTCATGGAGATTATGTATTGGTGCTTAGGCTGACATGGTTCAAATAGGTATGGAACATTTGCATTGTCATTTATTTTCATCACCACTGTATTTCTGAGTTGGGTTGTCCAGTCAAATTTGTGCTCCAGTCAAATTTGTGTCCAGTCAAATCTGTGCAAATACAGGTAATCCCTAGGTTACGAGCATTCCCTTAGCAAATGTTCAAAGTTATGCAATAAGTGCCCCCTAGCGTTTACGAACAAGTCCCAAAACTATGAATCTTACAGCACTACGTCAATTGTTCACCCTTACGAACAATCACAGAGGTTCTACAACATTTGTCCTGAACATTGCCAGCTGAAATGGAGCTTCTGAGGGGATAGATTAGATTAGATAGATAGATAGATAGATAGATAGATAGATAGATAGATAGATAGATAGATAGATAGATATAGCTGTAGGTAGGTAGGTAGATGATAGATATAGAGATAGATAATAGATAGATAGATAGATAGATAGATAGATAGATAGATAGATAGATATAAATATATATAGAGAGAGATTGATAGATATAGAGATATATAGATGGATGGGTGGATAGGTGGGTGGGTGGATAGAGAGAGAGAGATGATAGAAGATACAGAGATAGATGGATGGATGGATGGATGGATGGAAGGATATAGAGATAGATAGATAGATAGATAGATGGATGGATGGATGGATGGATGGATGGATGGATGGATGGATGGATGGATGATGGATGGATGGATAGATACCTACCACCCACTTTTGTATCTCTGTTAGTAGTAAAATTTTCTAATGCCCAACGGTTCCACAGTAATGGTGATTTATAAAGTAGGGGACAAAAACGCTACCACCCACCATGAGAGCTGGAACTCCCATGGTAGGGGGAGTAGGGACCAGGTTGACTACCACTGATATAAATGATAGCTAAATGAATGATAGAAGAGAGGGGGAGGGAGAGATATGATAGAAAACTGGTATTCTGGGAAAATATTCTGGAAATATTCTGGAAATAAGTGACAAATGTGCTGGAGAAGAGAAAACCACTAATTTGGCTGGGGAAATGTTTCAATTTCCTAAAACTGAAACAAAAGTGGTTCGTGTTCTAGATATGATACACCACCACCCCAAATTTTAATACAGGTATTCCTTGACTTGTGACTGGTCACTTAATAATTGACAAAAGTTACAAAAAACCCCAGGGTTTACTTCTAGTTTCCAGCAAAACCTACCCCATGGTGAACAGTGGGGTAATGAACAGCTGCAGCATTTGCTTAATGGCCATGATGTTAACTTTAGGACTTCCGTGTTTGCTTTATAACTACTGCACATGCTTGACAATTACCACAAGAAGGTCTTTAAAATGGATCCAGCAACAGAATAACCCGTTTTACAACCATCATGACTTCCAACTGTTAATTGCCAGACTCAATCATAGTCGTAAGTCAAGGACTACCTTAGAAAATCATAGCCCAATTTTATAGAAATTAGGGCAGGGACAGAGGTGGTATTCAGCCAGTTTTGACATGTTCTGGAGAACCGGTGGCAGAAATTTTGAATAGTTCGGAGAACCAGTAAATACCACCTCTGGTTAGCCCCGCCCTCATTTATTCGCTGCCTCCCAACTCCCAGCTGATCAGAGTCCCAGCTGATTAACTGGGTCTTCTTTTGTTGCCATGCACAGGAGAATGGAGCTGGAAAGCAGGTTAATGGGGTAGGGAGGGAATGGGGATTTTACAGTGTCCTCCCCGTCACGCCCACCAACCCATGCCCACCAAACCACACCACACCCACCAAGCCACACCCACCGAACTGGTAGTAAAAAAAATTGAATACCACCACTGGGCAGAGACTTGGGAGTCGCATGCTCCAAAACTTACATTTTGCTTACACTGCTTTTGCTTTTTCTCCAAAAAGAGTCATATAAAATTGAGAGAAAATTAAATCATCAATAATAGGTGAACCCTATCAGATTTCATAGACATCAATACCGTGGCTTCAAACACCTTCATATTTTTTAAAGAATGACTGTATTAAAAGGCTTCAAACTCCTTTATATTGCTTTTTAAAAAGAATTAAAAGTTAATTTTGAAACCACTGAAATAACAAATGACATTTGCAGTTGCATTTCCCTTAAATTAATAATACAAAAACCTAGATACACAGACCAGTGACTAAAAAAGAAGGGGAAAAAAAGAAAAATCACTGTCTGTTTTCCTCCTACTTTCCCTCAATGGACAAGCAAGATTGAAAAAATACATTACTGTGTTATGTAGGTTAATTCAATGTTTATAAAGCTAAATAGTACAACCATATTTTTCGGAAACCATTAACAAGTCATTTTTAAACTCCTTTCATTTCTCATGTTATCTTAGTGGTGCTGTGTAAATCTTCAAAGGAGGTTTCTTTTTGATGAAGTCTCAAGAGGAAGCACTGCCTTAAAGCTATTCTGTGAATCAACAGAGCCTCTCTGGCTCCACTGCATTGCCTCTTCTCAGCCTGGTTTTTCTAGACCTGTGATTTGAAACAGAGGAAAGAAAGGCAGGTTAGGAATCAGCTATAGCAATGTTTCACAACCTCAGCAAGGTCAAGTTGTGTGGACTCAAAGGTTCTTCCAACTTGTCGGCAGTGATGACATTCAACCAGTTTGCGCTACTTCAACCGAACCGGATGTTAAATTGCTGGCTGGCCCCAAACTTCCCTTCACCACCCTTTCCAGGAGTCCTCATGCACCCCGTTTTGGCTCCCAGGTAATGTTGGAAGGCCTACTAGGCCCAAAATGGGATGCATGGGATGCAGCGTGGCCCCCCGTGGCCCATTTTGGTCCTAGTAGGCCTCCCAGGAGACTGCAGGGAAGCCTACTAGGCCCAAAATGGGGCATGTGGGAGAGTTGCCCCAGGGTCTGTTTTGCTCCCACGGGGTGCAGGAGGCTGAGTGTTGCCTGTCTCACCCCCTGGACATGCCCACCATGGCCTGTCCCACCAGACAGCCATTAGGGCAGAGAACTGATTGATAAATTATTTGAATCCCACCACTGCTTGTAGGCCTCATCAAAGCTGGAAAAGAACCCAGAATCTGGTGAGAGACAGTTAGAATAGAAGAAGTCAGGATAGAAGAATGTCAACACATAAACTACAAAGAAAAATGGGAATAATGGGGGGAGGGGAAGGGGGAGGGGAAGGGGAAAAGGAAATAGTGCAGGTTAAAAGAAAAAAAAAAGAACAGCATTGACTTCAGACTATTATTTTAGTTCAATAGAATAAGATATGTAATATAATCTCAACTTTTTACTTTTGCATAGTAATATACAGCACACTAGCCATTTCTATAACAAGGCCATCTAATCAGCAAAAAACAAAATCAAAGGTTCATTTTTTTTCCATCCTAACCACAAAGTCCAGAATTGGTTTCCATGCAAAAACAAGTTGTGTTCTTTTCTTAAATCTCTCTGCTAACCCCATCAGCTTTTGCAGCCAGTCAACCATTGTGAGAACTGAGTTATTTGTTCATGTTTGGGGCACAGAACATTCTTGCTGCTGTCAACATATATAACATCAAAGTTCCCCCCCAAGATTTCAAGATCTTTGTCCATTAAGCTTAAAAGAACGATCTGGTTTTATCTTTATATTCACTTTAAGGATCTTCTGTATTAAGATGTGAATCCTACTATTGAACCCATATGTCTTTGCTTTCTCACAGGTCCACCATAAACAGGAGAAAGGAAGAAGTTTTGAGGGAACACAAACAGCTTCACTGAAACAAATCATGTTGCTTCTTGGCTCTGATGAAGAGGATCCTCTTGCTCCAAGGTGACTAAGTCAGAGCTTCTTTGAAATTAGACAGAATGCAATGAAAATTGCAGTGAAAATGGATCCAGTAGTGAAAAATATTTGTGGCAAATTTTAGGCAGTTAGGTTGATAAGATTTTCTGCAAATGGAAAGGACAGTAGTAAGAAATAATGGTGTCCCCTCCAGGGCGGCCTGCTGGAATGAGGGGCAGAGAGTAAAGATAAGAGAATAATTCATAAAACTTTTCTTAAAGAAAATATAATCGCTAGGCCAGTCAGATAAATAAGATTGCCACTAAGCTTCTTCTTATTTCAGTGGATGGAAAAAAGAAAACAAAGAGAGAGAAAAGTGTTTGAACTAAGGAGATCTTTTTCACTTATTCATTCTGTCCTCAAAACTGCGATCCTTTCTCCTGTGCTGAATTGAAATACCCTCTACCCCTCTTTGAATTGGAAGTCTGATAGCAGCTGTGGTAAGTGACAAATTTTTACTGAAAACCATCAGATGGTGTGGGTTGCAGCTTATGAAAATGTACGTCTTTCATTAAAAAGGCGTTAGTCGGAAAAGCTGTTACTACACTTCTGATTTTTCACCACCATAAACTAATAAAGCTCTACAACTTTGAGTAAGCCAAAAACTAGAATTGGCAAGACATTTGCTATCCCTGTGATTCATTGTTTCTCCGCCTCAGCAAGGTTAAGATGCGTGGACTTCAATTCCCAGAATTCCCCAGCCAGCATTTCCCTAACCTGCCTTTCTTGCCTCTGTTTCAAATCACAGCTGGCCAGGTAACTTGTTCTGACCCAGCTCCCCAAACGCGACAAACCCTCTGATGTGAACTCAAAATATTCCTTTATTAGAAATGCTGGCAGCCCTGGCAAAAAGTTTTATCTTGCAGGCTAACAAGTCTGGTCGGAAGAAGAATAGTTGTCTGCCACACCTATTCATCTCCGCCCCCTGCCTTTTTTCCCCAGAACTAGTATGGGGCCTCACTAGCAGTGATGGCTGTTCCTTCCCCAGGATCGGCCCATGGCTTTCCACTGCTCTCCTCTTCTCTGCCTTCTGCGCAGCCATGCGTCAGGTATTGGACCCAGCTGTCCCTCCTCTTCTTCATCAACCACCTACAGCCCTGGGGGCTGTTGACTCTCCATCTGAGGGCTGCTGAATGGCCAGGCTCCCTCTCTGTCTCTCTCTCTCTCTCTCTCCCTCTCTCTCTCTCTCTCTCTCCCTCCCTCCCTCTCTCCCTCCTTCCCTCTCTCTCTCTCTCTGCCAGCTCCATTCCCTCAACATAACTTTTTTCCAAAATAATAGGCTGACAAAGTATAGCAGGCAATATGCAGTCTGTGGTTGTCCTTGGATCGTAGTTGAAAAAAGCATCACACCATCATTGATACAGTAAGAGACAGTGTAAGGCTTTTAATTCATGGGCTGGCATGAGATGAAGGTAATGTCATGGGGATACAACAGAAAAAAGATGCTGTCAGGACATGTGTATGCTGCAGTTAGATACAAGAGAGAAAAGATCAAGAGAAGAGATGCTGTTGGTAGAAGAGAACAACAAAGATTATGCTGATTCAAGGGCAGATCTGTCAGACTCCAATAATCAATGGCCATTCCCCTCCTTTCTCGCCAAAGCATTTTATGAAAGTAAACATAAAGGGATTTTTTTTTAATCTCTGTACTTAAAAATCAATTTTGGTGTAATATCAGAGATTTTCTAAACTACATATCAAGGAAGGAACTTGGTGGAACAGTTTGAATCGGAAATAGGGCAAGTTAGGTACATGTAACGTGGTTTACAATTTACCCAGCTGTGCTGCTTCACATTGGGCTTAGGGTTTGAGCCAATTGATAGCAAGTAGCTAATATCAAGATATAATTAAGTAGAATTCCTAATAATGGAAAAGCAGCACGCACAATCTTGGAGGCACATATATTTGGGTAAACAGGTGTGGTTTACAAAACTTATCTATGCATGTATGTTCAGAGACAAAGTTGGATCACCCTTTAAATAATTCATGCAGTGGCCCAAATTTTGGGCTGAAAGCAGAAAAACTGCAGATGAATTGAAATCCAAGTGAAATCCTACAATACTTAGGTTTAAATCTCAGATTTCTCATTCCAAAGTACTAGCCATAAATTAAAGCTTCTGATTATTCATCCCTGGATTTTGCACATTTCAAGTCATACTACAAAGAAACATATCTGCAAACATGTTTTTTTTTTGAAAAAAAAAAACATTTTGATGATGCAGCTTGAAATCAATTCAAGCATGATTTTTATGGGAAGAAAAAGAAAAACAGAAGGAGCCCCATCCCCAGAAAAATAGATGAATGAGACTTGTACTGTATCATAAAATTCTCATTTATAGCCACCCTGATTTCCATTGAAAGGACAGAGGTACAATAAAAAAAATATTTTTAAAATATATGCAGTATTCAAACTTCTTTGACATTTATTTAGCATTACAGTCTATAAAACATAAAATCAATTCAGAATACACTCATTTGAGATAATAGCATTTGACTTTAAAGAGTTCAGTGTCACTTGGTACCTGGTGGGTAATTCTAATAACAGCAAAAACCTAACTGTATTTCCAGGCCTGGTGATTGCCAATAATATAATACAGAAATATAAAAAAAAATCACACTTGAATTTTTGGGATCCTGGAAAATCAAGTGCAAGAGAAATAAAATATGCTCATGTATTCCATTAAAATTACCATACAGAGAAGAATATGTGATGGGGTCCCATATCTTATATTACTTCTGCATAAGTAGACACTGAAATGTGAGGGAAAATCTTTAAACACACTTTCCCTGATTGCTGATGTGAAACAATTTAACCTAGCCATGGGAAAAGTCTTCTGTATTTAAGATTTCCTGTATGTGTTGCCGAGTATCTTTCAAGCTGTTGGCAAAAATATACCTTGAGCAATTTATCGGCAAACCACTGATAAAGCAATAGAGATAAGGTTCGGTTAAATATTTGAATCACTCTTCAAACCAGCAGCATTAGTAGCAATTATGCTAACTTTGATTTTTAACAAATGTATATCATGAGCAGAACCAAGCCATAATTCCCAATGAGCAAATCCCAGCTTCAATCTTCAAATAGAAATTTAGGTCTAAATGTTTTATAGAGCAATTAATTTTGGACTCCAGAACTGAACTTCATATAATCATTCAGTTCTCATGAAAAGCCAACCAAGGTTGACTTAGTTAATTCTTGGTGGGAAAGTCACCAGAAGATTCATGGCTGCAGCCTGGAATGGGAAGTAACAAATACCCTTGAAGACAACAATAACAGAAACCTCTGTATTGTTGCAAAAAAGCAAAATAAATTCCTACAGGAATTGAAGATACCAGAAATCATCTTGGAAACTCTCCCTAGTTTTAAACATAGTTGCTGGGACAGGCATATAATATGTGTCCTCCCTTTGTGTCGTCCCTTTGTATACAAGAAATTTAACAATACAGGAAATATTGAGACTTCCCAAACTGCCTTTCCCAAGATTTTTTAATGCACAAAAGTATATAAATTTGGAATATTTCTGGATGGCTTTTCCAGATCTGGACAGATATTCATATTGAAGTATGATCAGATTGCAAATCTAGAGTTTGTAGACCTTATGATGAATGTCACCAATCAGTCTTGACAATGATTGACTCCAAGTTGATCAAGAGCAAAATGATTTTTCAGCCTGTCTATAGATCCTATCCCTGATGAATCAGATTGAAAAGTAACAATCAGAATTTCATCCACACTCCACAATAAATAAATTGCTCATGCCCCCCCCCCAATTATCCAATTATTTGTCTAGACAGATTGCTCTATACCACCTTGCGACATGACAAAAAATATCCTGCAAAAATTGAGTCAAAAACTAACTTATGATCTATAAAAGCAGAGCTCAATTTACCTTTTCTGCATTTAAAATATTGGTTTTTGCTAGATCATAAAGAACAAATGCTTACTCTGTAGTATTGTAAAAGAGCCTCTTTGGAATTTAATTTGCTCAGTGCCTATGATGTTATTCTTTTCAATTCATTGCACTAGTTCGTCATTTAAGTGTTCTGCACACAGATTTCCAGTTTACTGGGGAAAGATTTATAGTTCTATAATGCAAAGGTCTAGTTTAGAAACTTTTGTTGATATAAATTGTTCCTGCTGTTACTAGAATACAGCTCAATTTGTCAATATGAATTGAAGCAAGAGCTGTTTCTAATTATCATTAGAGTTTAAACACACATGACATGTTTTACATTGTTGTGGGGGACACAGTCACCTTAATTCCATATCTGTCCATCCATCCCTCATTAACATCTCCTCACACATTAAGGGAGGCCCAAGCACGTTTTTTTTTTCACAGCTACAGTTGACAAAGATTACCAGTACAAATTCCTACCATTTCAAAGAAGGAAACTTGATTTAAAAAAAAAAAAAAGAATCAAATTCAAAATATTTCCCCAAATTAAGGGAACTGAAATGGAAAATCCAAATCTCACTTGGGGAATAATATAATCGTGTCCATTGTAAGTCATGACACTTACTTCTTAGGAGCCATGTTGGCTTCAGAACCTTTTTGGGTCATCATTTCTCTTCTGGAAACATGGGTTATAAATTCAAGTCAGCCATTGAAGGTTGAAAAAGAAATAAATACTGGAATATAATATAATTTCTTACCGGTTGCTCATTTGTTTTCTCAGGGGGAATCAAGAGCCGTGGTGACACAGTGATTAGAATGCAGTATTGCAGGTTAGCTCACTGCTCAGTATCAGGAATTCGATTCTATCCAGTTCAAGGTTGA
Organism: Laticauda colubrina; assembly: GCA_015471245.1. Taxonomy (NCBI): domain Eukaryota; kingdom Metazoa; phylum Chordata; class Lepidosauria; order Squamata; family Elapidae; genus Laticauda; species Laticauda colubrina. The sequence goes on along the minus strand of BLBF01000004.1, from coordinate 18,013,118 downwards.
CTCAACCTTCCATCCTTCCAAGGTGGGTAAAATGAAGTCCCATATTGTTAGGGGCAATATACTGGCTCTGTAAACTGCTTAGAGAGGGCTGTAAAGCACTATGAAGTAGTATATAAGTCTGTGATATTGCTATTGCTATCATAGGTGATCAATTGTATTAGGTGCAATCACTGGGCCCTTTGAGCGATTCTGCCAATTCACATCCAACACATTTGGAGGAAATTGTCTTAGAGAGGACTAGCTAACTCCATACACTGGAGAAGATGGCTTTCTTAGCATAGACAGACACAGCTGTTCATCAGTTCTTGCAGTTGCTCAAGTCTTTTTTTCTCAACACTTAGAAAAGCATAATGTCAGGCATTTATTTGTTTGCTTATTTATTTATTTATTCATTCATTCATTCATTCATTCATTCATTCATTCATTCATTCATTTATTTATTTATTTATTTATTTGGCAATTATAAGGAACTCTGCAATAGAAGCACAATTTTGTTTTGGCTTGTCTATATGAAGAGGCATTTTCTAAATAACCTATTTTTCTAGGAACCGGTAACCACTGATATCTGTGATCTTTATGGTCATGATAGTTAACTCCAAGTGGGGGTAGTTTAATTCAGATGAGAAATAAGGGATACTTGTCACAACCTAGGGGTTTTTTTGTATCTTAAGATCTGCCTTATCGGATTAACCTAAAATCCTTTTAGTACAACATTCTTTCTGTTTCCAGTCAAAACCAATCAGTTGGATATTCTCAGACAGGCATAAAATTCCCTGACAGCTCAACTATTGTAGGATAACATTTTAATGTAGGTGTTCCATTTTACCGTATCACAAACTCATGCATAATAGCAACACAATGGTGCCTCACATTACCAAAATTATCAAAAAGGTACAGGCAAAATTTCGCCCCTGAAGTTGTAAAATCAGTAGAAACATGAGAGAAGGACAATGCCAGTTCATGGCCAGAGCAACAGAAAACCTGTACGTGTAGTCTTCATCTTAAAACCACAATTGAATCCACACTTGCTGTTGCTAAGTGAGACAATTGCTAAGTGAGTTTTGACCCCTTTTGTGACTTTTCTTGCCACAGTTGCTAAGCGAATCATTGCAGTTGTTAAGTTAGTAACCAGGTTGTCAAGTGAAGCTGGCTTCCCCATTGGCTTTGTTTGATGAAGGTGGTAAAAGGTGATCACATGACCCTGGGACACTGCAACCATCATAAATGTGAGTCAGTTGCCAAGCAATTTGATCACAGGGATGCTGCAATGGTCATAAGTGTGAAAAATGGTCATAAGTCACTTTTTTCAATGCTTTTGTAACTCACAAGATTATTAAAGGAATGGCTGAAATTCCAGGTCTACCTGTAATTCATTTAGTGAGTGAAAAACAAGCAAAATTTAGCTGGCAGAACCTAGCTCTCTTTACTGATGCAGTCTACCTTCCAGGCACCTGAGAACTAGACCTCTTTTTAAACATAAGGGCATATTGATGAAATTTTTCATAAGAGCACTAAACCCAAGTTTTGAAAACAAGTTTAACACTTGGGGGGAAAGTGCAAAACTCATGTTGATAAGAGTTTTTTTGCAAGACCTCATAAGCAGGGATGGGATTTGACCAGTTCACACCTATTCGCTAGAACTGGTTGTTAACATTCTAAGCAGTTGGGAGAACTGGTTTTTGGAAGAAATTACTGGCCTAATCCTGTAAGGAAGGCAGGAAGGAAATATTCTGGTGTTGCTTACAGAAACTGCCTCTCCATGAATCCTTATTACATTCTTGGCAGAACTAGACTTCCTGTCTCAGAAACTTCTCAGGAGTTTTTTCCCCCTCCTTTGCTGGTACTTTGCTTGTGTTGAGTGACCATTCAAAGTTACAATGGCACTGAAAAAAGTGACTTATGACCATTTTTCACACTTCCAACTGTTGCAGCATTCCCACAGTCATGAGAGGCCAGACAAGGAGATGCATGCCTCAATGTGAGTGATATTGAGTTGGCCATACCCAGGCAATAACATGACCATCAAGCCACGTCTACCACCTAAGCCACACCCATTGAACCGGTTGTTAAAAATTTGAATCCCACCCTGCTCATAAATACTTTGAAAAAGCACAATTGAGCATATGTCTCTACGGAAGCCCAGGGCTCTGTCTCTCCTGCAGCCAGGAGAGGGCCAGTAACCATGGAGGGCCCAACCCAGCTAGCAGAAGAGAGGCAGCATGCATGCTGCCCTCTTAAATAGCCTACTGAAGTTGGGCAGATCCTCCTGCCTATCCGCATCAGTAACCTTACTATTAGTGAAACATGCCAGATTGCAGGTTCCACTGGAAATATTGTGTCAGGAGAAAAAAGAGAAACGCTACGTTAAAGCTGGCACAGCTAAGAATAAATAATGTTAAGTTGCCTGAGGGCAATGTCATGAGGGCGTCAGAGACAAAAAGTAATTACTGAGTCATGTTTATGCTGTAGTTAGGGGAATGGAAAGATCAACTTCTGTTTGATATTCTTCCACCTGTATCCAAGCACCAAGAAACAATAACTTAAGCTGTCATTAAATGGCCGGAGATACGGATGGATCCAATATATCACCTTGAGTAGATGTAGAATCTGTTTTAGATGCTATTGCCTAAATGAAGTTATCTTTTAGTCACTCAGGCATCACTGGGTTTATGTAATGCTTCTGAGCAGGAGTGTTCGCTACAACAATAACTGAAAACATAAGAGGGTGGTTGAGGTCATCCATCAATTAATGCAACTAAACAATCAAGATCTCAAGTCCAAATTGGAAATACTGCTTAATCAAAGCCAATCTCTTGTGTCCTCCTTAAGTTTCCATTAAGCCTCTTCTATTTCCCCTTTATTTGGTATCCCTTTGTTTTCTTCTTACTTCTGGAGAAGCAGTGGCTTTGATTTGCATGACTTGCTTCTGCAGAATCAGCTGATAGGTCAGGAAGAGGAAGAAGAATGGAAATGGCATGGGGTCCAAGACCAAAAGTGCCAACATTCATCTTCTCGTCTTTCTCATCTTCTCATCTTTCCTACGTACTATTTTCTCCTATTGTTATCTTACAATATTCTATCCTATGATTTATGATCTATGACTTACTACTTTGTAGTAAGTATGTACACTCAGAACTGGAGACAAATTCTTTGTGTGTCCAATCACACCCGGCCAATAAAGAATATTCCTGTTCCCTGGGTTTCTGCAGCATCTACTGGGGCCTAGCAGGGGAAAGAAAAAGAAGGGCCCTTGCAATGAAGACTACAGGCATAAAATCAGGAAAACATGTTCCAGTAGCAAGTATATATCTGATAATGCCGAAGAAGCCTCCTTTAACCATTTGAAGCAGGAGGAATCTGATATTGCAGGATCCAATCTGAGTCAGTCACTGGGACCAAAGTTTTATTCTTCTAAACTTTTGGGCTTGTGCTAGAGCCCATCATCAGGGAATTTCTCTCACCAGAATGTGCGCACTGGGTTATTCTACACATTGTATTATATGGTGCCTGGTGGTGTGTAGCTTTTAGTTGTTAATGGAGTTGATGGCTGGCTATTAAATTGTTGATTATTGTTTCCTTATGCTGCTGCACCCTGATAAGCTGGTGGTAAATTGACTGACAAGGAACCTATTCCCCAGGCTTCAATTATTTCTCTGGCTATTGTTGTTCCTTCTTGGCCAACAATTGTGGTAGCTGTGAAATAGAATGCATGTCTTTGTTCATTGCATTTGAGGCTATCAGTGAAGTTGTCTAACAACTCACTCGTGTTCTCAAACCTGACATGCATATGTCTTTCCCATAGCTCTAATCTACCCACATTCAGAGTGATATTGGTGTCCCATCCAGAGGAGGTAGCCAATGTTATGGCAGGACCAAGATACATAATTTTAAATGCTATTACAACAGATTCTTTTTGCGATTTGGAATCCGATGTTCAAGGTTCTAATGACATTTCAAATCCAACCAGATTCAATGACCTACTGTCAATTTAGGAGTTTTACCATTCTCTGCCAGCAAAAGAAGTCATTTGGGGTTTCCTCAGTTGCTGAAACTTTTTAAAAAGAAAAGCTTTTATTTAGAAGACAAAGAGCTAGTAAAGGAAAGGGCAGTTACATTTTTGAACTCTGCAAGGTTTCACTCAATTATTAACCATTATTCAATTCAAGCGGAAAATCCATATGCATATTGATGAAATAGTAATTTAGAATGTAAGCAAAGTGGGTTGTAGAATTCTTTATTGGCCAAGTATGATTGGACACACAAGGAATTTGTCTTGGTGCAAAGTTGTCTTGGTGCAAATAAAAGAAAAGATACATTTGTCAAGAGTCAAGAATCATCAGGTACCACACTTAATAATAGACATAGGGTACAATAATTATTTTTTTAATTCCCACAAAGCCTTGGAGAGGCATACCTGCTCATAAAATATCTGTCATAGTGGGCATGACCAAGAACAACCACCTATTATCCAGAAGATAGATAGACCCGTTTGCTCATCATTTCCATTAACTCTAATAGGATTCCCTACCACTTCAGTTTCCTATTGTCTTTGTTATTGAGCTGTTGCTTCTCATGGCATTTATTTTATGGCATAGCCCCTAAGGCCTGAGGAACCATCTGTCTCCCACAGTATCTGCTCACCATCTGTGATCAAACAGATTTAGTTTGCTTCAGGTCCTGTTAATTAATGAAAACCATCTAGCAGGAAGTACAGCTTCTCTGTTGCAACACCTGCCTTCTAGGACAGCACCTCTCTCAGAGCTTCCCATGGACTCCACTCTATCCACTTCTCATGAGCTCTAAAATTGTGGCCTTTCTCCCAGGCCTTGGGCTAGCTGTCCAAAGGGTCCCTCAGGTTGGGGTGATGTGAGATTTTGTTTTTCATTATTTCCCTCAGGGCAACTGTGTATCTGTGTATGTGGTGTAAATGTGTCTGCTTCTGAGTTGAATTTTTTGAAACCATTCAGAGTTATATTTGAAGTTTGGCAATCTAGAAATTGGATAAACAAATAACATTTCCTAAGATCCCTTCTCCTATCTATTCATACTTTTCTTGGCATAAATCTATAAAGGGAGTCCTTGTTTACTGACTGCCTTGTTTAGCAACTGTTCAAAGTTACAAAAAACAAGCTTTGTGACAAACTTATATTTATAGCTATCGTAGCATCCTTGGTTACATGATTGTCATGCTTTGCAATCAGTGTGCATATATGACTGTGAGACTGTGACAGCTTCCTGCCATCACATGATCGCCATCTGCAAGTTCCAAAAAATAGAATGAAGGCAGAATGCAGAAGAAATGAAGAAGAGAAATCAAGTTACGGTTTCATGGGTTCTCACTTAATTGTAGAGCACTGCACACCAGAACAACTAGATAAAGGACAGTTTTTTCCCAAATGCCATCACTCTGCTAAACAACTAATTTCCACAACACTGTCCAACTATTTATTAAAACTGTATTACTATCATTCTTCTCATCCATCTTATTACCTATCTCCTCCCACTTATGACTATAACCTTTTTGCTTGTATCTTTACAATTTATGTTGTTTTATTTAGTTTCCTAGTATAATTTGATTGCTTATTTAGTATCCTATGACAATCACTGAGTATTGTATCTTATGACTCTTGATGAATGAATTTTATGTACACTGAGAGCTTATGCACCAAGACAAATTCCTTGTGTGTCCAATCACATTTGGCCAATGAAGAATTCTATTCTATTCATAACTTCAATTATTTCCTTAATGATGTCACAAGTCTCCTTGCACGATTTTTTTTGTTTAACAACCCTGACAGAGTTGCCAGTCCAAATTGCGATGGCTAAGCAAACACTATCTGTACCACTATGAAGACTGCTAATCCTTATCCAAATTTTGCTCCACCATAGTTATTACTATGTGTGTGCTCTGGATGGTAGGCAAGATGGTAGGATTCCCTCTTCAGCAGAACATGAGCTGGTAGGAGAAATATCATACATTTCTATATATTTGGAGCCTCTCTGGGGCAGTGGTTAGAGTGCAGTACTACAAGCGACTTCTGCTGCAGTCAGTGGCCAACAATTTGGCAGTTCAAATCCAGGCTCAAGGTTAACTCAGCCTTTCATCCTTCCGAGGTGGGTAAAATAAGGACCCAAATTGTTGGGGGCAATAGACTGACTCTGTAAACTGCTTAGAGAGGGCTGTAAAGCACTATAAAGTGGTATATAAGTCTAAGTGTTATTGTTATTGCTATATCATCAGGAAGAGCACTATATCTGGAATGGAATGAATATGACACCAGAATCTGTCAAGCATTTCTTGGTCATTTGTCGGCTTCTCTTCCCCAGCCCCCTTCTGTCACAACACAAGTTGAATCATAGTGGGGAAAAGGGTTTGGAATAAATGGGGAAACACGACAGCAACACAGACATACTAATGCCTGCTTTAGACATACTAATGCCCATCATGCAACAGAGGTAAGGAAGGAAATCACCATTGTGAAGAAATAATGATATCATGGTTTATTGTACATGTGCGTCAGAGGTGGTATTCAGCAGGTTCTGACCAGTTCTGGAGAACCGGTAGCAGAAATTTTGAGTAGTTCAGAGAACCGGCAAATACCACCTCTTGACTGGCCCTGCCCCCATCTATTTTCTGCCTCCCAAGTTCCTGCTGATTGGCTGGGTCTTCTTTTGTTGCCCTGCACAGGAGAATGAAGCTGGAAAGCAGGTAAGTGGGGTGGGGAGGGAATGGGATTTTGCAGTATCCTTCCCTGCCACGCCCACCAAGGCACGCCCACAGCACAGGTAGCAAAAAATTTTGAACCCCACCGCTGATTTGCATACAGCATAAGAAAGTTTCTGGTAACTATCGACTATATATTCAGAAGATGCTACAAGCTTCATCTGCACTTAGTATTTTGCAGCATTTCAGCTCCTTTTAATACAAAGAAAAAAAACTTAAGAATTAAGAGCTCCCAAGGAGGAATCAGCAGGCCTACTGTCATGTGGAGGCATCAAATTACCTGCTTTTGGCACAAATCAATCACTTGGGCTACAGTATTGTGAAATTTCAAACTTGAGCTAGAACATTGCACAATCAGCCTAAAAGATCTTCTACCTTCTGAAATTAGGTTAGGTTTTCTCATCCATCAGGGTTGGCAATGTTACTTGATTGCCCAGGCCAAACTCGTATTACAATTTTTATTTCTATCAATTTCCTCCATTTCCTACTCATTTAAAAAAAAAAATCCATAGCAATTGAGGGCAATCTGTAAAAGAGAAAAATGAAGGATGAGTTTTAAAACTTTTTTCTCTCAGCTCCATGAACTACCAAATGTCCAAATATAATGGCACTGAGGCTTCAGCACTTCAGTAGTTGAGAAGGTAGAGAGTTGAAATTTTACTCTGAGTCCCCTCTTTGTCTATCACTACCAGCTCTTCATATATACCGCTACAGTATTCTGACAGTATCACTTTCCTCTGCTTTTTTTCCCCTAAGACAGAGAGACAGACAGAGACAAACTCTTCTCTCTTTGACTCATTTCCTGGAAGAATTCAATCAATTATATGCTACATTTTGCCTATCCTTATTAGAGTTGGACTTCAAAGATTTTAGCACTGTGCCCGGTTGCTGGATGGGTGTGGCCATGGTGGGCGTGGCCTAGTTGGCCTCCTGCACCATAGTGGGAGGAGGGCTTTTTGCCCTCCCTGGGCTCCAGAGGCTTTCCTCGAACCTCCAGGAGGCAAAAACAGTGTCCCCGGGCTCTGGAGGTTCTCTAGAAGCTAGAAACGGGCCTATTTCATGCCTTCCCAAACTTCCAGGAGACCCATTTTTCACCCTCTCCAAACCTCCATTCAGGCCCTGCACTTATCTGGGATCCAAAATGGGCTGTGTGGGGACTCCTGGGAGGGAAGGGATGGGCAGGGCCAACCAGGAGTGGGATTTGGGTTTCTCCAAACTGCACAGAATCTTAACTAGGGGCTCTCCCGAACCCCTTTGAACCCTACTCTGATCCTTCTAATATATTTCTTATAAACTATTAGGTTATCGTTATACAACCTGCTTCACTGATCAGGTCACATTCCCACTGTCTAGAATAAGCATGCAAACTTACTACATGCTTCCGCTTGCAAAATTATCTTTTTTCATGATTAAAAATATTGTGAAATACAAAAAAGGGAAGAATTATTGTGGCAGAAGCATATGTATACACATAGATCTATCTACCATCCCTCTACAGTACACACATGCATGCACATGTAAATAAACACACAGACTTAAGTTACCACTTGGAAAACCACATTCAGGATAGATTCACCTATTCCAGTCGAAGGCCCAGACTAAAATTATTCTAACTGAAATCTTGAGAACACAATGTAGGGATAACTGAGCCTTAGGCTTTTCAGATGTTGCTGAATTATGGCTGATGTTGCTGAAATATTCTTCACTATTGGCCTTGCTCATAGAAGCCAAGTAAAGGAGTAATTTAACAATTTAGAGCCCCAGGCAATTGCTACTCATTTGGGTTGCGAACATCTAGATTAAATACCAAGAAAAAAGATTTTTTGTTTATTTTTGTTGATATATAATTGACATCTGGATTTTTACAATGCAGAGACATTAGCCCTACCCTAAGCTCCCAACCTATCCCTCTTGCAAAAAAGTGAACAAGAAATACAAATAATCTAGAGTCTGCAAATCTGTTTTACAAATCAAATTCATTAAAAAGCATTCTTGCCTGTTCTGTAACTCTGTGCAATGCATTCTCTCAAGTGATCTGCCAATGTTTCTTTTGGAAATAGTGAATACTTTTTAATTTGAAGTGATGCTCGGGGCTAGGTATTAACTGAGAAATTGGGAAGATGCTTACTATGGTGGTTTAATGTTTTAAACAGAGTGTTGAGGTTTTATTTATACAATGCTACTTTCTTGAAGCCAATAAAACCAGCTGAACTAGAAGAAAGAGAGAGACAAAGTGTGTGTGTGTGAGAGAGAGAGGGGGGAGAGAGAGAGAGAGAAGGAGGAAGAAGAAGAAGAAGAAGAAGAAGAAGAAGAAGAAGAAGAAGAAGA
>BLBF01000004.1:17984294-18004056 GCA_015471245.1 Laticauda colubrina | reverse complement strand
GAAGAAGAAGAAGAAGAAGAAGAAGAAGAAGAAGAAGAAGAAGAAGAAAAGGAAGAAAGATAGATAGATAGAGGAAGGGAGGGGAGGGAGGAGGGAGAGAGAGAAAAAGAGAGGGAGGGAGGGAAAAAGAAAGAAAGAAAAAAGAAAGAAAGAAAAAGGAAGGGAGAAAGAAAAGAGAGAGAAAGAAAGATAGAAAGAAAAAAGGATGGGAGAAAGAAAAAGAAAGGAAGGAAGGAAAAGGGAGGGAGGGAGAGAAAGAAAGAGAAAGTAAGATGTCTACTTAAAGACAGTCTGAAAAAAAGAGTTTGCAATATGTAAAATGTATATGGGTGGCTTGCACACATTATGAATGTATCTGTATTAAACAGTAATATGCAGGTTTTGAATAAAATACAGTAACGTGATTATTAATGCAAAAGAAAACATAATTAAAAAAACTTCTGAATGTGGGCTTATTTTTTTCACAAAACTCCCTAACACTTTGAATGAGTTGCAAATTTAATATGGTTAATTATGTCTAATTATATATATACCATATTGTGCATTTCTAGAAATAAATGAATTTAATAAGTGCAAATGGTAAATAAACAATGAATCTGTGGTTACACTTTTACATAAGAAAACATGAGACTGCTGCCAAATACTATCTTGAGCATCTGAATATGGCAATATTTCCCAAAGCTAAAATTTCTTCCTTCCTTCCTTCTTTCCTTCCTTCCTTCCTTCCTTCCTTCCTTCCTTCCTTCCTTCCTTCCTTCCTTCCTTCCTCCCTTCTTCTTGGTGTGTAGCAGTGTTTCTTCATTTTCCACTTAAGTTGTTCTTTTTTGCATGAAGGTTATTTTTAGTCGAACTCTAAATCAGTGGTTCCTCAATTCTATCCAAAGATGCATTTAATGTATTACAAGAAAATACCCAGAGAGGTCTATTCACATAACTCACCCTCTGGAAGTGCAGTTTTTATTGATCCTCCCAGTTTGTCTCTACTTGGGGCAAGATAAGTTTGAAAAGCTGATGATTTCTATTTCAGAGATAAACATGAATTGCTGATTTACAATAAGATTGGCTGTTCCATCTTTGGACTGCAAAAGAATTTCCTAACTTCAGTTCATACATGAAGAACTCCATGTCTATTTATATCTATATTTCCTCTATACTGTATACATGCAAAGTTATGTACAGCCCAGTCCTATTCCTTAACCAAATACTCTGGGATTCAGTCTGACATACTGGCTGAAAAACGTGTCAGGAAGCCACAATCTTAGAATGCCATCTACATATTTATAAATAGTGCAATCAAACATAATAGACCTGGAAGGGACTTTGGGGGTGTTCTAGTCCAACCTGCTCTCAAGCAGGAGACCCTATGCAATTTGAGACAAGTGGTGTCATGCCGCTGATGGAGACTGACTCTGAGGGAGAGGAGGAACAAACTCTGAGGGAGAGGAGGGAATGGAAGTGTGACTCCGGAGGTTGGGGAGGAGGTTGGGGAAGGACAGATGCAGCTGAGCCGTCAGAGAAGGACCCAGGCCCATACTCTATATATTCTAGAGCACGCGGGAAGGAGAGGATAAGGGAGAGAGATGGTCTACTCAGGAGGAGAGGGCCTTGATCCTCTTCAAGGACTGCAGCTGTGACAAATGAATAAGAGTATGGGCCTGCGTATGAGCGAATGCTGGAAACAATATCTCTAGTTTATAGTTCCTCTCTGAGTTTGGCGTCCTTCCCAGCGTGTGTTAACTGTGGACATCCTCCAGCCCTTATCTTGCCTGGTTTGTGTTGCTTTTTTTCTTCTTTATGTAACTGTTTGTGTGGGAGTTTTTTGTCTTCTGTCAAAGATATTCCTTGCTTGGAAGCAAAGTGAAGGAATAAAAGGGGCTTCACCTGTTTTCTGTGACTGTTTGTTTTGTATCCCACCCTGGGTCATCACAAGTGGTTATCCAGTATCTTCTTTAAAATCTCCAGTGATGAAGCACCCACAACTTCTGAAGGCAAGCTGTTCTATTGATTAATTGTTCTCACTGTTAGGAAGTTTCTCCTTAATTCCTGGTTGCTTCTCTCTTCTAACCAGTGTTGTCTTCTCATGTTTTGGAAAATAAGTTCCTCATAAGTCAGGTTAGTAAAAAAAAATGGAATTGCACCATGGAAAGCTGTACAGCTACTTTGTCTAGAGATAAGATGAAGTGCCTTCCTCTGATAATGGAAATCAACATAAATGCATATCTGCTGTGAAACTCCTGTCCAAGTTTATCCTTAATGGATGTATCTACTGATGGAATCATCTGACAGTCAAACTTTGTTCTGTTCTAGCTACAACCAAAGCAGAGAGAATGAGCAAAGCCTACAAGCATTACTCAGAGGGTTCATAAAGCAGCAGGGTATTGGCCATAATCCTTCAGACATAAAGAGCAGATTTCATGGAATCTGGAAAAGTTCCCAAGGAAAGCTGACCTAGCTCCATTTCACGGAAGGCGAGGTTGGCCTGCTGAGAGCTGTCCTGAATACATGCTGTGTGACATGTGAGCTTATAGCTCTGTTTTCACAGTAGGGTGACGAGAAGAACCTTGGGGACATTGGAGGCAGCTATTAGGCAGCTGAGCTGTGAATTCCTTGATAGGATGGTAGCCTTCTGCTTGAGAAGTAGAGCTAAGAATCAAGCTTATTTCTTAGAAAGCCCATTGTCAGCTAATGGAATTTAGGTGGCTGCTGGAAAGCCTTTCTTACAATCACTATCTGATGTGTCAGGAGTTTGGAACACAATCTTCGCAGATGGAAAGCAGGCACAGGTAAAGCATTTCATCATGCTAATATTTCAACTGAGGCATATCCACAGTTGCCAATTAATCTACTCGTGCTGGTTGACTCTAAGCCTTCTAAGAAAACCGAATCCAGACCAAGAGATTTTGGCAATAGGTTAACAAGGGATTACAGTCCAGACTATAGGCTTCCGTGACTTTCTATTGGACAATTCCCTTGCTATTGTGCCCTCTCATTTTTCTGTTTTAAGAAAGTACTAGTTATTAAGAAAGTAATACTTAGCTTTCCATCAGTAGATGGGTCTTCCTGGACATATATACTCATAAAGTTATGTTAAATATACTATGCATATAAAAACTTCAAGCATTGTGATGCAGAGACATGAAGACACACATCAAACCACTTTAAAAAGTATCTTTTTTTCCAGCATATACAACCTTCCTTTATCAGCACTGCTTAAATCAGAAGTCCCCAACTCACAGCCTGCAGTCTGTTCAAAACCGACTGTGGGAGAGATGGAAAGAGCAACTGCCACCTCCCATGCTGGCAAGCTCAGAAGGTTGGGGACCACTAGCTTAAATAACATAATGATTAATATCTTTCTTTAGCATAACCTCTTGAATCCCAGCAATTTTTTTTCTTCAGTTTACCCTCTTTATTTTCCTGAGGAAGTGATTCTCCCTCCTCTGCTTTGTTTCAAAGTACAAATAGTCCTCGATTTACAACAGTCCCATTTAGTGATGGTTCAAAGTTACAATGGCAGTGAAAAGTGTGACATAGGACTGCTTTTCACAGTTACGACCATTGCAGTATCCCATGATCATGTCATCAAAATTCAGATGTTTAGCAACGGGTTCATATTTGTTAAGCCTGGGTTCCCCAACCAGGGTTAGGTAGACAAGCTAAACAGAATGTGCAGCGTTAGTCAGATAGGCACACAGATAAATGAGTGAGCTAAGCTTGTATGTTTATTAACATACAGTAAAAATAACAGATACGCTTGTGCTATCAAAAATATAGTTTATTCCATTATAAGTTCATGGCATAGTCAAATATCAGTCCAATAGTCATTTACCATGTAGTCAGTCCATTCAGGGATATTCAGTTAGCAAAATCCATGTAGAATATCCTATGTCAGTTCACTTACAAATCAGTCCTTAGTTGTCTCTCCCGTTCGAGCAATGCAGTCTTGATTCCAAGCAGTAATCAGGGATCATCAAAGCCAGAGAGAGAGAGAGCAAGCCGTAGTCTTGCTACTTTTATATTATTTTCTTAACCACTCCTTTAATTGCTATTTCACAGTTAAAGCTGCATACACTAACTATGATTCATAGTTATTATTTCACCTAAACCAGTTAGGGTGAACAATGTTATCCCTAACAATATTTATGACCGTTGCTGAGTCCCAAGATCAGCTGATCCCTTTCTGCAACCTTCTCACAAGCAAAGTCAATGAGGAAGCCAGGTTCACTGAACAACCAGGTTAGTAATTTATCAACTGAAGTGATTCACTTAACAACTGTGGCAAGAAAAGTCATAAAATAGGACAAAACTCACTTAACAAATATTTCACTAAACAACAGAAATTTTGGGTTTAATTGTGGTTGTAGGTTGAAGACTACCTGTACAGGATTTACATTTTTTCCAGTCACCTGAAGTAAAATGATTTCAGCTCCCAAATAGCCCAAAGTCTCAATAAACCTGACTTATTTATGGAGAAGATGAGATAGTAATCAATAATAGTTGGAGGTGGGGAGGAGGAGCAAATTACTCAAGAGAAAAAATACAATTCTGGAGCAGAGGCCACTTTGAGGGTGAATGGACAACTGATTCAAGACAATTTTGCCTATTTCTATTCTACAGAAATGGATACTTACCATTCTGTCAAAGGAGAACTGGGCAGCATAGATACATCCATAGTATTCATTTTTGGGGTGGTATTTTTCTTTATGAAGTTTTATTCCAAATTTTGTTTTTCTGAAACAGCTTCTTCCCAACATAGATTGTGTGAGGATCTGCATTTTTTTAATCCCAGAGGGCAAATAAATCTCTCACACATCTTAGTCTAGAAAGCAAAATCAGTTGGTGTTATTATTACATAACTTTTGTCTATGGAGATTCTCAATCACCCATGTTGTGATTGTCTCAAAGGTGCTTTTCAAAGGGCAACTGGACTTTCTTGGATTTTTCCTTGAAAACGTTTCACTTCTCATGCACGAAGCTTCTGACTCAATCAGAACTGAAGAAGCTTCTTGGATGAAAAGCCAAATGTTTTCAAAGAAAAAAACCAAGAAAGTCCAGTTGCTTTTTCTTTGGCATATACGTAACTTATTAATCTTGTAGCAAAATGAAAGAAAGATGTACTACAACTTTTTAATCAATATCTTCACTCAAATAGTATCTGTCCCAAAAATGAGTGAGATGTTCTTAGTATTATTGTCAGATTTCCAAGTGATGAAATCCATTTAAACAGAAAAGAGTAAAGTCCATCTTCCAAAACAATTTCTTTTATTTAGGAAACCATCAATTTGGCAAAGTCTGTTTTAATTCCAGATCTGACACAACTCAGAATTACATCACATAATATTGGAAGTTAGAAACAACCCCAAAAGTCACATTCCCCAATAGAGGTAAAACAACATTGCCTGGTATCATCCACCTCCAGGTCTCAGCAGGGTCAGCTTTTGTTCCCATGGGAAGGAGAACCAGCTAGCCTAAACAACTCTATCTCCACTCCTCCCACCTTAGGAATGTGTCAAGCCCAAAACTCTTCCCCCCATAACCATCAAAGAGAAAGAAAAAAAGGAATATATAATAAGGCTAAATAAAATTAAATAAATAAATAAAATGCATATGTCAATTTTGGGTTTGACAATTATTTAATTAAATTATACTCTATTGTTTTAATAAGAGAGAAGTCTATAGTTAGTTCTTCCAATGACAACAGTTGAAATTCCAAGCCTTAAATGTTACTGAAAAATCATAAAACAGAAATGAAAATACACCTTAAAATAGGAGTTGCTTCTAAAATTGGACCTTCAGTTGCACAGGAAAAACAGATAAATAATGCAGAGCAGATTAACAACAGATTTTACAGTGTAAAAGCTTTGAAACTTCTGGATAAGAATCAACCCAAAATATGGCAAAGTAGAAGGAAAGTGTACCTATTGTTTTAATAATATTTTTGTGAAGAAGTTCCTGGTGCCAGCTAATTACAGTCTAAATTCCCTAATTGATAAAATAGAGAACAGGCCAAGATAAACAGATTTGAAAATGGGCTTGCTTTGGAGATAATATGAGACACCTGGACTGAAAATTGTCCAGTATTTTTATGAGCTAAACTCAAGTTTCCATAAATCTGAAGCCTGCTAAAATTTCACATGCAATAACTTTCAATAATCATAATGTATAGACAAAAAGGACAACAAATGGGATTCTTTGTGTTCAAATCTCTACCACACAATTGGATTCCAGATCTAGCTAAAAGCCTAATGATTTGTAAGCATATAAGGGATGTATGTTTCTGAAAAATAATACTGCATGGCTAACAATGAGCAACTATTTTAAAGTTTAGAAGAATATAAAATAATAAATGAGTTGTTATTTGACAAAGGTTTTCTTGGGGGGAAA
Organism: Laticauda colubrina; assembly: GCA_015471245.1. Taxonomy (NCBI): domain Eukaryota; kingdom Metazoa; phylum Chordata; class Lepidosauria; order Squamata; family Elapidae; genus Laticauda; species Laticauda colubrina. Next base: position 17,997,672 of record BLBF01000004.1, on the reverse strand, counting down.
CCATCAAGAAATTGAAACAAATAATCAGATAAATCAGGAATCAAAGAAAGACAGGTGTGTCATTTTTTTTGGAAGTACTTTTTATCACTTACTTTCACCAGTTTAAGTAAAATTTCCTAAGAGGAAAGGAAAATGTCAACAGCACACAGTATTGTGTGGGTCCAGCTTTCTAGCTGCAATAAAAGTGGAAAGAATGCTCATCTCTTTATTTATTTGCCTATCACGGGAACTAAGACAGTTTTCTGTATCCTGTACAGAGGTGGATTTATAAACTGTACAGATGCAGAGAGATAACTCAACAAGATGTCCATAACAAAGAACATTTATCAGTTCATCAGGTATCCTCATAACTCATGTTTGTGACAAAGTTCTTCTTTTATCACCAATCCTTTGTATATCTGCCTTGTAGTAAAAGATGGTTATCCCCTAACCCATCTCGTAGCAATAGAAAGAAGCTGCCATGAGTTAGGGAATTCAGACAAAGCATGAGGAAAACCTCCCCCAACCCATCGAGGGTCAAACTAGTAACCAATCAGGATTACAGATGTGGCCATGTGACATGAACTACATCACACAGGATACCTTTAACTACATTTACCATGATGCATTCCCTTACGGGGACAGTTCATAATTCCTAAATAACTATCCTATTCCCATAGACTGGCTGGGACAGCACACTCCCCATCTGGAATTGTAAATTCCACAATTAAGAGAAGAGAAAAAAATTAACTATAAACTAAGATAAGCATTAAACAGTAAAACTAACTGAATAGCATATAACTATATAACTAAGATAAACAGTTAGCTATGTAACTAAGAAAAATAGTAAACATGAATAAAGCATGAAACAAAGCAAAGCATGCAAAGCTTGAGGTTCAGTCTTCAAGTTTGGCCTCTTGGTGCAAATCTGCTGGTCACCTCTGGTGGCCTTTTAGGGTGTACAGGTACTCTTGGCAGCACAGGTGAAAGTCTGGTGGTTGCTTCTGGTGGCCTTTTAGGGTTGGAAAGGTACGCTTGCTTCCATGGTGACAAAGGGTATCAGGAAGCTGTTGCAAAGGGTGTTGTGGAGGCATATGCCCGTGTAGAGCGTCTTGATGAACATCTGGTGGTTGCTTGCTGCCATTTAGGGTGTCCTAGTGAAGGTGCACTGATTGCCAGTGGCTTTTTAGGCTGGAATGGCATTCTTGTTTTTGAAGGCGTTAAAGGCGTCAGAAGGCTATTGGAATGGATGCTGCTAAGGCATTTGCCTGGGTTGGAGTCTGCATCCGATCATCACTGACAATTCCTACAATCCCCCATCCTAGTGGAGATTTGATGGCCACTGGGCCGTCTACAGGGCCGCTGACTGATTTGGAGAAGAGAAAGACCCCTGGGGCATTATTTCCCAGCAAGAGTAGTATATCAGTCTCTGGATCTAGAGAAGGAAAGTGATGAGCTAGGTGCTGAAGGTGAGGCATGTAGCAGTATTGGTATTCCCTTAGTAACTCTTTTTGTTGGGTCAGTGATTTTGCTGCAAACCCAGTGCAGCTGTTCAGCAAGTGATGAGTGTTGTGCATAGGACAAAACTGTATTCTCCTTGTGTTCAGAGATCTAAATTGGGTTGTATCAGATGAGTTCTCTCCTCAACTGTGTGTGGATGAGGAGTCGATCTCGGTATTATGGACAACCATGAAAGGTCTTTCCCCGATAGTGTGTATAGGGCCTGAGGGCGATATATGGTTGCTGCTGTATCTTCTGTCATTAGGAGACTAACAGTTCTGAGTCCACGGGTCCGGTGTGTGTTGCACAGTTATCTGGTGGGACACGAATTCTTCAAGAAGTGTGAAGGGTACAAAGCGGTGGCAACCCTTGGCCATGAAGGTGTCATTAACTGGAGCCACTTGTCAATTAGCACCTGCAGAAGTTTTTGAACAATTTTGTTCTGCTTGTCGACATGATCGAGACAGGCGAGTCCCAGTAAGTTGGGATCCCGTTGTGCTGTTCTCACCCAGACAAGTATGTTAGCGAGGTCTATGATTCGGTGAGGCATATCGGTAGGAATTTTAGGAAAACTGTTGAGGCTATCCAAGAGTGTTGCTTCTATGTCCTCGGAAGCGCCATACAGTTCATCAAGCCTTTTCCATGATAACCATAGGGCAGCAGCCGGGTCATCTAAGTGGGATGCCAAAAGTGCTGCCTTGTAGTAAAAGATGGCTATCTCCTAACCCATCTCATAGCGATAGAAAGAAGCTGCCATGAGTTAGTGAGTTCAGACAAAGAATGAGGAAAACTTCCCCCAACTCATTGAGGATCAAACTAGTGACCAATCAGGATTACAGATGTGGCCATGTGACATGAACTACATTTCCCAGGATATCTTTAACTACATTTACCATGATGCATTCCCTTAAGGGGACAGCTCATAATTCCTGAGTAACTATCCAATTCCCATAGACTGGCTGGGACAGCATAGACAGTGTCTTTCAGCCTTGACCATTTTAAGATGTGTGGACTTCAACTTCCCATACTAACTGGAAAATTCTGAGAGTTGAAATCTATACAATATGAAATTGTCAAGGTTCAGAAACACTGAACTAGGAAAAAGAAGGTGAAAGCAATGCTAGTCCATATGGATCAGTTGAATCATCAAAACTATATATGTAAGTCTAAGATTAATGTCAGATACACAAAACTATGGTCTCTCTTGACTTTTCCATAGTTTTTAATGTGGTTTATCTGGAGCTAAATCAGATTTTGGTATTATCTGTGTAGACCAAGGCTGTCAAACTCCTGGCCCATAGGCCAGATGCATCACGCACTGGCCATGCCAGTGCCTGGTTAGTGAAGAGGGGAAAAGTCACATGACACCGCCATGATGATGTGAGTTTGACACACTTGGTGTACACCAATGTTTCTCAACCTTGGCAGCTTCAAGATATGAGGATTTCAAGTCCCAGAATTCCTTATGCTGGCTGGGGAACTCTGGGAGTTGAAGTCTATACCTCTTCAAGTGGCCTAGGTTGAGAAACACTAATCTAAACACAATGAACCATAACAGACCTGTTGATGTCATAGAGGAAATAGTCGGTCTCAACATATCCGTTTATTTGAAGATCACTATGGTACGGTTCTGCCACCATGGTAGCTTCCATTCCCCCACGTTCTTTATCAACCCAATCTTTACCTTTTTATTATTCTGAACAAGTGAACACATTTCCATGTAAAGCACAAAGCTGCAGCTCCCAATTTTTTTTTAAATTTTCCATAAAGTTTTGAGAACCCGTAATTTATAAAGATTATAAAGTTTATGTGGATGGCACTTCATTTTGTACCATGCTGACAGGGTTTATCATCCTTACTAATTAATAAATTAAGAGTATTTTTAAAATAATTAAGTTGGGCAGCGAGTCTTGTTGGCTCACAGTGAGCTGTGTTGTCAGCTCCCAATACATTGTTTGTTGCATCTCATTTCCAGCACATTGGAAAGTTCATTTGCCTGTTATTTCCACTATGACCTGGGGGATCGGCTGAAAAATACGAAAAGGAGATGCTCTGTTCAAATTTCAAGTCATACTTCAAAAAAGGAAAAAAATATACAGTATATCTTGTCAATCCTTCTTTGCCCTCTTATTCAATAAAAGGACATCCAACCTTGACCTTGGTGAAATCAGCATACAGCTTGCTCAACAGTCCAAAATTTCCATTGCTAAGCTAGACAGTTGTTAGGAGAGTTGCACTTCATTTTACCACCTTTTTTTTGCCATTGTTGTTAAGCGAAACATTGCAGTTGTTAAGTGAATTGTGCAGTCATTATGCCAATCTGGCTTCCCCCATTGACTTCACTTGTTGGAAGCTAGCTTGGATGATTATAAATGATGATCTCATAGATCAGTGGTTGCCAATTGGTGGGCCGGGGACCACTGGTTGTCCATGAGAAAATTTTGGTGGTCCACAGAGAAATGTCCCTCCCAAAGCACTCCCTCCAAAGCAATTAATCCAGGTTGCATGGGAACACAAGGCTGCACCACTCATATGGCCTGCCCACCTGCTGGCTCCCACCCTTTGGCCCAGCGCAAACCATACCTTGAGTAGAGCCACACGAGCTGGAACTGGAAGGTAAGACCAACGGCAGGAGAGGGAAATCCACCCCGGGGTGGCTTGCTGACGTTGATAGGAAAGTCGGTCCCATATTCCAGAGCTGCAGTCGTCACAGGATTGGCCCTTTGGTCATCCTGGAGCAGCTCCTCCAGTCAATGGCAGGCCGGTTCACAGGACAGTCCTGTGACTGCAGCTCTGGAATATGGGATTGACTTTCCCACCAACGTCAGCAAGCCATGGTAAGTCAAAATTCATATTAGTGGTTCATGGGATTTAAAATTATGAGTTTGGTGGTCCCTGAGGTGCAAAAGATTGGTGACCCCTGACATAGATGGTAGGACAATGCAACTGTCATAAATACATGCCAGTTGCCAAGTGCCTGAATTTTGATCATGTGGAATGCTGCAACATTCATGTGAAAAACAGTCATGTCACTTTTTTTCAGTGCCATTGTAACTCCAAGCAGTCATTAAACAAATGGTTGTACATTGAGAACTATCTGGAGTTGTTGTTCTGATCTATTACTCCATTACTGTAAGCTTGAACTTACTGTATGATCTCCAGCTAGAATCAACTGTGAACATTTTCCTTGAAGAATTACCACTAGAAGTATTACTGCGAATAGCTCGTATGGAAAAGGACTTGAGAGTAGATTTTAGGAACGGAATCAAGTTGCAAACTATAGTGGGATTAGACATAATGGAACAGCAATAAGAAAGGCAAATCAAGCATGTCAAGACCAGGAGCGGATATAAAACAGCAAGAACCCTAATGGCCTTATGTAAATCTCCAATGCAGCCACTTTCTGAATGTTGTACAATGAACTTCGGAATGCATCACCTCAAAATCAACATTACGGTTCTATAAAATTCAATTAATGCACCCGTGAATTGTTCCCTATCGAACTGCAAATGTCTTCAGAAGGCCCCCCAAAAAAACCTTTTCCTAAGATCCTAATTCCTCTCTACCCTTTGCCATCAGCAGAAATCGTTTTTAAGTTTCTGATTGCAGAAAAAGAACATTTCCCAGTCCTGCTAACCTATTAAAAAAAGCCTCAGATGTCATTAACAGAGGCTGTTTTAAAAGCTTAATGGTGTACAGGAAGACAGTTTATAAGACCGATTTTTTTTAGCAAATGCTAAAAGGTGATCCTTTTTTTGTACAGTGATATCACCCACTACTGAAATTTGGCACACCAATTCCTTCCATTAACATCATCGGAGAGCATATCCTGGCCTAATGGCAACGAAAAAAACGCCTTCTGAAGTAGAGGTGGTTTTTTTGTTGGTGACAAAAGTAGGAACATTTCCAGCATTGCAAGAGACACTTCGGAAAGTATTTTAGATTTCAAATCAGCCCCTGGTGCCAGTAATAGGAGCTTTGGTAAATGTCCCAGTCTGGGATATTGGGGAGGGGGGAAAGGGGGAATAGTGCTCTTTAATCCCTCCTTCCTAATTTTATTTTCCAATGCTGCAATCAAATTTGAATAACTCTTAGTTATTTTTCTCCTGCCATTATTACTTTTATAAATAACTCAGGGTAGCAAGCATACCTAGCACCCCTTCCTTCTCCTTTTTTTACCCAGAACAGCCCTATGAAATGGGTTAGAGAGAGAGAGAGAGAGAGAGAGAGTAATTGGCCCAAAGTCACCCAGCTGGCTTTCCCAGCCAAGGTGGGACTAGAACTCACCTTCTCCTGGTTTCTAGCCTGCTGCCTTCACCACTACACTAAACTGTTTATTCTACATATATTGTCTGTTCTATAGAATGGACTTCTACAGCAAGGCAAGGAGAGGGGATAAATGATGAAATCTGTGCTGTGATATGACACAAGCTTCTCCCATTTTGTGCCAGCATCATAACTTTCCCCTCAAGTATATAACAAGAATCACTTGTATCATGATATCACACATTATATCTTCACACTAATGAAATCTTACCCTGCTATAGTCTTGCAAAAGGCTGATTTAAAAGGCTAACAGCACTTCTAGCTGACCAATCTTTCTACCTTCTGCCCATATGAAATGCAGCTGACATCAGTCCAGACCATTCTCAGTTTATACATGCATTTCCTTCCTTGTAACATTTCTCTGCATGCAGTAGATCAGGTGGAATTGACCAGTTAAATCAATTCAACCTGCTATAATCCCATTTGCTATGCAGATGCATCCAGGATGTATTTGCTGGATTACAAACTGTAAGATGGAATCATAAAAATAAAAGCAAGCAAGGGAGGAAAAACAATGTTTTCTCTCTCCATTCATATAGGGAAGACCTAAGTGAAGAGCTGTAATTTTCAACCATTAGCTAAAACAGTAATAGTAATTCTATAGTGTGCAAGCTCACCTAAGGAATAAAATAACAAGTATTACTTAGTGGTACATCAGTTATGAGCAAAGCCTGCTTAAGAGTCTTAGTTTGTTGGTTTGCTTGTTTGTTTAGTTTGAGATTATTTCTCAACTTTAGAGAGAGAGAAAAAAAACTGGCTTGGAAGTTCTCCGCCCATGGAAATAGAAGAGATATGTTGAGATTTCAAATCGTGGTCACAGTACCATATTCCTGGGCTAGGAGGAATCTTTCATTGAGTCAGCATCCACCTAATCAGAGTGTCTTTTGGAGTTGTTTCTATTGTTTGATGGCCTATTGGCTCCTCGTGCTCCATCTAGTCTTACTCTTCAGCCTCTAATTCACAGAATTCAAAGAAAATCTATCATTGTAAGACATCTGTAACAAACAAGCCTGATCTCATGTCTTCATCTGGTATGCAAGAAAATGGCAATGCCGACACTGGCAGCTTAAGGCCATGGCCATATATGACTGAAGACTTAAGATCTGGCAAGCGCTATTTGTCGGGCATAAGTAGGCATCTATGTAGAAATCAGTGTCCTGCTTACCTGTATTCCAAGAAGCTTGGATGAGAAGCAGAACAAAGAAAAAACAGAAAGTCCAGTTTGCTCTTGAAAAAGCACATTTGGGACAACCATGACCTGGATGACTGAGAATCTCCATAGACAGTCAACTGACTCATTATTCTGAACTCTTCTGTGAGGTCTGAAGGACATAGCAATGCAATTTGAAAGCATGCAAATGCGAGTAGATTAATAGGTACCATTTTGATGGGAAGGTAACAGCATTCCGTGTGTCTTTGGCATATAACCATGACCATATGAGAGGTCTTTGGACAATGCTGGCTGCCTTGGCCAAGAAACAGATATGAGCACTACACCTTAGAATCAGACACAACTGGACAGGGAATAAACCTTACAAACTGGTGAGTGGGGTCAGCTCTTGTGGGATTCTACACGCTTCAGTTGTCTCATCCCTAGCCTTTAACATTACATGGAGCCGTGTGGAATGAGGGATGATCATCTGGGCAGGTCCAGAGATATCATGGAGATTTTGGCATGAAAGTTGTGATGGGACAAAACAGTTTAACAGACTTGGTCCAGAAAACATATTGACACTGGTTCTGTTCTGTTGTAGGCCTCATCAAAAAAATCAGTCAATTCTGAGTCAAGACAAAAATCTCTTAACTTACAGTAATGTGAATTATTTTATTTACAGTCAGCCAACATCTTGGCAAACAGTCTCACAAAGGTAAACTAATTATCTCAAACCTTTATCAATCCTGGAACGCTGCCCAGTAAATAGTTCCACATTCACTGTTGGCAGGGAAGGCTGAGTTTACAGACAAATCTCCATCAGGCTGGAACAAATGACTGAACGAGTGAGTTGTTTTCTGCAAAAGTCCCCTTCCCTTTTGCTCCTATTTTAATCCTGATGGAAGGGTCCATTCAAAGTCCACCTGTGGCCTTGCTCCCATGTCAACCCTGAGTTCTTAACTGCTCCTTTCTTTTAGCAACTCTGCGCATACGCAGGCTGGAACCGGTTCCAATTGCTCCCCAGCCTCACTGTTATCTGAGCCCAAAGGCAGCTAAGGACTGCCAGCCTGCCCTGGCCCCATCTCTGCCTCTGATGCAGATTCCTCGTCTGAGCCTTCCTCAGCCTCCAAGACTGGCCCAGGTTCCTTCCCAACCTCCTCACTACTGTCCAACTCCGCTGCCAGCTCCGCCAGCTGCCAGTAGGCCACAACAGGTTCTAACTCCCACTGAAGGAGCAAGTCCATATCTTGGGAAGTCTTCTAGATTCACATGTGGAGGCCGTGACAAGGGTAGTTTTTGCCATGCTTCAGTTAATGCACAGTTGTGACTGTGGCTGGAGCAGGACACCATAGCCCCAAGAGATGGTGTCATCAACCACAGAGTACCATAATATACTTTACATAGGGCTGCCTTTGCTCAAAAACTGCACTTGGAGCAAAATACCGCAGTCCCTATTTTGCCGTGTATCACACATATTACACTTCCAGAACATTTCTAAGCAAAGTGATGGTTGTAACTTTCAAAGTCCTACATGGGTGGTCATGTATAGATATCTTCAGAACCATCTCCTGCAGGTGGCACCAGCCCATCCTGTCCTAGGTGGAGATGTTCATTGTTCCCAGAAAAAGATAAATGAGGTAAGAGGAATTGGGAGCAAAAGTTTCCTGTGGGCTGGTTCCCAGCATGCAAAGCAGCTCTGCTTCAAGAGGAGGCATCTAAAGGCATCTAAAATGGAACTTTTCCAGACGCTCTTTAATTGACAGTCTGTTGCTGTATATAGACTGGAGTATATAGACTGCTGTATATAGACTGGAGTATAATTTGGGGTTTCTTGAACTATGAACTGGTCAAATTGCTTCAAATCAGAAGACAGAGCATGAGCTCAGACTCTGCTGGTCCAGTACAGAAGAAAGCATCGAGCAGAATCGAACGAGGGCTTCAGCTTGCTTCAAAGAGAGCTCCGTGTTCCTATGTTAAATTTTTGTTCTTATGGTTAAGAGGAAGGCTGACAACCGTGTTAACAGTTGTTAATTGTTAACAGCTGTTAACACACACCGTCCCACCTGCCCCTCCCCCCAAAAGGAAAAATATAGTCTTGGAAAGTCCATTATGTGAGTAATAAGCTATCATTTATCACTATTCCTCTGTATTTCTTCCAAATGTTACTGCAGGAGGCAAAGATCCAAGGTTCCTCTTCCGATGTTTAGATATCATATCTTTGCATAGCTGTTTAGGGCAGAGGTGGTATTCAGCAGGTTCTGACCAGTTCTGGAGAACAGGTAGCAGAAATTTTGAGGAGTTTGGAGAACTTGCAAATACCACCCGCCCCCATTTATTCTCCGCCTCCTGAGTCCCAGCTGATCAGATGGGTCTTTTTTTGTTGTCCTGCACAGGGGAACGGAGCTGGAAAGCAGGTTAGTGGGGTGGGGAGGGGACCGGGATTGTGCTAAGTATCCTTCCCCTGCCACACCCACCAAGCCACGCCCACAGAATTGGTCATAAAAAAATTTTGAATCCCACCACTGGTTTAGGGTCTCTTGCCTGAGCAGGGGATTGAACAAGAACACTTCCAAGGCCTCTTCCAACCCTGTTGCTCTATGTCTTAGGTCAATGGTTATCTGTGGTCCGAGGACCCATCGCTCTGATGTTCTTATACATAGCTGGCTGAGGAATTCTGGGAGTTGAAGTCCACAAGTCTTAAAGTTGTCAAGTTTGGAGAGTCCTGTCACAGAGGGTCTGTGAAGGACACAGAGAAATATTACGATTTAAATCTTGGGTTACATATTGGGCCTCTGTGGCCCTGGTACACGTGACCCCCAAAAGGTATTTAAAGGGAGCCTGTGGTGAAAAGAAGATTGAGAACTACTGTTCTACTGCTATGTTGTTTTCATTGCCTTCGTTTCTGGAGGGGGGGAAAAAACTCCCAAGCAACCCGTTAAAATTCAACATTAATCTTAACATCCACCACGCATCCACTTTTGGATAGAATCGTATATAAACATTTGGAGGGCGGGGGTGGGGGGGCGAAGTCGACACCAGAATAAATTAACATTTAAGGGCAATTGCAGCTTTCCACCTGCCTTCCTAGGTTACCTTGTGGATGGGAGGCAAAAGCTGAAGCGTGTTTTTTAAGGTCTTTCTGCGCACCAAGCGTCGGCGTGATAACAGCTCGTGTACAATTTATTATCATCATCATCATCATCATCATCACTATTATCCCACCCATACTAAAAAGCTCGGAGGAGATTGCGAGGATCTCTGCTCAGGCAGGACGAGTTCCAGATGCGAATCCCTTGGGGGAATCCCGGGGCAGAGGGGAAAACTCGGGAGGATGTGATCCTCCTTGTCACTTCCCAAATGCGGTCGCCGCGCGCAGGTTAATTCATTGACAGGCATTTCCTGCAAGATGGAAGCAACCAAGACTTTGCAAAGCGTGTGAAGGGAGCCTGTTGCCTGCCAGCCAGCCAGCCAGCCAGCCGGCCCTCAATCCTTGCGCCCTCCCTCGCCTCCTTCCCCCGCTTCCACCCACCCCCACCCCCAAACCACCCGTCGTCCAGGTTTTGAAGACCGATTCTTTCTTTGCCAGAAGCCAAAGAGGACCCAGATAGAAATCATTGCGGAGGCCAATGAGGAACTCGACTACCAACCGGCTCTCCGCGTGTTCGCGGGGCTTCTCGCTCTGGGTCAGTGGAGAAAAAACTCTCGCGTGGCCTGTTTTTCCTCTTCCCCACCCCCGCCGCTTTTTTTTTCTTTTCTTTTCTTTTCTTTTGCTACAGCAGCCCTCGACTGCCTCTGAGCTCTTCTCTTTTTGAGACTCTAGGCTGAGAAGGTCCAGTAATTCCCCCATTCAAACTGAAACAGTTTGAATGAGGGGTCCTTGGTGGTCTCTTGAGCTTGATTTGTTTTCTCGGTTCATTACCCGAACTAGATAACTGTCTTCTCTGCTTCGTGACTGCATTTTCTTGCAGGAAACAACCAAGCGAGAAAACAACCGAGCTCAGAGAGCCATCAAAGACTCCCCACACACACACACACACACACCCCGCAACATCAGTGATTTGTGTGACACAAGGACTCCTGCTTTTTGCATTTCTAGCAATAATTGCTAGTCTAGTGAAGAGAAGGACCAGGGCAGACATGATAGCAATGTTCCAATATTTGAGGGGCTACCACAGAGAGGAAGGAGTCAAGCTATTTTCTAAAGCGCTTGTAGGCCAGACAAAGAATAACAGTTGGAAACTGAACAGAGAGATTTAACCTGGAAATAAGGAGAAACTTTCTGACAGTGAGAACAATCCACCCAGGAGTTGCCCTCCGAAGCTGTGGGAGCACCATCACTTGAGACCTTCAAGAAGAGATTGGACTGCCATCTGTCAGAAATGGTGTAGCATCGTTGGGCAGGGGGCTGGACTAGATGACCTACAAGGTCCCTTCCAACTCTGATTATGTTATACCAGATTATCCCCATCGTTCCCTTCTATCCGTTTCATTGGTCCTATGAATCCTAGTACTGAGTCCCCACAAACTGCAACTTTTGTTCCCATGCAAACTATCGTGGTTTAAAATAACCAGAATAGCTTGAAGCAGAAAAGTCCTGTCCAGCTGGTCTTCTATTTCCTATTGAGCCTTTTAGAGGAACCCTAACCCTGCAAGTTTGAGCCATTTTAATTTTTGTAACTTTCTTTCTCCACCCACCCCCCTCAGCCCCGTCCCATCCTGTGGACAGCCAATCTCCCTACAGTATTGGGTGCCACCAAAGCAACTTCAAAATGGGCATCCCCCCCTTCCCAGCCCTGAAGCATCAGTTACCTGGGTGTGCTATGCAAACAGCTGCAGCTCTGGGAGGCTGGCCCAGGTGGTATGGACAGATCAAGGTGGCTTTTGTGGCACTCATGCTGATGTCTCCAGAAACAATGATGGTCATGAAAATGCTAAAGAAATACAGCCCTCCAAATCCTCTATGTGTCCCCTCGCCCCCTGTGGTCTATCTACTGTATGTGGTTACTAAGACCATCTTTCAATGAATCAAATTCCCCTTAGCCGAGGCTGTGTAAAAACCTATGATGCACCCCAAAAATGATTGAAACCGCAACATATCTAGCGCTCTGACCCAGCTTATTTCAACCTTTTTCTGAAGTGCAGGATCAGAGCCGTTTCAAAAGAGTATTTTGTACTTGGAAAACAAGTTTGGTTAGGGATAGGGCACGAGACCAATATATAAAAACACGAACGCCTTGGAAAGTGCTGAGCAGGCAAAATGTGCTCCCTTCCAGGACCTACATCCTAAGTCAAAAGGATCTTGGAAGGCAGAGCCCACCAACCCCAGGAAAGGAGAGCAGGTAGTAGGAGCAGCTGACCAATAGGAGCCACGGAGAGCCAACCTTGGATGATGTCAGCCATCAAGCTGTCAATGAAGAGCCAGACCATATCCAGCATATCAGGAAAAAAAAAAAAGGGGGGGGGGGAATGATGGTGGAAAGCTTACATCAAATATTCTAAAGCCCAAGAGCCACGGGTGACTGTAAACTGCTTCAATTCGGACGCTCAGGGCATGGATGGAGACATCCTAAGAAGCTCCGAGAAATGGAGTGGAACAAATGGCTTGACTCGGTAGAAAGGGGGCTTAGACTAAGCAAGCTTAGTCGATTAATTCCTCGAGAAAGAGCTGGAAAATAGCAGGCTTGGAAAACGCCTTGGCTCGAAACAGGCTCCTTTTTCACCCCCTGGCTGTTGAGGCGAACCGTCCCTAGATCAAGAGCAGCCAAGGTGCCCTCCTCTTTTTGTGTACTCCATCAGGTGCACTTGGGAGAGTGACGGGGATGAGCGGAAGGTGTCCGACTAAGAGGACCCTTTTAGCCAGACCCGGAGGTCTCTATAAATCGGATCGCCTATCTGGCGCCTCCTCCGCCTCTATTTATCTGGGAAGTAGGAGCCTAATTTGAGCTGCTCCGAGGCTGTACAAAAGCGCAGCCCACCGGCGATTCACACACACATACACACATAGAGGGAGAGGGAGAGAGAGAGGGGGGGGAGGGAGAGAGACAGAAATGGGGAGGGGAAAAGGAGAGAGGGAGGGAGAGGGAGGGAAGGAGAGAGGAAGAGGGAGAGAGGAAGAGGAAGAAAGGGAGAGAGGAGAAGGAGAAAGGGAGGGAGAGGAAGAAAGGGAGAGAGGAGAGGGAGAAGGAGAAAGGGAGGGAGAGAGGAGAAAGGGAGGGAGAGGGAGAGGGAGAAAGGGAGGGAGAGAGGAGAAAGGGAGGGAGAGGGAGAAAGGGAGGGAGAAAGGGAGAGAGGAAGAGGGAGAAAGAGAGGAAGAGGGAGAAAGGGAGAGAGGGAAGAGGGAGGAGAAAGGGAGGGAGAGGGAGAGAGGGAGGGAGAAAGGGAAAAGGAGAGAGGAAGAGGGAGAGAGGGAGAGAGAGGGAG
>BLBF01000004.1:17948562-17984284 GCA_015471245.1 Laticauda colubrina | reverse complement strand
GAGAGAGGGAGAGGGAGAAAGAGGGAGAGGAAGAGGGAGAAGGGGAGGGAGAGAGGGAGAAAGGGAGAGAGGGAGAAAGAGAGGAAGAGGGAGGGATACTCAATCGCCGATAAAAGGGTTGCGCGCTAGTTTTCTTTGTAATAAACGGACCCGGGCAACGGACTCAAAACTTCGCCGCTTTGCTGCCTTCCACACTGACTGCCCGGCTCTCCGCACTGGTTCCTCCTCTCTCTTCCGCCCCCCCCCGCCCCAATTTATCACACCGCGAACTTAACACGACCCTCGTAAAACACCTCCCCTCCCCCTCCTCACCAGCCTGTGGATTTCGACTTAGTCTGCCCCGACGCAACTCCAAACCAACCGAGAGGCTCGTTTAAAAAAAAAAAAGAAGAAGAAAAGGGGGGTTAGGGGGGTGGGGAGGTGCCAGGGCATCGAAGCAGACCCGGGAAGGTGCGGGGTGGGGAGAGCGCGAAGTACGGAGAAGCGGCGTTGGAGTCCGGACAGCCCACAAGTGGAGGATTTGATTTTTTTTGTTTTGTTTCCTCTCCCCCCACCCCCCCCACCCCCGCCGCTTCCCCCCGGACTGGGAGAAGCATGATTCACCCTCGTCTATACGAAGGAAAGAAAAGTGACGCTTCCCTCGCCCGCCCCTCTCCTCTCCTCCTCCGGTTTCCCCTCCTGCGTGCTCAAGCCCCCCTCTCGCCAGTCGCCCTTTGGCCCGGCTCGGGCGCGCACAGACCCTCCCCCGCCTCCAGCTAACCGCGGCGCCCCTTTCCTTTTGGCGCGAAGGGCTTCGAGCGGGTGAGAAGCGGAAGCTCCTTCTTCCAGAACTGGGGCGCGGAAGGGGAGAAAAAGAGAGGAGGTGGGGGTGGAGGCGAAGTGGGGGCGGGGCGGGGCGGGGTGGGGCGGCGATCATTCCTGCCCGCTGCTGCGCGGGAAGGACACGCCTGCCTTGCCGGTCGCCCTCCGACGAGTTGGTTTGATCCCGCTTTGGCGTGCTTTGCTGCGAGCCGACCCCCGCCGTCCACCCCACCTCCCGCCCGGGCGACGTCCAGGTTGACACACACCGTCCCGCGAGGAATGGACGGCGGGAGCTGTGCCACGCGCGTCTCCGGAGGAGGCTGGCTGGAAAGAGGGCTGGCTCGTCCCTACCGTCGGATCGGTTTTTTTCCTCCACCCCACGGCGGCTAGATCTCTCCCTCTGCCCAGGCGAGGTGCTCGATGCCCCTCTTTTGCCTCGAACTTGCTGCCATCAATAATTCATCGGCTCCCAGCAGTGGCGGCGGCGGCGGCGAGCGAGAGAGCAGCAGCTTCGACAAGAGAGAGCGGGAGGCAGCAGGGCGGGGAGGAAAAAGCTGGTGCGTGAGCCGTGTTTGCCGGCTGCCTGCAGAGAGGAGGCGGCGGTGGTGACAGCGGCGGCCGCTGTGGCGGGAGCAGCCAGAGCAACGGCGGCGGCGCATTCGGAACTCTCCCTTCTCGCCACCGCCGTTCCCAGCACCATGTTCCCGCAACGCGCGGCGACCGCCTCCCCGGCAAAGGCCGCCGACGCCGAGGAGGACACGGGAGGATGAGGACAGAAGGGAGGCGAAGGAGGAGGAGGAGGAGGAGGCGCAGGCGGAGGGAGGCGGAGGAGGCGAGGCAGGGAGGAGGAGGCGCAGGCGGCGGAGGAGACGCGGAGGATGAAGTGGAGTGTCCGGGGAGCCTGCGCCGCGCTCTCCAGCTGCCTCCTGCTCGCCTGCGCGCTGAGCGCCGCCGCCGTGGGCCTCAAGTGCTTTTCGCTGGGCTCCGAACTCAAGGGGGAGCCGTTCCGCCTGGGCACAGCGGCCGGCGCCTTCTACTCGGGGCTCCTGCTGGCCGCCGGGCTCTCGCTCTTGGGCTCTGCGCTCTTCTGCTGCCGCCCGCCGGACGACGAAGGGCCCGGCGGAGCGCCGCGCCGCCAAGGGCACGCGGCGAGCGACGGCGCGGTGGTGCCGGTCGCCGGAGACGCTCAGCCCCAGTCCCAGCCGCTGCCCAAGGCGCCCCCCGGCGGGCGACAGAACTTCCTCCTGCTGGGGGTCCTGGTTTTCATGCTGGGGGTGCTGAGCGCCTTCGCCGGGGCCGTCATCGACGGCGATACGGTGTCGCTGGTGGAGAAGAAGTACTCGCACTACTGCCTCCTACAGGTTGGAGGAGGAGGAGGGTCGTCGGCTCGGCCGCGGCCTGCGGGGGGCCCCGACGGCTCGGGGACGACGCTGTTGCTGCGCTGCCAGAAGCTGCGGGACTATCAGCGCGGCTTGGTCATCTCCACCATCTTCAACGCCCTCGAGTGCCTGCTGGGGCTGCTCAACCTGCTCTTGGTCAAGAACTACAAAGCGGCGCAGCAGCGGGGCCTGCGCCGACGGCGGCGCTGCCGGCAGGAGCAGCGCCTCGCGGGCGGCCGTCGGAGACGGCGGAGGGGGGCCGGCGGCGGCGGAGGAAGTGGCGGCGGTTCTGGTGGCGGGCGGCGGCCTCAACGCCAAAGCCAAGGCTCCATCTTCTCCAGCGAGGACCCGGATCTGTCCCCGGGGGGCGATTGCGCCTTCCAGGCCGTCTCCTACATAAACGTCGGCGTCTTCCACGTCTTCGACGAGGCCGGGGTGGAGGTACACTGTGGCGGCCACCCTTCCATCGAGTTGCCTGGCTATTCGCCCATGGACCCCGAGCTCAATGCCTCCTACCCCTACTGCTACCCGCTGCCCAATGAGCAGCCCCCTGCCTACGAAGACATCTATCCCAGGGAGCTCTGTGCCAACCGCGTCTAGGCCCCGGCCAGGCCCCCTTGGAGGCCTCTCGCCCTGCCCGTCAGCCTACTGGACTGAGAGGGGCAGAAGGTGAACTTGGGACGAAGGGGGCAAAGCACAGAGGTTTAATGGGCAGGACCAGTAGCACAAGGTGAGGCCACCCCCACCCCCCACCCCACCCCGCTGTTTGCCAGGACTCTTAACCCAGAAGCTGCCAAAATAAAAAAATAGAAAACCAAGTAGAACCCCAATAAATGACTAGAAATGAGACCAAGCTGGTGTGTAGTTGTTGGTCCTGCTTTTGGTAGCAAGTGGTAACTGGTTGGTCCAAACAGCTTTGCCTTCCTTTCCCTCCCCTGAAGAATCAGGCATATTTTTTTCTTCACTTCTGGTTGGAGAAGTCTTAAACAGAGTTTTAGAAAGTTGCCAGTGTTTTGCAACCTGTTGGAGCTTTCTCCAATATATCCTGTCAAGATTTCTCTCTTTCTCTGCTACGGTACTTTTGGTTCTAGCACTAAAAGAAAAAGAAAAACATAGCTAATCTGTTAAAGGGTTCAGCAAAGTGCATTTTCACTGATAAAGGTAATTGGGGCAATCTCGGGATGATGCTTTTAATATCTTTTTAATTTTTACCCTTACCGTCTTTTATCTTTTCAGTATTGATCAAATGGTGGACATTTCAGGGTTGATTCTCACAGTTCTCTCATTTCGGCTTGGATTGAAATCACCAAAAGGTTCAGCCTGCCTGGCTTCCTCACCCTTCCCAGCATCAAATGAATCTTCATGATAACCTCAGCTTTAAAAGTGCAAAAGAGTTAAAGCTCAGAGAACCAGCCAACAAGAGAGAGAGAGAGAGAAAAAGCACGCATAAATCTCTCAAAGTGATATTTCAGAGAGTTGAAAGGAATTTTGAACAAAGCCTCTTAAGTTTACAATATTCCTGGGAGATGTTAAGTTTAAATCTTAGAGTTAAAACCATAGTTGGTCTTGTAAGATGCACATAAATCTGCACTTTCAAAAGAAGAAGAAGAAAATCAACAGCAACATTTTTGTACACTAATGTGCCTGCTTTTTGTTGATAATTTCTTACTGTAAGAGCTTTCAAAAAGTCTTTAGTGAAAATGTTTGGTAAAGTCATTGCAATGTAAAATTAAGAAAACCAATTCCTTAACTAAAACAGAAATGCTATATCAAATTGAAGAAAGTCCAGATATCTCATCTGGAATGTATCCAGATACATTCCTTTTGTAAACTGATTCATGTTTTTAATGCAAAGCAGGGCTTATATTTATTTTACTTTTATTTTAAAGGTTTAACTCTACTTTCTAAAAGTACAGCCAGTCATTTGTACAAGTAGTTTATTTATAGTGTTACCAACTGGTCAGTTTGAGAAACTTGAAGATTGTGCACGCACGCATACACAATTCACAAATGTTAGGCAGCCTTTATCAATGGTTATAGTTTTGCCCAAACTCATTTGAAATGTATTTTAGAAGTCATATTATGTCCATTTAAATGGAAAAGACTCAACAAGTGAAGGCTGAAAATAGTATTTTTTTTAAAAAAAAAAACCCTTTTCATCTAGATTCCTTTCATTGTTGAACCAAAAAACCGCTATATCTTAAATCATATCTCTCTTTGTTTCGTTTTATTCTTCATTTAATAAGTACCAAGGGCTTCAAATTTATTTGGAAAAATAGTGCTGTAGGATGAGAGTATGTCCGTCCTTCCCTCCCTCCTTCCCTCCCTCTTTCGTTCTTTTTATCCCTACTTGATCTTACCCTGGAACTAGTAGGCAGTCTTATGGGGAGAGGGGAATTATTATTTTTCCCTATATGTGAATTAAAATCAAATGGAGAAAATTTTAGAAAAATTTGAGAGGAAGTGGTAGAACATGCACACAACATCATGTTTCAATCAAATACTGATCCCATCTCAAATTCTATACTTTTTTTAAAATTGAAGAAACATTGTGAGATCTGATCAAAGATTGCCTGCATTATGTATACTTTACTGTTGGGAAATTAAATTCCATTAGAATACCGGCATAAAAAGTTATTGTATAGAAGAGTTAACGAAACGTACTTATATCCATCTTTTTCACCCAGTATACCAATCTCATTTATTAGCCTGGCTATTCATTAATGTCCTTAGAACATTATATTATTTTGTAAACTGCTATGTATATTGAAGGAACTGTATAAATGGTAATAAGAATTCATATTGGAACCTGTTATGGAATACACACATTACCAATAGGGAACATTAAAGGACAATCATTTTGTCCTGTTTTTGCAATGTACAGATTATTTTTTTAAATTAAAGAGCTGAACAAAATAAATGTTCAGCCTTAAATTAAAAAAATCAACAGCAGTGAAATCTCTCTGCAGTATTTTGTTATCTGAAATTGTTTTAACTTGCACACTTTATATATAACTTAAAATGCAGAATGCCTTAGAACACTTAAAAACAAATTTAAACCTATATCTTAAAAAATATTAAAATCCTTATCTTAGCTGAATCAAGAGCATTTAATCTACTTTGCTAAATAAATACAAATTTTTAGAGGACTGTAGCTATTATTAAACAAGATTATCCTCCTTTGCAGAGAATAAGCACAACACTCACTTAAGTATAAGATCTACTTGAAATCAGTGCACATCATTTTATATATAATCTTTTTTCTAAATAATTATGAATTCTGCCTTGAGTTCAGAATTTAAGCCCTATTTGCAAGGAATTTCTCTGGCTCATAGCTTGTGACATGAACATAAATTACAGAACAGAATGGCAATATTGTCGCGTGTCTCCCATTCATTTCATGTGGTATTTCAGAAAAGATGTTTTTAGTGAATTACACCCCTACCACATCAACTCAGGAAGGACTTTGAGTGTATATATATGGCCAAAAAAAAAAAGGTGCCAATGGCTAAATTTTCAAAAATATCCAAGTAAAACCTCAATTCAAAAAACCCTCCTTTTTTAACTCAAACTAATCTATAATACTGTATTTATGGTTCAGTAGAATGAGATACAGTCTAGACAACACTGCATAAGCAAAATTGTCCCTGAGCTGTACCATTTTAGATTGTAGTTAGGAACCACAGTGCATACTTCATTGATGTGCTGATATATCTTCCTCAAAACTCCTGTGCATACTAAATATAATGCTGGAAAAACGAATTCCACCTAGGCTTTTTTTTTGCCGTGCTGATTTTCTATATACAAGTGGATAATTTTTCTTTTAGCACCTTGCGGCATTTTTCAAGTAGATATCCTTCCAATAACCTAAAAACAGTTTAATTTAGGATGAGCTATTCAGAATCTGAATGTTATTTAATTGTTAGAAATATCTGAGTGTATACAGGTAGGTAAAGATAAAGCTCGGTCGAGTACCTACCTATAGGTAGATAAAAACAGGCAAATGGTTGTTACAATCTCTTAGGGTTTTCCTAGCCTCTTTCATGACAAGGCTGTAGTAACCCTTTATCCAATCTAGCAACGACTTTTCATAGTTGTGCAGGCTTCCCAAAATCCTTTTTTTTTTTTTTTTTTGCTGGTATTTCAACTTATGTGATCAAAATAAGATGAAAAACAGAAGAGAAAAAGGAGAACTTCAAAACACCCTGCCAGCAGAACGTAAGGAAATAAGGTTGCTCTTCCACCTTATCCTAGCTCATTCGAACTCATGCTTCAGGAGAATGGTTAGGACATGGATCTCAAAAATTTTGACCAATGGGTATCTGAGAAGAGGTGTTGAGGACTTTGATCAACTGGCTGCGTTGGAGTAGTGGTGAACCAAAGAACGCTATTTACCAAGCTAGGCTCCTACTATTTTTTTCCTAAATGTATCTGTGGTTTATGTGAGGGCCTAGAAATAGGATGAAGATACATCTTGTATTTGAGGATGGTGCTTTGCAGCATGCTAGCTTTCTTTTAATTCCCCCCCCCCCCTTTCAGCTTGTTTTACAGTAGAAACCTAGGGAAGGCATAATGGGGACCAAGGAATGTGTCACTCTGTTGGTGAAAGTGGCTAATTGTATGCCAAGTGAAATGGCACAATCCAGGCAGATGTTTAGCAATCCATGTCATATTTATGAAAACTAAATCCAAACTTCACAGAAAAGTGTTTAGTAAGTATGAGCTCTAGGGACCTATTAAGCAAGCTTTGAAAAATCCACTCCAATTTTTTCAATGATACATAAAAGAGAGCTTATTTTAGATCAAATGTCGGCTTGAAATATAGTGCCTTAGGTCAAATTGATTAGAAGCCCATTGTTTTCATGGAGTTTTGAAGCACTGAATCCTCTGACTTGTAGGTTCTGGAGAACTTATTCAAAGTAAGAAAAGTTTTCCCAGAAACTTAAGGATGGTACATTAGAAGAATGTTGCTCTTAACCCCTTTGTTGTCTCTGTTCTCATAGGTTTTGAGTTTTAGTTAAAAGCTACCCAATCTTGTTGAAAGTGAAATATTTGTGCATAGCAGCATGAGCAAAAATGTCTCTAAAATTTTGGTATGGGAGAGAAGAGTAATTGTTGTGTGCCTATCATCTTAGTTTATTGTTTGAGCTAAATTTTTATACAACAAAAGCAGCAAAATTTTCTCATATTTAGATAATGAAGGAATGAACGGAGAACAGGTTTGCTTCAGCAATGAAATGAGTCCATAGACACAAATGCAATGGAAATACTTTTTAAAATAAATTTATTAAATACCATTCTACTCTAATTTTGATAAAGAATGAAAGATAATTTCATTTACAACAGACTTATGCCTGTGTCTCTTTGTGGTCTGCACAATGCATATAGAACATTTGCTGGAAGTTAATGATGCTTTTGAGAAGAAATTGCCCCAAATATTTAATTAGTATTAGCCTTTATATTTGGCTTGTTTGGTTAGCTTGAATAAGAATAACCTTTCTCAAATGCTACCCAAGGTAGACTAGGGTATACAGTCTTTCTCAGTAGCCTATTTTATCATATCAGAGATCACTATATTATTTTTAGAGAGTCAGTCTGTTGTAGCAGTTAATGCATCCGGCTGTAAATTGGGAAATTGAGTTCTAGTCCTGCCTTGGCACAAAGCAAGCTAGATGACTTCGGGCTAGTCACTTTTTCTCAGCCTCAGTAATGGAACAGTGGCAAACACTTCAGAAAAACTGCAAGAATCTATCTACACAACCTCCACAGAAAGCAAAATTTCCTATTATTTCCTGTGTTTAAGAATATATGTATGTATATATGTATACAAACACACATACACATTCTCCATTTATATACATGCATGCATACACAAATACACATATTACATATATTAAGAATATATATATTCTTAAACACAAGAAATAATAGGACAATTCTAGAGAGAAATTGGGAATATATATAAAATAATAATAATAATTATTATTATTATTATTATTATTATTATTATTATTATTATTCTTCACAGGAAATAATAGGAAATTTTGCTTTGTATAATCTCTCTCCCCAGGCTATATTTTTTCTTCATGTTCTTTGCTTTGGATCAATTGTTAACTTTAGCTTATTGCAAGCAACTATTGCAAAGCATGTCATGCGTCCAACCCTTGCCCTCAATCTTATAGCAAAATTTCAGATGGCAGACTGGAAAAGACCCATAGACCAGATCAAATGATACTAGACATAATTCCTTCACATGCAGAATAACAAAAATAAGGTTTGTCAAACTTTCTGTGGACTAAATTCAATATGGCTCATAATTTGCACAGGTTTATTTCATGCCACTTGTTTCCATTTTTATCTAATGCTATATTTGGAGTATTTGTTTGAGCAGAGTTCACTAAATAATTTTAAGAACCTTATATTTTATAAATAACTCTATTAAAGATCTTTATAGGTTCTGTTTATTGTTTGGAACCTAGCCATTATAATTTCAAGTGTCCCAGGCTGAAGCTACTTAACACTCATTCCTTCACTACAGTAAGTGATAAATCACAGATACAATCTACTGAGACATTTCTTTTACCAAATGAAAAAAACATTCCTCAGCATATTCTGATGTCGATTGTGCAATGTTTGTGATTTTGAATTTTAACACCAAAATTGATTTCCTTCAGAAACATTGCAATCTCAAAGTTAGTACGGCATGTCCTTTGCATAAAGACTCGTTTTGTCCATAAAGATTCCATTTATTACTGAAATTTCAGTCCAGAGAAGAAAGACAGGAAGGCTATGCATGTGTTTTAAAATTATTGAACTGCACAGCTTTCTTTGAACATACTAGGAGCAATTCAACAAAATTTAAATATAACCCCTACCCACCAAAGCAAAAAAAATGGTTTTCTAAAATTTAAATAAAAGGCAGATTTTCCCATTTTAGTAATATAGTTAAATAAAAACTAGCCACATAATAAAAGAAATCATGCCTCCATTTCCTTTACATTTTGTCAGATCCTTGATAGGCTGGCTACTTTAGGGATCAGGTTTAATTGTTTAAAAATTCCAAAGATCCATGCTCAGGGAAAAAAGATCGGTAGTCTAGAAATCTAGAGATATTCTAAAGTATTAAAGTAAGTTTCAGCATTGAAATTCCTAGAAATGCCTCATCTTCATAGCACTTTGTTCTCTTGCTGACATTTACATTTTTTTTGGAATCATTGACAAATCATGGACTAAATTTTCAAGTAGACAATTTGTTCAGCCTTTACTTGTTCCAAAATGATTGGAACCACATCACTCCGTTGCCATAGTAAAAGAAAATGTGAATTTACAGCTCTATCAAAGCCTTAATGGTAAAATATAAGAGTCCCAACGCAGGATGGTAGAAACACGTTTGGAGTTGTCGCTGGTGCACATCTGCAAACCACTGAATTTAAAACAGTGGTTGAGATGTGTAGAAAGCTACAATACCATTGATGCTTTAGCCATTTGTGTTAGAATTGGGACTATTTATCACGATCACAATGTATCTAATGACAAGACCAGCAAGCAAGGAAACTGTTCTGGCATGTTGCTATAGTCATTGTAGTGCACGTGTCAATAGATAAAAGCATTAAAAGCAATAGATAAAAGCATAAATCCAAATTACATACATTAAAAGTTGAAGCAAATGACCAAAATTTGGGGACTGATTACATCTGTACTTTTGGCGACACAGGCATCAAACAAGTTTAATAAATAATAATAGTCATCTGTACATAGTATCCCCATTTCCTCCAAGGCCACCAAAATGAAATGGTAGCGTGTTTATAAACACAAGGCATCTTCCAACAGCTGTTTTAATCATTCTAAGACAGGTTCTTCATTTGGACTAATGTGCAAATCTTTAAAACACGTTGTGCAGTCCTAATAAACACCAATAACGTCTACATTTTACTCATTCATTGTTACAAAAACCAGCAAGAGTTTGTAGAAGAACAAGAAGTGCTGAACAAGGAGTTCCAGACAGTACATATTCCTAATTACTTGTGTTTTCTGTTGTTAGCAGAAAAGTTTTGAGTTAAGATAGGGACTGAGTCTGCAAAGCCGCTGTAAGTTTGTTGAAACTGCATGTCTTTCATCTCAGCTGTTCATTTCATGCATTTAATGCAACAGGCTTTCCTCATGCCTAACCATTAACTTGACCGTACAGAAAAGAAATTGTTATTTAAGGTACTATATCTTAATTATTTCAGTCATAGTAGGCAACATGATCGCTTTTCTAAGCTGACTGTTTAGTCATTTATCAAAAGCTGCATACATTTTTATATGGACAGAGATGTAATAAAGAAAATAGGTGGGCGACACTTATATCCCTGAATGACTTGTCCAATTTCAGAAATAAAAACGAGGCACAAATGTGATCAGCACTTGTAGAGAGATGTATTTAATCATTTCTCAATGAGATATTTATGAATGCAAAGAGAGATGGTTCCGAAATATTAAAACATGTTTGTCTTTTTTTTTAGCATATTTTGGAAATCAACACTGTCCATTAAGCAATAATGTTAGTATATATGAAAAACATTCTGTGATTAAACTGAAAATAGACTACTGTCAGACTGCTGGAGAAAGAGGAAAAGAGATAAAATGTTATGGGGACAGTCAAGTATCTTAAATTAACCATGTTTACTTGCAAGGGAAACTTACGTAAATGATTATTTTATCCAAGTAAACATTTAAGATCACACTCTTAAACCAGTGAGCACTTCCAGTTAAGTGTGCATAATTTGGCAGCCTTAATGTGCATTTCATGGCTGAGTTACACAATCATGTTTTCTAAGTAATGATAACTCCAACTGTAGTGTAAAACAATTGATCTGTGACAGTCATCAAGAATTTCTAACTACATCATAGCAGTGAATTCATCTGGTGATCTTCTGAATTTTCCCATCTTCACCAATTGTGTGCAAAGACAGAACTTTGTATATCTCTAAACAATTTAGCATTTTTTCCAGTCAAATATATTAATGGCTACACTAACCAGATTTTCTAACTATAATTATTAGGCATTTTACTTGATTAAAGTGACCTCAGATAATTAATTGTATTAGTTTTAATTAAAACTGCAGAAATGTTCCTCTGCGGAGCCCAATTTTACTTTGCAGTGGTATATTTGTGAATCTTAACCACAAGTCCATCCTGGAAGAGAGGTGTTTTCCCCATATGGCTATGTATATATACATGCATATACAGTAGGTATATAATGCGAGATAGGAGAATGATTCATCTAAGATGCCCATATTTAATTTGCATTAAAAGTATTTCCAAAAGAATCATATGCTTGGATTAATAAGGAGTTAACCTTAATCAGTCTGATATACTCACTGGTAAAACATTGCAACCCTAATAATTTTTCTGCTCATTCTGCAACCATCTACATAAAAGGGAGTAAGTGTGTGTTTGTTTCTATGCTCAGGACTATGTGTATTCCATCACACTTTGGCCACAGCATACATCATTGTAAGGCAAAAATCTATATTTTTGTACTTTAAATCAAAGTGTTGGTATTCCGCAAATATATGTAGAATCCACGCTTTGTAATAAAAATAAAACCAAATTATGTACGTGCTGTCTGGAATGTAGACCCTAATACAGTTGGAGATAAACTTTAGAGAATTCTTCAAAGCTGGTTGATAGGCATTCATTAACCTGCATGTTCATTGCCCATCCTTGCAATCAACAAATACAAAATAAGTTAGGTGTTCTGAGGAGATACAGCTACTTTGCTGAATTGGTTTAAGTGCTTGATTCTCAGAAGATGAGTTACCTTGATGAAGAATTTAGATTTTTGATATCGAATGGCTATGGAGATTCTGTTATCAAGGTCATGGTTGCCCCATGAAAAGGTGCGTTTTCAAAAGGCAACTAGACTTTCTTTTCTTTCTTTTTTTGTCTTGAAGATGTTTTGCTTCTCAGCCAAGCAGCTTTTTCAGTTTTAAGGAACAGAGGGGAAGGGATACAACACCACCTGTCTCTTGTTTACAACCACATATTCAGATGACCCTGAGGGCACAGATAAACCTCCACGTGGCCTCAATGACTCTCAGAAAGAGTGCTACCAACCAGATGACTGCGAGGAGAAGAAATCCTTCCATTCTCCACCATTCAGTCAGAACTAAAGAAGCTTCTTGGATGAGAAACAAAATGTCAAGGAAAAACAAAATCCAGTTGTCTTTTGAAAAAGCACCTTTGGTATTGAATGTATGTATTGTCCCTGCCTTATAGAACCTTTGCTATAGACATAAAATAGAAGGCCCATTAAGTAGTACATGGTGTCTTCCAGATGTAAAACAAATCAATTCATGATTTGAATGGTAAGGCTCATCCAATACAGATATACTGTATACATATGTTCACAATATTGACACCCCTCAGCATTGTTGTGCCCAATTTTAACTGCTTTACCATACCTATTCCAACTGAATCTGATCTGTGTAAAGTAACAAAATATTGTGTCTGACCAGCTTTTACCTCTATTACATTACTACCTACAAAAAAAGGTGAAAAGATGATGTTTTCAGAGCAAAGCTAAGGCATAATTTTAGGCATCATAATTTTAGGCATCATAATTTTCACTATAATCAATCAGGAAATAAGACTAGGAAACTTTAGTTTGTTTTTCTTTTTTAATGTTGTGATCAGAAAATACCACCAGCCTGTTAGTAGTTCTGATTTTTCACACATTTTCACATTTGGGATTCAACCTGGTTTTTGTTTTTTTTTTTGCATTTTAATTCTAAAAGTAAATATATTCCTTTTTAAAATTGTACCCTAAATGCCAGACAAAATCTATTTAATAAATCTAGCATAAAACTCTTAAATTTCAAAGCAGAGGACTTCAGAACCATCAGAGGAACTTCTGCTGTTGGCATAGCACATAGGCTTCAAATATACAAGGATCAAAAGAGCTGGGGGGAGGTTGCAAAGGAATAAATTGTTGCTTGCAAAATTTGAGAAATCTGGAGTAACCTTTGATACAGAAATGTAAAGATGCTATCAAAATCAGAACTCAGTGGACGCGTAGAACAATTGGGCAGATGAAATCCCACCAACAATATTTAACCACCAGAAAAGGGTTCCTAAAAAAAAACAAAAACATGATGAAGAGAATCTTTCTGCATTTCAATTCAATACATGTACAGATATATAGATATAAAACCTTTTCTTCATTTTGCCATTCAATTGGGAGATTGATCCGGATAAGTGTTATTCATCCATATTGTAATTTTTGGATCAATAAAACATTTTGAAGCTTGGCAATATCCAACGAAAATTCTCGTTTTACTTTGTTACTCCTCATTTTGTAAAGTGAAAGTACTTGTGTCATGTAAAGGAACACAACACTCTTTTGCAATGCGAATTGCACTGTGTCAGAGAAAAGTTAAGTAGAATTGTGAATCAAGTCATTCTATACAGAAGCATCGAGTAGACATCCAACAAGTCCACTATTAACATTTCCAGCAATAACCAGCAAAATGTTTTAGGAAAATGTGAAAATGAAATCTCCACAGATAATTATGAACCCATGAAAAAAACTTGCTCAAGGCATCTAGAGATGGTTAACCTAATATCATTTTTGCAACCATTATCCGTTCTCATACACTGTCTTACATAAACATATTGATGCACAATTCTAGCACATTATTCATGTTCACAATGCCATTCATAACTTGTATTGTGTATCCCAATCATTCACACGTTTCCTCTTGTTCATGGGCTGGTCTCTCATACACACAGGTCGCATTTCTCCCCTGTTAACTACTGAGCTAGATTTGTTCCATTCCCTCCCATTTTTCCAATATCTAGGTTTTATTGAAGGAAAGCATTGATGTTTAAATTGTAAGCCATTGTACTAAGTTGGAAATACATCTCAGCAAACTGAACTGGTAGTTCACCTGTTAAAAATCATTTTTAACATGAACATTGCCATGAAAATGACTGTTGACTCACTAGCTTGCTTTGTTATGGAATGCCAGGTTCCTATTTCCCTTTCTAAACAAGTATCAGCAAAAAGGTGTGGAAACTTTTGATTAAGGGAGAAGACTAAAATAATGAATAGGGAAAGAATTAAAGATCTTTCAGTCACATTCTCCAACACTGTTTACTATTTTTCATCTTGGTTTTTTTTTCAAATAGTCTGGGTTTTGGAGGAAAATTGAGAATTATTACCCATTATAACAAATACAATATATAAGTCCTTGTCTGTATAGGTAGTTTTCCTGTGCCTTGAATCGTTGCTTTATATAAAGTCTGTTCCCTCATCACTTGCCTCATTGAAACCAGAGACTGGATGGGGAAAGGCATGATAGCATCCCATTTCTTATAATGTCCCATGGCAGAGCTTGAAAAGGAAATGGAGGCAAGTGTTATCCCCACTGGGTACTCCTGTACCCCTAAGCTCGGTATCTACCAATAACAACAGTACTTAGACTTATATGCCACTTCACAGTGCTTTACAGCTCTCTCTAAGCAGTTTACAGAGTCAGCATATTGCCCCCAACAATCTGGGCCCTCATTTTATCCATCTCAGAAGGATGGAAGGCTGAGTCAATCTTGAGCTTGTTGAGATTCGAATTGCCTAATTGCAGGCAGTCAGCAGATGTAGCCTGCTGTACCACACTCAAACCACGAAAGCTCTTAGAGAGATAAGATTGATTTTAATAGCTATTCAGAGTCTCAAGCGCCATAGTCTATTAAGCTGTATTTGAATATATGAAATGGGAAGATTTTTCTAAAAAATATTTAAGCAGCCAGTGCTTTAGTGTTAAATGCATGTCTCAGACTGGGGGGGGGGGGGGGGTGGCGCTATAAATTGAAATGGATTTTTATATTAAGCTTAGGATCCCAGGAAGGTAATTACATTAATTTATCTCATATAAAATATAATTAAGCTTGCATTTAATTGAAAGTTGCTGAGTGCATATATGCTGGTGAGATTTTTTTGGCACAAGAATAATTGAGACCAATGTATTTGGAGTGGAAGTTCACCATACTTTGTTTCTTTATTCATACCTTGTTGCTAGTAAGCACTTTCATAGTACATTCATAAACCTGTGTTGAAAAATGGAAGAATTTTTTTTTTTTACTATTCACAGAACCATACAAAGTTTGATGGCAAAAGCCAGGTTTGTTCATTCTTTCCACTTTGTTTATTTGTTCATTCATAGACTGAATCATTGCTGAAACCTCTTTTACTTTTCACACGGCACCAATTCTACTTCCCTATATGCCCAACTCATTTTGATAATCTTCACTCTTGCAGATTCAGAACACTGAGAAAATACAGAAACCTGCCTGAGCCAATCAGTGGTTACTCCAGATGACCAATAAAAATGCATAAACTGTCCTTCAATCAATGTTTTTATAGGTTCTTGGACAGCAAAATATGCCCTCACTTATTTCCCGCCAAATGGATTTAAAACAAAAATGCTGTGTGTCTATTTGTCTATCTGTCTGTATCCCCATTCTTGTTCTAATGAGAAGTTTGGGGGAGGTATGCCACAGAGACTACTTTGAGATTAATCTCCTATCATCAATCTTGATAGCATCTAGAGTCCTTTGCTGTATTTTAAAACTGAGGGCTACTCAATTGGGTTTGCAAAGATTAGGACGGCCGCTAGGTAGAAGCCAAAGGAGGCTAAAATCTTAACAGCTAGAATTGGTGATGATAAATATATCCTTGGGACCCTAGGGGAAAAGAAGAAAATGGTTAAATCCCATTTGTGTGTGGCAACTAGAACAAAGCTGGTCTTTTCCACTTCTGAGAACACAATTCTCAAAGGTCTTCAGCTTTGTTTCAGTTTTAAACAGCTTAGAGAACAGAAAAAAGGGAATTCAGCTCTCCAAACAATTAATGACACGCAATCAGATCCAGAATTATCTTCAAATTGGTTCAAAGTCAACGGAGGATTTAGGTCTAATATTAGACGACAAAGCTTCAAGCTGTAGAACTATAATGTCTGCTGAGGAACATATGTATAACTTGTACCATCTGTCAGTTCACTTCATCGTGAAATATGTTATTCTTTTTACCCATGGCAGATCACATTCTCCATCCGGATATAATTATGCCATTTTACTATCAATGAATGCTTAATATAATATGCTGTTGTGATATCAGCAGGTTTGATTTTCTTTGCTGCAGATAGCTTTGAGAGGAAAATGACTTTTAAGACCCAATGTGTCTGGAGCCCTCCTGTAAACACATCTGGAGAATGCTAGGTTTGGGAAAGGCAGGAAAGATCCATTGTACAGATGCTGACATCCCTTAAATTGTTTTGTTTTTTTTATGACAAAATGAATGCAAGCTGGGAAACCAAATACTGCCCAGAAAAAGATTGGCAAAGCTTTTGAAAGGATTTTGCAGAGCATGTTAACCTAAGCAAAAGACTCTTCCCCCAAATGTTAAATCAGACACGCTGCAGAAAGCCAAGGCAGCTTTTTTTTTGGTGGCCCCTAGTTGGTTGCGCATGTGAGAGCATGCATAGACAAGACTTATGCTGGGTCTGCTAGTGAAATAAAGCCACTGGGTGTGCAAACATTCAAGTCCAGCCAAAGACAATTTCCAAAGCAGCCTTGCAAAAAAAGACTAAGCAACTTCAGTGGTATAAAAGGGGGATAATTCACTTGTGTAAATTTTACATTTTGTGAAGCACCCTTTTCAGAGACTCAGGGATCATCTATTATTGGTGAACAATCTTTGTTTAACTGATATATTTCCAAACTAAAATAGGTGCTGAATTAGTACAACAGTAGATAATGCATTACATTCAGCAGTGGGATCCTACGTTTTCCACTACCAGTTCGTTGACCACGTGTGCGTAACTAATGCGCACGCGCAGCTTTCCACACACCAGCTGAGGCCTCCAGCACCAATCAGCTGAGAAGATAAAGAAAAGAAAAGCGCAGGAGCAGGTGAGAGGGCCGATCCTGCGCTTTTCTTTCTCCTCTCAGGTGGATCGTCAGAGACTTTTTACTCCCAAACCAGACCAAACCAGTAGCATACCACCACTGATTACATTCTAATAATATCCCTGCATCTTTTCTCTCATCTCCAAACCCTACTGTTGCCAACTTGTGCCAATGAAGGTATGTGACAGTTAACACAGTCATACTCTAGTGGTCTTAATGTTTCACTTCCCCGTGCAAGAATTGCTCAGTGAAACCAGTGGTGGTATGCTACCGTTTTGGCCCGGTTTGCCTGAACCGGTAACAAAAATTGCTACCGGTTCGGTCCAACCAGTAGTAAAAAAAGCCTCCGATGATCAGCTGAGAGGAGAAAGAATAGAAAAGCACAGGATCAGCCCTCCCACCTGCTCCTGCGCTTTTCTCTTCTTTATCCTCTCAGCTGATTGGCGCTGCAGGCCTTAGCCAGTGTATGGAAAACTGCACATGCAATCATGAAACCGGTAATGGAACAGGTAGGATCCCACTGCTGGGTGAAACTGAATATTTTGCAAGCATGTTACTAGCCACAAGACTGAAAAGCACTGTGCACTCAGCAGCTTAATTGAAGAACTATCATTAAGGTACTTTGTACACATTAAAGACAATGTTTGCCTCTCTATACTGCTTCCAGAAGGCTGATGGCAGTTGCGCCTACAAAGATGAGTGAAGTTCTAATGAAGGTAGACATCAGGCAGACTGCGTGATTGATTGATCCAAAATATTAGGGTGTCAGATGGAGGACAAAAATAGAAGAGTGGGAAGAAAGGTAATCAGCTTGCTTAAACCTTGACATTTTATATGAGTGTTTCTCCACATGCTGGCTAGGGAAATCTGGGAGTTGAGAGTTGAAATCTGAGGTCCAGAGTTGCTAAAGTTGAAGCCATTTTATATTATCTTTTGGAAGAAATGAGGGTTAGGGAATATGTGGTATGAGGCTTTAAAATTTCTATGTAGGGAGGATTCTTCCTTTTATAACTTTAATAACCCATCCCCAACCCACCCAGGAATATAGCATTCTGCTGAAAATGCTTGGATTTGATGTTAGCAGCCTTCTGCTGCTGTATATTATAGAACAGTGGAGGGAAAAGAAGGGAAAATAAATGTTATTTTGTCTCCATTTGTTAATCTCCACCTCCCAACTTCAACACTGTACGCTTCTTACTGGCATTAGAAAAGAAAGACGAAAAGGTTACCTTATCCACAATCTGTCTTGAGCAAGATAAGGATGGGAAACCCTAATTGGATATGAGTTTAAGAGCACTTTCCTATTCATTTTCATCATTGTCCTTCCCACTAATACTTGACCGACCATATCTAATAACCATTTCACTTATTATTCATTTGTAGCCTCCCCTCTATTAATTTGTCTAATCTTCTTTTAAGTGCAGAAGTTGGTACCGACCACAGTGTTTTATGATTGTAAATTTCATGGTTTAATCATATGGTGGGTGAAGAATGACTCCTTTCCTCATTCATTCATCCTTCAGTTTTACTGGATGACAATGATTCTGTGGAATGATAGGACAATTAATATCTCCACACTCATTTTCATCACACCATACATTGTGTCATGTTCCCTCCTCTAAACTTAAGCACCTTTTAATCTCTAATTACAGGATAATTTATCCAGGGATGACCTTTGGGGTTTCTCTATTTGATTTTTTTTCCCCCTAGTACTAGGATAATTTTTGTAAGTTTTAGTGATCAGAAAAGTGCAGTATTCCAAACTGGGTATACCCCATCAGATGCAGCTTAAAATTACAAGCAGGCAGGCAGGAAGGATAGAATTGTTAACATAAAATGGTGTCTTTTTCAGAGCAGCCATTTGTGACTTGACATTTTATCTACGTTACTCTTAAAGTGTCTTCCGTACTCGGATCCTATTCATATAGATGTAGTTAGAATTTTTTGTCTCAAAGTATTTCACAGAGCTTCACTTGTTATTTTATTAGCTGTTCATCCAATTTAGAGGCTGACCAATGGGGAATATGTAATATTTATTTGTTTTTGTTTCTGTTAACAATTTGATTGCTGCTTTACTATTTATTATTATGAGCTATAGTGGCATAATGGTTAGAATGCAGTATTGCAGGCTAATTCTACCAACTGCCAGGAGTTTGATTCTGACCAGCTCAAAGTTCACTTAATCTTCCATCCTTCCAAGATCAGTAAAATGAGGATACAGATTGTTGAGGACGAGGGGCTGACTCTGTAAACAGAGAGGACTGTAAAACACTATGTAGTGGTATATAAGCGCTATTGCTATTGCGATTTCTAACTCCAGATTTATTTATTTATTCACATTTTATGAACCAAGATATTCTCAAATACTGCCAATGTTGTGCAATTGTCTCATTTCAGTCATAGATTTTTCACGTTGAGAGTTCCTTGGTGCTCTTTGAGCCTGGTTGTTTTCTTGCAGGCATTTTATTTATTTTATTTTATTTATTTATTTATTTGATTTGTTAATCACTTACAAGATAATAGATACAAGTATAAACTTGAGTAAGAATACAGGAAATAGGTATGAATAAATGGGGACAATAGGACAGGGACGGCAGACACGATAGTGCACTTATGCATGCCCCTTAATTTCATTACCTTAATTTCATTACCCAAATTAGATAACATCATCAGTCTGCAAGAAAACAGCCAAATTCAGAGAGCACTAAAGACCCCTCATTTCAACTCTGAGCTACAAATATTCTCCTTTACTAATTTTCATGGTATTTTACTTTCATTTTAACTCTTAAGATATAGAATCACAAGAGAAAAAAGAACAGCCCTCAGGAATAAGGACAAGGAGGCATACACACACACACACACACACACACACACGTGTGTGTGTATGTGTGTGTGCCTCCATATATATGAATTTGTTAGATGAGGAATGTTGGTATAGATTAAAGTGGTCACTAGAGTAATTAAGGTAGTATTAAAGTGGCTTAATTGGCTTGGTGTTGTCCATGAACTCACAATCTGCACAGTACTCTAACCAGATGAAGACTGTTGCACCTGAATGCTGCACTTTTATCACATTGGCAGAAGTCACTTGGGAAAACTCTTAGTAATAGAACATTTCTTTAGCTACTTAAGCTCACTGGTGACAGATGAAGATTTTAGACTGGCTGTTTATTATACATTGCAAATGTTTGATCATACTAATTAAACTGCATAACTTCATGAAGACAAGCACAGAGATTATAACACAAAACTGACAAGAGAGTAGGCACCGCATCTCTTAGGTATACACCTTTTAATCAGAGTTGGTTGCAGGAAAACATGAGGAAGTACTCTTGGAAAGATGATGCTGTCAAGAAAGTAGTGGATTTATAAACATTGATTGCAGTGTTCTGTTCACTGCATTGTCTAATCCTATGGGACTGCAACATCCTTCCTACCTGCCACAACCATGGTAAGAAGACAGAAGATGGAGTATTAGCATGATGTGAAGAACAGTGCTCTACTTTTCCCTGTTTCTGGCACTGAATAAGACTTGGGAATGTCAAAGATATTGACAGAGATGTGTATGTGTGTGTGTGTGTGTGTGTGTGAGAGAGAGAGAGAGAGAGAGAGAGAGAGGGAGGGAGGGAGAGAGAGGGAATCCCTAAGGATCAACAACAACCTGATGATATATAATCATGTGAAATATATGTAGTAAATTTGTATGTAGTCAGTAA
The DNA here is from genome assembly GCA_015471245.1 of Laticauda colubrina. NCBI lineage: Eukaryota > Metazoa > Chordata > Lepidosauria > Squamata > Elapidae > Laticauda > Laticauda colubrina. Next base: position 17,963,439 of record BLBF01000004.1, on the reverse strand, counting down.
GAGATATGAGCAACAGTTTACTACTACTAGTAACAGAGTGTGAGTGGGTAAGCTCAGAAACCAAGCTGGAGTCAAGTCGAATTAAGACTTCAATGAAAAACCACTGGAGATATCTGAGCTTCAGGCCAGACTGAGAAGTCAAAAATGACATTTTGGAAGAAGGTAATTGTAAACCACTTAAAGAGAGCTGCATGGACTTGTTCATGAGGTCACCGGACCTCATCTTTGAGTTAAAGGAGAGTTCATTTCACTGATACAGAGTGATCTAAGTTCACGATTCCTTCTCGGCTCATGGGTGACATTTTGTCTATCATTATTTCACAGTCTAACCGAGCTTCAAGATTATTGAAGAAGTAGGTTGTTATGGGAGGAAAGAGAAAATGATGTGTTATGCCTTTCAAAGCAGGATGTGAAAGTAAAAATAATAAAACAGTGCTGTTGCTGTCATTATTATTACATTCATAGTGCAAATTTGAGCAATTCGAGCATTACTCAAAAGGTAATGTTGGTGGTGTACACTCTATCCTTGCAACTTGAGTCTGAATGGTGACTTAATTCCACTCCAGCAATTTGACTACTGTACACTACATCACACCTCAGTCCTACTCATCACACAGTCAATTATCTTCTATTTACAAGACTTGAAGCTTCTACACAAAAATGTGGATGGTTGAAACAAGACCATTTTCTGGAAGAATGGATGGTAATTGGTTGGCATCCTGACACCCTGAAGATCAGTGCCTAACATTTTCAAGTATGTTCAACATTAAAGAGGTCAATTAGATCAGAGTTGCAGCTTACAAGTGAAAAAAAATGAAGCATAGGAAAAGAAAGGTGGCAGGTGATGTTTAAAAAAATCTTCCAAGAACAGGAAGAAATGCATGACTGGAAAAAGACTCAAAGCTACCTTGGGTAGAGGCAAGAGGGAAGCATTATGGGGAGAGAAACGTTAAAACCATTGCCTACAAACACTTACCTATAAATACCTCATGAACTTTATTGCCATTATGAGACAGAGCTGATTGGGTGTGGGGGTTGTTATGTTATTTCGGTAATCTTCTGAGTCAATCATTGAGTGGAAAACGAATATTAATATGTTAAATGAGTTATTACCATGCCACCCCCTCCACACACACACACACACACACACACACACACACACACATACCAGGACTGTACAAAAGTCTGGCTTGGTAATGCATTGCACAAAATTAGCTGCTATTATTAGTTCACAGAGTAAACAACAGCAACACCAAATAGACATATTTCTCCCTAAACAATTTTAAAGCACAACTTTATTTACTCATCTTAAACCATTCATTTGCCCTTTGGAAGAAGCATCAGGGCCCATCTCTACCACAAGCGTTGGTCCTCTTTGAGTCGAAAACATATATAATGTTTCTGGTGTGTTGCTTCAGGTGTACAATATTTTAGTTCCTTTCCTGGCCAACGGGGAGTCTGCAGAATATCTCTCTATGCTCCAGAATTTCTGCAAGACCTCATAAGAGAATGAGTGGAGTTTATGTGGTTCCAAAAAAATCAGAAATATGTCATTACAGATGCAAAATGACAGGTTTGGATTATTAGACTGAGTTTGAAAACTTGCCCTCTTGCTGGCTTTCTTTGCTGCATGGTTTTGTTTTGTTTTTAAGTTAGACCTATTTAATCCACTTCAATACAAGTTCACAAAGCAATTTGAGTGACTCACCTCCTCTCATTAAATTGCAGCTCCAAACAATTAAAGATTTAAGAACACCGTGGTCATAAAGTTGCCAGCCAATAATAACAATAAGAGCCCCCAAATGCCCTCTATCTGCATAGCTTCTCTGAAACCACTGCCTTTTTTTTTTATCCTGTCAGATAACATCCACCAGAACTGCACAGTTGAATGTTGTTTGATAAAAAAGAGTTGCTTCTGTATTTCCTTCAGAATACTCAAATTAAGCAACCTCAAACTGAAAAGACATACTATATATGCAATGTTTATCCAGTAATGCGCACCCACTTTCAAGAGAAAAAAAAATGTGTCATTATAGAGTGCCCAAAACACTTAATAGACATCATCTCAACCTAGCTTTTTTTTTTTTTTTGAGCTCCATCTTGGAGAATTGATATTCATAGCTCAGAAAGGTTTTAACAAAGGAGATCCTTTTTTCACAGGTCAGTGTCTTAGCCATTCTGTTTGCTCCCAATAGCAATAGTATTTCTTTTAAATTAATTCACACTGAGAGCCAGTCATATAGTCACTGCATTATGAATTAATTAGCCAACCTTATTTAATGATCAGCCCATAAATCCAGTGCCCTGTTAGTAACTAGTGACCATGTTCTTCCCCTTCAGAACATAATTATGTGGAGCACCTTTGTTCTGAAATAATATAACAATTGTTTGGTTACAGTAGAGCGGGCAGCCTATTCCGTTAGAAAGACTACTCATGGTTTTAATCCTCTCACAAAAATATCTCCAAAACATTTCTATGTTTAACCAGTCAAAGGAGTTTCATTACCAAAAATAAAATATTCAGAAAAACAAAATGGGAAGAGATGACCCCAAAAACAATACTGGAATAGTGAAAAAACTCAGGTAAGAACAAAGGAAACAACTGATATCATCATCATCCTCTTTTAACAACTCCATAATCCCTTGTGGGTGGAGTCTGGACAACTGAATGGAGCTGAGTGTTTACTGGCCAGATGCTGCCCTTCCAATGCAGAGGTTTTTTTCAGCAGATATATACCCAGAGAAAGAAATATCTGCCTCTACCTAGGCTTGAACTCCCAGCCCTCTGATTGTGAGGCAAGACCTCAACCTCTAGGCCACTGCACCACTTAAAGAAATATAAATTGCACAAATGATAACTTAGAAGAAATAATAACAGAATCAGTACAGCACTGAAGCAATCTATAAACTGAACCACCAACAAAAAGAATTAAAAGAAAATTGTGTCATATGCAGAATTACCAGTAGATTGACAAACACAACCAGCATTTAAAGTAGTACCCAAAAAAAATATGGCATCTATGCTGAAGGATGTGAATATAGTGCTTGCAAGGGTTAAAATAACATCTATCAAACAGGCCAATCAGCTTGCCTACAATATAGCACTGCTGGTTACCGAAGAACTCAGAATCAAAATTAGAAAAGCAAAAACAAAATTACATTGAATTCCCAAGAGATAGATCAGACTGAAGGCCAAGATAATAAAAAAATTAAGAAGCAAGTAATTCAAAAAAAAAAAAAAATGAAAGAGCAAAAATTGTAGAATGCAAGGATAAGAACAAGCATAAGTGCATTGGCTTAGCAGCAAAAAAAATGGAAGAAGCTTTGGAAATTATAACAAAGAACAGCAATAGCTGGTAAAATTGAGTGCTGTGAGGCACAAATCATCCAATTTATGCAAAATCAGCTATTTCAATCAGATCAAAGGCGATTCTGGTATAAATGTATTAATGGCAATAGAAATCCTGAAAAATTGAAAAACTAAAACAAAAAGGGAGCACTCCAGTTTTGAAAAGATCTAGGGGAAACTCAAAAAAGCCTAAATGCATTTCCTTCCTTTAACTTCATGAGAATTAAAGAGAGGCTTGTCTGAGACATTTATTCACATTACATTCCAGCCCAAACTCAGTTCTCTTTTATCTGCCCATTGTCCTGATAGTAACTCTTCCTTCTGTCCCTCAAGGTCATTCCCTTTTCCTTCTACATATAAACTGTAGCCTAAGGGGCATAGTGAAATATAGTAACCATCTCAAAACAATAAATTTGGGGGGATCAGTCATAACAGGATGGCACATCGTTGTTGCCTTGTGTGTCAAATAATTGGGTTGATTCTGGGATCTTATCACCTTGAAATAGGAAGAAGGAGAACATCATGGCTCATCTTCAGGAATCAAAACAGTTTTAGCTGTGCTGAAAATTGGGCAAAAGGTTAAGGGACTCAACAGCTACTATTGAGTGCACCAGGAAATTTCTAAAAATTATCCCCAAAGTGGTGAAACCAGCAGAAAAAGCTGCCTAAGTATTCCCACCAAGCAGTCAATTTCTTGTAGCAAAATGCACTCTTTCATGGCATATTGTATTAATTCCTCAAGACACAAACTCTTTAAAAAAAGAGACCAGATTGAAGACCAGACTACATAAGACCAGACTGAAAAGCCCTTAATATCTATCCATTGATCCCTCCAGTACAATATTTCTATTGTTCTACTGGTCAAGGACCTTACACATGAAGTAAAGCACACAGACTAAAAGGACAATGTAAGACGTTATAAAATACAAGTGTAGAAACCTCAATCAAGTTGAACATCACCACAAGTCAATGTTACATTTGAATTATTAACATAATGTGTAACTTGCGACTACTCCATTTTGTCTGCTGTTCTTCAGATCACTCCAAGGTCACTGCTCGCTCCAAGGTCATTTCTACAAAGATTATTGGGCTTATTCTCAAGAATGTGCAACCAACATTGATAGTGTCATAGCCATCTATCGAATAAAAATGACATATCCTATTTGTTCTGAACCACCCAATTTCTTGCCTTTAAAGTAAAGGGATTATTTTCCATGCAGATTCTCACATAATCTCTTTAACAAGTTTTAATGAGTCAAAAGAGATGGGGGCTACAAGAATTTCAACAACTTGAGAACCAATACATCCTTGGCACCAAGTTAGGGCAGAGAGTTTCTGATTTTCTCAAAGCCTTTCTATGATCCAGAAGGTGAGTTTCATCACTCATAGCAGGTAAGTGTGCAGGAGTTTGTTTACATAATAGTCTCTAGAATCTGTACAGTATCAGTCTGGCAGCCAACTCCTACAGCACAGTAAACTCAATATAGACCAGCCCTTTGAAATAATGCACAGGAAATCAAAACCAAGAATACCAATGTTACCTTTACTGTATGGTTATAGTAACAAAATCTTGCAAATCTGAAAACACTTCCCCTTCCCCTGCCTTTATTTTGCAGAGTTAGGAAACACATTCTCCACTCCATTCCTTCTGTGGGCTGACCTATCTTTTGGGAGACCATCTGTACTGTCCAGACAGTTTAGAGTTAATGGGATTTGGGATAGTTAGTTAGGAATTGAGAGCTGTCCCCTTAAGGGAATGCATCATGGTAAATGTAGTTAAGGTGTCCTGGGAAATGTAGTTCATGTCATATGGCCACATCTGTAACCCTGATTGGTCACTGAATTGACCCTTGGTGGGTTCGGGGAGGATTCTTCACTCTTGCCTGAACACAGCCTCATGGTAGCATCTCTACCCCCTGCTTCTATGATATGGGATGAAACGGATAAGAGATAACCATCTTTTTACCCAGAAAATCAGATATGCAAAGGATTGGACAGTGAGAAGAATCTCGTCATAATTGTGAGTTGTTGAGGATGCCTGATGAACCAATCAGAAAGACTTCATATGGATGCTTTGTGGAGTTTATCTATCTGTCTTTGTACAGGACAGAATACCATTGTCTAAGCTGTAGCTCTTCCTCCTGTCCCCCAAGGTTATTACAATATATGCATTGCAAATTCAATATATGATTACAAGGAGATTACAATATATGAATTCCCCTATTTTGACAAGTCGGGGGTTTTATTTGAAGTTGGTTTTAAGAATCCCTTTAAAGTGAGACCAAACAGGGAGTACTTGCATTGCATTGCTATTATACCACCTTTTTGCTACCTTTCTTTCACCATTGCCTTGTGCCAACCAAAAGTTCAAAAATCTTACTTTGGGAAAGTAATTGGTCATGGGGAAGATTATTGTTCATATGGGAGAACCTCTAAAAGGTCTCCAAAGTCAAGTAGAACTGCTAAGGCAGGATTTTAATTAAAGGGTGCCCCCTCCTTCCCAATGTACCAGAATGACTTACTTTCGTTTGACATAAATGAAGTAATACATCTTTTAAAAGACACAAACACACACCATTAAAATAGAGTCATTGGTCCCTTGTCCCTTGTCTTCCACTGTCTTGGAAATGGCACACAAAAATGGCACACAAAATACATTACCTTGCCTGGGAGAATGGATTTGTAAAAAAAAATTGGTTGGTCTAACGCTCCTTGAAAATTTCAAATAATTTTTGAGAAACACTCTGGAGAGATTCAATGTTACAGTTGTGTTGCACATTAACATTTTCCTTGTTATCAAACTCACAGAATCAGCTCCTTTTGCACTACAGTATCTTTCAAGAAGGGTTCTGCAGATACTGTGTTCCTTTGCTGGTTTTTAGCAGAAATATTTCCAGAAAGAAAGAACGGTTGAGAGAAGGCCCTTTTCCTTTTCAATCTGGCTTACAGCCATTGCTCCAGCTTCATCCTCATTTAATTACTGAACTATTTTATTAGTTACTCAGCATATACCATTTATGCTATGACATGCAGCAGGAGGCCCACTGATAGCACCTGTTGTGGTGCCTGCCCTCTGGAAACATATATCCCCAACCCAGAGATCCAGAGGGCTCCAACATCAGTGACAGTTAGGAAATTATTATAGACCGGGCTATTCTCCCAGGCTGTCTCTAGATCCGACTAAGGCTGAGCCCCTGCTGGATGGGTTTTCTTATGTTGTTTCTGGAGTTCATGACTCTTTTTTTTTGTGATCTATACAAGTATATACAGATACTTCTAATTGTAAGCCTCCCAGAGTCATTGAGATCAGGTGACCAATACACTGTATACCCTGTTTCCCTGAAAATACAACCTATCCTGAAAGTAAGTCCTAGCTTGATTTTTACATGTGTGCCCAATATAAGACCTACCTCCCCCAAAATAAGCCCTAATTGAGATTCTGCCCACTCCAGAGTACACAGGTAAAAATTAAGCTAGAGTGGGAATGGGGGGGTGGAGCTGCCCTACTACTTAACTTTGGACAGTTGTAGTCAGGCCTTGCACACCCCGACACCTGCCTTGCCAACCCATTTCTTCTGCAGCTGGCAAGGCTGGCAAGGCTTTCCTGAAGGACTCTGTAGCTGATAACAAAGTTCTGGATTGATCTGGAGCTCTATTATCTGCTGTAGAGGCCTTCAGGAAAGACTGCTGGTCGCAGAAGAAGTTCCTGAAGGCCTCTGACAATGAAAAGGAGGCTGGGGGCGATGCGTGCAAGTGAGATAGGTCAGTGGATGTCATCCTCTGAAATTAAGACCTGGTGCCTTTTTTGGTGGCAAAGCATATATAGAAGACAGGATCTTATTTTTGGGGAAACATAGCAGATAAATAAACTAAAATAAATATATGGATGTTTTGAGGGAAGCTCAAGAGAGGGTTATCCTTAGACACACAGCTTTTGTTTTCCCCAAATGTGATGACTCATCGTTCCTGACATTCCATGGTATTATGAGTGACATCATCACGACATCGTTATAGATGACATCATCACCATAGCCTTGACATAAATACCATCTTGGATGGTAAAAAGCCTTGACATAAATACCATCTTGGATGTTGGGTGAAGACTGTAAATCCTGACTGACTTTGTTATCACTCAGTGTAGCCCTTTGATTTCCTACCTGTGATCAGACTTGGTTGTTTGTGTAAAAGTTCCATGGGGGAGGGGAAACAGTCAAATCCAGGCAAATTAATAGCAAAGGCTTGTTGATTTGTCAGACGTCTCATTCCAGTTAATGAAGCTGCATAGCTAATCATATCTGACAATTTCCCGATGCCCCTGAGGGGAAAAAGTATTGAGGAACAAGAGGTCTCAAATTATGGAGCCCTTCTGAAATGCTTCCCGGGAGCAGTGGGGGTGAGGGTGGAGGAAGAAGGGTCACAAAGGATCATCTGGATTGCTGCCCAAGTCCTTGGGTCGATGTTATTGCATTTAACCCAGTTTAGACCAAGAAGGAGAGCAATTAGGGCCAATTATGTGCAGTTGTGGGGGGAGGGGGAGGGGGAGGAAAAGGGAAGCCAGGAGGAATGCCAATGAAGGTTTGCAAAGGAACATTTTGATCAGGAACCTTTCAGCTGAATCACAGGTAGGTGATCAAGGCCTTGACATGCCACTTTAATCAAAACGATGGAGAGATTTGATGCCTGCTATTAACCCTGCCTTTGAAAAGCTGCATTGTTAGGGGGGGGGGGGATGCTTTGGGGCTTTGCCTGCAAACCAGAGCTTTTCCATCAAGGAAACTCCAGGCATTGGAGAACATTAGACCCCAGGAGGCCCGATGGTCAGCTTTTCCACATTTTCTGAGTGTGACCTTCTCATCACGGTGCCTCAATGATCAATTTCGAAACAAATGGAAAGAGATGGAGCCAACCATCACTCGGAGGCCAAAGGCATTGTGTTCAGCTAATAGCTGCCCGATTAGAGGGGCAAAGAAGCCTTGCAGATCGTGATTCGTTCAGCTCAACTCAGTAGCCAACTGCACTTTGCTCAATCTCAGAGAAGGTTTTTTTTTCCCTCATTTTCCTCTTGGCGCCATTGCTAACAATATTCATTCCTCATCTCCCTCAGCCTCATGCGCTTTCTCTCATCAGGCTCTTCACTGAACAGCTGACAATTTCAAAAAAGACCTTTTCAGGGAATTACAGACATGGCAGTGGTCATGCAACAGTATAGAAGCACTCAAGTCCTCCTGGTTGAAGCCTTTTTTTTTTTTTTTTTTTAGTAAAGGCCTACAAAATTACAAACAGGGCAGAAATTATGAATTGAAAAAGCCTGAGGGGGGCAATATTGCTGTCCATAAAGGAGAAAATCTAATGAGAAAAGAGGACTCATTGGAAAAGACCCTGATGTTGGGAAAGATTGAAGGCAAAGGGGGAAGGGGACAGCAGAGTATGAGGTGGTAAGAGATAAACATGAATTTGGGCAAACTTTGGGAAACAGGGAAGGACAGAGGGCCCTGGGTGTTATGGTCCATGGGTTCACAAAGAGTCAGCATCAGTGGTGGTAAGCTACTGGTTCAGTCCTGTTCAGCTGAACTGGTGGGGGAAAAAAGCCTCCAAAGATCAGCTGAGAGGAGGAAAATAAGCCTGGACAATCAGCTGAGAGGAGAAAGAAGAGAAAAGCACCACCTGCCCTTCTTTATCTTCTTTATCCTCTCAGCTGATTGATGCTGCAGGCCTCAGCTGGTGTGTGGAAAGCTACACATGCGCTATCACCAATCCAATAGTGGAACAGGTAGGATCCCACTGCTGGTCAGCATGACTTATTGACTGAACAACAACAAAATACTAAGATAGAGCAGAATGTCTTATCCTAAGGGAAAGAGGCAGTTGTATCTCTGTAAGAGTCTCTTCACTACATGAGTTTTCTGTTGTTTGAGAGGCATATTCAGAAAAGAGGCAGAAATAGCTCATGTGCCATGGCAAAATTATCTCATTTGTATTTTGAGGTGCAATATAAATCAAGCTAGAACCACTAAGGAGTGATAAGTGTTTCTAGATGAAAATTTAAAAACCAAACCCAATCATATCAATATTGATATTAACTTACCGATATTTGTTTCTCCTACTTCTAAGGTCCCATTCTCCAAATCTTTGGAAAGTTCTATGAGGTTGAGGGATGGGAACAAGTCAATATGAAATCCTTTGCCCTGAAAGATGTGAATTCTTCACGGTTAAATCACCACTGTGTTTTTCTTTAGCTATCAAATTTCTACATCACCCACCTCACTTGCTAGACTTTTGATGTTGACCATGTATGGAGAGATCCCCCTCCTGCCTCCTCCCCAAAAGAGACTTCCCTAGGATAAAATCATTTGCATCTTCCCATTGCCAGGAAAACACTCCAGGCAGTCTCCCCCAACAGTTAGGTTTTATGAATGAGATACAGTACTTTCGTATGTATTGAGAAAACCGGGGCATTCCATTCAAGTAGCATCCATTCACAGAAATGGAGCTGGACTGCTCCATTCATAACCAAAGTGCTGTCAGCTGCAGCCTTCACAGAAAAACAAAGATTCCTGAAATGTATATTTCCCACCCAGCTCCAAGGACAGGGCATGACCTCCCAGCCACAATGGGAGTCAGGCAACAATAATTAGAATACTAAAAGGCACACTTAAGCACAGATTAAAGTACATTTCACAACAAACCTGAGCATCGAAATCCCAAAGCCCGAGAATCACATAAAAACCCATCCACTCACCAGACTGCATTGTCAGCTGTCCCAGAACCAATTGCTATATCACATTTGATTCCTAAATAAACTAAGACCTCCTTTCCAACTGCAGCTTGCTACTAAATTTATTTCTCATGCACCTTTCTTCCAGCTTGGAACTGGTACTGGAACTGATTTATTTCCAACACTCACCTTTTGATGGCTTGTGATAATATTGGGATGAGGTGATTTTATAACAGTATATGCTTGTCTATCTTTTTATGTTTTGGAAGCTTTAATTGCAGCTACACGATATCTATCACAAACTATCAAGCTAGACCAAGCAACTGTAAGTATGGGATATTAGGTCTGATATAACTGATTCAGGAATTAATTTTAGATATGAGTATACTTAACAGGGAATAGAAAAAGAAGGGCCTTATAAATACAGTGTTTCCCAATCAGAGTAATTGCCAGAGGTTGGATTTCAAATCCCAGAATTCTAAGCAATGAACATACATTGAAATTTCCATATCTTGCATTTGCCAAGGCTGGGACAAATAATATATAATAATGATTTTTATCATGAAAAATCATAAAAGCTAGTAGAGATGTCCCAATCGATCATAAAAGTCAAGATGATGGCAGCAACAGAATAGAAATAAAGCCACTTCTTTTTTAATTTTTTGTCATTGGCTTATTAAAAAAGAGTGAAATTTATCTTGACAGTTACAGCCTCAATCTTGCCTATCCTTTTTTTTTACCTCCCTATGATGCTCCTTAAAGCAACCTTCTGTATAACCTTTTCCCCTTAGGTTACTTTTTTTTAAAAGCAATTCAGGAACTAAAGCTAAAAGCTATTTCATGATCACTTTTTAAAAGTTTTTTTTTTTCCAATGGTTGTTTTCAATATATCTTGAAAATATAAGGAACATGTTTGCAGACAGGTGCTGTATAGCTTCCCTGTTGAATTTACAATTGTTGACAAATACTTCTGCAGAAATATGGAAAATGTTCCTTTAAAACGAGGAGCCCTTCGATGAATTCTGTCCACTGTGAAAGATCAGTCCTAAAAATAAAGCCCCAGGAGAAAAAAAAAAAAAAAAGCCCTGGCCCTATTTTTCTTTCTTTTTTTCAGATTTCATCCAAAATTCCAGTGCCAAGGGAGGGAGAGAGAGAGAGAGAGTATATATTCAATCAAAACCTAAGATCACCAGGCTCAAAAGGAACATGAAAATATAAGAATGCAACAACAAAGCTCTTTTTAATGGATGATATTTAAAATATTGTCGAACATATTCTGCACAAGAGACTGCCTTGTTATTTTGTCTTGTTGCTGATTATTTGCAATGCGGAAGTTATTATATTGTCTGAATGCATTCAATTACTACAAACGTTTTATACAGTGAGCTACTAAGACATTTAAATGGGACAAAAAATGTCAAATTGAGACAATTACATCCAATCAATTCCCCCTCCCCTCACACCCCATTCTTCAATGCTTGTTCCCAATAATAGGTAAAGCATTTGATTTCTGTTTTCTTCATCTGCATGCACTGTTTGTATAACAGATTTTGTATCACTACATGTTGCCTAGGAAAAAATTGATTGTCTCTTTCATTCTGACAATGATCCACTTTGGAGCTTTCTAACATGAGAGTATCTTAGTGCCTTCTTGAAAGCAATGGGCAAGAAACCAGTCCATTCAGTTAAATACTTTCACAAGTTATACTCAGTTACTTGCGAGTGTGTGTAAAGTGCACACAGCCTTGCTCTTTTCTTGGTAATAACAAAAAGCCATTTATCATGGCCTTGTTTGGGAATGTCTCCAGTCACATCTACAGTTCTGAGATATTTTGGTATATGTTCATCCAAGTACTTTCCACATCCAACCCTAGTTAACTTTTTTGAGAATAGCCAAATTTGACTATTTCTATTGATTGTAATAGGAACCTTAAGGCCTTTATAACTTTCTGGACTTCAGAACCAAAGGATAGGAGTTCCCAAACTTGGCTTTTAAGACATGTGGACTTCAACTTTTAAGACATGTGGACTTCAACTCCCAGAATTCCCCAGCCAGCCATGATCATGCTGGCTGGGGAATTCTGGGAATTGAAGTCCACATGTTTTAAAGTTGCCAAGATTGTGACCCTCTGCCATAGGATATTTTGGATTTTTCTATCATCATAGAAACAAGTGCTTTAAAAAAAAATAAAAAAAATTCCTAGCCTCTATTTTAGAGGTCACCAACCTTTTGGATCTCAGGATCCCCTAATTTCACAATTTTAAATCCCTTGGACCACTAATACAAATTTTAAAAAAAGAAAAGAAGTATTTAGTGCAATATAAAAAGTGCAAACAATTTTTCTAAGGACCACCAAACCACTGCAATTTTTCTTGCAGACCACCAGTTGGTGACTGCTGCTCTAAGAGGTGAGTGGTGGAGTCTCACATCAGAATGAGCCAAAAAGAAGTGAAATAAAATTATCATATCAGTAGAACAGAAATTTTTGGTTCCTAAATCCCTTAAATGGGGAGGAATATGTAAGCAATTAAACCTATAAGAATCGATCAAGGGGCATCTTGCTTGATCTTTCCATTCAAAAGGTCATGAGAATGGTAAAAACACACCTCCTGAATATTTAGACCAGCATTTACAGGAACATGCTGATGCATATTATGGGATGATTCAAGTTACGTAGAACCAGTGGGCAGGTACTGTGGAAATATTACATGGAAACATTACATGGAATATCAGTGATGCTTCAAATTACTGTGAATGAATTCTACTTTTGTGTTCTCAAGCAAAAACACATAAAAGTGGTTCCTGAGAGCAGAAAAATTGTTCCTCTTATTGGCTGAGAGGTCAGCAAGAAGATCTTGTTTACATGTGACAGTTTTTTAAAAAAAATTAATTTCACCTTTCCTTATTTGAGCAAAGACATACTGGGCCCAACAACTCTCCAGATTCTTCACCAAACATTTCCTTAATAGTTCCAGTGATTTATTGAGCTCCTTCCCACCAGGTGATTTAAAACAATCCTCTTATATGTTTATACTTCTTTAATCTTCTCACCAATATTGCTGTCAAAAATCTTAGCATCAACATTTAATAAAGTATTGCACAATGTGCAGTGAGTTAAGTCCTTGGAAGTCTTCAAAATTACAGTCATACAAGCTTGATAATCAGTGGTGGGATTCAAAAAATTTTACTACCAGTTCTGTAGCCGTGGCTTGGTGGGCATGGCAGGGGAAGGATAGTGCAAAATCTCCATTCCCTCCCCACTCCTGTGGGAAAGTTACTACAAAATCCTCATTCCCTCCCCACCCCACTAACCTGCTTTCCAGCTCCGTTCTCCTGTGCAGGGCAATAAAAGTAGACCCAGCCCATCAGCTGGGACTTGGGAGGCAGAGAATAGATGGGGGCGGGGCTAGTCAGAGGTGGTATTTGCCGGGTTCTCCAAACTACTCAAAATTTCCGCTACCAGTTCTCCAGAACTGGTCAGAACTTGCTGAATACCATCTCTGTTCATAATGTGAAACTGGCAGGGCCCTCTTTTCATAAGATTCCCCAAATATCTCCAAAACTGTAAGGGGTACTTTCCCCTTACATTTTTATGCCATTCTATTATATTTACTCTTTCATCTGAGAGTCTTTCCAGGTTTCATTATAACAATAGTGTCATTGATTTTTTTGGGAGGGAGGGAGGTTAGCATTAAGGATTTTCTATATTCTCTAGTTGCCCAATCAAGATTTAAAAAAAAAATTGTTACAGAAAAAAAATTCATACACTTGCTCAGGGCTATTTCAACATATACAGAATGTGAACCTTTACAAAACATTAAACAATGGAATTAATTTCATTGCAATTACCCCTCCTCCAAAAAACCCGTTAAGTGTAGATAATGTAGTACATTGTTATATTGTTGAGAAGTCAATAATTTCACACATTTGTCTCCCTGTTTCCAATACATTCATTTAAACAAAAAAACAAACAAACCTACTCCTGGTACAGTGCATATAATTGATCCAAGTTAATAGATTTAAAAGCATGCTATACTTCTAAGCCTGATTTGCAAAGGTATTTTCTCAATGTTTTTTTTCACTTCTAATAGTATGAGTCACACATCTTTTTCTTCCAGGAAATACAAGTGGGTTACTTTACCATCAATAAAAGCTTTAGTATATCCCAAATTACTGGCAAATTAGGCAAGTCTGTTTATTTAGAATATAGCTCTATAGCTTTTTGTTACTACTGTTCAATGCATATAAGTGGTTTCTGATACCTAGTCAGCAAAGTAATCTCTGTGCTACCAGAAGTCACCTTACAGAATTCTGACAAGATACACCATAAGTAGACATCCCATGCCCTGTTGGATCATCATTTCAAAGGTATTTCTTTACCTAAACAGAGAAACAGAATGACCATGGCTGGGCAAAAAAGCAGTACGACTGATTTCTGACTTCCTGCTGGTTTCCCCATTGAATTTCCTTGTGGGAAACTGGCAGGGAGCATCAAAATTAATTCCTTCCTTCCTTCCTTCCTTCCTTCTTCCTTCCTTCCTTCCTTCTTTCCTTCCTTCCTTCCTTCTTTCCTTCCTTCCTTCTTTCCTTCCCTCCTTACTTACATGGAATGGAACGGAACGGAACAGAACAGAACAGAACAGAACAGAACAGAACAGAACAGAACAGAACAGAACAGAACAGAACAGAACAGAATAGAATAATTAGAAGCAATCTTGTAGGCCATCTAGTCCAAGCCCCTGCTCAAGCAGAAATCCTAAACCATTTCCTCCTTCCCTCCCTCCCTCCCTCCCTCCCTCCCTCCCTCCCTCC
>BLBF01000004.1:17928689-17946176 GCA_015471245.1 Laticauda colubrina | reverse complement strand
TTATTATTATTATTATTATTATTATTATTATTATTATTATTATTATTCATCACACAGTCAGCCAGATGGTTTGACTGAATTTTTATTTGTATCCATCTATCAACTTGTGATTGCCAAATGTTGAAGTTTGATGGTGTTAGAGTAAAATTGATGGTGAATTTGTCAATGACAATGATGTTCAAGTGGTGCTGCAGTTATTTTGGGATTGTACCCAAGGAACCTATTATTATTGGTAATTCCTTTGCTTGCCTTTACCACTGTCATTCAATTTCTATTTGTAGGTCTTCGTATTTTGTTATCTTCTCCACTTTGGTTGGTTGCAGACAGATGCAGTCAACCAGAAATTTAGACTGGCTTTGGTGTTTTTATCCATCTATTATATCCTTCCCAAGGGCCTGGGATAGGCAGATGCTGTTTTTTGATAGTGTTAAAAAGATATGGGAAAATAGAAGGATGGGAAAAGTCAAGCATGATGGGATGGGAGAAAGAATGGTTCTAGCTTGCCATGGCTTCCAGCTCACAATGCAGAGGATTTGCAATATTGTAAGGGAAAGTATGCTGCTAATTGCTATTTTTGTCATGTAACTGTGGAGACTCTGAAATGGTTGGAACATTGGAACAGGATCATATGTCCCTTCGGTCAGTGCCATTATAATTTTGAATGAACAATTGTAGGTCTAGGACTACCTAGAAGCAACTGCGACTAAAGGCTGCTTCTTTGCTTCTTCTTTTAATTTTAATAAAGCACATTGCTCAGCAGTTTCCATATCAAAAGAATGTCTTCATGACAGAATCTGAGAAAAGCAACAAACAGCTGGATAATATCCCCCCCTTCACTCTACCCCAAATGTCTCATCTATTTGTGTCTCACTACAAAATATATGTCATTAAATATTACAGATTGCTTCACAACCTGTGGCAATAGGCTGGAAAATCTTTTTCATCTTATCTTTCTATTCCAAAGACTGAACTTGTTTTGCCAGTGATTCAATATTATCTTGCTTGGTAGTTTTGAGAAACTGAATCAAAACTGCACTGGGTCTCTGAAATGGAAACGAAAGCCTGAAATAGTATGATACCTCTATTTTGAGTGATATTCAGCTTCTAACAAAAAAAAGATCTCACATATATAATATTTATATATACAACACCACAAACGCCTCTGATTTGGCATTGGAGGAAATATCCGAAAGATATAAATTATTTCTGGGGAAGAGTTCCTGAAAAATGGGTCAATTCATTCAGCTGATTCAAATGAGACTTAATCTGTTCTCATAAAAAGGAGTTATTGTGGCTTTAAGTTCTGAGACACTCTTACTTAGAAAGGAAAATGTTTAGCAAACTATATATTTTAGAACATCTATGGAAATTCTGCTTCAAATCATGAATAAGAGCTTTTAAGATCAGAAGCTTTTCTAAACTAGATGGAGCCTCCTGGGTCTCTGATTCTTCAGTGAAATCCAGAATTAAAACAGTTGTTTGAAGTTCCTCAAAGACTGAAATGCTTATATCAAGATAGTTATAGTTGGTGTGGTTATAGTAGATGCAGCAATTTCTTGATCTGCATCATTTGAGGCAAAAAAAAAAAAAAGTAATGTATGGGAGATCAATTCTTTCATTTTTCAATGATTTAAAATCCATAATTCCTTCTAAACAGAAGTGAGTTAAAAAAAACCAATAAACAAAGCTAATTACATTAACTACTTTCCTGATCATTAACTGATTTATGAAAACAATCCAATCTTAAGTGGCAAATTCAAAGTCAGAGAGATCCTGGTATCGTAGACCAGGGAGCCTCATCCCAAAGCACAAGTCCCTTGCCAGCTCTTCTCATTCATTGGAATGTACATTTTACTTTTGCTCCTTTGCCTGAATACTCCAGTATATTACATAGACCTCTAGACTGGTGGGATGAATAGCATGCATAGACCAGCATGAGCATGTTTGAGATAACATGAACTGTGGTTGCTCCTGTGGCATACAGGCTAACATGTGCCAAAACCTGAGTCAATGACATCTGAGAAAATGGAAAGGGTTGCCTACACTGTTAAGTTGGTCATCTATTTATTAGAAGCAAATAGCATCTGGTTTGTTAAGGCAGTCAGAGAGATTAATTGTAGTTGAATACATGCTGGGATGTCACCCTCATTGAGAAAGGGATAGTTGGACCAAATTGTTTTAGACAACTATTGTACTGTTGCTAACCTTCCTTTTTGGGGGGGAAGGCTGTCAAGAAAGTAATGAGCCTGCAGTTGCAGAGAATCCTGGAAGAAGCAGATTATGTAGACCAGGTTTCCCCAAACCCTGGGCCACAGTTTAATACCGATCTGCAACACACCAGAAACTGGGCTGCACACATGAGTAGAGCCCCATCCAGGCACACATGGGATGCAGGCAGTATGTGAAACCACACCCTCTCAAGTCCACAGAAAAATTTCTGTCCACGGAACTGGCTCCTGGCCCTCAACAGGTTGGGAGCCACTGATCTAGAACTATTTCAGTGGAATTCAATACAGAGGCAGCTTTGGCAGTGCTTGTTGATGGCCTGTAAAAGAGGCTGGATGGAGATGGTTCATCCATCCTTATGCTCCTTGATTTTTCATCAGACTTCAGTAATGTTGATCATACTATTGGTTCTCTTCCTTCCTTCATGCTGGTTCGAGTTGGTGTTGTGTGTATGAGGTATAGAAGTATATGTTCAATGCTCTCTCCCCTCATTTTACGAGGGCTATCCATAAAATAGATTACGTTTCGCGATAGAAAAAAAAACAAAATGTTGGAAATTTTTTTTTATTATATATACTTGAAAGTGACACTTAAATACTACTTTTCAACATATTCACCGAACAAATTGAGGCACTCATCATAGCGGGGAACAAGCTTTGTAATTCCATTATCATAAAATTCAGCCACCTGAGATTTGAGCCAGTCAGTCACGGCCACCCGCAGTTCTGCGTCATTGTCAAAGTGCTGGGTTCCAAGCCAGGTCTTCATCCTCGGAAACAAGTGGGAGTCGCTTGGTGCAAGATCGGGGCTGTAGGGTGGATGAGGAAAAATCTCCCACTTGAAAGCATTCAGGACTTCTCGAGTGTGATTTGCTGTGTGTGGTCAGGCATTGTTATGCAAAAACAAAATTTTTGAGCTTAACTTTCCTCTACGCTTGTTCTGAATTGCTTTTCTTAGTTTTTGCAATGTTTCACAATACCTCACAGAGTTTATTGTTGCACCATGTTCCAGAAAATCGATAAGAAGCACACCTTGCCTATCCCAAAAAACAGTCGCCATAATCTTCCTTGCAGAGAACGTTTGCAAACATTTTCTTGTTTTGGGGGGGGAATTTGTGTGCCCCCACTCCATAGACTGCAATTTGGTCTCACTGTTCACATGTTTGACCCAAGTCTCATCTCCAGTTATGATTCGATCAAGAAATGAATCTCCATCTTTGTCGTAAGAGTACAGAAATGTCAGTGATGTGGCCATACGCTGATTCTTGTGGTTTTCTGTCAGGATTTTTGGCATCCATCTTGCACAAAATTTGTTGTAGCCTAGCTTTTGTGTAACCATTTCATGCAACAAACTACATGAAATTTGTGGAAAACTAAGCGAAAGTTCCATTACTGTGAAACAGCGGTTTTCATGAATCTTGTCATCGACTTTCGTGACCAGTTCATCAGTCACAATGCTTGGACGTCCACTCCGCTGTTCATCATGAACATTAGTTTGTCCATTTTCAAACTTAATGCACCATTGGTGCACTCCACCTTCAGTGATGATGTTGTTCCCGTACACTTCACACAGTTGTCAAAAAATTTCAATCGGTTTATGGTTTTTAGCCAACAAAAACCTTATCACTGATCGCACCTCACAACTCGTGGGATTTTCAATTGCAGCACACATTTCAAATGTTTGCTGTGAAATAACGGGCAGCGATACGAACCTACCACTAGCACGACTAGATGCAGACTAAACAGCGGACGCACAGACCAAAGATGGCTACGCTATCTCCGCCCCTTCTTGCTACAGACAGCAACATAATCTATTTTGTGGATAGCCCTCATACATCAGCATTTAGTGCTGAATAAGTTCATCCACCATTTAGGTTTGATATAATCAATCTGATGATGATACCCAATTATATCTTTTCATCATTGGTTGGCCAAGATAGAATGTTTAGGTCCTGTGTCAATGCCTGGAGTCTGTGTGGACCTAGATGGAGAAGAACCAACTCCGATTCAATCCTACTAAAATCAATGGTTGTGAATATTTGAGCCCTTTGGACATGAAGATTTTTCATTTATGCTCTTGGATGTGAGGCCATCTGGCTGCCATAGCTGTTGCTCAAGATGTTGTGGGTAAGGGAGCCTTTGCACAACATCTACACCTTCCTGTAGCAAGAGTCCCTTCACACAGTCACCTTATAATCTAGTCACCTCACAGCCCTGGTGCAATGGGTCCTACCTGAGGCTGACCTTAAAAACCACTTGGAGATTTCCACTGGTTCAGAATGCAATCGTCTGAGCAGCAATGGGCAAACTTTAGTATGTCCATGTGTCACCTCAACTTTGCAAGCTGCACAGGTGTAACTGGTGCAATTAGAGAGGTTGGTCATCATAAAGCCCCACATGGCAGGGGCCAGGTTATTTGAGGGACTCCTTACCTACCATAGTTTCTGCCATATGCAGAGTTGATACACTGAGTTTCTTCAATTAAACTTTGATTAAATAGATTCATCTATTGGGACCTAGGAGGAGTGCCTTCTCTATCATGATATCTGCCTTCTGGAATGAGATGTCCCTAAAGACCACATGGCTTTCAACCTGTTGGCATTCTGTAAGAGCCTGAAGACTGGTTGTTCTCCCAGGTCTTTGATTAGGAAGATTGGAGGTTTTGTTTTTGCTTTGAGTGACTGGATCCAATCTTGTTTTTAATTTTGGTTTTATTGTTGATTAGGTTGTGGGTGTCCCAGAATCAGTTCAGAATCAAGCAGCACCTAAATTGAATTATATAAGAATATGTAAACTGACTGGTATTTTCCTTACCATTAGCAAGGAAAGCTGTATGTGGCATAAATGCAACTAAAGCCAGTAACCTCATTTATCTTGCTAAAACAGAAGATGCTGTGATGAATGGTAGGACAGACTAATACATAAGAGCTCATCGTTATGGAAGACTATAAGAACAGTAAATGGTAGAGTGTATTAATATATCAAATCAAAGAAATTGAAACAGGTACATTGGTGTCTAAGAGAAGGGAGAATAAAAATAAAGGAAGATGATCTGGGATAAAGTAAATTTCTAGAATATATGTATTAAAGTTAAAGTGTAGGTTTCATTATGAATGAAAGAGATAAATGTACCTGTATATCAGGAAGCTCAATGAAAAAAATGAAGTGAAGGATTTAAAGTTGCACAAAAGTGAAAAATTAGAATAAGTAGAGGAATGTATGTGTTTTGACAGAATATTTACTAAATATGGGGAAATTGGTATATATTTTAAGATGGACAAGGGCTGAAAATGGAAAATAGCAATGTATATAATTATTGTGGGAATAAAAGTCAAAAGAAGTGAAAATGGCTGTGTATACGAGTGCGCATTTGCCTATTTTGTTTTATGGAATTCAAAATTGGATATGTCAGGAGAAACATATAAAGAAATTGAGTATAGTGAGAACAGAATATTTTGGGAGTGTGTTACATAAAACTAGAAATGTATTGGGCTAAATCAATGTGAGCTGAATACAAATGTTAGCAGCTTGTATGAGGAAAAAATTATTCAGTTGGGTCATGTCAAGAGAATGAATGAGGGTCAAAGTGCAAGCCAAAAAAGGAAGAATGCACAAATCAAGAAGAATATCAAGGATGCTGTAGTTAAATGGAATTGATTAGATCCTGAAAAAAAGAGAGATTTAAAAATAAGAGGTAACATTTGAAGAAATATTCAAATGTTGAGGAAAAAAGTTTTTTTTTTGTCAGAATGCAAAGGTACAGAGAACATATGCTAAATGGGATTGGTGTAAACTAGTTTATTGTTTTATATATATACTGTTCTTATTTTAGGCTTTTAATTTATTTGGACTGCTAATCAATCTTCCTTTTTCTCTGGCTCTGCATAAAGTTGCTTACCTCAGAAAGGAACAATAGAATGGATATGTATGTGTCAGTGGTGAGATTCAATTTTTTTTACTACCGGTTCTGTGGGTGTGGCTTGGTGGGCATGGCAGAGGAAGGACACTGTAAAATCTCCAGTTAGAGGTGGTATTTGCCGGTTTTCCGAACTACTCAAAATTTCTGCTACTGTTTCTCCAGAACTGGTCAGAACCTGCTGAATACCACCTCTGGTATGTGTGTATTTAAAATGTTTTAGACTGGGGTGTCAAACTCAAGGCCTATGGGCCGAATCCAGCCCATGGGGTGCTTAAAAGTGGTCTGTGGGGCTGGCCTAGAAAGAGGGAAGGGCCGGCCCATAGTGCCTCTGCCAGTGAAAACGGGGCTCGGGAGGGCCGCATATGCCTCCCTGGGCTCCATTTTCACTGGCAGACGGCTAGTGGAACAAACTAAAAATAAAACAAAAAGAGAAATGTTTCCCCTTTTTCATTTGAGCATCCAAGAAGAGACAGGAAAGGAGAAAGGGAAAGACGAAAGACGAAAGACAAAGAAAAAGAAGAAAAGATGGGAAGAGAGCAAGAAAGGAAAAAGAAGGAAAGAGAGGAAGAAAGGAAGGAAGGAAGTGTAGGAAGTTAGCACCCACCCCTCTCCTGGAAAAATGAAATATCCTAGGAAATATTAAAAAGACAGAATATTTCCCCTAAAAAGAGTAGAAACTCAGAAGCAGAAACTCACCTCAGAAGCAGAAGTTCACACACACCCCTTTGTTAATGGGTGGGCCACTAAGGCCTGAGCTGTTGTAACTATGTATCATTTATGTGTTTGCAACTGTGTATCATTGCAACTATGTATCATTCAGGCATTTGCAACATTGTATCATTCACGTGTAGTCATTGAGCTTCTGTCTTCTCAGTGACTTTTTACAGGGCACGTTCAGAGACAAGGAGTCAAACATTTGCAGAAATAGTTTATTCACTTTGTGATTACATTGTCTGGCATGCAGCTTTGTGAAGAAGGAATATCCTGATCAAATTATAAATCTTGCCATCCTGTCTGACCTGGTATCTTGCTTTGTTTGAGCCATTGTTAATCCTGTATATTCCATCTGACCTAGGCTTGACCTAGGCTCTGAATAAACAATCACCCCCTTTTGAATGAGCATAATAAAAGAGCGTGTACCCAGACATTCTGGGCGCACTCATCCCGAGGAACTTCGTCTCCTGTCGTTTCTTTCTCCTTCGCTCCCTATCATGAGACACCCATCTAATGCGGGATAGAAGATACCGCATTCTGGTGACCCCGACGTGATTCCCTAAGGGGGATACGCCGCGACGCGCTCATATCTTACCCGCTCAATGGGAGCTGTGCTTCGCCAGGCCTGAAGCGAATTGCACATCATCGGATCTGAAACACGGTCTCGACTTTCGTAAGTATGGGCGGAAACTTTTCTCAACAACAGACAGAGCATCTGAAGGAATTGAGGGAGTTAGTCGCTTCTTCTTCTAAATATTCTGCTAATTTAAAGGGCTCGCCTGTAAAAATGAAACCTATTGCTACATTATTGACTTATGTGTGGCAACATTGTCCCACTTATCCAGAGAAAGGGTCCTTAAAAATCTCCATTTGGCAAAAAATTGGTGACTATCTCCATAGTCCTCCTCGTGCACCTATTGGCATTTTGGTCACTTGGAGGAAAATTATGGAAGCTTTAAAAGTCCATTATAAAATAGAAGCAGAGAGTGTATTTGAATCTCCCCCACCAAGTTATGATAACTTTTCTGTCCTTCAACCCTCCGCTCCCAATGATCATAAGTCATTACGAGAGCCTCCCTCCATCCAATCCACTTCTTTAAATGTAGAGCTCTCGTGTCCTCCACCACCCTCCCGAGGTGGGGGGGGGGGTGTTGTAAAAGCTATTCAACAATGCCCAATCTGACAGCAGCCCAAAGCCATGACTATTTTCACCAAAATAAAAAGGCATTACAAAAACAATTTTCTCTAACTCAGGCAGAAGCTGTTGCCATTATTCAACAATGCCCCACATGTAGTAAGCAAGGACATTCCATTCCCATAGGAGTAAATCCTAGAGGATTAAAAGCTTGTGAAATTTGGCAAATGGATGTAACTCAGTATCCACCTTTTGCCCCTTGGAAATACTTGCACGTTTCCATCGATACATATTCAGGGTTTATTCTGGCTACTCCTCAAAGGGGAGAAACTGTAAAACATGTCATCAATCATTTAATTCGTACCTTTGCCTCGCTGGGACGTCCAAAAGAAATCAAAACAGACAATGGACCTGCCTATACGAGTTCTGCTTTCCAGGACTTCTGTAACAGATGGGATGTAACTCACAAGTTTGGGATTCCCTATAACAGCCAGGGGCAGGCTATTGTGGAACGAGCTCACTTATCTCTGAAACGTGCTCTTGATCGCTATTCGTTGTGGGAAAAACCTCCCAACCTCCCAGCATTGCAAAATTCTCTTAACATTTGTCTTTACACTTTAAATTTTCTTAATCTGACTGGCATTCCTCCTACTTCTGCTGCCTCACGTCATTTTTCCTCCCCCTCACCCCCTCCTAACAGACCTCTGGTACATTATCGCAGATTGCCAGATCCCGCCTGGCAGGGTCCCGCTGAGCTTCTCACCTGGGGACGAGGCTATGCTGCGATTTTACTACCAGACAAAACCACTTGCTGGGTCCCTGGTCGGGCGGTAAGACCCTATCATGGGAATTCCTCCACTACATCTGCATCTTAAACTCTTCCTGATATTCTTGCCTATATCCTCTTTGCAATTTCTACCTTATTCATATCCTACTTATACCTTTGTTCAACATGGTCATTGGACCACATTAGAATTTCGCTTTATTAATTATGATAGTGACTGTCCTATTGTCTGTTGGCATAATAATCTTCCCATAAATCTATCTCCTTATATTCACACATACTTCAACAAAACCTATGCTTCCTGTCAAAAGATTATTCGTTTAAAAGCCACTTCATTAACAGAAGGCTATTATACTTGTTCCATGTGGGTACGTCATGAAAATGCTACCCATAGCTTTCACTCTGTCACTTCTGTTTTGTTTACAGAACACTCTATCACTCGCTCTTTTGTTCCTTCTTTACTCTTCCTATGGAAAAGAACCTTAAAATCTTTTCCTCTATTCAAGCTAGATATAGGGGGACCTAAATGTCCTTCTCTTGTATTACGGGTTCCTCCAACCCAACTAACATCCTTGATGAATGACCAAATTAATCTTCATTGTCATTATTGTAATTATTATCCTTTTTCTACTAATTGCATTCCCTTCTCATCTCGTAAATGTTCTACAACTAACTTGTCCATAGTCCTCTCTCCTACTTGTAATGCTTTTATATACCCGAACTCTGATCCTGTCAACAAACGACGCTTCAAAAGAACTGTCCATGACGATCCACAGAAGCCTCATAGAAAATATAATATTACTTGGACTATAAAAGACTTTCAAGGCATTCGTTTAAGCTCTACAACCAATTCTTCTCGCATAGAAGACTTCTACCCACCACTTCAATTCGATTTGGCAGAAATGCTTGTAGGCTCCACCGCCTACAACTCGCCTTCTCATCCAACGGAGCCTAGTCATAGAGTTGTAAATAAATATAGGTTTTATGTATGCCCCGGACAGCCCGTTTCCAACACTCAGTCCCCTGCCCAACGACTTCTCGACTGCGGGGGGTCGTCGGATTACTTTTGCAAAGCCTGGTCATGTGTTTCAACTGGACATATTTATTGGGATCCGGGTACTAAGGGTGATCTCATTACTGTCACTCACACCACATGGGATATTCCATGCAGTGATAAAAAATTGCCCAAATGCAACCCGGTAACCATAAGGTTCACGGACCAAGGCAAGAAAAGTACCCTATGGGACACTGGCTTGAAATGGGGTGCCCGCCTAAAAGGAGTCTGGCCGGAAAAGCATTATGGAAATATTTTTTACATTCAACGTCACATTGAACTCCCTCGCTCTAACCCGGTGGGACCACATGAGAAGGTTATTAAATCCCGATTCTTGCAACCCATAACACAGGGAGTTAACCCATTGATTCCAATGATCAAAGCTTCCTATGCTTTGCTGAACTCTTCAAACTTATCAATTGCCTCCACATGTTGGCTTTGTATTTCTGCCTCTCCACCTTTTTACGAAGCCATCACTTCCCAAGAATCCATTGCTAATTCCACATCAGACGAACATTGCCGTTGGAGGAACTCCACTATTACTGTTTCTTCCATCACTGGGGTTGGTTGTTGCTTGGGAAATATTCCATCCAATTACTCACAATATTGTCATAATGTTTCTAATGGCTATCATTGTAATGTATATCTTCCTAAGAACCGCCTTGGCCTCATCCACATCATCGGGGGATACTCTGCAGTCTACACCACCTCAGGAGGAAATTTAACATCACGCCTGAAAGGAATGTATTTTATCCCTGGCAATAACTCTGTCTGGGCTTGTTCCACTGGTCTCACAGCATGTGTCTATGGGGATGAACTTATTAAATCCAAATCATTTTGCATTCAAGTATGGCTTATACCAAGAATTAACGTGTATAACTCTGATGATTTTATATCCCTACAGGCACCCATGGAATACCCCCTCAGAGCAAAGCGGGAAATTATTAGTACTCTCACTCTAGGTTTACTGCTTGCTCTGGGCACCATGGGCGCAGCCACGGGCATTGCAGGACTAGCTGTCTCTGACCAAAAAATTACAGCTCTGGGTTCAGTCATTGATGATGATTTATTACGAATTGAGAAATCAATTACAGCTTTGCAAAACTCCTTGACGTCCCTCTCAGAAGTGGTCTTGCAGAATCGTAGAGGCTTAGATCTGTTATTTTTAAAACAAGGGGGATTGTGTGCTGCGCTTAAAGAAGAATGTTGTTTTTATGCTGATAACAGGGGGATCGTGTTGGATTCTATGAAAGAATTAGAAAAACACTTAAAAGATAGAGAAAACGAAAGGTTAAACATGTATAATTGGTATCAAGGCTTGTTTTCTATTTCACCATGGCTTACAACCCTTATAACTGCATTGGCAGGACCATTAATAATCATTATATTGATATGTATTATAGGATCTTGTTGTTTTAATAGAATATTGCAATTTTTGAAAAATCAATTATCCTCCATAACCGCTAATGTTAATGTGTTATTGCAAGCTCATGTTAAGTCCTTAACACCGGATGAAAAAATGTCATTGCTGAGTTACCGCTCCTTGGACAACCCTGACGCTGACGGGTCACACTCCTGCCTAGATGACTAGGACAGTGAACATTTCAGAAAAAAGGTTCCTGTCTTCTTGGACAAGGAGGAAGACTCGTCATAAATAATAAAAACAGAGGAGATGTTGTAACTATGTATCATTTATGTGTTTGCAACTGTGTATCATTGCAACTATGTATCATTCAGGCATTTGCAACATTGTATCATTCATGTGTAATCATTGAGCTTCTGTCTTCTCAGTGACCTTTTACAGGGCACGTACAGAGACAAGGAGTCAAACATTTGCAGAAATAGTTTATTCACTTTGTGATTACATTGTCTGGCATGCAGCTTTGTGAAGAAGGAATATCCTGATCAAATTATAAATCTTGCCATCCTGTCTGACCTGGTATCTTGCTTTGTTTGAGCCATTGTTAATCCTGTATATTCCGTCTGACCTAGGCTTGACCTAGGCTCTGAATAAACAATCACCCCCTTTTGAATGAGCATAATAAAAGAGCGTGTACCCAGACATTCTGGGCGCACTCATCCCGAGGAACTTCATCTCCTATCGTTTCTTTCTCCTTCGCTCCCTATCATGAGACGCCCATCTAATGCGGGATAGCAGATACCTCACTGAGCCAGAATATTTTACAAAACAAAGATCTCCAGATAGAGCTATAATAGGAATTGCCCAAAGCCCTTTTCACTGCATCATCCAGCAAGGCTCAACCAAGCCTGGCACTCAGGACAGCCTCAGAGTTGCCCCTGCATGGCCCCATGGGAGTCTGATAACCAATCACAATACAAGCTCAAATTCAAATTGTTCTGTTTGGAAATAAGGTACGTGAGACCAGGTTCCAACAAACAGCTCTTTATTAAAACAGTATAGTGACTTGTAATGGAATGTTTACCCAAGCTGCAGCAGCCCTTCTTACAGCGGCTTGCTCGCGGCTTGTGGTCAGTGATAGTTGTTCAAGTGTTCCCGCCATCAGGCAGGCCAATCAGAATGGTGCTTAACTGACCAATACGAGAACGGCCTATTCGGCCAATCAGTTTAAGATATTTGGAGTCTACCAAGTTCTTTACACAACACCCCTCCCCCTTTGCTTTCATCCAACGTGTGTAACATAGTCACATATGTAGGAAGGGCTTTTGCAGGTCCTAGTTGACCTGCGCAGCTCAGTCTCAGCATGGTCCTCAAACGGTTTGGACAGGATCGCTTTCTCTCTGTGTCTTCTCCATGGAACCTCCTAGAAGGGTGAATCAGCCTTGCCGCTCCCACCTGAGTTTCTCAGGCTGGTTGAGGTGGCTCCGATGGTCCCTCCTGGTTTGTCCGGGCTGGTCGAGCTGGCCTGGCTGTCTCCTTCCAGGAGGGCCTTGCCTCGCTCTTCTGCTCCCGGATTTCTTCTCTGGAGGTCGTCTATGGGTACGCGCTCTTTTTGTTTCATTTGGGATTCTAGTTCGGGTTTTGTAGTGATTGTTGTTGTGTTATTGGAGGTTCGTCTGTCCCTTTTTTATTATTTTGTGTTTCCGCCCCCCTCCTTGGTTGTTTTTGGCTCGTTTATTGGTGTCTGCGGCAGTGGTGTAGTGTTGCATTCCAATGTTCGAGAGCGAAGCTGGTCGATGTGCTGCTTCCATGTTCTGCCATCGTCTAGTGCAAGTCGGTATGACCAGGGCCCTGTGATTTGGGTAACTGTGGCTGGAAGCCATAATGGGTCCCCGGTAAAGTTCTTAGCGTAGACTAAATCACCGATATCAAAGGAGCGATATTTACTGGAGGAGTCAGGGGGTTTGTCACACATATAGGGGGGGGTGCAGTCTATCAAGGTAGGAATGCAATTTTCTACCCATGAGGAGTTCTGCTGGGCTTTTGTTAGTGGTTGTACTAGGGGTGATATGTTGAATAGTTAATAGTTTGTTAAGTTTATCTTGGACGTCCCCCATGTCCATTTTTTCTAGGGCCTCCTTAGTATAACGAACCATGCATACAGCCCATCCATTAGAAGCCGGATGAGCCGGCGCTGTCAGGGCATGTTGGATGCCCTGTGCAGCCAAGTATTGCTCGAAAGCTAAAGCGGTAAACTGGGGCCCATTGTCCGAGACTACTACATCTGGCAGTCCATGTGTGAAAAAAAGTTTGTTTAACTGTTTTATGAATGCTTCCGTGGTAGTGGACACCATAAGGATAACCTCTAACCAGTTTGAGTAGGCGTCAATGATTACAAAATAGGTGTTCCCTTTTGTTCGCCCAGCAAAGTCAATATGCAGTCTCGACCATGGGCCTCTGGGAGTTTCCCATTCCATGACTGGTGCCAGTAGGGGGGAAGACCTTGATTTTCGGCAGTCATGGCATGTTACCACCCATCATTCAATGTCTTTGTCCAGCCCTGGCCACCAGACGTAACTCCTGGCCAGGGCTTTCATTTTGACTATGCTCGGGTGTCCCTCGTGCAACATGCACAACACTTCTTCCTGTAATTTTTTGGGGATTACCACCCTGTCCCCGCACAGTATACAGCCTTTTTCAATAGACAGTTCAGTCTGTCAGTTGCGAAAAGGTTTAAAAGTCTCACCTCTATTCTCGTCCGGCCAGCCCTTACCTACCCAATGCAGGATTCGAACTGTCAGCGGGTCTTTCGCAGTAGCTTTAGCAACGTCTGCTGTGGTTAGTGGTAGATTTAGCCATGACTCGATTTGGAGAGTGGAGACGGTGGGAGCTGGGTCGCCTTCTATGTCGGGCAGTGGGGAACGGTTCAAGGCATTCACATGGGTGATGGTCTTTCCTGGCCGATAGATGAGTGTGTAATTGTATGCAGCGAGGAATTCTGACCACCTCGTCATTCTTGGCGACAGAATGTTCGGGGTTGGTTTGTTTCCTGCTAGGATCCCTAGCAGGGGTTTGTGGTCAGTGATAATTGAAAATGTCCTACCATAAAGGTATTTGTGGAATTTTTTGACGCCTGCAATGATTGCAAGGGCTTCTCGGTCAAGTTGGCTGTAGTTCCTTTCAGATTTTGACAGTGTTTTGGAATAGAAGGCGATTGGTGCCTCTCTGCCGTCTGGTAGCTTGTGACCCAGAATGGTGCTGATTCCAAAAGGTGATGCATCACAGGTGACCGTCAATGGCAAAGTATTGCTGTACTGAATCAAAACGGTGTTAGAAGCTAATAAGTCCTTAATGTTCTAAAATGCTGCTTGTTCCTGGTGGCCCCATTTCCAAACAGATTTTTTTATTTAACAGTCAATGTAAAGGTTCTGCTACGGTTGCTTTTTTGGGCAGGAAGACATTGTAGAAATTATGAGACCTAAGAATGCTTGTAAGTCAGTTTTGTTCTTAGGTCTGGGTGCGTCTTTGATTGCCTTTATCTTCTTTAATCGGGGAGGTTAATCGGGCTAATCGGGGTGGTGCTTAACTGACCAATCCGAGAACGGCCTATTCGGCCAATCAGTTTAAGATATTTGGAGTCTACCAAGTTCTATACACAACACAAATCCCAACAGAAGGTATATAAGGGACTCTCAGCATCTCAGCCCTCCCTTCTTTTCCTTCATCCAACATTTTGAAGCATGTAATCATCCTTTTCACTTTGGAGCTCCAAGCCATTTGGTCATGTCCACCATTAAATCATATTTCCAAACAGCCTCCATGTTTTCAGTGTCTTTTTCCCCATTTGGAACTGAACCCAGAAGGATATTTCTTCCAACAGAAGGAAGGAAGGAAGGAAGGAAGGAAGGAAGGAAGGAAGGAAGGAAATTATAATGAGAGGGAGAGGGAGTGTCTGAGGGAAGTCCTGCCTTAGCACTTGGCCACCACAGGTGCCCCTGACATAAGTGATGTCAAGCTGGCCATGACCCCACCACCACCACCAAGGTCAAGCAGAACTCTGATGCAGCCCCCAGTGAAATTGAGTTTGACACCTCTACTTTAGACCACTTCTCTAAACAAGCAAAGTAAACCTGGATTTCTTGGTGTTTGAAATCAATTAGCACTGTCTGTATCATTGGCCTTCAGACAATCAAAATCTAGTAAGCTTAAGAGCTATGTAGAGTAGAGTTCCATTGCAGGGCACACAATAGGAAAACAAGTTCAGGCTAGTTGGGATTTTCTTGACTGATAACGTGTCACCAAGTTATTTTTTCACTCCTAATGATCATGCAGATAGACTTTCTCCATGACAATCTATACTTAATTTAGTCTTTCAGATTTTCCAATGGTGCAGTCATCATTCCTGTAACAGAATCTATCCACCTGGCTGCCTTTTCCTTTCACCTTTCTCACTATCAGATACTTTTCCGGAGTGTTCCTATAATGCAGGGGTGTCAAACTGGTGGCCCACAGGCCAGATGTGTCATGCACAGGCCATGCCCACTCCAGTTCCACAAATGGAGAAAACATCGCAAAATGCCATGTGATGACAACGTGATGCTGCAAGTTTGACACCTGTGACATAATGCGTCCAAAACAGGATAATTTAAGCCTGGTCATTTCTGGCTTGCTTGAGAACTCTGGATTGGTGGGATTTTCTAGGCTACTGAAAAGAAAATCTTAATAACTGTTTGACGATGTTTTAAATATAGTTGAGAAAATTTGGAGAACTAGTGAAGGGTGAGATAATCAAAAGAGTGCAAGGGTTGTCCTTATCTTATCCTAAGTGCACAAACATTCCTACAATCATGAGGCTGATCTGTCCTGGCTGGAAAGTAGAGCTTTCCTCGCTACCATTAGTAGACAACCTCCTAATGGAAGAAGGGCCTTTGTAACTCAGGAGTCTCTTGTAATTGCAACTGGGGCAATTTGTGGATACCACAAAGAATTATCTCTTCCCCCTTTCAACTCATTCTCTTTCTCTCTCTTGCTGTGTGTATATGACATAAGCTTGTGTGCGAGAAGGTTGAATTAAAGTCCTCTTCACAAATGAAAGTGAGTTTTCTTCTTGCATGAGTTCCAGACTTATGAGTTCAGAGCAGGGGTGGGATTCAAATGTTTTAACAACCAGTTCAGTGGGCAGGGCTTAGGTTGTGGGCATGGCTTGGTGGTCATGTGACTGGGTGGACGTGACTTGGTGGTCATGTTATTGGCTGGGGGTGGCCAACTCAACATCACTCACATCGTGGCACACATTGCCAGGCCTTTCATGACTGTGGGAATGCTGCAACAGTCGTAAGTGTGAAAAATGGTCATAAGTCACTTTTTTCAGGGCCATTATAACTTTGAATGGTCACTCCACACAAGCAATGTACCAGCAAAGGAGGGGAAAAAAACTCCAGAGAAGTTCCTGAGACAGGAAGTCCAGTCCTGCCAAGAATATAATAAGTGTTAACAGAGGCAGTTTCTGTAAGCAACACCAGAATGTATCCTTCCTGCCTTCATTACAGGATTAGGCCAGTAATTTCTTCTAACAGCCGGTTCTCCAAACTGCTTAGAATGTTAACAACCGGTTCTCGTGAATAGGTGCAAACTGGTAGAATCCCATCCCTGCATTCAGAGGTGTTCTTCTACAAATGCCCAACACACAAGGCTGTAAGATTATAGCTGCTGCTTCTTCTCCTTCTCCTCCTTCTCCTCCTTCTCCTCCTTCTCCTCCTTCTCCTCCTTCTCCTTCTCCTTCTCCTTCTCCTTCTCCTTCTCCTTCTCCTTCTCCTTCTCCTTCTCCTTCTCCTTCTTCTTCTTCTTCTACTTCTTCTTCTTTTTCTTCTTCTTCCTCTTCCTCTCCTCCTCCTCCTCCTACTTCTTCTTCTCTCTCTCACTCTCTCTCTCTCTCTCTTTCTCCTTTTAAGAATGGGTGTGGGGCAAAATGGCAGAAGATAGGTATCAAATAGCTCTCTTTGTTCTCTCCACTTCCTCTTCACTAGCATTCAGAAGAAATGAGGTTCTTCTAAATAAGAGAATTCTAAATAAGGTTCTTCCAAATTCCCATAGTTTGAGCTGGACTTCCATGGTTGTGAGGAAAGCTGAAAGCCAAACTTGGTGTTTTCTTCATTGGTGCAGCATGGAGAAAGAGAAGCAGCTGTCCTCTAGTGGCTACCTGGATTTTTCTAGCCCAAATCTGGTAGCCTTAACATGGGACCATCCATCCAATCATTCAATCATTCAATCATTCAATCATTCAATCATTCAATCAT
>BLBF01000004.1:17887408-17928679 GCA_015471245.1 Laticauda colubrina | reverse complement strand
TCATTCAATCATTCAATCATTCAATCATTCAATCATTCAATCATTCATTCAATCAATCAATCAATTATTCATTCATTCATTGCCTAAAGCTTCCTATTTATCACTGAATCTGGTTGGCGTACAGGTTAAGACAAGCTATTACAAGCAATTAAAACAACAGGAAAAAAAAACAAAAAACAGGCCATGTCGGGTGGTGTGGTGAATAAAAGGGAGACTCAAGGAAGGTACTGCCCCAAGCCTGTGGAAAGAGCCAAATATTAAAGGTCAGATCAAATGCCTGTCTGTAGAGTGGTAACATAAAAATCCAAAGTCAATGACATCTGGAAAACGGACAGTGTGTTGTAGTATAAATGAAGTACAGGTAGTCCTTAACGTATGACCATAATTGAGCCCAAAATTTATGTTGCTAAGTGAAGCATTTGTTAAGTGACTTTTGCTCCATTGTACTTTTCTTGCCACATTTGCTAAGTGAATAACTGCAGTTGTTAAATTAATAATATGATTGTTAAATGAATCTGCCTTCCCCATTGACTTTGCTTGCCAGAAGGTTGCAAAAGATGGTCATGTGACCCCATAACACTGCAAGCATCATAAATGTGAGTCAGTTGTCAAGCACCCAAAATGTCAGTCATGTGACCATGGGGATGCTGCAATGGTCATAAGTGACAGTCATATATAGAGACACTTTTATCAACCTGGTTGCACCCAACATTTCTACCTTCTTCACCCTCTCCATAGATACCCTAGTGAATCAGCAGATTTTTTTCAATCCATATCTGATAGCTCTCATTCAGGGGTGTCAAACTTGCAGGGTCATGTCATCAGCTGATATATCGTGACTTTTCCCCCTTCACTAAAATGGCAGTGGCTGTGGCCAGTGCGTGACACATCTGGGCTGAGTTTGACACCTCTGCTCTAATCTACAGTTAAAATACAGAGATCCAGAGATTAGAAAAAGATTAGAAAAAGTAAATGAAATGTGATGCAGTCATGGATAATTATCCATTCACAAATAGATTTTAGAGAAGGACAGTAAGATTGTGACAAAAATACCTGACTGGTTATCTGCATCTTAACATTGGCCATTGAGAGACCAGATACTGCTGCAAATGTAGTGAGACCCGGAACTTCTGTACTGGTTCTCAAAATACAGTCAGAGAAGGAATTTTTTTAGAGAAGTTTATCCAACAATACGTGATTTCTTTTGTTGTGATTGGGGACCTGCTGATAAGGTCCTGAGCTGTCCATTTTAATTTCCTCCAACCCACCATTAACTTTTGTGCTTTAGAATTTCAGTGCTTCTTATCCTACCAGAATAATTTTGACTTGAACCTGCCAGGAAAATACAGATTTTTCCTGGCAGAAAATACAGAAAATACAGATAATGTAGATTCTTACATTAGGGTGGAAATTTAAAGGTGGGGAGATATGAAAATCCAGAGGAAAACCTCGGACAAAAAAAATATGAATTATTGGTTTAAAATTATCATATGGTTTTAGAAATCATCTGTTCTTTGGATTCAGTTGTAGAGTAGTATATGATCATGCTGCCAGAAGCAAATGCCAAAGGAGAACACTCATATACAATCCGCAAAACATAGTCACCGAACTGGTAGTAACACCAGTTGAATCCCACCACTGATTCTGGGGAATCCCTTCACTCAAACCTGTATATGGATAAGCAAAGTCCCCCCACCAAAACAAAAAGTATCAGGATCCACAGAGAATGCAAGGGCCAATAGGCAAAGTATCAGAAGAGGAATAAACATGAGATTTGTGTCAAGCACCAGGGAAATCAGGGAAATCCAAGCTGTTCAAATGTGTATTAAGGACTTATTGTAAAGTTAAGCTCTCTACAAGAATCTGAACTACTAACTGTCCAGGCTAATTGGTGGTAGATAAGAGTCAATGGAATTCAAGGAAGGAAGGATGGACTTAGATCTCTTGTGGGTACGAAGAGACTCAGAACTGATAATACGCTTGACTCCTCCCTCAGGCTTACCCTGGTCATCTCCTACAATTTGGAGACTAAGGAAAGAGAAGAGCAGTGAGGAAGTATTGTAACAGATTGTTTTCTACTGCACCTAAACTTTATTAAATCACAGAAATTGAGCCAGCATCTGTAGAAATGGAGTACTAATAGCTTAGGGACTGTGGTGCTAATACACACATTTCTATTGTTCTTTTTGTTTTTTATTTTTTGACCAATATTTGGATTCAGTAGAGCTTCTACTTTTTCAACCTCAGATATATTACTATTGTTATTTATTTGTCATATGGCACATTTACATCACATTTCAATAAAAGACATGAGAGATAAAAATACAAAATAGGAAATATAAAATCTATAATGTTATAAACACATGTCTAGATTACAGATATAATTTCTTGCTTAATTTGTCACAGCCAGGAAATTCACTCAGCAAATTCTCCAGTATAGGCTCTATTTTGCTACTAAATATTGGATAGTTTTTTTTTCAGCCCCACAGTCACAATTCAATGGTTGTATTTTGCCGCACTAATAGAGGGCGTCTGCACATCTACCATGGAAGTAAGTGGAATTCAGTTCATTGTTGTCCATATTGCACTGAACTGGTTAAATCAGCATCAGATAATTTCTCCTTTTAAGAAGAAGTCTTTATGGTAACATCAGTCAAGACCACTTCCAGTACAACAGATGTTATAGGGCTCTGATTGTGTCCCAAATATCATGATTTTCCAGGAAATATATAGTTTAGTAGTCTTCCCTTTGCTTTCTAAACTGCTATGCACACACAAGTGGCTGCCACCACACTTGTGGTGGAATTCAATTTTTTTTACTACCGGTTCTGTGGGCGTGGCTTGGCGGGCGTCGCAGGGGAAGGATACTGTAAAATCTCCAGTCAGAGGTGGGATTTGCTGGTTCTCTGAACTGCTCAAAAATTCCGCTACCGGTTCTCCAGAACTGGTCAGAACCTGCTGAATACCGTTACTGAATCACACCATGTGTTCGTTCTGACCAATATAACCTCCACCTTCAGTTGATACTGATGAGTCAGCTGTCATTCACCAGGCTTGTTGGTCCACAGGAGGAACAGTAAAACCTCTAGTCACTAACGCTTCTGACCATGACTAATTTGGGTTCCAACCCAAAAGAGCACTTTTTTTTGGTGGGCATTTCCCTTTCTGAGCCATTTTTTTTGTAAGTGCCAAATTTCCAAAATTAGATTCGAGTCACAACCAAATCAGGTTGCGACCAAAGTTATGGAACGAATTATGGTTGTGACCAGAGAGTCTACTGCTTTTGATTCCCTTCAACCTTCCATTACAGAATAAAGCTACACTGGGTAGGGTCAGAAATGGTATTCAGCAGGTTCTGACCAGTTCTGGAGAACCACTAGTGGAAATTTTGAGTACTTTGGAGAACCAGAAAATGCCACCTCTGTCCCCATCTATTCTCTGCCTCCCAAGTCCCAGCTGATTGGCTGGGTCTTCATTCTTGCCCTGCACAGAAGAATGGAGCTGGAAAGCAGGTTGATGGGGTAGGGAGGGAATGGGGATTTTGCAATAACCTTCCCCTGGAGTGGGGTGGAATGGAGATTTTACAGCTTCCTTCCCCTGCCATGCCTACCAAGCAACACCACACCCACAGAACTGGTAATAAAAATTTTTGAATCCCACCACTGGATAAGGCCCCCAATCTGCCACCTGGGGATGCATTCTGTCGGGGCTCCAGGCTCCCCCTAAAAGCAAATTCTTCCCCAGAGGAAAGAAAATGCTTTCATCCAAGGAAAAAATGAAGGCAAACGAGGTCCAGGCAAAAGAAGAACATTATGGCTTCAAAACCTAAAGGACTAGTTTGGACAAAACTCAACAGCACTTTTTTGTGCAGCTGTTGATAAAAATAGGATCGCCAGCATGATCGCCAATGTCCGATGATGGATATGGTACAAGAAGAAAAAGATTGTACCCCAACACCCAACTCCAACAAGAAGGCCAAAAAGAGTGGGGAAATGTGAGAAGATCAAATCAGGATGCTAACACTTGTAAATAATTCTTTGGATGCTCTGGGGAGCCTAGATAACCAATCATATGTCCAGGGGTGGGATTCTAACGGTTTGCACCGGTTCAATAGAACCAGTTGTTATGATTCTGCACAGTTCAGAGAACCAGCAAATCCTGCCCCTGGCTGGCCCTTCCCCTCTCCTCCTACCCCTCCCCACCCAGTCAATCCTTATGGTATTTCTTTTTTTTTTTCTTCCTGATGATCAGCTGTTCCAACGATCAGCTGTGCCGGGATTCCCCTTGCTGTCTTACTGCTTTGTCCAGGAGGCTTCCCTGAGGCCTGGGAGGCAAAATGGGCATGCGAGCAGGTGCTGCATGGGCTCCACACACTCTGTTTTTTGCCTCCTGGGTCTCAGGGAAGCCTCCTGGGAGCAAAAATGGCCTCCCAGGAGGCTTCCCTGAGGAGGCAAAAAAAAAACAAAAACCATGGGGGTTGCAAAAAGAAGAAGAAGAAGCCACAGCCACCCAGTCACATGGCCTAGCCACACCCACCTAGCCATGCCCACAGAACCAGTAGTAAAAATATTTGCATCCCACCCCTGCTACATTTTATAAAACCTCGATTGCAGCTTTTCTTCAAAGTGTGAATGAATCCATGAGCTCTCCTAGAGCATGACAGAACAAAAATCCCTTTCTGTGATAATTAGGTGAGGTGGCATTACATTTAATTAATGAGCAGACAGGAAACGTTGGCTAAGAGAGCTACAAGCAGAAGTTCTAGATGCATATTGTAAGGTTACTGGATAACAATCAGAAGCAGCAACATAATTATCTCTTGACATAAAGAACTTGAAGGATAGGACAGTGAGATTATTCCTGAAATAGTGACTTGCTTAAATATGGCCAGTGAATCTATAGCGGCAGAGATAAAATTTGAACCGGAGACCCCCACCATCTTAATTCCTGTTCTCAGCCTTGAGTTAGCAATTGAGAAGCTGAGGGACGCTGAAATTGGGAGCTTGGAGGAAATGTTTAATAGACCCAATTAATGCTTATTCAAAGAAATTAATTTCACTGCCAATTCCTTCCCTAAGACCTTCAGCCTTGAACAGATAGCCATATAACCCTTCAATTCAAATCCAACCAGTCTTCAATTTTTTCCCTTTTTTGTAAGTATTAAATTTTAAGTTTTTGCATGAATGATGTACTACTTTGGGTACACTCAGTTATTGCTTTAGCGTTTATACCCTGCTGGCCATTGGCTACAATGAAATACTTTTGAATAATTCAATTATTTGGGGGGGGGGTGCCTTCTCTAAATTCTGAAGGAATAACTTTGCCAACTAGGGAAAGAATATTGCTAATTGGTTTTCAGCCCCAGACACATCTAGGATAATATCCTGATGTTATCCACAGTGTGAGTGGTTGCTCAGTTCCTGTTCACTTTTATGATTCCATTCACCATTCACTGCTAAATATCTATGCAGATTCTCAATCATCCAGGTCATGGCTGTCCCAAAAGTGCTTTTCCAAAAGGCAACTGGATTTGGGGGAGGGGGATTTCTTTGAAAACATTTCGCTTCTCATCCAAGAAGCTGATTCAATTCTTCTGTTAGAATTGAAGGAGCTTCTTGGAGGAGAAGAGAACCATTTTCAAACCAAAAACTCCAAACAGTTCAGAGGCCTTTTGGAAAAGCTCCTCTGGGACATCCACTGCTAAAGCAAGCTGCAAGAAATTAGCTCATCCCCTTATAAAATAAAACTATGAATCTCTGGCTATTTGATAATTGTATTGGCCACACTGATAAAGCTAGTAGAATAAGCCTCCTCTGTTACCTTTGTTTATAACAGAATTATCCCATTCTTTTCCCATCTTCATTTTCAACATGAAAAATATATATTTAAGACTTAAATGTAATTTTTTTCCTCCTTATCATTAGACTGTACCTCAAAACAAAGCAGTAAGCGTTGCAAGTGAAAAGATCTCACATGATAAGGCTCTTTTAGTGATGAAACAGGCAACCTTACAAAAATGCACAATTGCAACTTTTTCAAGAAAAAAAAAGCTTACAAAAGCTATGAATGTTTGATAACTGTGATCTATAAGTAAATTATGTAGAATAATGCTTACTTCACACAGTAGGTTGGCTTGGTAGCCCAATATAAAAATGATGAATGCTATATAATAAAAGTCTCTGACACAGCTATAATATTTATTGCTGAAAAGCAACAATTCTTAGAAAAACTGTAGATTATTTATTACTGCCTGAGTAAAATTTTCAAGAGGGATGACTTTGGAAAAAATAACAAATTCCATTAGTGGCTTCTATTCATTAGTTTATTTAAAAAATGAGATTATTTTTATTTTATGAACTCTTCATTACTTCATCAATGTTGCTTGGTTAGAGAAAGCATGGAAACATTAAGCAATCATTGCTAAATCAGAAATTCAGGAGCAAAAAAACCCACATAGAAATGGTACACAATCCCAAACAGTTAGGTATAGATTGAAAAAGTTAATTCTGGGCAGATTGAATATAAATCAAAACCAGCACTTATTTAATCTCTCACATCCCCAAATCATCTCAATCATGCACATTCAACATTCCAAAAATGTGTATTTGAACATTTCTGATTGGCACATCTTCCCTCCAACAACTGTCTCTGATTTTAACAGTTGTCAGCACTGAATTCCTGCTGCAGACTCATGCCCAACTGTGGGGGAATGAAGGGATGGTTAAGGAAGCCATGTGTCCTTAAGGGCATGGTCAAAAATACAACCTTGCTGTTTAATATATGGAGCCCTCCCCACGTTACTGGATTAATTCAGGGAAGGGAAACCACCATCTCTTGCAATTTTGTTTTTTTCATTTCATCTTGTTTTTTGTGACTTTCTGGAGTATTAGGTATGTTTGCCACCTTGAGTAGTTTGGTAGGATATAAATAAAATAAATAAATGGAACTCAACAGTTCAAAATGCAATGAAATTGAGTGACTGGTTAGCCATTAGGCAGAGGAACAAATGCCCTATATAGAATCTCTAATATCAAACCCAAATGCCTCACTGATTTACAAAATCCAAGTGCTTATTGCACACCGACTAGCATTTGCTATCAAGAACTTGGAGCCAAGGTCTGCAGACATTCTCCAGGATCCAAGAATGAGGCAGGAGGTAGGGACCAACAACAAATGCTTGATCTCCTTTCTTTTGGAACAGTCAATCTGGTCGTTCCTGAAACTAGGTTCTCCAAGTCTCTTTCAACCCACCAAAGTGAACTATGCCTGTCTTCTGCCCTTCCTTCATATCAAAATTCCCTGGTTGCATTCAGACTTCCTATGTAATCTTATCATCCACAGAATGCCATTCAGATACCTAACCATTCAATCTATCAATCCAGCATATTTCCACTACTTTTATACATCCACCCAGAATTCTAGAGGGGGAGGGGTTTTCTGTCAAGGACATCATCCCAATAATGCATCCTACCAGATCCCTCCCCCTTGCTACAAGTGAGAGTTCAACTCAAGCCATCTCCCATACAAAAGAGCCATTTCCCTACCCTTAGCCTCACTAGTATCACAACCCCATTGTGTAGCAGTCTATAAATGGAATCCCCAGAGGAATCCATCCACCTGGCCCACTGTGTCTTCATATCCCAGCTTCTGAAATCATCTTCAAATCCATCAGAATCATCCAGTCCAATAATGAGACCCTCTTTCCTAAGACTTCCAGGCAAATGATAATGACCTGAAATGCCCCAAGAGTGGTCACCGCTCTCAACAATTTCTTAACCTCTATCTGATTCATGGGGATGACTGGGACTTCAGGAAATTTCATCCAATAAGCCATTACTTTAGTGTAATCAAATGGACTATGAGAATAACCATGGGAACAGGACAAAGAGGAGGCAATGTTCAGACAAGAGATTTCTCAGCCCACAGGAGGAATGGAGGCAGCGGTGGGATTCAAATTTTTTAACTATTGGTTCTGTGGGTGTGGCTTAGTGGGTATGGTGTGGCTTGGTGGGAGTGGCAGGGGAAGGATACTGCAAAATCCCCATTCCCTCCCCACTCCTGAGGGAAGGATACTGCACAATCCCCATTCCCTCCCCACCCCACTAACCTGCTTTCCAGCTCCATTCTCTTGTGCAGGGCAACAAAAGTAGACCCAGCCAATCAGCTGGGACTTGGGAGGCAGAGACTAAATGGGGGCATGGCCAATCAGAAGTGGTATTTGCCAGTTCTCCAAACTACTCAAAGTTTCCACTACTGGTTCTCCAGAACTGATCAGAACCTGCAGAATACCACCTCTGAATGGAGGTGAAGAAAGCATCTCAGAAGGGACCTTCCCTAATTCTCTGGAACAGGGGTCACCAGCCTTTTGTACCTCAGGGACCACCAAATTCATAATTTTAAATCCTGCAGACCAGAGACCCTGGGAAAATCCCAAAAAAAGTCTGCAGAAAAATTCCCCACCCCGTTTTCCTACCAATTGATCATTCTTTATTTGGGATCACAGGATACTGTATCCCGCTCCATTCTCAAGGGGAAGCATGCAAGGAAAGTAGCAGAAGCAGCAAAAGTATTTCTTTCTCTCCCCCAAACTCCACCAGAAATGAGTCTTTTTGAGATTTGTCACACTGGCGCAGCCTCTTGGAGCAGGATGCCTTGCAGGGTTCCAAAGACTCATTTCTGGTGGAGTTTGGGGGAGAAAAAGACTTTTGCTGCTTTCCTTGCATGCAGCCAAAAGCAGAAGAAGAAGTGGAAAGAAGCAGCCCGGTGGCCAGGTGAGGTGTGTGGGGCGAGTGGGGCAAATTCTCCCCCCTCTGCTTTTCCCCCCCTCCCCTCACTATCTCGTGTTGTTTGCAATGCAAGCGATGCAAGCCTTGTGTTCCCGCGCAGCCTGGATTAATTGCTTTGGGGGGTGCTTTGGGGTGACATTTTTCACGGATCACCAGTTGTCCACGGCCCACCGGTTGGTGACCACTGCTCTGGAAAATAAAGGCAAGGGAGGAGAGAAGTGCTTTCAGACTTGCAAGATTCACTTACTGTAACATTACAATAAAAGTAGTTGTCATGATTTTGGTTTCTTGGCTGGACTACCTCGAAGGACTTCAATCTTCTGCCCTCCGATATTGGTCCAGGTAATAATAGTAGTTGCCACATCTGGGGGACTTCCAGCAGTTTGACTGCAGTCTGATCAACCAAACATTCCTTCTGGTTGCTGATTGTTCTGTGGTTGCTCTGTCACCTGGACCAACCAATTCTATAGAAAACTAGGTTCTGGAAGGCTTTAATAAAACTCTGCTTGGTGAGGCATGATAAATCAGCTTCCCAGCCTCTTCCTTCCTGGTCTCTTTCTTCCACATCTCCAATATCCCTCCAAGATGTTATTCTTCCCAATGCAATCTCAACTCATTCCTGCCAGGAAACTATTCCATCAGTTCCCATTTTCCTCCTAACTTTTACCCAAAGCCAAAACATTCAACCCAACCTTTCACTTCTCTATCATCTCAGCAATACCATCACCTCCTAACTGGCTCCTACAGTAGCAACCATACAAACACCATCTTAGCAGTAGCAGCAGCAATAGCGGCCAAGCAATAGCAGCCAAGATTTTCTCTCCGTGAAAAACGTTATTTGCACAGTCAGATACAGTAAGTAGAGTCAACTTCATTGCCTATCGATTTCCTGTAAGACTATTTGCACAAGATAGTAAGCAGGCAACCTTGACTTTCCAACCAATTTTCTACTTTAACAGCTTGAAAGCCATCAGCAACCGCTCCCCCCTGCATTTCTGTAGTAGTAGAAGGTCAGATGTGAAGCTTAAGAGTTCTGCTCTGCTCTGCCCTGTCTATTGCTTTATTATTTTAATATGTTCTGCCCTGCCTTTTAAGTCTCACCCTCGGATGAAGGAAAAAGGACTCAAGAAATTGCTTTGAAACCCGTACTTGATTTTGGTTTGCTCCTTTGAAACTTGCTCCTTGAGCTTATATCATTATCTGGTCTCTGCCTAACTGGGAAATATACCCTTAAAAATATGTATTTGGCTTTTCTGCCTTGATTTTGAAAAACTTATTTTTTTCTCGGATGTAATCTCATTGGGGAGATTTTCCTTGGATTCCCTAAAGCAGGAAGCAACTCTGAACTTTAAGCCAAAATGTACAAACATTGTCAGATATGCTTACTATTTTTTTTTTCAGATGAGCTCCAGAGCACTTGCTGAGAGGTGGAAGGAGGAGAGAGAGGTGACAAACATCAGCCCTGTCATACCACATTTGCCCT
Source organism: Laticauda colubrina (assembly GCA_015471245.1). Classification (NCBI taxonomy): domain Eukaryota; kingdom Metazoa; phylum Chordata; class Lepidosauria; order Squamata; family Elapidae; genus Laticauda; species Laticauda colubrina. Next base: position 17,918,410 of record BLBF01000004.1, on the reverse strand, counting down.
ATAAAATCACTCTGGAATCCCTGCATCTGAAATCCAGAATGACGGAAACATTCTAGCTTTTGCTCTGGCAAACCATGGCCAATCTGGAATGGTTTGGCAAATTATCCAGAATGTAGTGTGTGTCTTCAGGTTTGAAACACAGCCACCTCTCCTTTCCCTATGCACTTCTCTTAATAACAGCCCTAATTATTAATTCCAGCCGTTGGCTTCTGCCACTTGCCAAGTACAGAGTCGGCAAAGGGACGAGGATGCTTTGTATTCCAAAAGATCTGTTTAGACATATGCTAATGAGTGCAGGTTTTATCAATTAATTATACACATATGATTAATCAGTTCCGACTTCTTTATTTGGACGGAAACTCCAACATTTAGCATTGTTTCCTGTTTCCCACTTTGCAGGTTTGGGGAGGAGATTTCTAGAAGCACTGATTGTTCTGAATCTGTGTCCTTCTGCAGAGGACTTGTTTTGATTTGATTTCTTACACTTTGTAATGCCACTGTTTGAACAAGAAAGACCAAGCAGATACCTGGGGAAGCTCTGCTAGGCTTTTGAAAGTATCAGCCTCAGGGCACAGCTGCAAAATTCATCCAGGATTCACCTTTGCCAGTTGTGGCCTTGCTAGAAGACATTGACTGAGCCACAGGAGCAGATGCCATGTGCTGTAAGCATCTTAAAATGTCTCAGTGGAATGGAATAACACCTCTTTTTTATTTATTCGTTTTCAGATTTATAATGCCTCTCAGCTCAGACAGTGTGACTCTGAGCGACACACAGCCTAAACACACAATAATAGTCATAAAAAATGAAGAAGCTGAAGTGCTCTGGAATTTTAGAATTCAAACCAACAGGCATCTGCCACATAACACTTTACTTAACAATTCTTGATAAGAAAGCCAAAAAAAAAATCTGGATAATAGACATGGCAGTACCTGGAGAAAGCAGAATAAAAGAGAAAGAATCAGACAAAATATAAAGACTTGCAAATAGAAATAGCAAAAGAAGGCAAAGGTACTACCAATACTGATAGCTCTTTAGGTGCAATCCCAAAACAACTGAAGCACCATCGGCATTGACAAATTCACCATCAGTAGATTGCAAAAGGCAGCTTCACTTGGAACAGCTTATATCCTGCGACAAGATCTGTAACACTACCAAACATCCACATCTACCTATCTGAGGACTCAATCAGGTGGATAAAAATGCTAACTCCAGTCTGAACATCTATCTGGCTGACTGTGTGATGAACAACAACAACAACAACAACAACAACAACAACAACAACAACAACCAGCCAATATATTGATATAAAAGTTAAAATGTAAAATGGCAACCAAGCAAAGAATACAGCAAACCTTAGGCTCCCACTCCAAGTGACCGTTAATGCCTGGGGGAAGAGATACATATTGAGGCTTTCCAAAGGCAAAAAAGTTGAGGCTTTTGTATATCTGGGAATGGGGGATGGTTTAAGAAAGCAGGAGCACAAAAAAAGGTCACTCTTCCTAAGTCCCATAAGATGACAAGACCTAAAAGAAGGAATCTGGAGCATGTTTTCTCTGTGGGAGAATGTGGAGCAAGCAGATGTCCATAGAAGAAGGCAGTCCCTCAAATAAGCTGGTCCTATATCATAGGATTTAAAAAAACCCAGATCCACTTAATCTTAGCAAGGTTGAGCCTCAACCTGTTGATTACAATATCCAAACCTGCAGGTACCTTTGTGTCCATGTGCACATGTATAAGAAGGCTGCATAGGTTCTTTCAGGCTGAATGCCATTTTTTTAACTTTTAAAGACCTGATGGGGCACGAAAAAGAGATGGACAGGGTGCTATATTAGAATTAATTTAAGCTTGAGTTGATTATTGAGTGAATGAAATTCAGTTAACAGGAATTATTATTAATAGGTACTATTATATTGTCGTCTCTTAGCAACCACATAGATATTCTTCATGAATAAGATTACTTTCTGGTTATTTAATAATTTTCTCTTCCTGATACTTTACAAATTGCAATTTGTTGGTAATTTCTGAAAGTGAGGCTGGGAAGTGAGCCCAACATTTCAGATGCTTAAATGAGACATTTGTGAAATGATTTCTGCCCCAATTTTATGACCTTTCTTGCCAGAAGTTGCTAAGTGAATCACTGCAGTTGTTAAATTAGTAACATGGTTGTAAAGTAAATCTGGCTTCCCCATTGATTTTGCTTGTCAAAAGGTCACAAAAGCTGATCACATGACCCTGGGAGAGTGCAACAGTCATAAATACGAATCACTTGCCAATTTTGATCCCTTTAACCATGGGGATGCCATGAAAAATGGTCATAAGTCACTAATAGATGCACGGTCACAAACAGTGAACCAGTTGTTAACGTAAGCACAGCCCACCTCTGCTTCAAGATTAACTAAATCTATCACAAATCTATCACTGTTAGCTGACAAGTTCAATCTTCATTAAGGCTGGTTTGAGACACAGGTCATCATCTGCATATATACATTATCTCCTTCTCACATCCAGAGACACCCTCATCCACTCTTACCACTGTCCATCTCAAATGCCAAGCATTAGCTAGATGGATGGGAGCCACCAAGGACCAAAAGTCCTTGCTTTTGTTGATTCACCAAACTGACAGCTATTCTTGGCCTTGTTATTTTATACAAATCCGTTCGCTATTGATGGGACTTAAGGACAAGGGAGAGTTCCGATTCTCAGGCCCAACTTCCTTTGCCCACTTCAAGTGATATTTTTTTCTTCCCTTTGTTTCCTCAGCAACTTGGTTCATTCTTAACTATCTCCCCAAATGGAATCTTTTTGACAAGACTGCTGGCTTTTGTTCACTCTGCTTATGTGTCTGCTTTATCTTTAGCTATGGCAATTTCAGTCTAGTCTGACAGAGGCTGCAGCTCACATCAACCCTGGGGACTCTGATTGTGCAGCCTGGTACATCACCTTTAAGACACTTTACTAAAAGGGTTTATTTCAGTGGTGATTAACCTTTTCGATACCAAGTGCTGAAACAGGAATGTGCGCGTGCCAAAAAGGCACTGAGTGCTGAAACATGCACGTGTGCACCGGAAACCAGAAGACCAACTACCCAGCATGTGCATGCACATTGGGTTGGTCTCCAAGTTTCTAACGTGCACACAAAGACCAACTGGCCAGCACATGCATGAGTATCCGCCAGTATCACCACTCTCCAGTATCTGCCACTCTCACGCATGTGAAGACCAGCTCACCTAGAAGAGCAATGGCCAACGGCTGGCATGCCCAAAGGGAATGTTCTGCGTGCGATTTCCAGCATGCATGTCATAGATTCGCCATATGGGCTTATACAGACAAGTAAATATTCAGCTATTACTAGTACCTTCAGGCACTTCCTCTGGAAGATTAGAACAGCCAGTTCGAGGACATAGGGACATCAGTTTCATCTGTTCATCCAACGGTATCTGTGGTGACAAAAAATCAAGATGGTGGTCATGGTTGCGAGATTAAAATCCTACCCACTTTTTATAGGTAACTGCTGTCTTCCTTTCTGCTTTATTCCTCACCCCGCACTTGTATCCTGGGAAAGTCAGGATCCAAGTCCAGACAGTCCTCTACTTAGAACAGTAAGTGCCCTGCAGTGCCCTGGAATCATCTGATCCCCTTTTATATCCTTCTGATAAGCAAAGTCAAGGGGAAGCCAGGTTCACTTAACAACCATATTATTACCTTAACAACTAAAATGATTCACTTAACAACTGTGGCAGGGTGGAGCTGGCATTACGGAGGTACGACGTGTACTCTTGATTCTCCAAGATCACCGTCGATATCTTCACTGCTGGATGGTCCTGATAGACCTAAACTGTCCTGTAGAGAAGGTGAATGACTAGGGCATGTCCTGTCGATCTCAGGGACATCACAAAATCCCTGGTTGATCCAGGAGAAGCCCTTTTGCTGGCGGCGGAGAGGCAGCCATTGAAGCTGCTGAAGCTGGGACAGCTCCGCAATGGAAGAAATTGAAGGAAACTGTTTCAGTTTGGTGAGATGAACTTTTATTTATTATTACTTGAAGAGAACATCCTGAAAGATTTAAAGTGAAATTAAAAGTGAAGAGGAAAGAGTTTAGGTGGTGAAATTAAACTAGTTAAAGTGAAAGTTTTTTTTTCTTTTTCCTTTTTTATTGGAACTTTGAATTTGGTAAAGCTACTGAACTTTAAACTGGACTGGTTTCTTTTAAATTTCCATCCTAGTTTTTATTTTTACTTTTTTAACAACTTTTTGAAAGTCTGTTTTGGTTAAGAGTCTTCTTTAGGATTTGAGTTGTATTTTTTTTAAAGAAAAAAGGAAGGATTGCATCTTCTTTTTTTGTTTTTGGTATTGGATACAAGAGAGGGGAGTGAAAATGAAGGGGGAAAAAAGTAGCGCTGCCATTTAGAGGCTTGGACATATTGTTTCTTTCTTTCTCAGTTTGTTTATGTACTTGTGCTATACTCAAGGACTCTAAGCTTTGCACTGGATTGTTTATACAGGTGCTCATGTGTGAAACCAAATAATGAGAGTTTTGAGGTGAAGTTGAAAAAAGAAGATTGTAGTGAGCTTGAAAATACTAGAACTAGAAACATTGAGTTGGATTTATCAAAGAGCCTTGACTACTTAGTGGCAGCAGCTGGTTTAACTCTAGATTATTTCCCATCTCCTTTTCTACTCCCCTCACACAGTTGGATTTTTATGTTTGGATTTTAAACTTCTATTCCAGAAACTAGAACGTAATTTTTTTACTTTTTTATATCTTCTTCCTTCTCTCTCTTTTATTAAGAGAAATAATTGGATTAAGGTACATAAGTGCCTGAAGATTTTTATTTTTCCTTTTTTCTTTTTTAGAGTGGCAACTGCCTGCCTGTAGTCCTTCATTTTTTTTCTTTCTTTTTCTTTTTTCCTTTTTCTCTCTCCCTCTCTACAGGTAAGCACAAGATGAACAGAAAGACAACAACACCAGCTCCCTCAATACCAATAGCCTCTTCACCATCTGGAGGACAACAGACAATACAGTCAATTTTACAACAGGAGAAAGAGAAGGAAGTGACATTACAGATGATTATACAAGGAATACAGAAGATTGAAAAGAGAATAGAAAATATTGAGCAAATAACTGAAAAGACAGGTGAGAAAGTAGAGAATATTCACCAGATGATGTTGCAATATGAAGATAGATTTTTAAAAATTGAAGAAGATACACAAAGGGAGATATTAATACTTGATTGAGCAATGTTGAGAAGGGCAGATGCAAACCATTAGGATGGGAAATTGACAGATCAGAATTCTACATAAGATTTCAAAATGTAGAAGAAGGAAAGGGTGAAAATCTTGCTGAAATAATGACAGAAATACTGGTAGAAGCACTAGAGATAACCAAAGAGAAGATGATGGATGAGACAGATGAAGTGTTCCATGTATATACAAGATATGCAATGAGAAACAGACTACCAAGAGAAGTTCATATCAGATTCACTAAAAAGATTATTAAGACACAGATACTACAGGTGGCAAGAGAGAAAACCTTAAATTACAAAGATAAAAAAATTGTGGTGCTGGAATAGGTACCAAGAAGAGTGAGAGAGATGAGAAGAGAATAATTATTTTTGACCAAAGAGTTACTTGAAAGAGGAGTAAATTATCGATGGCTGATGCCAGAAGGCATCTTGTTCACCTGGCAGAACAAAGACACAGAATTGACACAGTTGAAAAAGCTGAGCTATTCTACTTAGAATATTTTAGAGGAAAGGAGGAAGAAGCTAGAAAGGAAGAGTCACAAATTCAATTCCAAGAGGAGCATATAGCAATAATTGAAACAGAGAAAGAAGAAGGAGTAGTAGGTGGTGTTCCCAGAGAACAACGAGAATTAAGACCTATTAGAGCAATAAAACCCTCTCACAAAGCTTGACATGGATGAAAGAAAATTGATTATGATTAACATCAATGAATGCAAATAAACCAGGTAGATGACGAACCTACAAATTGAGAAAGGAGAGAGAATCAAGAAGGATTAGCCAACTAATAAATGAAAAAGGACATACATGCTATGGAAATGAGAAGAAAAAAATTATACAACATTACTATGGGAAATTGTATTTTCACGAAAATATTCAAGAAGAAAAAAATTAAGCAATATTTACAGAAAGTGAATTTACCTAAGATACCTAAAGATATTGAAACAATGCTAGAAGGGAACATAACAATGATGGAATTAACAGAAGCTTTAAAAAAAAAACAGCAGGATTTTACAAGACTTTTCAGAAAATACTGAATCTTCACCTATTAGAAGTTATGAATGAAGTTATGTTAAAGAAAAATATACCCAAAACATGGACTGAAGCATATATTACACTTATACTGAAGGAGGATACAGACCTACAGCAAGTTAAAAAATTACAGACCTATATCCTTATTAAATTCAGACTATAAAAACTTTGCTTCAATCTTGGCAGAAAGACTAAAAAGATACTTAAATAACTTTATCCATATTGATCAAAATGGATTTCTGCCAAAGAGACAAATCAAAGACAATGTGAGAATTATTTTGGATAATCTAGAATACTATGAGGCACACCCTGAGAAGCAAATGGTTTTGATGTTTTTAGACACACAAAAAGCCTTCAACAATGTGAGTTGGCAATTTATGTTATTGTAACTGGAACAAATGGGCTTTGGTAACTTGAATGATTTTTGGTGTATCTATGAACAAAGTGCAAAGGTTACGGTAAATGGAGAATGGTAAATGGAGAATTAACAGAATCTATAGATATAAGAAAAGGGACAAGACAAGGTTGCCCACTGTTAACATTGGAAGTGATGAATAGGAATATTAGAGAAGATAAAGAAATAAAAGGAATGAAAATTCAAAAGGAAGAATATAAATTGCAAACCTTTGCAGATGACCTGGTATTTATATTAGAAGAACCATTGTAAATTAATAGAAAAAAATAGAAGAATATGGAAAAGTAGCAGGTTTGAAAATAAACAAAAATAAAGCAAAGATACTAACAAAGAATATGCTAGTAAAATGAAAGAAAGAGTTAGAAGAAGTCTTAAAAATGCAGGTCACAAACAAGGTCATGTATTTAGAGATATACATTACTTCAAGATGTAGCATACTGAAGGAGGATAATTATCTTAAATTCAAACAGCAGATTGTGACAGATTTGACAAAATTGAGAAATTTACAATTACAGTTGGGAGAATATCTACAATTAAGATGAATTTATCACTTAGAATTTTATATTTATTCCAGACAATTCCAATCCAATTAGGAAGAGTTTTTTTGAAGATTTAAATAGAATTGTGTTGAAATATATTTGGCAGGGCAAAAAAGCAAGAATAAAACTAAAATTGTTACAAGATGCAAGAATAAGAGGAGGGTTTGCCTTGCCTAACTGGGAGTTGTATGACCAGGGGACAAATTTGATGTGGGTAAATGGACAACATGAAGGAACAAAAGACTATTGACCTCAGAAGGGCATGACTTGCTGTTGGGAAGGCATGCCTTCCTTTGGTATAAGGGAACTAAAACACAGGGGTACTTTAGAAGACATTATATTCGAGAGGCATTGTTTTTGAACTGGGAGAAGATAAAAAGACAATATTATTTAAAAATTCCATTATGGATATCTATCATTGAAGCTTTTTCTTATCCAATAATATATAAAAAGGAACAAACAGTTAGATATGGTGAGATATTGAATGAAAAGGGTAAACTTAAATCTATGCAAGCGTTGAAAGAACAAGGTGTAAAAATGAACTGGTTTTCATATTTGCAAATACAATCCAGATTTGATAAAGATGTTAAAACAGAAGGTATTTATGATAAGTTGACTGATTTGGATAGAAGTTTGATGGTTACTGATGAAAAGGTAATTAAAAAACTTGATGGATACCTATTAGAATTTAAATTGGAAGAGAACAAGTTAAAGAAATGATGATTGCTTGGGGGGGAAATTTTGGATATGGGACTGATTTAGAAAAATGGCAAAAATTGTGGTCTCAAAATTATAAAATGACAATGTCGACTGCATATAAAGAAAATCTGTATAAGATGTTTACAAGTGACATCTACCCCTGATGAGAATTGCGACAATGTTTAAGAACAAATCAGATAAATGTTGGAAATGTCATCAGATACCTGGTTCATATTACCATATGTGGTGGACATGCTTAGACGCAAAGAAATATTGGACTAAAATTCATACATGGTTGGAAAAAATGATAAAACAACATATAGACTTCAAACCAGAGATCTTTTTATTGGAAATAATACCAGAAATATACAACAAAGAGTTGAAATATTTGATTGTAAATGTATTAACAGCGGCTTGGATTGTATTTGCTAAGAATTGGAAAAATGATAAAATACCTGTGCAGGAGGAAGTTATTAAGAAAATTATGGACTGTGCCAAAATGAGTAAATTGACATTTGAAATTAGAGAACAAGAAGATAAACAATTTTATATGATATTGGATTTGTTTTATCAATGGTTGGATAAAAGGTCATGGTAATATAATAGACTAGATAATTTTGTGATAGAAATTTAACAGATTGATATAAACATAATATAGACATATATAACCATTGGTTGAAAGTATAACATAAATTTTAAGATAAAACTTGGAACATTTTGTATAAAATGATGGAATAAATAGTTTAGTCATGAATGTTTAATAACTGATAAATATATAAGCATGTGTTAGTTCGACAGTGTGAAAACTGATATAAATTGTGAGTAAATGATTACAAAAGGATAGCAGAAAAGATTTGCAACCAACTGACACACTGTATGTATATAAAATGGAAGATGGTTTTATGTTTTTATGCTTTGTATGTGTATGTTTGTTTTTAAAAATAAAAATTATTTATTAAAAAAAAAACAACTGTGGCAAGAAAGATTGTAAAATGGGGCAAAATTCACTGTCTCACTTAGCAACAGAAATCTTAGACTCAATTGTGGTCATAAGTTGTACCACTTAGGTTGCTGGAAAATTCTTTACTTGTAGTAGAAATGTTTTAAAGTTACTACTACTAAAATTTTAGCATTGTATTGAAATAACTTCAGTACAGTATAGGACCATGATGGTGAATCTGTGGCATGCGAGCCTCAGCCAAACTCCCAGCTGATTTTTGGCCTGTTTTTGCCCTCCCAGAGGCTCAAGGGAAGCCTCTGCAGCTTTGGGAGGCTGAAAAATGGGCCTTCCGGAAATACCAGAAATGCCCAAATGGGCCTGTTTTCAGACTCCTGTGGCTTTAGAGGCTTCTCTCGAGCCTCCGGAAGGGCGAAAACAGGCCGAAAATCAGCTGGGAGGCGTGCACATGAACATTGCAGGTAAGGGGACAGGGCAGGGGTGTTGCACGTGCATGCACAGGGGGTGGGGTGCATTGCATTGTGGGTGCAGGCATGCATGTGTGCCCTTTTGGCTCACCACAACAAAAAGGTTCGCCATCGCTGGTATAGGATGAAAACTTTTGCCTCTATTTGATACTTTGTAAGCTTCAGGTGGGGTTGAAGCTCTGCATCATAGAGCAAAAAGGCTGTAAATATAGATACCTGAAATGGCCTGCCTTGTAGAATGTCAGGATCATTATGCCTGAGGGAATGAAATTTGGAGAAATTATAGCTGCTTCAACTGCTGCTGCCCTGCTGTGGCCAAATGAGCCTAATTTTCAATGTTTCTTGACAGCTTCCTTGCCATTTGTGCAATTCCTTGGTCTTAACAAAGGGAGGGATTTACCTCCCTGCTAGGAAGGGAAAGAAAGGAAAAGGGAAGGAGCAGAGGTGGGATTCAGCAGGTTCTGACCAGTTCTGGAGAATCGGTAGCAGAAATGTTGCGTAGTTCGGAGAACCAGCAAATACCACCTCTGACTGGCCCCGCCCCCATCTATTCTCTGCCTCCCGAGTCCCAGCTGATCGGTGGGATCTTTGTTTGTTGCCCTGCACAGGAGAACCGAGCTGGAAAGCAGGTAGGTGGTGTGGGAGAGGGAATGGGATTTTGCAGTAATTTTCCCCCGGGAGCGGGGAGGGAATGGAGATTTTACAGTATTCTTCCCCTGCCATGCCCACCAAGCCACGCCACACCACACCCACCAAGCCACACCCACCCAGCCATGCCCACAGAACCAGTAGTAAAAAAAATTTGAATCCCACCACTGGAGGGAGGGGAAGGGAGGGGAGGGAAGGAAGGAAGAATGAAGAAAGGAGGAAGGAAAGAAGGAGGGAGGGAGGGAAGGAAGGAAGGAAGAAAGGAAGAAAGATCCTTCCACTTATTTTTGCCCACCTGTGATCATTTGTTTTCTCTAGATAAGGAAATATCTCTATGACTGAGCAAGGCACAAGTTGTTTAATATTAGAACTGAGAAGATGGAAAATATATCCTTCCATATATCTAAATTTGTGTTTGTTTGTTTGTTTAGTGTCACAAGATCACCCATCTCCCTCAAGAAAATATGTTAAAGGATTGAGCTAGTTTTATATTGATATCTTTGGATGTACTTTTACTTTCTACAAATCTCATTCTAGCACCCATTATTCTATACATTTTTTCCTGATTTTTTTGGCACTGCTTGCATAATGTAGTCACTTTTTGAGATGGCAGCTGTAGAAATCAAATTAATTTTTTTTCAATAAAATGTTGGTGGTACTTTATGATATCTTCTTGTTGTTATATATGTGTGTGTTTGTGTGTGATACAAATAGAAATGGCTAGCTATTCCTTCACCCTAGATGCCTTTTTAACTATGCTCAGATCGGATTAGTTTGATCTAAATTTTTTTTTATTTTTTTCTGTTTATACAGGTACACAGATAAACAAAGAAGTTAGTTGTTTGAACCTATTTTTTTTTAAGAAAAAGTTCTGAGGGGTTTGAAACATTGTAAAGATGTTTCCAGTGCACTTAATCCAACCAAGCTGAGTTTCTAGGAGCAGATAGCCATTTGATTTCAAACAGCTCTTTGGAAGAAGAATTTCCCTCCGCTAATGAATTCATTACCAAAGTGTCATATTTCTCCTCTCATCAAGTGGGAGGGAAAAGGGAGCATTCAGGAGTAGTGGGAGAGGGCAAAGTCTTTGGACAGCACAAAAAGCCAACATAACCCATTAAACAAGATTCTTCTTGCCATTGCTGTGTCTTGATTAAACAACGTTAAGCCCATGTCACACTGAACCAACGGATGCAAAGAGGATGTAAAATGGACAAAAAACCTTGCTATCCGTTCGAAAACGCGATGTACTCACTGCCTCCGTTTGGCTTCCTCTCTATCCGTCCAGCATCCATTTATGGACGTTTCATCCGCTCCAAAAGTTTTGGGCTGCCTAAAACTTTTGCGTGGAAAATGTATCCAGTTCATCTGTTCTGCATCCGCTACGCATCCACTGCGCATCCGTTATGCATCCGCTATATCCGCTAGGCATCCGCTGCACATCCGCGCAACTCGCATCTGCCCGGACGCAGGGAGGAAGTGGAACGGATGCCTAGCGGATGCAGAACGGAAACAAAGCATTTAAAATGGGAAAAACATTCGCAGAAGGGACCTATCTCGGATATTAAGGATGTCTAGAGGATGCCTAGAGGATGCCTAGCGGAAAACCTATACTGCCTATAAAAAGGGGGAGCAACTCACCTGCATCTCACTTTCAGAATAGCAGCCCAGCGGTGCAGACCTCTGCAGCCTTCATCTGGCTCTTCCTCTTCCACAGCATCCAGTCATGTCCACCGTTGGATTGTGACAAAGTCCTTTCGGCAGCCACCATCCTTCTGCAACAGTGCGAAACCATCTACAGGCTCTGTGAACTCTACTACGGGAAGAAAAGGAGGCACCCAAAAAAAATCTGGGTCCAAAGATGGTTCGCCAGAAGAGCAGAGGACGGACTGTACAACAAGCTGATGGTGGAGCTCAGGAGCGAAGACACTCGGGCGTTCCAGAACTTCATGAGGATGCCTCCAGCCATGTTTGACGAAGTTGTGCAGCGCCTGACACCAAGGTTGAGCAAGACAAACACCAACTTCCCACCCAGACTGGAACCTGAGCTCAAGGTGGCACTCACTCTGTGCCACTTGGCCTCAGGGACCACCTACAGGAGCATGCAGTATGGCTGGAGGGTGCCACCCACCACCATCAGCTTTGTGGTCAGAGAAGTGGTGCAGGCCATCATTGAAGAGTACATGGAGGAGCTCCTCCAGTGCCCCTCCACTGAAGAAGGCTGGAAGAAAGTTGCAGAGCAGTGGTATCAGAAGTGAAACTTCCCCCACACCATTGGAGCCATAGATGGCAAGCACATGGCCTGCAAAGCGCCAGCCAAGTCGGGGTCCACTTATCACAACTACAAGGGCTTCTTCAGCATCATCCTCTTCGCCATGGTCGATGCTGACTACAAGTTCATGTACATCAAGGCTTCAGGCAACGGCTCAACTTCAGATGCCCAGGTATACAACGCCAGTCACCTCAAGGAGGGGCTGGAATGCAACCTCATGGTGGGCTTCCCAGATCCAGACCCGCTGCCCAATGACACACAAGATGTGCCCTACTTCATCGTGAGGGATGACACCTTCTCCCTCACAAGCTACCTCATGAAGCCCTACACCTCCAAATACCTCACCCGTGAAGAGAGGATCTTCAACTACAGGCTGTTCAGGGCAAGACAAGTGGTGGAGAACGCCTTTGGCATCCTGGCCAACAGGTTCTCACCAACATGCAGCATAGCCCAGAGACCATGAGGAGGATCGTGGAAGCTTGCTGCATCCTGCACAATCTCATGCGCACCCGCTTCCCAGTCTTGCAGAACAGGTTCGTGGACCTCCAACAAGGCAATGGGGACATGGAGCCTGGGGAATGGAGGCAAGGGTGAAATCTGATCGACACTGAGGATGTGCAAGGCCCCAACAGAGCCTCACGTGAGGCGAAGAAGCAGCGCAACCTCCTGAAACACTGGTGCAACTCCCCAGCTGGAGCAGTGGAGTGGCAAGACAGGATGGTAAATGCTTAATGGATACTTCCTTCAGCCTGTCTCATCACACGGATGAGATTGGGCCATGTATGTTTGGTTGGCCTACAATGAACAGGGCGTTTAATAAAGAGTTGTGTTTATGTTGACATGTGTGGATAATTATTACATTTTTATTGATAATAAAGGGCCGTAGGTGTGGCACTTGGGAGGGTGGACCATACATTCCCACTATGCTTGCACTGGAGGTTTATCTATCCCACAGCTATTACCCATCCCACAGCTATTACCCATCCCTCAGATATCCCTGCCCATCCCACTGCTATCTTAACCCATCCAATAAGCATGCAAAGGCTTAAGCCATTTCTAAAAGTTTCCAGCAAGACTTTATTAAAAAAAAGAAATGAAGCAAGTGTGTGAATCATAAATAGACTTTATTAACAACAAGCTATAAGACAAAAATGAGTCCCTGGCACTCCTCTTGGTCGCTCAGTCTCAGGGGTGAAGGGTCCAGGTGCTGTGGAGGTGGCTGGTGCTGGAGTGCTTGTCATCAGCTCCTCCAGAAGCAGAAGCAGCAGAAGCGCCAGCCCCAGAAGAGCGAGCCCATGCTGCAGAAGCCCCAGCAGAACCAGACTGAGGGCCAGGGGGTGGGATGGTAGCCCTGTCCCTCTTGCCAGGGCTGGCAGCAGATGGCTGAGGCTTGCTGTGCTTCCGCATTGTTGTGGGGTTGCTGGCTGGCAGGGAGGCTGGCAGGGAGGCTGGCAGCAAGGCTGGCAGCAAGGCTTGCAGGCAGACATGCAGGCAGGGCTGGCAAGGCAGCCAATCCGTCCGGCAGCAGGTCTTTCCTCTGAATGGCGACCTGCTTCCGAGCTGCTTCCGTTATATCCACAGGGCTGATGCAATGCATCCTCCCCGCATGCGCAATTAACGCCAGGCATCCGTTAGGCTTCCGCTGTGCATCCGCTGTGCATCCGCTGTGCATCCGCTTCACCCGTTCGGCGTCCGCTCTGTATCCGCTGTATCCGTTCCGCGTCCGCTTTGCTGAGCCCCCCCGGAAGCCTAGCGGATGCGCCATCCGCTTCCATCCACTGGGCTTCCGTTCCGCATCCGCTTTGCATCCGCCCTGCGTCCTCCCAGTGTCCGTGTTATCCGCTCCGGTTATGCAAATTTTTGCCCCTTTTGAGAGCGGATAACAACAGATGGAACATTTTGCTCATCTGCTGTGTCCTTTTTGCATCCGTTGGCCAGTGTGACCTGGGCTTAAGACATCAACTGAGCAAAAGTACAACTCGATTTGCATATTACACTCTTTTTGCACTGTGAAAAAAAATTAAAATTTACATGATGAACCTCTTTGGTAGGCAGATCAATTATATTTCCAAAAATATGCCCTGTAGTTCACCACTTTGAGACAGAACACAATTAAAAATTAGCTTAAGCTCCTGTCGCATATCATTGTCACAGTCATCAGCGCCTTTTCTCAAGCTCTTTCTCAAATCCTTGAGGAAGGCAAGGAGGGGAATCCTTTTGCTGCTCTTGTTGTATGACTCTCCCAATTGTTGGGGTGCTTTTCCTGCCCCAAAAATGTTAAGGGCATCCCTCAGTACCCAAAGGTTGTCCACGCTTTTGCAAATGAAATATTGTGCCATTGCCCTTTAATTGGCAATTTATGGAACATATTGTTGTGCAGGCAACCTTCATTATTTTTATTGAGGATATTCATGACATGCCAAATCAATTGATATAAACAAGGAAATATCTATTTTTCTGCATCTGTGTTTGTACCATAATAATTCTATTTGACATTGAGAAAGCAGAATGAGATTTCTGCTGCATGGCCAAACCACAAATTTATGATCCATATCAGGTCTGCTTCCATGCCTCCATTCATGTCGACGGGGACAATAAAAATGTAAAGATGCCATGTCGATGGCACAGACTTTGAATTACTCTGGCACCACTAGATTGATTGATTTTATTAGTCTTTAGTGTTCTATTATAGTGAAATACCCAAAGTTAAATACTATCAACAATCACAAGGGAATGTTTTCAAATACTTTGGCCATCTGGTAGTTCTGATTACATAGAGCAGTTTAAAACTTGGTCTTACCCATTTCTAGTGTGGGTTGATCATTTCAGAATTAATCAGAAATTTGTCATGCAGAATATATGACTGAGTAGTCATTTTAGTTCTTACCAAAAAAACATTTCTGGTTTTTTTAAAAGTATGTCCCTTACCTTGAAGTAGGTGGGAAAGAAGCTTATTAAAATGTCAGTCAATAGAGACACAATTAATGAGAGGTTAAGTAGTTAGAAGTGGAACTTCAGCATCATCTGTAGTTCATGTTGTTCCCATAAACATTATTGTTTTGCGCAAAGTATGACAGCATTTAAACAATTTGCACACTCTGTATCAGCCTCATCATATTGCCTTTCTTGAGGCACAACTTGTTTTTGATGCATACTTTTTAATTTATTTAGTGCCAGCTGAGCAATAGGGACCAAATACTGTAGCTTTTTTAAAATATGCAACTTTTGAATTCTCCAGAACTTTTCATCAGGCTGGGGTCCTGGAAAATCTGAGTGCCATTCCTATATTTTGTTGTTTTACTTAGGCTCTCAAAAAAGATACCAACCTGTTATGGACACTGGGGTATTTTATTCTTATGGCTATAGGTGTTCATATTGTTATTATGCATGAAATACACAGTGGTCAAGCACATGTTCTGTGCAGACTTAAAATCAAATGTTCATTCAGTTCAGCTTTATAAAAAGACAGTTGTGGTGATGGGCAGAATAATGGCATTTGACCTAAACATACAGCTTCCTAGAATTTCTCTAAAGCTAGGAATATTCTTTTCTAAACAAAGACTTTCCATTCTCAGTTGTTTATCTGTGGCTATTTATACCTTTGGAATCTGTATTGAGATGGTGGGTGGATGCAGAAGCAATCCAGCTTTTGCATCATTAGGTATAGGCTATCTTTCCTTGGAAACAATTTCTTGGAGGGCCAAAATGAGCAATGGGCAAGCCAAATGGATGCAGCTAGAAGTTGCTAAAAATCTTCTACATTTGTTTTCTATCTTGTTCTTACTCAATTAGCTAAAAGAGAGCTCACCTTAATAAGTTATTTTAAAAATGGATCAATCATTTAGTGATGAGGCGGCCAAGGAGTGAATGTTCCATCATTTGTTATGACATGATCTCTCCAGAGCTGTACAAATTCCTTGGCTTCCCTCTATTTCAAATTAATCCTAAGGGAAGGTATCAACAAGGAATCTTTCTGATGGGACTTTTTTGGTCCCACACAAAGTGGGTGGAGAGGATTTTGAGTCAGTGTTGGGAAAATGTCTCTCTCTCTTAAAGAAATCACACATCCAAATTCTCTCCTCATCAATATGGAGCCATTTTTGCTCCATCACAAAGCAGAGTGACTTATGTTCATTCATGTTGGTGCAAAATAGAGGGCTCTCTCCTGCAAGCAATCTGCATTAATTCCCTATGGTAGATTAGGAGTAGGTGGCACACAATCAAATATGTAAAGAAAATATGTTTGGGGTAGATTTTATAATATTTTATAATTTTAAAATCAAGAAAAACATAAAATCAGATGGCTTATTGTCCAACTTTGCTTTGCATAGGAGAATCTTTTGAAATTCAAAAAAAAAAATATCAAGAATAAATCATGGGAAGAGGAAGAAGCAAAGGAGAGAATGTTTAAGTGACATCTACATCAGAACTTGGAGCACTTTGCATCCTTATATATTGATTCCTGTTGAGTGCAGAAGTACTTTATCATAGAGTCCAATATGAATTTTCCTAAATCTTATGGAGACTCCCTCCACTCTATTTCTGAGCTAAGTTTGCATTGTTGCACTGCAGCCATATAGGAACAAGTTGAAATGACTCATCTAGCATCCTTTAGGATACCCCTTGAGTCATAGAAGATAGAACATAGAATAACAGAATTGGAAGGGTCCTGGGAGGTCTTCTAGTCTAACCCCCTGCTTGAGCAGGAGACACTATACCATTTCAGATAATTGGTTGTCCAGTCTCTGTTTGAAAGCCTCCAGTGATGGAGCACCCACAACTTCTGAAGGCAAGTAGTTCCATTGGCTGATTGCTCTCACTGTTGGAAAATTTCTCCTTAGTGCTAGGTTGCTTCTCTCCTTGATTAGTTTTCACCCGTTGTTTCTTGTCTTCTCTTTTGGGAAATAATTTCTCTTTTGGAAAATAGTTTGATCACCTCATCTTTGTAGGAATCCCTCAAATATTGGAAAACTGATATCATATCTCCCTTAATCTCTCTTTTCATTAGACTAGACATACATACCCAGTTCTTGTAATCTATGCTTTAGATTACTTCTGTGCTTTAGCCTCCAGCCCCCAAATCATTCTCGTTGCTTTTCTTTGATTTCTTTCCAGAGTTGCAACATCTTTTATATATTATGGTGACCAGAAGTAGATGCAGTATTCTAAGTGTGGTTCAAGTCAGCCCACATTATTTTCACACTCACACATGGTTTCTTCCAGCCTGTGTCTCCAGAATAACCAGAGACCTAGGCCACAGAGTGATTTCTCTCGGGCTGTTTTCAGACAGTTATTGCCGCAAAAATCAACAACCTGTGTGTATGTTCGTTTTAATTTTTTAAAACATTTGGCTATTTACAGAAACCTTAAAAGAAGATTAAGGACATCCTGCAAGCTGAAAGTTCATGCCCTGCCAGTTGGTGTACAGAATACACCACATAGCCTTTCTAAGCTGCATAAAATAGAATGAATAAAGGGAGAGGGGAGAAGCATTTGGGTTTCTGGCAAAGCAGCGGGGCCAGAGGTGGTATTCAGCAGGTTCTGACCGGTTCTGGAGAACCGGTAGTGGAAATTTTGAGTAGTTCGGAGAATCGGCAAATACCACTTCTGACCAGCCTTGCCCCCATGTATCCTCTGCCTCCCGAGTCCCAGCTGGTCGTCTGGGTCTTCTTTTGTTGCCCTGCACAGGAGAATGGAGCTGGAAAGCAGGTTAGTGGGGTGGGGAGGGAATGGGATTTTGCAGTAACCTTCCCCTGGAATGGGGTGGGAATGGAGATTTTACTATCCTTCCTTGCCGTGCCCACCAAGCCACGCCCACAGAACTGGCAGTAAAAAAAATTGAATCCCACCACTGAGCAAGGCCTTTGCTTATGAGATCACAGCTAAAACTTAATCCCAGCAATGGACTTCTGATGAGGAGTGAATTTAGCACTGAGTCGAAGGAAGTGATTGGCAGTTCAGCAAAGTCACAAAGACCACAGTGAGGATGGTACCCCCTTCCTCCATCAAGTTCTCTCTTGCATTCTCCTCTTGCTGCCTTTTTTTTTTTTCCTTTGCTCATTCAGCACCCCCGTTCAAGTCCTTCTTTATTCTCACCCTCTTCCAATCCCTACTTTTGGAGACATCACACCAAGATTTAACTCTCCGGAAAAGGTCCTGATGCTAGAAGATATGGAAGAGAAGAAGAGGTTCACCTGCAGGAAAGTGGAGAGATCCAAGTTACAGTGGCAACAGATGGACCATTGGAAGACTTGAAGGACCGGGTTCAGGGTCAGGTTGTGTGATCACTAAGAGTCAACACTGAATTGATGGCATCGGTCAGTCTTTCAACTCTGAACAGACCTCCCTCAAACCACCTCAGAAGCAGTGGTGGGATTCAAAAAAAATTACTACCTGTTCTGTGGACATGGCTTGGTGAGTGTGGCATGGTGTGGCAGGCGTGGCTTGGTGGGTGTGGCAGGGGAAGGATACTGTAAAATCTCCAGTCAGAGGTGGTATTTGCCAGTTCTCCAAACAACCCAAAATTTCTGCTACCGGTTCTCCAGAACTGGTCAGAACCTGATGAATACCACCTCTGCTCAGAAGCCCAGCGGCTTCATTCTCAACTGTGAATATGTATTGTGTGCATGCGTACACGTGTATGTTATGTATAACTCCGGGATCCCCTCATGAACTTTCTGCTGACACTAGGACTGAAGTGTTAATGATGGATGGGTTTGCATATGGATAAGAGATAGGTTATGGGAAGAAATAGATTCCTTCCCAGAAGCCAGCTCTTTTGAAAGCAAAAGGGTTGACTGTCAAAGGGTGGGAAATTCCTCTGGCAGGTTGCAGAAAGAAGTGAAATGCTGAAAATCCGTTCCTGCAGCCTGGCAGAAGAAGGGGAGCTCCTCCAGCATGCTGCAGAAACGGAGGTCAGATCCTGAAAATTCCTGCAGCCCTTCGGAGGAGTTCCTTCTGCACACAGAAGGGAGTTGAACTTGGCAGGCAGCTCTTTCGCCAGTTAATGACCTGGGAGACTGCTTAACAACAAACTTAGCAACCGGGCATGAGGAACGCAATAGTTGAGCGAAGCAGTCACGTTCCTACTCTGGCCTCAGTACTCATAAGTCATGATTTTCTATTATTGAAATGCTTCTGGTGGGAAAATGCCAAGTTTTCTCTACACTGGGTGGGGAACTATGGCTCAGGAATTACGGGAGCTGAAGTTCACAGATGGTAAAAGGGCCATAGTCCCCACCCCTGCTCTACATGAAGGGGCTGGGCTGCTTTATCCTTACATCCAGTAAAATCTCTGTCCTGGAAACTTAGGGATGAAACATGGGATTCCAAGTATGGGTAATGAAAGGAACTAAAGCAGGGCTGTCAAACTCAATTTCTTTGAGGGCCGCATTAAGGCTGTGGTTGACCTCAGGTGGCCAGGAGAGCATGGGCAGCTGGGTGGGCTTGGCCAACTGTATGGGTGTAGCCAACTGGGTGGGCTTGGCCAGCTTGATGCCACTTCCCAAACTGCTGGCATGTTTCCTCTTCGCATTGGGTAGACCAGGCCGAAGCCATCCTGGCCTGATCTTTCTTCTTTGCACTGGGTAGACTGGGCCGAAGCCACGCTAGCCCAATCTTTCCTCTTCACATTAGGTAGAACAAGACAGCCCTGCGGGCCAGATCCAACCACATCCTGGGCCAAATCTGCCCTGCAGGCCTTGAGTTTGACACCCCTGAACTAGAGGAACCTCAATGGCATCTGCTGAGCATACTGGACAAATGATGAGGTGGAATTATAATTGACAGTGATCCATAGACATAATTCTAAAAGCATGACAGTAGTAGCTTGAAAAATATCCACACCCATCTTTGAGAAATGTGAAAGGAAAGGAAATATGGGTTAAAGACTAGGTTTTTGCATTGGGGATATATCAAAACAAGCAAGTTGTATTCCCCCCCCCCCTTTTTTTTTTTTAGGTAGAACAGGCCAAGAAAACACATGCACATAAAGGCCTCCTGATTGCACAACACAGAGAAGAAAATTAGCAATTAAAAGCAATTACATTATAGTGTGAAGCGAGAGGAGGTTTCAGTAAGAGCAATTTGGCAATTTCCATATCAGTTCATGGCATTCGTTAAGACTGTAAAAATGCCTTTTCAGAAAAGCTCAAGAGACCCTAATGATTCAGCCTCATTCTAACAATCACCATCAAGAAGGTGTGACTGTACCATTATTAGCAAACTAAAATTAACACCGAGGTCCCGAGGTCCACCATGGCATTAGAAAGATGGTTCATTATCATATTCCAGTAACCCATCAATGATACAAGGGGAGGTTCTAGATCTGCTGCAATGGTGGGATTCAAATTTTTTTAACTACTGGTTCTGGGTGCATGGCTTGGTGGGCGTGGCAGGGGAAGGATACTGTAAAATCTCCAGTCAGAGGGGGTATTTGCTGGTTCTACAAACTACTCAAAATTTCCGCTACTGTTTCTCCAGAACTGGTCAGAACCTGCTGAATACCACCTCTGATTTGCTGGTTGCAAAGACAGTTTTGATTTTGCACTTCCATTTATGTACTTAACGGTGGCTATCAAGGTGCTCAGCATGATATTTACAAGCACTGAACCACACACCATCTATCATTTATCCGACTATGAAATGATGACTTGAATGTGGGAATGACCTGGCATTGGTTTTAACATTGTTCTGTATGTAAAGTGGATGACTCCAAATCTACCATTCTGATTGGCTAAGGAAAAGACAAGTGGATTGGTTCACTAGGAACCAATCCAAAGAGATACCAAAAAGGTGGCAAATCTAAATAGCTGCCATTGGCTGCAAGCAGGCAAGCCAGCCTGTATAAAAGGGCTGGCCCCGGCTTCAGCCGGCGTTCCGTTACTAACTGTTAATAATAAAAGTATTTGTTGTTGGAACCCGGTCTACCTCGTGTGTTTTACGAACAAAACACTGGCGACGAGGATGGGATTGTCCTGAACGGAACAAAAACCTGCACGTGGTGATAGAAGCCCAGACTGCAACTAAGATGTCTGGAAACAACGCACCGCCCGCACCCTTCAATCCCAACGAAGAGGATTGGGATTCCTATGCTGATCGCTTCCAAATGTACTTGGAGAGCAACGAAATGGAAGGCATTTCCGAACAACGAAAGAGAGCCGTGTTCCTGACGCACTGCGGAACAACCGTCTTTAAAATGGCTAAAGCCCTCGCCAAGCCTCGGGACGTTAAACAATTAACGTGGACAGAATTACAGAGACTCCTGAAAGCACACTACGCCCCGATGGTGTCTAATTTAATAAAGCGACATGAATTCTACCGAAGAGACCAGAGAGAGGGAGAAACCGTTGCCGACTTCGTCGCTGCACTCAGACAAATAGGGGGTGAGTGTGAATTCTCAAACATAGACGAGGCAATGAGAGATCGCGTGGTGTTGGGCCTGAGAGACTCAACCGCACAGAGTAAAATGCTCAACAAGCCCAACATCACCGTTACCGAAGCCATTGCGGAAGCCACAGCCGCTGAAGCTACGAAAAAATCCGCAGTAACATTTAAGAAAATGAACACGCACGGCGATGAAACATCAGCCAAAGAGAAAAAGCATCCTGCCACAACGACCCATTATGAAGAGTCGGGCGAAACAAACGAATCAAGCGAGGAGGACGACGAGGTCCACCGTTTGCTCACAAACAAGAAAGAGCGCGAAAGGAGAAAGTGGCGGGAATGCGCTGGCTGCGGAGGAAACCACCCACGAGCCGAATGCAGATTCCTCGATGCCATCTGCCGACATTGCAGAAAAAGAGGGCACATCGAGAAGGTCTGCAGAAATAAAAAATCTTACAGCCCGACGAGACGCAGAAATTCCCCAACACGAGCCGAGCCAAGTCGAGCCGAAAGAAAATGGCAACAAGAAAAGCGAGCCAATACACACCAAACTGTCATTATCCAAAGCTCCCAGACGGAAAGTGGAAGAAAAATTAAAATCGTCGTAGAAATCGAGGGAAAACACTGCAAAATGGAAGTGGACTCGGGGTCCTTCCTCTCCATGGTATCATGGGACACAATTAAACAGTTAGTCCCAGGTATCAAGACCAAAGACTTGATGAAGCAGCACCTAACCCTCAAAGACTATCAGGGAAACCAAATCCCTGTGATGGGCAAAGGACATTTTCAAGTTGCCTACAAAAACCACATCAAAGTGCTTCCACTGACCATAGTCAACCAAGACAGACCAAGCCTCCTGGGCATCGAGTGGTTCGCGCCATTGGGCATCGGGATGACCGGGGTCGATCGAGTGACCACAGCCGGCTGGGAAGACGACCTCGTCAGAGAATTCCACGACGTGTTTGACGGATCACTGGGCAAGTACCGGGGAAACCCTATTTCTTTCAATTTAAACCCCCAAATAGCCCCACGAAGAATAAAAGCCAGGCGAGTTCCTTTTGCACTAAAGGCAAAAATAGAGGAACAGCTGGAAAAATTAGTAGCCCAAGGGGTGTTAGAACCTGTGGACCATGCCAAGTGGGAAACGCCTATCGTCACACCCATTAAACCAGACGGGTCCATCAGAATCTGTGGTGACTATAAGGCTACCCTGAACCACGCATTACAACCAAGCGCATACCCGGTGCCCGTAGTCCAGCATTTGCTCCATTCCCTGGGAAATGGCAAAGTTTTCGCCAAACTCGACTTGGCACAAGCCTATCAGCAACTCCCAGTAGACCCAGAAACAGCAGAAGCGCAGACTATTGTCACCCATAAAGGCGCATTCAAATGCCACCGACTCCAATTTGGAGTAAGCGTAGCCCCTGGCGTCTTCCAGAGTCTAATGGAACGCCTTCTAAATGGCATACAAGGAGTCGTTCCCTATTTCGACGACGTCCTAATCTCGGCCAGAGATGAAACACAATTAAGGAACAGACTAAAAAAGGTTCTGACTAAGTTTAGAGAAGCTGGCCTCAAGGTTAAAAGAGAGAAGTGCTGTCTAGTTAAAAACAACGTCGAATTCCTGGGCTACTCAATAGACGGAGAGGGCATCCACCCCACAGATAAAAAGATTAAGGCAATAAATGACGCGCCTGAACCTAAAAATAAAACGGAACTCCAAGCATTTTTAGGATTAATTAATTTCTATAATGTATTCCTGCCAAACAAAGCCACTATAGCAGAACCGCTACACCGCCTGCTAGACAAAAAGGCTACTTGGACTTGGGGTTACAAAGAAAAAAAAGCCTTCCAAAACATTAAAAGACTGCTAACATCAACAAACGTTCTCATCCAATTTAGCGACACTCTGCCATTAACAGTGACCTGCGACGCCTCACCATATGGAGTAGGTGCCGTCCTGAGCCACCAACTACCGGATGGCAGAGAAGCACCCGTCGCATATTATTCTAGGACTCTATCAAAAACCGAGCGGAATTATAGCCAATTGGACAGGGAAGCTCTAGCAATTGTCGCTGGAGTAAAACGTTTCCACGAATATGTATATGGGAGGACTTTTCGAATTATAACGGATCACAAGCCGTTAATGGGGATTTTGGCGGGAAACAAGCCAACACCTAACATACTTTCACCCAGAATGACGAGATGGTCAGAGTTCCTGGCGGCTTATTCCTACACTCTGACACACCGACCAGGGAAACAAATTTCCCATGCGGACGCTTTGAGCAGAGCGCCTTTGCCAACAACCGACGCAGACCCGGCACCAACGATGACAGCGCTACAAATCGAGACATGCCCCGATCTACCCATTTCAGCGTATGATGTCGCAAGAGCCACCGCGAAAGACTCATTGACTGCCCGCGTTCTTAGCTGGGTAGGTAAAGGCTGGCCGGACAATCTAAAAACTGAAAATTCCAAACCTTTCCGGTCCAGACAGACTGAACTTTCCATCCAAAAGGGGTGTTTGTTGTGGGGTGATCGGGTGGTAATCCCTGCTAAACTGCAGCCCAGGGTTCTTAGGCTTTTACATGAAGGGCACCCGGGAATGGTGAAGATGAAAAGCCTCGCCAGGAGTTACGTGTGGTGGCCGGGTATTGATAAGGACATAGAGTATTGGGTAAGCTCATGCCACAAATGCCAAACAATTAGACCATCCCCACCAAAAGCACCCGTTAAGGACTGGGAAACCCCTCGAGGACCGTGGTCAAGAATACACATTGACTTCGCGGGGCCTACCAAGGGGCATACTTTTCTGATTGTCGTTGATGCCTATTCCAATTGGCTTGAAGTAAAAATCATGCCATCAACGACAACAGAAGCCGTAATTAAGCAACTAGACAGCCTGTTTGCCACCCATGGCATACCAGACATTCTCGTTTCAGATAATGGACCACAGCTAACCAGTATACCATTTGAGCAATACCTAGCCTCCCTAGGTATAAGACATGCACTAACCGCGCCGGCTCACCCGGCTGCGAACGGCAGGGCAGAGAGAATGGTCCGGTTTACAAAAGAAGGGTTAGAACGAATGGACGCTGGAGATACACAACAAAAAGTAAACCGGCTGCTCACACTGCAGCACATAACACCTAGTACTATCACAAATAAATCACCAGCAGAACTACTTATCGGGCGAAAATTAAGATCTCACCTGGATAGGTTACACCCAAATTTCACCCCAGAAAACCCCCCTGACTCCTCAACACGGTTCAGACAATTCGAGACAGACGATTTAGTTTACGCTAAAAATTTCTCCGGGGACCCGGTATGGCTACCCGGGCAAATTATCCAACTTACAGGCCCCAAATCCTACCGGGTAAAATTAGACGATGGGAGGGAATGGAAGCGGCATATAGACCAGCTTCGATCTCGAATTGTGGAAAGAACCGCGGACTTAAAAACATTCACAAAAGAACACAGCGAAATGCAAACCGAGGTGGGGGGGGAAAGGCGAGAAACGAATAAAGAACTTTTTAAAAATAAAACTAACATTCAAAATGACCAAAAAGAGCCAACAAAAGACTCACCGTTTGAAGAGACCCACAAAAAGAGATCTTCGGAAGGGGCCAGCCAAGCCAGCTCGACCTGCCCCGAGGAAACGGGAGGGAGCGGCAGAACCGCCGGCCTAAGAAACTTAGGCGGCGGTAAAATGGCCGACTCACCCTTCCAGACGGTTCCAGAGAGGAGGACGGACGACACAGCAGCCCCATCCGAACCGGTCGAAGTCCTCACTGGAAATGAACCGCGCAGGTCTGGTCGAGCCCGGAAAAGCCCCACCTACCTGCGAGACTACGTCACCACGTAGGACTAAACTAAGGAGGGAGGGGTGTTCTGTATGTAAAGTGGATGACTCCAAATCTACCATTCTGATTGGCTAAGGAAAAGACAAGTGGATTGGTTCACTAGGAACCAATCCAAAGAGATACCAAAAAGGCGGCAAATCTAAATAGCTGCCATTGGCTGCAAGCAGGCAAGCCAGCCTGTATAAAAAGGCTGGCCCCGGCTTCAGCCGGAGTTCCGTTACTAACTGTTAATAATAAAAGTATTTGTTGTTGGAACCCGGTCTACCTCGTGTGTTTTACGAACAAAACAAGAAGGACCAGGGAAGACATGATAGCAGTCTTCCAATATTTGAGGGGCTGCCACAGGGAGGAAGGGGTCAAGCTCTTTTCTAAAGCTTCTGTAAGCCAGACAAGGGATAATGGATGGAAACTGTAGAAGAGATGCAACCTGGAAATCAGGAGCAACTTTCTGACAGTGAGAACAATCAACCAATGGAACAGCTTGCCCTCAGAAGCTGTGGGAGCGTCATCACTTGAGACTTTCAAGAAGAGATTGGACTCCCATTTGTCAGAAATGGTATAGGGTCTCCCACCTGGGCAGGGGGTTGGACTAGATGACCTACAAGATCCCTTCCAACTCTGATTATCTGTTATCTGGATATCAACTTACATAAAGTAAGCCTGTCAGTGTGGAGATATGTCAATGGTTGAAAGAAATCCTGATGCTCACCAATTAGTATCAGGTAATAATGATTCACAAGACAGCAAAGGAAAATAAATACAGGTAGCTGTCAAACATTTCTTTAGTGACAGTTTGGAGTTATAAAATAAGTCTGAAAAATGGTCATAAGTCACTTGTTTCAGCGTTAACAAAAGTAACTTATGACCGTTTTTCAGACTTATGACCCTTGCAGCATGCCCATGGTCATGTGATCAAAATTTAGGCACTTAGCCTAAATTCATATTTATGATGAATATTTATGATGGTTGCAGTATCCCTGGGGTCATGTTATCTCCTTTTGCGGCCTTCTGACAAGCAAAGTCAATAGGGAAGCCAGATTTACTTAACAAGCATACAACTGCAGCGATTCACTGCAGTTGTTCAACTGCGGCAAGAAAGGTCGTAAAATGGGACAAAGCTCACCGTCTTGCTTAGCAATAGAAATTTTGGGCTCAATTGTGGTCGTAAGTTGAGGATATCCTGTATTTCCCCCTAACAATTCAAGAGGTAATGAATGCTACAACGCTGCAAAATTCTGCTGGTGGTGACAATACCAACAAAAACTAGTGGCCAAGCTGATTCTGTATTGAGAAATTGACATTTGCACAAATTTAATTTTGAAAGGGAAAAATGGAATTGTCAGTCTGCATGGATAATCTTGGTGCACAAGAAAAGAAATGCTATGTTTATGCAACATTTATACACTAAGTGGACTGGTCTTTCTAAAGTTGAGGTACAATGAGTGAAGTCATCCATGAGATAATTTTAAAATTAATGACACATTCTGCTCACAACTGATTTTTCTATGAATAAGAGTACTCCACAGCACATTTGTGGTCTCGGTTTTTGTTTTTTTTTATGATTTACTCAGTATGCCATCTGCACTGTTGTTATTGAGCAACAACATATTCACATTGAATTTGGCTTATTTTCTACTAATCTTGGGCATGTAATACCATATATTGGGCATCTGTGTTCACATTTTTTAATTCAGTCTTCTGTAACTGTTCATCAGAACCCTGGTTTTTTTTTTTTCAAATGATTTTTATTTTTTTTAATAGTTTAGAAGAATTTTTACTCTCTGGTTTATATTGTAGGATGGATTTCATGGGTGTCACTTAGATCCACAGATCGAGGGCCAAATAAAGTTCTTCCACATCCTGTTAACTGCCTTCCTTCTTTGTGTAAATCTTCCACTCCAATTATTCCATGAATTCTCTTCTGCTTCATTAAATCTGGGCTGTGACTGCTGATTTTCTGTTGGCGTACATCCCCTTGGCTGCCTCCACTGTGAATGGTCTCCAACTCTTGAGATCTCCTCACTTCAGTCCTTTGGAAAAAAGCTAAACTTGACATTTTATTTTGGTCCTTGTTCGTCTATAAACAGGTAACAGCACCTGGCCAACCATTTCTGGCCTCAGAAAGTAAACAGAATTAGAGCTGGTAAATATTTATGTGGGAAGCCTCCAAGAAATACCAGGATGGCGGACTACATTTAGAAGCTGAAAAAACATCCTGGAAAGAGGCAAGGCAAACCATGTCTGTACTGTTGCCAAGGAAAATATTTGGCTACTTTCTTTGAGTTCCCAGGGACTGAGCATGATCAAAGGGATTTTTTTTTTACCTTGGAATAATGAGACATCTCCCACTTGTCTGTGACTTAAAAGCAACATATTTTTTTGTGAAATGAGAGGTGACAGAGATCCAAATTAATTAATAAGAAACTTTATTTAAAAAGAACAAATTTATCCAAGAAACCATAAAACTGCCCAGCAAAAGAAAATACAGTATAAATTAGAGAGAACTAAGTTGGGGAAATCTTTGTAGCAATCCCCTTTCTTTTAACTTCCACGATGGAAGATAAAGTTCGAAAGAAAGCTCTCTCTCAGTGATGAGAGCAGAGACATCCACAACCCCAAACACAATTGAGGACAGGCAGGAGAAAGGCTCACACAATTTTCCCCAAATCTTGACATGGTGGCAGCACCAAGGGAGAGGCTCAGAAGCATCTCACCCAAAATATGTCTTCTGGTCTCCTACTTGACTTTAAACTTAAGAGGACAGAGTTTTCTTCTCCCCTTTGTCTCAAGAAGACACCCCACCTCGCAACTCACTAAAGTCTTTCTCTGGCATCCCAGTTCCAGACTGCAAAAATCCAGAAGAGACCACTGAGTTCAGCTGTTCATGTGACAAGCTGACTTGGGAGGGGAAGTGCAGAAGTGCCTCCAGTAACTCCATTATGACACAGCTAGGAAAAGTTCAGGCAAAGTAAGCTTGGAGAACTTGAGTGGAAAAATTAAAAAAAAACAGATGCAGACTTTATTACTGCTTGCATTTCTTAGTTATGGCTCAGCTGTATCCAAATCTATTACTGGTTAAAAACTTACCGTAAATCAAAATATGAAACCATGGATTGATGTGAGTTTGCACACAGTGATTAAAATAATGCATCTACACCAGGGTCCCCAAGCCCAGGCCGTGGCCCATTCGGAACCAGGCCGCACAATCAGCGGGTGAGTACATAAGTGCATGCAGCTCCATTTGTGTGGGTGGTGGGTGCACACACTCGTGTACACCCCCCCACCATTGTCACCGCCGGGCCACAAAGCGAGAAAGGTTGAGGACCGCTGATCTACATTGTGCAAATTGTGATATGCTTTTCCAACCTCCACACCAGGTAATAGAACAATTTCTGTGCCTCTAAGCTAACTTTGAAAAATAAATCAGTTTCATTTTAGATCACTTTGGGATATTTAACAGTATCAAGACAAACACCCCCACACCACACACACACATTAAGTAAGGAAGGTCGTTGTCTGTTGCTGAATTAGAATTAAAAACTAAAATGAATAGAAGCTTTCAATGACAGTCATGATTACTATAGTACTCAACATTTATTTGTCTTCTAGAAGAAAAAAATATTCTTCTGGTCAAAGAAAAATAGTGTTATGGTTACTTTTAATATAACTGAAATAAATACAAAGATTTTATCTACCTAGGCAAAACTGTATATGTGTATTTCCCAGGAAATATAAAAATCGCTCTCATTCCAGCCATATTTGTGTGTGTGTGTGTAAAGAATATTGATTTCTACAAACTCAAATATGGGGGATTATTGTTAATATTCAAACAAGTAGCTGGGAGCTTCCCTTCATTCAAATTACCTGCAATGGTGCAAGGTGGCAAGCATCTCAAAGTGTTAAGCTTCCAGATACAACTGCAAACTAATCCAACTGCTGTCACTTGGTGAAATTATGTGACAAGTCAAGAGTTGCTTAGCTAAAAGCTTCAGATGGAACCCTCTAAATTTTCCAACTTATCACTACTTTGGTCTTGGATAATTTTGATGCATTTTTGCACCACTGTATTTCGGCTCTCCTGTCATTCTTAAAAGGAGAATTTCACATCTTCAGAGGCTCATTGTAAGTAACCCTGCATGAGTTAGCGTTCTATGCTTATCTTCCTCCGATCAAGAATCCTACCTGAATAAAAAATCTTCTGGAGAGAAGCAGCTCCTTCTGGAAAAAATAATGTTGTTGAAATATAGCGGGGGAAATAACACAACTGCAATTGCCGGAGACACATTATTTGTTTGTCACTGCTTACCATTCCAACCATTTTCAATAACATGTATACAATCAAATGCTTTCGGAGCAGTTTTAAACAATGAAACATACAGCTGCAAATACACAGATGCTTAGAAAATCATTGTTAGCCCTTTCTGTATAGCTTTTAATTCTATCTTTGGAGAAAGGCATAAAAAGATCCTGTAAATCACAACCGCTTTGAGCATTTACTTTCCAAAGCATATCCCAAGCATTAAAATTCTTATACACTTCTCTTGAACATAAAAAAAAATCCCAATTTAACAGTGGATTCATTTGGACATGATTTGAGAGTGCAATCGGTATGCTATTTAAATTTAGTGTTTCCTCTCTCACATACACATAAAATCAAGCATGATCTTGGCTGATTTTAACTATAAGTGCGGGATGGATATCCCTTCGCTCCCCGCAATCTTAATCACAATATTGGTACGGAGCAAATTGTGCAGTTCAAACGTTAAGCAAAAAAAATTCAAGACTAGCTTGTATCAGTTTGCATCACGTTGGCTGGCATAGCTGAAGAAATTAGCATTTAGAGAGGCTTAAAAGACATCCTTGAATCAAGTTTGACTCCTGTGATTATATCCATGAAGTTTTCTTGGCAAAATTACAGAAGTGTCTTTCCACTAGGGTGTTCTTATTTAAACTTTCCACTATTCCTACAACCTTGGAACTCTCAAGTAGTTCTCTATCCAAAACTAACCAGGTTTCAGGCTGTTTATCTTCCCAAAAATCATCCATATCATCTATATATAAATTTGTAACCATGAAAAAATACCAATATCAAGAATATTCTGGAGACATTACTATAGATACGGTAACTTTGGAGCAACCATAAGCTGCATATAAATATAGCTCTTTTTAAAAAACAAAACCCTGGACATTATAATTCTTATTTTACACAAACTTTCTTGTCAGCTGCAGGTCTACCCACATTCTTTGGCAAGAAGGTAATAACATGTAATAACACAACATTTTCATTCCAAGTTTCAACTGTAAAAATAATGAAATTAGGTGCCTTTTCCGACAAAACTTTCCATTAAAGCTCATAAGAAATTGCATACACAATTTTATAAATGATAGCAGTTGTGCCTTGATAGACCTCTTTCAGATTTTTGGACTTCTGTTTGAGGAAAAATATAATCAAAGCAAACGACAGGCAATTCCTTAAGCTACATTTAT
>BLBF01000004.1:17811709-17878309 GCA_015471245.1 Laticauda colubrina | reverse complement strand
GATAGATAGATAGATAGATAGATAGATAGATAGATAGATAGATAGATAAAACGATGGCATAAAAAGTTTACCTGTCCACTTCAGAACTCAAATAACACAGCAAATGAATGGCCCACAGCAGAGGCCCAGAGTATGTTGCAAGCGCAGTAAGAAAAATGGCAGGAATTTCTACGTAGTCATTTAGTCCAACAAAGCCAGCTGTAACATCCACAGAAGCAATGCCGTTTGAATTACCCTGGAAAAGAATAGGGGACCGTGAAAAAAAGGGAAATCAATCAATAACTGTAGAATTCAACAGCCCAATAAAAGGTAAAAGCATCTACAATCATTTATGAGAAGGAAAAAGGACAGGAAAACAGAAGTGTGGGAACTCAATCAGGCCCTAAAGCCCATGTCCCACTGCACCAAGAGGATGTAAAACGTTAAAAAACGTTGGAAAACGCTATGCATCCATTGTGTACTCATTGCATACGTGTTTCATACGCTCTATCCTTCCAGCATCCGTCCACTGCGATTTCATCCACACAAGAAGTTTTGAGCTGCACAAAACTTTGTGAACGGATGAACTTTCCGCCACGTACAATGTAAATCCGCGACATACGAGCAACAAACATTCTATGTCCGTTTATCATCCATTAAACGTTCGCTGTATCCTCTATGCATCCTCTGGGCATCCCCTCAACTCACATCTGCTGCAGCTGAAAACGGAAAGAGGGAGGAAACAAAAGGTACACGGAACGTCTACACAGCGTTAGTAGCACGGAAATAGAAAGGATACACAGTGAACGGTTTGCATCCTATATACATCCTCTATGCTTCCTATGAACATCCCTTTAACATCCCCGCTACATACTACCCATGTCCGTTCTTTTCCGTTCTTTTCCATTTTGTTTATGCAAATTTTTGCCACTTTTTGGAGCGGATGACAACGGATGGAGCACCCTCGAAATTTTGCTCATCTGCTGTGTCCTTTTTGCATACGTTTTGCATCCGTCGGCCAGTGGAACCTAGCCTTAAGTCTGATAAAACTTTCAACCACTGGGACTCTTTTTTAAAAAATTTATATAGTTACTTTCTTTAACCCTCTGGCCTTCAGAAACATCTGTGACAAAGATTGCTTGGGGGGGTGTAGGAATTACAATAGGCAAAAATACTTATTCCTATTAGTTTACATACAATGAAAGGCAAAATCCAATAGAAATAAAAGCAAATGAAAAGTATAGGAATCAAACAATTAATACAATGAATAATAAAGCAGGTCTAAACAGGAATAAAATAACAAATAAACATTTCCGGTGTTCCAATAGAGTCCTCTTACAGCATTATCAGGTGCATAAAAAAGGCCAACTTATTTATTTATTTATATATGTCTGGAGTTCTATCCATAGCAAAAAGAAAGCATTCAATTCTTCTGGATGAGCTAAAAAGCAAGAGACTTATTAATGCAGACTCAATGGAGAGGGTAGCACAGAAACATATACTGTATGCAGCACTTGTCTTAACTGCTTCATTGGTGGGTGCTGGGAACCTTCAGATGAAATATTATTAAATATTCTCTCCAGAACCAAGGATAGCAGACAACTAAGACTATCCAGTGAGAAAGTTCTTTGATACGAGACAAAGAGGAAGTCATTACAGTGGCTAGATGTTAAAACTGAACAACAGAAGCCACCATTGTAATAATAATCAGCTTACTTTTATTCCTCTGGTCAAAGATTCAACCCTTTGTCTCGGAGGTGGCTCTCTCAAATCCCAGGATCATCAAGAACTGGGATTAGACACCACAACAATATAAGGCCTTTCTTTTGAGATGAAACCATTTTATCATCTAGGATTAGGTGGGCCAATATTCCTTCTAAAAAGATTAATTTAAGTCAGTACTTTAATTTGCAAGCCTCATATGTTCCCCTAAGGGAGGCGAGGGGAAAAGTAGGCTCCAAAAGTGGAGGTAAATTTGATGCATTCTGAGGAATGTGAAGCTTAATTCTTATGACTTGGATTCAATTAGCTAAAGAATCTTGTATTATTATTAATGTAAGTACCAGACTGTAATCCACAGGGTAAAAGGCTCACCTCATAATCCTGCATAATTTTACTGCAGCCAGAACAAAATTATTGCCACCCAAATGTGCATTGAACTTGAGCTCAACAATTATATATTTTCTTTGTTTCTTTCTGCCTATATTTTTAAAGTCCTTAAGAATACCATTAGCATGGATGCCATTTATATGCCAATTGTGAGAGCAGAGCTTTTATTACAGCCTTTGTTATACCAATATTTGATCTTAAAAAAAAAAAAAAAACTGCTGCCAAATGCTGCCAAGACCCTACCTTCAAAGTGTTGCCCCAGTCTCCAAAAAGTTGCCCACACCAGTTATGGATTAAATAAACAACCATTTGGAGATATTAAGAGAATTTGGTTCCAAACTATCTTGATGTCATGTCTATCTCAACCTTTAACCATTATTCTCTTCATTTCTATTTGCCTTACAACTGGCTCACATATGGAAGATTATAGGTAAAGGCACAAAGGAGAATCTTAAGGATGTTAAAAGAAACTATGGCAAAAGGATGGCAAAAGAAACTATGAAAATAACTCTTCAATTGTTAGCTCACTCTCTGTGAAAAATCATCTCTCAACAAAGACAGAGAACAATATTAGATATCAATGTTTTTATTATTATTTTAAGGGAAGCAATTCTGTTTAGTATTAAATAAAAGCCAATATATATTTTATGCATTTCATTTTATTTAAAGACTGCAAATGTCTTAATGGGAAAAAGGAGGTTTTAGTTCTCCATTTGATTTCACAGAAAGGCTTGAGGGTAAATTATATATTGTTCAGATATTACATTTTAAATATTAAAGCTACACCATGCCAATTCCATTTCCAGGAACATATCAGCCTTCAACCCTATAAACTGAGGAACGTGAACCAATCTTGTCTTCGGAAAAGATAAATTATCAGGAGGACAGGAGTAACTGCACAGAACCGGCTGTCACAGAAAATCAATCTGCTATACCACCACTAGTATCTTCTATCGCAGTGGGCCTAAGTGGATGGATGCTTTCTTTAATGCATTATATATTTTTGAAAATGCATTAAGGGGGAAAAAAGGCAGAACATTAATTTTTAATGAAGAAACAGTTCAGTATCAGTAGAAATAGAAAAATACAGTACATGACATTTTGGTAAAACAGCATTCTATTTTTCTTCCCGTTACTTTGAGGACTATATTCACAAATCACCCCCAAGGGTCTGGCCTGTATGCTATCTGGATTGTATACACACAGAGAGAAACACACATAGAGAGACTCACAGCTTGACAGTAAGACAGTACAAAACCTCCTTGATGCTTTAAGAATCATGCACGATACCAGCTTAAGTGTCACATTTTTGTCTTCATGGAGAAATAAAGCACAAGCCACAACACCTTCAGCATAAACAGGGCAGCTGTGTGTGTGTTTAGAAAAGCCCAGAGAGCATATGCTTTTCGCACATCAGTTTCTAGCTACAATTTAGAAAGGACTTGATAATATACATACAATACATGTCCATACACATATTTTCCTTCAGGCTGAAAATGTTATGCAAAGGATAAAAAGAAACTAAGAAACAGCAAGGCAAAGAAATGAAAGATATAAGATAAGAAAAAATAGCTAGCCGAAAGGTGCTTTTCCAAAAGGCAACTGGACTTTTTTTTTCTTTGAAAATGTTTTTTTTTTTTGCTTCTCATCCAAAAAACTTCTTCAGTCACTTCTTCTTGGATGAAAAGAGAAATGTTTTCAAAGAAAGAAAAAAAAACCACAAGCACATCCAATTACCTTTTGGAAAAACACCTTTGGGACAAACATGACCTGGATGATTGAGAATCTCCACAGGTATATCTACAGCTACTTCCATACCAAGACTCCTATTCATACATGGAGACTTATTTGCATATTGTTCCACAGCTTTTTCTTCTTCCACCATATTCAAACACCATTTTGGCATCACCCTGTGTTATCACCCTATGTAACTCTGTGTTACATCTCTCTTTCTCAGGAAATTATCACCTCGATTCTATCAGAACTTTCCAGGCTTTCTCTGATTTTTGACTCTGCTGTTTCTTTTACATATTTATTTTGAAACTCAACTCTCATATGACCAACCCACATGAATTTATTTCATGCTGGCTGCTTACCTCTTCATTCAGATCACATTTGTTGAGCACTCGTTCATCCCTAATCCTATCCACCCATTTTTTCCCATTTGGAGTAAACATTCTGCTAATAAATACAAATATGACTATCTATCCTAGGTTTTTTTGCTATTTTTGTATATCATTTAAAATCCTTCACTCTACTTCCATGTAAAGCATAACTATGTTCATGTTTGAAAAATTAAATTTCAATATACTGTGGTGGTAAATGGTATTCCCCCCCATACACATGTACGGATGGGCTCTCCCCTCAAAAGATTATAGACTGATTAAAATACCTTTGTAAAAAAACTTTCACAAGCTGAACTGATCCTGAGTGAAATAGGGTCAATCATGAATCTAAGGTCCAGTAAACCAAATTCACTGACCATGTCTCAAAGACAGTGCGGAAGCATGCTGAAGTAGGAAAGGATAAATATATTATAAGGTCACATGTATAGGTTTATCTAAATATTCTTATATCATGCTTTCATTTCCATTATATCTGTCTCTTTCTTTTTCTTGCCTTTGCCATGTCAGATGCCAAACATTTACAAGCCCAGGTTCAGCTGCTGCTCATGGCTGCTCAGCAAAGTATCAAAGCTTTGTTGGGAGTCCAGTAGGCACTGTATTATTGACGGCATGGATATAAAATTATGCTGTGTCTTCAAAATGATTTCATTGCTTTGGGTGAGCCAAATTCTGGCTACAGTAGTTGAGTGTCATGACTCAGAGCAGACGCCTGAGAGGAGAGGTAGTCCAATCACTCACAATCTGCCCCTCCCGCTTTGCAGGATTGTAGTTTCACCTCCCTTTTCCTTCTCCGATTCCAAACCCATTTGAAGGTAGGTTTGGAGGAATTTTAATTTGGTCAGGGAAGTTTTTATTTTGGGAGAACCGTGCAAAGTAAGGTGTCCGGTGATTGAAGGCAGCACACGAGACTCTGAGGGTGTGAGATACATTGCTGAGAGCCCACTGAAGGTAGGAATGGATCCAGTGGTGGGATTTACATTTTTTTTACTACCGGTTCTGTGGGTATGGCTTGGTAGGCATGGCTTGGTGGCATGGCAGGGGAAGGATACTGTAGAATTTCCATTCCCTCCCTATCCCACTAATCTGCTTTCCATCTCCATTCTCCAGTGCAGGGCAATCAAAGAAAACCTAGCCGATCAGCTGGGACTCAGGAGGCAGAGAATAGATGGGGGTGAGGACAGTCAGAGGAAGTATTTGCCGGTTCTCTGAACTACTCAAAATTTCCACTACCGTTTCTCCAGAACTGGTCAGAACCTGCTGAATACCACCTCTGAATGGATCCCAGATAATCTCTGCTGGAGATGAGATTGAGAAGCATGGGTTGAAATTATATAGGTGATTATGCAGAAGGGTGGGTTACTTGCAGTTCAAGGTCTGATTCTGTTACCTGATTCTGAAGCAGATTGAATATAAGACAGCTCAGGGAAGGATTTCTTTAGGTCAGTATCCGTAACCAGTATGTTTACGGTTTGTAAATATTTGCTTGTGTAGATTAGTGTGCATATTTGTTGAAGGAAACAGGTGACATGTTGGTCACAAACAAAGACACAGCTGTAAAGATGATTTAGGATGCAAGTAAAGCTTTCATGATATTTTATACAACATAATAGTGAACTAGCGAACCTAAAAAGAAGAGGCAATTCAAAATACAAGCTATTTTGTATGAGATAAAAAGAAAAATTAAAGAAGCTTCCAGAGAGCATAAGTATTACCCAACAAAGTGAGCTTCTACAGTGACAATTGTCTATGATAACAGTAAGCAAAATGGAAATAAAAATGAATTATGCTAAACAAAAATAAATGAGTTTGCAAACAAACCAGGGAAATGACTGGCATATAATTTACAAAAAGAAAAAGAAAATGATATCAAAATTACAAAAAGAAAATAATGTAATAACACATAATGTGAACATGCAAAGAATGTTTTATCAATATTACTCTAATTTATACAAAGGACAAGAAATTTCCTTGGAGAATAGGAATGAATATTTAAAGAAACAAAATTTACGAAAGGCTACAGAGACAAAATCATACCATGAAGTCTATGAAATTAGGAAGGGAGGAAACTAAAACAAGAAAGATGCCTGGACCAGAAAGTTTACAAATGTTTTGAGGATGAACTTTTACAAAATATGATGAGTTCTATTTCACCCAGGAGAAAGATGCTAGACAGCTGGAAAGAAGCTAATGTAGCATTAATACTAAAAGAGGCCAAGATCTGATTTCAACACACTATTCACTGATATCATTGTGGAATAATGATTACAAGTTGTTTCCAATGATTTTGGCTGAAAAGGATTGAAAATCCTTTTGAAGAATTTATCGATGAAGATCAATGGGGTATTTTACCTAAAGGCCCTGTCACATTGGCCGATGGATGCAAAACTTTTGTAAAAAGGACTCAGCGGACGAGAAAATGTTCCATCCGTTGTTATCTGCTCTCAAAAGTGCCCCGAATTTACATAAGCAGAGCGGACAACAACGGAATGGAACGGACGGGGGGAGGACGTAGCCAGGATGTAAAGCGGATGCTCCACGGAAGCCTAGCGGATGGAAGCGGATGGGAGCGGATGGCACATCCGCAGGGCTTCCGGGGGAGCACAGAGAAGCGGACGCGCAGCGGAAAGAGCGGATGCCGAGCGGATGAAGCGGATGCAGAGCGGAAGCCTAGCGGATGCACAGCATTCATTGCGCAAGCGGGAAGGATACATTGCGTCAGCCCCACGGATATAAAGGGAAGCAGCTCGCAAGCAGGTCACCATTCAGAGGAAAGACCTGCTGCCAGACACAGCTCCAGCCAGCCAGCCAGCCACCCAGCCAGCAAGCCAACAACCCAACAACCATGGGGAAGAAGAGAAAGCCTCAGCCATCTGCTACCAGCCCTGGCATGAGGATGAGGTGCTGGAATGGCTGAGGGAGAATGAGTATCTTTGGTGGAAGGGACACAGGCTCTATCGAGACACCAAGCGGAAGCAGGCTGCTTGGAGAGAGAAGGTGGAGAACCTGGGCTACACTTCGGAGGTGCTCCTCGGCTGGTGGAAGCACATGCACACCTGGTACAGGAAGCTGCACCTCAAGAAATCTGGCCAGGCCGTGGTCAAGCTGATGGACCGAGAGACCTACGTGATGACCAAGTGCAGCTTCTTGGAGGGTGAGATCCGCCACCAAGGAGCATCCCCTCTCACAACCCTCTCTCTCAGGCAGCCTGCTGAGAGCCAGTCCTCTTCTGGCAGAGTCAGCTCCTGTGTCCAGGAAGGTATCTGTGGAGCGTGCCACGACGGAGACCCCCCCGACAGCTGTACTACCCGTGGCGGAGCACATGGAGGACCCCCTGACGCAGTGGGAAAAAGGAGACAGCACTTCCACCACAGGCCAACCCGCATCCACCCCCAGCTCCACCTCCACAGAAAGGCAGAGAGGCAAACCGGAGGGGCAGAGCCACACTGTCCTGCTGGAGATCAGGGACACCATCAGAAGCAGCATAGATCTCCTCTCTCAGCTGGTACACACCGACGTCCCATCCTCCAACCACAAGCCCTTCCTCACCTACGTCAACCAGACCCTCATGAACATGTCGGAACCACAGTACCAGGTTGTGAAGGACAGGATCACCGATCTTCTTCACAACCCTCCAGACCAAGATGAACCTGCTCCCACCCAGTCCAGGCCTGCTCCTCCACCCCAGGTGATGTCACTGCCCTTCCAAGGCTTTCCACAGGCCCTCCCCTACCAAGGCTACGGCTACCAGGAGGTCCAGCAGCACAGACAGCCCTTCCCAGTCCAGGCACAGGTACATCAAATGCCACCGGTGCTGATACCACCAATGCCACCCACGCCACCAATGCCACCCACGCCACAGATGCCACCCACACCACAGATGCCACCCACGCCTCACCTCGCTCAGCTGCAGACCAGACATCCCCACTACACTCCTCCTTCCTCCACCCCACAGCCAAGCCCGGCCTCAGAACATCTGTCATCGGTATTGGGGCTGACACCCCATGTCATGGAGGAAGGGGCTCTCAACATCACGGGGCTAAGCCAGCTCTCTGAGAGCTTCTTCCACACACCATCCCCTGTTGTCCTCTCGGGGCCAGGCACCCCAATAACCCTCAGACCAGCACTCCAGCAGCAGCCACCTCCACAGCACCTGGACCCTTCACCCGAGACTGGGCACGCCTCAGAGTGACCAAGAAGAGTGCCAGAGACTGGGTGGCTACCTGTTGACTTTATTTTTGCTTTGGACACTTGACTTGGGTTATTTTTCTTTTACAGCTTGTTATTAATAAAGATTATCTTTGCTTCACACACTTGCTTCATTTATTTTAGTCAATAAAGTCTTGGTGGAAACTTTTAGAAATGATTTAAGCCTTTGCATGCTTGTGGGATGGGTTAAGATAGCTGTGGGATAGATAAACCTCCAGTGCAAGCATAGTGGGACTGCATGGTCCACCCTCCCAGGTGGCACACCTTTGGCCCTTTATTATCAATAACAATGTAATCATTGATCCACACATTTCAACATAAACACAACTCTTTATTAAATGCCCTGTTCATTGTAGGCCCACCCAACATACATGGCACAATCTCATCAGTGTTATGTGACAGCCTCAAGGAAGCATCCATTAAGCATCTATCATCCTGTCTTGCCACTCCACTGCTTCAGCTGGGGAGTTGCACCAGTGTCTCAGGAGGTTGCGCTGCTTCTTCCCTTCACGTGAAGCTCTGTTGGGGCCTTGCACATCCAGAGTGTCTATCAGGTTTCGCCCTTGCCTCCATTCACCAGGCTCCATGTCCCCATTGCCTTGTTGGAGGTCCACGAGCCTGTTCTGCAAGACTGGGTAACGGGTGCACATGAGATTGTTCAGGAAGCAGCAAGCTTCCACGATGTTCCTCACGGTCTCTGGGCGATGCTGCATGGTCGTGAGAAGTACCTGGAACCTGTTGGCCAGGATGCCAAAGGCATTCTCCACCACCCACCTTGCCCTGGACAACCTGTAGTTGAAGATCCTCTCTTCACGGGTGAGGCATCTGGAAGTGTAGGGCTTCATGATGTAGGTTCTGAGGGAGAAGGCGTCATCCCCCACGATGAAGTAGGGCACATCTTGTGTGTCGTTGGGCAGGGAGTCTGGATCTGGGAAGCCCACCATGAGGTTGCG
Source organism: Laticauda colubrina (assembly GCA_015471245.1). NCBI lineage: Eukaryota > Metazoa > Chordata > Lepidosauria > Squamata > Elapidae > Laticauda > Laticauda colubrina. Next base: position 17,868,936 of record BLBF01000004.1, on the reverse strand, counting down.
TTCCAGCCCCTCCTTGAGGTGACTGGCATTGTATACCTGGGTATCTGAAGATGACCCGTTGCCTGAAGCATCGATGTACATGAACTTGTAGTCAGCATTGACCATGGCAAAGAGGATGATGCTGAAGAAGCTCTTGTAGTTGAAATAAGTGGACCCTGACTTGGCTGGAGCTTTGCAGGCCACGTGCTTGCCATCAATGGCTCCAACGGTGTGGGGGAAGTTACACTTCTGATACCACTGTTCTGCAACTTTCTTCCAGCCTTCTTCAGTGGAGGGGCACTGGAGGAGCTCCTCCAGGTATTCTTCGATGATGGCCTGCACCACTTCTCTGACCACAATGCTGATGGCGTTGTGTGGCACCCTCCAGCCATACTGCATGCTCTTGTAGGTGGTCCCTGAGGCTAGGTGGCGCAGAGTCAGTGCCACCTTGAGCCCAGGGTCCAGGCTGGGCCGGAGGTTGGTGTTTGCCTTGATCAGCCTGGGTCTCAGCCGCTCCACAACTTCATCAAACATGGCTGGAGGCATCCTCATGAAGTTCTGGAATGCACAAGGGTCTTTGTTCCTCAGCTCCACCTTCAGTTTGTTGTACAGTTCGTACTCTGCTCTTCTCCCGATCCATCTTCGGACCCAGACACTTCTTGGCCGCCTCCTTTTCTTCCCGTAGAACAGTTGAAAGAGCTTATAGATGGCTTCGCACTGTTGCAGAACAATGGTGGCTACCAAAAGAACTGTGTTATGATCCATGGTGGAGATGACTGGATGCTGTGGAAGAGGAAGAGCCAGATGAAGGCTGCAGAGGTCTGCACAGCAGGGCTGCTGGACTGAAAGTGAGATCCAGGTGAGTTCCTCCCCCTTTTTATAGGCAATATAGGCAATATTTTCCACCAGGTGTCCTTTTGCATCCTCTAGGCATCCTCTAAACATCCTTAATATCCGAGATAGGTCCCCTCTGCGAACGTTTTTTCCATTTTAATACTTTGTATGCAAGCTGCATCCGCTTTCATCCTTTCTCCGTCCGTGCTACTAACGCTTTGTGTCCGTTCCACGTCCGTTTCGCTTCCTCCCTGTGTCCGTTTTCCGCTGGAGCGGATGCGAGTTGCGTGGATGCGCAGCGGATGCCTAGCGGACATAGCGGATGCATAACGGATGACGATGGATGTCGAACGGATGTTCCCTGTATGCGTTGAGGATGCAGAACGGACGCGTTGGATACATTTTCCGCTCAAAAAGTTTTGAGCAGCTCAAAACTTTTTGAGCGAATGGAATCTCAGTCGACGGATGCTGGAAGGTAAGAGAGGATGAAAAACATATGCAGTGAGTACAGAACGGAAGCATCGTGTTAACCAACGGATGGCAAGTGTTTCTCTCCGTTTTACATCCTCTTTCCATCCATTGATGCAGTGTGACATGGGCTTAAAACACAGATGAGGGTTAATACTAGAAGTGTGTTGGACATTCTGGAATATTTGTAGCAACACAATGAAAAACAAGTTACATTGATTTCCTTAGATGTAGAGAAGGCCTTTGACACTTTGAACTGTTTAAAGATAATATTTTTGGAGAAATTATTATTAAATGAGTAAGATCAAAAGGCTCTGACAAACTCAAGCATCGGGCCCTAAACAACAAGAGGCATACAACAAGTGCTAAGAAAACTAAAATCCCCCGCCTAGGTAGGAAAAATTGATGCATCGGTACAGGATAGACAGTACCTGGCTCAATAGTAATTCCAAGAGAGTGATCTAGATATCCTGGTGTGCCACCGCTTAAGTATGAGTCAGCAGTGTGCCACAGGTGCCCCCCCAAAAAAACAATGCTGTCCTAGTTTGCATTAAGAGAGGTATAGCATCAAAATCATGGGAAGTGATAGTATTGCTCTAACATGCACTAGTGAGGCCATATTTGGAATATTATATTCAGTTCTGGTCGCAAAAAAAACAAAAAAGATGCTGAAGTCCTAGAAACAGTACATAGAAGAGCCACAAAGATACTAAGGGGTTTGGAGGCTAAATCCCACAAAAAATGGCTAAATGAGCTAAGTATATTTAACTCAAAAAACAGAAAAGATCGAGGGGAGATAGCATATAATCTTCCAATACTTTTAAGGATGGCTGCCATAGGGAAGAGGAATTAATTTAATCTTCATAACATCTAAGAGTAGGTGTGATGACCTGTAGTCTCTCAAAATAACCCAATCCCCAAAACATAAAGTCTGGTAAGGCCTTCAACTTAACTTCACTGTTTTATTAGGCACAGCTTAAAGTCACAAAAGAAAATAATGAGGCAAAAAGAAAACCAAAACAAACTGCATTGACGAGAATTCCGAAGCAAGCCAAGATAACTAATCATAAACTCCAGGAAAATAACTAAGGAGAGTCCATGGGAAGAACGCCATCAAAGATAAACCTCTTTCAAAGTAAACACTAAACTTTTCCTCCAGCAATTCTGACTGCGCAGTTACAAACTTATATACATAGCTCCTAGGTCCAAGCCACGAGGAGGATCATGGTAATTTCCTCTTGAGTAGACCTTGCTTTTCCCTGATCCTCTCCTCCCTGTATGACCTAGGATGGATCGGGGATGGGCCTGGATCCTCCTCTGACTGCTCAACTGGCCTCTGCCCTTCCCCAGCTTCCTCCACCACCTCTGGAGCCATACTTCCTGTTGGCTGTTCCTCCTCTTCCTCAGAGTCAGTCTCCACCAGGGGCATGACAGAAGGATAAGAAAGTCTTCAAAGGGAAATCCAAAAATAAGTAGGAATTTTCTTGCAATAAGAACTATTAAGCAATGAACTTAAGAGTTGTAGGTGCTCCACTGTTGGAGGATTTCTAGGATAGACAATCATACAATCATACATAGTTTGAGATGGTATGAGGACTCCTGTGTCGGTCAGGGGGATGGACTAGATTAGAAGACCTCCACGGGCCCTTCTTCCTCTAAGATTCTATGACCATTTTACAACTCACAGAAAGCACTAATTAACAAAACCCTGTCAGATACAAAAAGGGACAAGACAAGGATACCCTTTGTTTCCAATCCTGTTGGAATTAATACAAGATGAGAGAATTGCAAGATGTAGTAAAGATTACAAGAGAAATGTATAAGGTAAGAGCATCTGCTGAAGGTGATTTTGAAAAGATATTAATGGAAAATTAAAATTATGTTGCATGCTAGAAGATTTTAAAATTAATAATGAGAAGAAAAAGTTGTTAACAAAAGCGATGAAATTAAAGGGTCAAATAAAACTGATGAAGAAAACTGGTTTTAAGATTGAGGGGAAAAATAAAATATCAAAACAATTATGCTAAGACGTGGAATGAAAAGGAAATGCTAAGATGGGAGAAACTACCATTGTCACTGTTGGGGAGGATCTCTGTGATAAAAATGAATATTTTGCCGAAAATGATGTTTTTGTTTCATATACCTGTTTTGACAAGTGGTATACCATTTAAACAATGGAGTGGTTTGATGGCCTAGAGGTAGAGCTCTCTCCTCACAATCAAGAGGCTGTTTGATCCTAGGTAGAGGCAGATATTTCTCTCTCTGGGCACTATGAGAATATATCTGCTGAATATAACTCTGCATTGGCAACAGGAAGGGATCTGTCTAGTAAACACTCAGCTCCACTCAGTTGCAGAGACTCCACCCCGCAAGGGGTGATGGGGACATTAAAAGATGATAATACCATTTAAACCACGGCAAAAAAGATTTTATCTAAATTTGTGTGGCAAGAGAAAAAGTCAAATATGTTAAAAGGTGTAAAGGAAAGAGGAGAACTGGGTCTACCTGATCTGAAATTGTATTTTGCAGCTCATTGTTTGCTTTGTATGAAAAAAATGGGAGTTGCTGAGAAATAAAAAACATAACCTGAGATTTGGATGGCATGAATACTTGTGGTACAATAAAGTCAAGGTTAATGTAGATTTCAAAAATCATTGTATTGGAAATCAAGGGTATGGAAAGATACAATCCAGGCAGTGCCCGAAAACATCTTTTTGACTCTCAGCCAAAAGCATTTTATAGACAAGAAATAACAAAGATTCACCGATAGAACAATGCAGAAACACTGTGAGTGGTTGAAAGGATTGAAAGGTACATTATGTTACAATCTTAAAGAAAATTTTATACTGTTGATATATCACACGAGAAAAATTATGTAGAATGTGTGTGAAAAAACATCAAATTGATGTTAGAAATGTGAACAAGAATGGTCAATTTATCATGCTTGGTTGATGTGGAAAAAAGCTACAAAATTCTGGGCACAAATATATACAGTGATTCAGAGGTTTTTAAGCATTGATATTCAATTAAAAGCAGAACTTGTCCTCCTGGGATAAACAGTTAGAAGGTGCCATGGGATACTGTTTTTATATATGATAAACTGCAATGAGATTATTGTATACCGACAATGGAAAGATTTGGCAATAAAGGAATGATTGGCAAAGATGATAAAATTTGCTGAAATGGCTAAATGTCTTGTTTGATTACAGAAAAGATGTCTATATTTATTGATGCCTGGAAACTCTTTATGGACTTTTCGTAAAAAAGAAGAAAATGAACTTGTGATTTATGCTCCTGATGATTAGATAGGATAGACTCTTGAGTCGTGATGTAATCCTACAGAGGTTAAAAAATAATATTGTTCTTACATCTGCCCTAAAGAAGGTGGGAAACCACTTCTTTATATATTCCTTTTTATACATTTCTTCTTTCTTTACCTACCTCTTAGTTTCTTTTGCAGTTTTAGCTCTTATCTCTCTCCTTTTTTTCTTTCTCTTTTCTTGTTCTATTTTAGTTTGTATTAGTTCTCATTGTTACAATTAAAAAAAAGAAAAATCACACAGAAAATACTACAACATTTCAAACACAATTGCACGAGAATAGGCCACAGAAGATCAGTAACCAACCTCAGTGGGTTTGTATGCATCCAAGTTCTTCTTTATTAAGAAGACCCATTGTATACGCCTCGTCAGAGAATCTTTGTCATAGTAGGAAAGTCACTGCTAGATTATCACAAAGTGGAACCTTCACATCAATATTCTGATCATAAACAAGAACACTTTTTGCCAAAATTCCCCTGCACGTAGAGGCAATAAGCCTGATGGAAAGCTTCATGCTAAGCACTGAAATTTTATGAGGCTAGAACTTGATATCAAAGAATTACAAATTGCAGCATGTTAATGGTAGTAAAATAAGGGAAGTGTTAGAACTAAAGACTCAGAAGAGACTAGCAACACACTAATTGGACTACTCCCCACCATTTTCCTCCCCCTCTTTGACATCCATGCTTCTTTCCTTTAATCTACATTATTCGTATGTCTCACAACTTTAACATTTTAGATTTTTATCCTTGAAGTGGAGAAAATAGGAAGGAAAGGATATAAATAATGCTTCTTAATCAGCCAGATGTGTTCATCTTCACCTCTAAAGAGATTCTTTTTTTTTTTCATAGAAATCTTTATTGAATAAACATTAAAGCAGTAAACACAGTGCAATTTTCCTGGCAGTTATTTTGTCATATATGCTATAACATAAAACCACATATAACAATTGATCTCTTCCTTATTCTACATTACTAAATTGGTGCTATTTACATTTATATTTTCCTATTTACAATATAATTTCCTTTCACATTCTTTTTACATAATCATTATATCCACTATATTACATAATCTTTAGCCTAAAAATCTTCCACCTTCAGTCTTATAAAGCATCACAATTTTGTTTTTTTTCCCCAACTTCCTTTCTTTGAGTCTAACCATTGGTACATTTTGTTCCAGACTTCATAATATTCTGTCTCACCCTTATCTTTAATTTCTCATGTTAGCCTGTCCATCTCTGCACAGGCCAGAATTTTCTTTATTATTTCTAGAACTATACCACCTACAGTTTAGCTTAAACACAGTTTATAAAATAATCTGATTTATTGTATTACCAATTAATGATATTTCTCACTTTCAACTGCAACAATATAAGAGCACACAATAGATATAAACTTAATGTACTCCATTCCAAACATGACTGCAAAAAGTACAACTTCAGCAACAGAGTGGTCAGTGCCTGGAACACACTACCTCAGGGGTCCCCAACCAATGGGCCCCAGTCCAGATTAGGTTATTAAATACCATATGCAAATATAAGTCTGTGTAGATTAACGTATCAAATAAAACATGTTGATAACTGCAGGCAGAAACACAAAATATAAGTGGTTCAAAACTGTTTGGGTCCTTTTATTTCTAGACAAAAGCTGCTAAGGGTAATCAAGTCTGACAATATTCTGAAAACATGACCCCTCAATTTAAAACTGTACTTACAAAACGGACAGCATGACATTTTTCCTAAAACTTGTCAGATTATCCTGAAAAGCCAATCATAAATGAAGATAACTATGTTTTAAACACATACAGCTAATATAAAGAGATTCCTTCATTTGATGGGAAGGTAGACAGTATAAAATTGTGTTTTAGTTTTAAAATTTTAACTCGTGAAACTAGCAAATTGTTACCCAGAAACAAATTAGTTGTATCTTCCAAAGATATCACATTTTGAAATTCATGGAATCAGTTATTAACCAATCCATTATCCTCCACTTAAAGACAAACAACCTACTCTCTGACAAACAATTTGGTTTCAGAAGGAAACTGTCCTGTAATCTGCAACTCTTGCACTGTAAAAACATATGGACTACACAATTTGATCAGGGTAAAGCAATTGACGTAATTTGCATAGGCTTCTGTAAAGCCTTTGACTCAGTGGTACATGACAAACTACTCTAAAACTAAGGTCTTATGGTATCTCTGGATACCAGCATAACTGGATAGAAGCATTCCTGTCATATAGGCAACAAATGGTCAAAATTGGGAGCGTCCTATCAAATCCTGTATCTGTCAACAGTGGTGTTCCCCAAGGCAGTGTTCTAGGACTAACTCTCTTCATACTCTATATTAATGACCTCTGTGATTATATTAAGAGCAACTGCATTCTTTTTGCTGACGATGTAAAGCTATTCAACACCACTGACAATGTTGCTACCCTTCAAAAAGACCTTGGCTATGTGTCAGAATGGTCAAACAAATGGCAACTTCAAATCTCAACAAAGAAATGCTCTTTCTTACATATTGGCAAAAAGAAATATCAAAAAATAAAATACAAGCTGAATAGTCAAGACCTTGTTGATGATAAAAATTTTGTCAAGGACCTTAGAGTACTCATCTCAAATGATCTAAGTGCTACAGCCCACTGTAACTACAAAAAGGCATTAAGAGTTGTTCACCTAATCCTGCATAGCTTTTTCTCCGGTAATATCACTCTACTAACTCGAGCATATAAAAAATTTGCTAGACCAATACTTGAATGTAGCTCATCAGTCTGGAACCTGCATTACATATCTGATATTAATACAACTTAGAAAGTCCAGAAATATTTTATGAGAAGAATCCTCCACTCCTCTGCTCTTAACAGAATACCTTATGCCACCAGACTTGAAATTTTAGACCTAGACAACCTAGAACTTCGCCAACTTCGGTTCGATCTAAGTATAGTGTATATAAAATTATATATTGCAATGTCCTACCTATCAATGAACACTTCAGCTTCAACCAAAACAACACAAGAGCACAAAATAGATACAAACTAAAGATAAACCGTACCAAACTTGATTGCAGGAAATATGACTTCAGCAATAGAGTAGTCAATGTCTGAAATACTCTACCTGACTTGTGGTTTCTTCCCCAAACCCCAAAATCTTCAACATTAGACTGTCAACGATTGACCTCACCCCTTTCCTAAGAGGTCTGTAGGGGGCGTGCATAAGCGCACCAAAATGTGCCTACCATCCCTGTCCTATTGTTTCTTTTTTTTCTTATTCATATCCATTTCACGTATTTATAACCATGTTTATACTTATACCAGTTATCTAATAATGGTTTGACAAAATAAATAAATAAATAAATTTTCTACTGCAGAAAAGGATTTCTTCATTTTAGGGTTTCCTAATGCAAACATTTCTTAAATTCTTATAAATGGGGGAAAAAAGTAAAATTGAGTCAATCTAAATGGCAAGGCTTTTTTTAAAGCTTCAATAAAAACAGTTCTTGCCTAAAATCCCAGGGCTGATATAGTACTACTCTGATCATCCAATAATTTATATCTACAGCCTGTCTTCAGTCTTAATTTAGATATAAATTTGGACCATTCAAGAAATTAAATATAAATACAGGCTATGTGGAAAGGCGCGATGAGAAATAATAATTTCAACTTAAACACAAAAGCTTTTTTAAATAGCATAAAAACAGTAGCTAATGGATTGTCTTTCCAGCCTCTTTTAGTTAGAGCAGAACTTTCTCTAAAAAACAGACTTTTCTATGCCCTAATTATTTGTCAGATTACTACTACATAATCCATGTGCTATTAGCCTTGAAAGATGTTACACCCTAAGCAAAATATAGCACCCAAAATGGTTTTTCTGATGTAAAACAATAAATAACCAATCTTTATACACCACCAGGTCTTTGGTAGTTTACAATAGAAAGAAGAGAGCCTTAAAGTTATAAAGTCAAGTTAAAAGCAGAATATTAACAATGAATTAAAGGGATCAATTATTAAGGGACTGTCTAAAAAGATACATTTTCAATACTTTTTTTTTGAAGCAAAGAGAACAATTATGCCTCTCAATTCAGCAAGGGATGTACTTGGCAATAACAGATGAACTTTCTTACTAGGCCTCAGTGAGTGATAGGAGGAATCAGAGACCATTCTCAACATGCAAGGCTCCTATGGCTTTAAAGGCAATTAACAATACACAAATTAACTTCTTTCAGATGAAACTGGCACCAGGGTAAAATTTAGCCTGTTGGTTTCTCGAGTGAACCTGATTTTTTTTAAAAAAGCCTGTTTCCTTAGTTTAGGAAACAAAAGAGAGGTCTACATTTCATATTCTATACCCCCTTGGAAGGACTATGATCTCTCATCCCAAATCGGTAAATGTTATTTCTCTGAACGATGACCCTCAAATTTATTTATTAAATTTATAAGCTGCCCGCCTCACTGTCTAAGGTAACCCTGGTTGGCTTACAATACAGTAAAAAATAAAAATATTAAAATAATTATAAATATAAAAATGGATTGAAATTGTAAAAGAGTAAATATAGACCACAGAATACAGAAATGAATATTTTTGCCCTGTTTGTGTTCAGCTTTTATTTATAATTCCTTCTATACCTTATAGACCACTAAATCAGTCTTAGACCAACTATGCTGGCTTTAATTGGTTCCCGGGCACAATTTAAAATGCTATATATTTTAAGCATGGCCTTTCCCAGTAAAATTTTATTTAAAACATGTTATCTTCATCAAAGGCTTTATTATGTTATTTAGAATGTTTGGAATACAAGACAATTATGAAACTCCATTACAGATTAGTTAAAGGAAGAAAACAGCATCTGAAGCCTCATGGTCTACATGCTTTTGTCTGAGAGAATTAGACAGCATATAAAAATGATTGAAATAAACTACAACTATTAGAGGTAATAACACATCTTGCCAAAGGTACTGAAATGTGAAGAGAATAAATATTGTATCAGTTGGGTCTACGTACTACCTTTTGTTTAACTCTTTTCTCCAAAATAAGTGTTTTGGTAATATTAGCTGTTGACAAAGATCTAAAGTCTTACAATCATTATCTGAACTGATATTAGAAGCTAGCTCTTTAATTCGCTTTTGCATGATTATGTGTTCTTTCTAAAGATTTGCAATTCCTGGCCTACCTGGAAAAAGAAAAATGCTTGTCCAAACCAATAATGCATGATAGTAACTTGAGCTGCATCAAAATGTAGTGGCTTCCAGATGTAGTTTCTCATCATGGTTTGAATGAATAGGCACAAGAACAAAACTGGTAAATTATGAGGTCTGAACAAGAGAGCTGATAGCAGAACCAGCCCACTGTAGATTTCCCATAAACTTGTAAACTTGATCTTCGTACCCGATGAAAAAAATAGAGATTTGAATAAATCTTTTGTGCCTGTGGAGATGATGCCAAGAACAAAGATGTAAACAAAACGTGCTTCGATTGTGCCCCTAAAAAAGAGACAATAAAAAGACATAGTTAAATCAACTTCTGATAAGTTCAAACATTTGTTTATGGACATAATTTGCTAAAACGCAGAGAAGGCATTAGCTCAAAACAACTAGTAGGCTTGTGCCATTAGTGATGGTAAAACTGATCATGACCGTATTATGCATACCAAGAAACAGAATTATAAAATCATTTAAATGAAACAGAGTGATCAAAATAGGAAAGTGTTTAAAACTAGCACTCTGAAAAGAATGAGATTAACTCCATACATATTTATTTGAAATGAATGCAGTTAAAGCTTATTGTGCTATACTGAAAACTTGGCCAAAAAAATACACAGCACTCTCAAATAAATATGTATGAAATTAGTTTCAGAAAGCTGATCGATATTTGAAAGCTCTGCTGAATTTCTCTCAGGAACAACAGAAAAAAATAAGTGTTAATTCAAAGGGTTTTAAAAAGTAAAATATAAATCATTCTTAAGCATGCCACAGCAACATCTGCATTCACAACATTAATATTCTATCACATACATTCTCTCTCTCTCTCATTAACACACACACACACACACACACACACACACACACTTTTGTCCCAAAGCTCAGATTCAGACTCTTAGTTACAATACTTTAATATTTCCTGAAACAGTTTTCTCCCACAGCAAAGAAACGGGTAGACCATTCCCTGTATGAAACTGTTGCCATCATAGCTATAGAGTTGTTGCTCCCACTGCAACACAATTTAACACAATTTAACGGTCCACTTGAATGCACATTTACCAAGGAATAATTTCTACTGAACTCCACAGAACTTATTTCCAAAGAAATACTTCAGTCAGCTGCGAGGCATCAAGAGCATGAGTGCTTATAATCAGAAGTCTGAACTAATCCTGTTACACACAATTGGGGTTCTTAAAATCTATAAAAATCATTTCATCCATAAAAACCATACAGTATTAATAATAATTAATCCTACCACTTTCAAGATTTAAATAAGCCATTAACTGTATTTTGTAGCCCAAGAGTTTCTGTAATTCTTCAGGTATAAACCTCCAGTATGTCAAATAGAGATCATCATCACCCAAATATCTTTAACGTCAAGCAACTAATTGAACTATATGAACTAACTGTTCAGGATGCAAATATTATAAGTAAAAATATTTTATATCTGAGGTGCCCGGTTTATTCATGTATGCTACTATCTTCCCAATAAAAAACAGAAAGATTAGAAAAGCTCTTCATTTCCCCCCCATTCAACAATTGGACAGCCCTTTCTACAGCGTACAGACTTATAAGTCAATCAAAAATTGTAGTAGATTCCTTTAAATGCCTCAAGAAGGATCAAAAGAACTTAAAATAAAAGGAGAATGTGATAGACTAATTCCCCCTATTCAATGGCCTCTGAGCAGAATGGGGACTTTGCATGCAACAAGGAAGGATCAAAGACTTGAGTTGGGGACATCGATCTTGAAAGAACAACACGATATTCACAATTGGCTGAGCCCAAAATATTGGCAAGAAATGTAAGGAACTCCAAAACAAAACAAACAAACAAAACCCCAAACCTACTAAGTTCTTAAATATAAGGTGACCAACCATCCTCCTTTTGGGAGGAGGTGTGATGTGTGTGATGTGACGTATTTGTGTGATGTGTGATCACATCACACAATCACACGTATCACACATGTATTTGTGTGATGTGTACGTCACATCACATGTGTGATGTGACGTATTTGCATTTGACATGACGATTCATCAAGGCTCGGTAGAGTGCAGTGAGATGCAATTATGAGACGTATGCGCTCCACACAGAAGAACTGTTTTGAGAGAGTGTGCCGCGCACAAGTGACTTTGTTTTCCTTCTTCAATTTATTTGTGTCTTCCTTTTCATTGTAAAAAAGTTGCTCACCTTATTAAATAGCAATTTTAAATGTTCTGGAAAATCTTAAGAGCAACTAGTCTTTCTTCTCTCTTGTATCTTTCCTACCATGATAAGGAGCAAGAAATTGAGATTTATATTTTTAAAGACTTTTACTTGTATATCATGGGTCATCTATTTTTCTTCATCTAAATGCATATACTCCATTATTCCCTCAATTTATGTGAATATTCCTCCTGTGATAATTAACTTCCTACCTACCTATCACTTAAGCATCAATGATGTGATGGACATGTGTGAAACTGCCACACAGTGTGATGAAGAGTCTAAAATGGATGGCAATATAAATCTTTTAAATAAATGAATAAATCAAAATAAACGGCTTTTTTTTACATCCAAATGTTTTTTTGTTGCCAGCTTCCACTGATATTCTTTCTCTCTGTGCTGTTTTTCATCGTTATGCTTTTTTCTCTTAAATCAGTGGTTTTATATACTCTTCTGTATCAATGTTTTAATGGATGCCACTAATCAGGAATAGTGTAACGGTAGGTTTTCTGCATTGAAGTTAATTCAGTGAAGAATTTAAAGAGAGAATCGCTGCAAGAAAAATAGTCTTGGCCAAATCCATCCAACATCAATCATCACTTAAAAGCAGATCTCCAATTCACTATTTTTTTTATTTTCATGCACAACCCTCATAAAATAATTAACTGCCCCAAATCTCATCAGCTTCAAACTGACACTCTGCCTAGAGATCACCATAATTGTTTATGGCATAAGCTCTTATTGGATTAGAATCACCTTCATTAAATGCAAGAAATAGACTCTAGTAAATCTTAATGGCTTAATCTCAGATGCCGGTAAAACTTTAAATCATCATCATCAACATTATCCTCATCATCTTCATCATATCATCATCAATTTCCTTTCCTTGCCTACATCTTTACCTTAATCCAGCTCATTTAAACAGAACAATTGGAATTTCATTTCAGAATTCTGAGCTGCAGGGGGGGGGGGGGGGATGGAAAATAAAACTCTATACAACAACTGCTGCAACCCACATTATAGATTGTTACACAAGGGGAGTGGAGATGTTAATTAACAGTTGCATTCTATGTCCATATGTGTCCCAAATACAAATTTATTCATTAAGTATATTGCTATAGAATCTTGCAGTGAAGCATATGTTACAAGAAAATGTTATGACCTGAAAGTTAACAGATTTGTTACAGGCCAATAGTTACCTATAGAAGAGTTGACATCACAAATTTTCTAATCTTGGCTTCTCTTCAAACACTAACCTAGCTGCCAAAAATAATTAATAGTCCTCTGAATGGAACACAGTGACCCAACAATATGTTTTTTTATCCTGACTGGTGGTGATTTTCTAAGATCATCAGGAAATATCTTAACATTTCTACAGTTTGAAGTATACAGGTGAAACTTGAAAAATTAGAATATCGTGCAAAAGTTCATTTATTTCAGTAATGCAACTTAAAAGGTGAAATGAAATACTCATTACATGCAAAGCAAAATAGTTGAAGCATGATTTGTCATAATTGCGATGATTATGGCTTACAGTTCATGAAAACCCCAAATCCACAATCTCAGAAAATTAGAATATTACATGCAATCAATAAAACGAGGATAGTACATAGAACAATATCAGACCTCTGAAAAGTATAAGCGTGCATATGTACTCAGGACTTGGTTTGAGCCCCTTTTTCAGCAATTACTGCCTCAATGCAGCGTGGCATGGAAGCTGTCAGTCTGTGGCACTGCTGAGGTGTTATGGAAGAGGAGGATGCTTCAATAGTGGCCTTCAGCTCTTCTGCATTGTTTGGTCTCATGTCTCTCATCTTTCTCTTGGCAGTGCCCCATAGCTTATCTATGGGGTTCAGGTTAGGCGAGTTTGCTGACCAATCAAGAGCAGTAATCCCATGGTCATTGAACCAGGTTTTAGTGCTTTTGGTAGTGTGAGCAGGTGCCAAGTCCTACTGGAAAATAAAGTCAGCATCCCCATACAGCTCATCTGTGAAAGGAAGCATGAAGTGCTCCAAAATCTCCTGGTAGATGGCTGTGTTGATCCTAGACTTAATGAAGCACAGTGGACCAACACCAACAGATGACATGGCTCCCCAAATCAACACAGACTGTGGAAACTTCACATTGGACTTCAAGCATCTTGCAGTGTGGGCCTCTCCATTTTTCCTCCAGACTCTGGGTCCTTGGTTTCCAAATGAGATGCAAAAGTTGCTCTCATCAGAAAAGAGGACTTTGGACCATTGAGCAACAGACCAGTTTTGTTGTTCTTTAGCCCAGGTAAGATGCTTCTGAGATTGTTTGTTGTTCAGGAGCGGCTTGACAAGAGAAATACGACATTTGAAGCCCATGTCCAGGATCCATCTGTGTGTGGTGGCTGTTGATGCACTGACTTCAGCCTCAGTCCACTCCTTGTGAAAGTCCCCAACACTTTTGAATGGCCTTTTTCTGACAATCCTCTCCAGGCTGCGGTCATCCCTGCTGCTTGTGTTATGGCTTTATTAGCTGATTACAGTGGGACACTTTGAGCCCAGAATATCGAACCTTTTCACAATATTCTAATTTTCTTAGATTGTGGATTTGGGGTTTTCATGAGCTGTAAGCCATAATCATCACAATTATGGCAAATCACGGCTTGAACTATCTTGCTTTGCATGTAATGAGTGTATCTCATATATTAGTTTCACCTTTTAAGTTGCATTATTGAAATAAATAAACTTTTGCACAATATTCTAATTTTTCAAGTGTCACCTGTATGTATTTTTAAGAAGAAAACTGAAAAACTACCCCTTAATCGAAGAACAGCAATTTAAATGACTCACATTATTCAAAAACTAGAAGTGGGATGTTTTCTGAGATTTTATATGTTGCATATGGCAATGGATGAGACCTCTGATCCTACTTGAACTGTGTTATAGAAATCTATGTATATAATATACAGCCTCTTACAGGCCACATCTTTCAAAAAGATAGGGTGACAGTAATTTTCCATCCTCTCTTGTTAAGTGCTGCTTTATCCATTTACAATGCAAGCAGGTCCATTGATGGACAGGCATCATTAAAAATTATGAACAAGTCACAAGCACAGTGCACATCTCACATTCTTTCTGTTCAATCTCCCACTTGGGCCACAGGCACTGGAGCAAAACTATGCCACCTTTGCATATCAAGCAAGGATTAGAAAGGAAAATATTTCCTATTTGAATTTCATTTCAGTGCTTTACAAAACACAGGCTGAAAAAAGTATTATTCAGCTGGCGCCATAAATCAAGCAACCATAAATTACAATTTCAGGATAAATATCTACTCTATTTTCATTCTAAAAAGGTACTAGGATTCTAACCCAGTGCTGTGCTCAAGAACACTTCCAGCCTGAAATCACAAATAGTTTATTGATCAATGCAACCTCTTTGATGAACTTTAAGAAGGCATATTATTATGTCAGCTCAGAAACCTTAAACTACATGCATCTGTGAACTATTATTCAGGCAATGGAAACGTTATGCTAGCAGTTATAAGGATGAAAGAGTCACATTCAGAGATACCTTCATAAATATCAACAGATATTTAATTCCTGCCAATCTTTTCTCACAGAACAATTAGCTGTAAACTCATGAAAACTTTAGGAAAATGTTTTCCCAAACTTTTTTCCCCAGGTATACCTACCATTGCCCTCTAATATTTAATTAGTTGCCTATAACAAACAACAAATAATCTGCAGGTATTTGCGCATGTTTAAATGCACATGATACTCTACTGTTTCTCAACCTTTTTTCGCTTGGGTTTCCTTCTGACCTGTTTTTCTCCTGTGGGACCCCTGTCCAGGTCCCATTACTCAATATGAACATGGGACAGGAATTGTGTTTTTGGGCATCCATGGGACAGAATTTGCAATGTAATGGAACTGGTGGTGTAGAACCTTAGGACAAATGAAAGAGGAATGCTGCTGAACTGATCACATAAGTTCTCAAAAATATTTGGCCGCTGGTGGGAATAGCATGTTTGATTTGATCCATAAAATCCATCACAGTTTTAGCTGCTTATCTGCAGCATTCCCTGTCTTCTATCTTGCCCGTTTTGATCTATGATGGAATGAGGGAAGAATGATAACAGATTTTTTGCAATTTATTTATTATATTAATTTATCGTGCAATTTTGTAGTGTTGCTTGGATTGGAGGGATTATAATAGGAAAATGAAGTAAAGAGAGTATTAAAGTAGAAATGGAGAGTTTGTATCTTAGAGCTGAACTGGAACGGGATGATCTTGCTACGGAAATTTATATTCTTGTCATGTCAAGTACAAACAACAAAACGAAAAGTTTTTTCTCATCCAGAGGAATTTAAGGTGCAGCACTTATGGTATAAAACCTACCCTTACCATGTTCCCCCCACATTATCCTTGGGAATAGAATCTAAAAATTTCTGCCATGCCCACTCTGAAGATGTTTGATCTCCATCCTGGTCCTCTGCAGCCCACAGGAATGATGCAACAAAAAAATCTACTGGTAGCCAAGAAAGAAAATACTTCATATTTGGTTTTGTGAGCCACCCAGAGGCAGTGCCTAAATCCATTAAATGAATAAATAATTGCAGCAGCATAAGAAATCCCTCTGGCTTGCCTAAAATAAACTGCTAAAATGAGGAAAAACCTGAGTTACCCAGGAACAGAAGGACTGTTCTATTGTAATATGCAAAACAAATTCCTAAGATCAAAACTCTCTAATTTTAAGTGTGCATCTTTTGCATCAACACTTCACTGGCAGATTCCAGGGTTCTTGTCAAAACAGTGTAAACCCCTCAAACCTAAAATCTGCCCACAACTCTTAGAAAACACGTGCCCAAATCCACATAGTACTTATTTGTGATATTTCTTTTAGACCTCAAGGTGTTAAATACGTTTACATAGCTGCTAATGAACTTACTTTGAAATATCTTTTCTGTCTCGTTGCCATGGAAATTCCACATTTCCTATTGCTGCCCGGTAACTGTACACTCCCAAGAGTCCAAGTGCCATTGCTATTTTCGAAACCAAAGAACATCTTTGATGAACAAGGATAAAGATCATAACTAGTGACACTGATGCCAGAAGAGAAAGTTCAGCTTTATGTTCGGAGCTGTAAAATCAACAACAAATTCAATTAGACTTTTTTTTATAAGATTCACTTGCAAATTTCTCCCTCTCTTTTTTCGAACAAGCTTCACTTCATTCATCAATCAGAAAACCATCACTTTTCTCACCACATCAGTTTTTTGTAAACTCTTTATATAGCATTTATTCAGCATCAAAATATCAGACATTTTACAACTTTACACAAGGCATCAAATAATTTTCTGTGTTACCACTCTAGAGCCTTCATATCCTTTGTAAAGACCTTTAACTGAATGGTGCAATGATTTCATTTCATTTGTTTTTTGCAGAGGTCTTTCAAGCTTCTCATTTCCAGTGAGCATTTTCCATTTTGCTTTTGACTGTCAGAAGCCTAAGGAGTCTAGAATATTTTCTTTCAAAAGAATTGGAATCCAAGTCTTCCAGGTAAGGCTTCTCCATCCATCCATTTGCTCATAATAATAAAATTGGCTTGGGGCCATCTTCATTCAGGTTAATTGGATGCTAAGTACAGGAAACCATCTCACTTGTGGCCACACTTGTTGAATTCTCCCAAGTATATACAGTGCTGTTTTAGGTGCTAGGCAAAGCTTAAATAAATTTGAAGTCACTGATATATTTTTATAAATCACTACGTGGTGGCACAGTGGTTAGACTGCAATACTGCTGGCTAACTCATTGCTCACTCCAGGAGTTTGGTTCTGAGCGGCTCAAGGTTGACTCAGCCTTCCATCCTTCTGAGGTTGGTAAAATGTGGACCCAAATTGTCAGGGGCAATATGCTGACTCTGTAAAGTGCTTAGAGCGGGCTGTAAAGTCCTGTGAAGCAATATGTAAGTCTAAGCAGTACTGCTATTTCTGCAAGCAAATCTGACTTGTTCTTGTTAGGGATAACATTGTTCACCCTAACTGTTTTAGGTGAAATACTAACTATGAATCATAGTTAATGTATGCAGCTTTAAATGTAAAATGGCAATTGTGGGTGTGGTTATGAAAACCACATAAAAGTAGCAAGGCTACAGCTTGCTCTCTCTCTCTCTGGCTTTGATGATCCATGATTACTGCTTGGAAGCAAGACTGCATTGCTCGAACGGGAGAGACAACAACAGACTGATTTATGTGAACTGACAATAGGATATTCTACATGGACTTTGCTAACTGAATATCCCTGAATGGACTGACTACATGGTAAATGAATAATGGACTGTTTTTGACTATGCTATAAACTTATACTGGAATAAAATATATTCTTGATAGCACAAGCGTATCTGTTATTTTTACTGTATGTTAATAAACATACAAGCTTAGCTCACTCATTTATCTGTGTGCCTATCTTACTAACGCTGCACATTCTGTTTAGCTTGCCTACCTAACCCTGGTTGGGGAACCCAGGCTTAACAGTTCTCCATTGGTTTACACTTGTTGTAATAATCACTTTTATAATTCTGGAAAAAAAATACACACTCTTTCCCATTCTAGAAAAAAAAAATAAAGAGGAAATTGGCACAAAAATCTTTTAGCCTAAGTAGATCAATAATATGGAATCAATTGCATCATGTAAAGGATTATGGGGCATATTGTAGGATACATAATGCCCAGACTCTTTATACCATGCTACTGTGGTCTAGTAAAACACCTAAAGGCGTGGTTACAAGTTCAGGTCGGTGAAGAAGGCTCATAAAAGGCAGGGAATTGTCTTTCAAGAAACTTTTCTCACCTTCTTGATCTCACTGAGGAACTCCTGGCAAAGGGAAAATACCATGGCATTCTAAGTGGTAACTATGTTGATCTGGAAGAGCACTCTAGAAATAATTTCCCTAAAAACCTTAAGATAAAAATTTAGTGTAAAAAGGGGGAATATCCTTCTATCTTTAAAACTGATCCTTGGGATCAGAAAAAGATTTTCTACTGATACTGAGACCAGAAAAAGGGGGCCCAGTAGTACTTTTCTTGTCAGACCTTGTCAGAAAATTTAGCAGGTATTTTAGCACCATTCTCCTGAAACCGTTGCATCAATCTTCTCTTCTACATGGCAAGCAGATCATGCAACTTCTTGCCTCTCAGAAAAAAAAAAAACATTGATTACTTTCTTAACAAGCCTAAACCTAACACAATCCTGTATTTTTTCCAGATTCCGCATATAACACAGTCAAGCACAAGCTTAACTTTGCTCTCGGCTTCCAAAAAAATCTCACATTTTACCTTTTTTTGGGTGCTGGTGGTAAGGAGAGTTGTCTGTTTTATAAAACAAAATGCCTTCCAAGGCTTTATAATTGCCAAAAATGTGTGATCAATATCTGACAAAATCTAGGAAGACAATTTCAGCTCCTGGCTCCTTTCAACAAGCATCAGCAGTGCAAACAAAGCAAAACAATGCAAACGGATTATTTAAAATACAGTTTATAAAAAGCAACATAATTTTGTTTTTTGCGTCATAGCAGTTGGGTTGCCTTGGTGCTTGGTTCTCATTTTATTTTTAGCACAGAGCACACACAGCTTTGAGTCATGGGGGTTCTAGCAACACCTCTCCCTCCCCCGCCCCCCCCCCCCCGACACTGCAAGGCCAGCAGGAAACATAGACTTATCTAACCCGTTGGTGGATTTCCACACAGGGCTAGCAGCATACTCAAGGGAGTAAATCATGTTTTCTCTAAAGCACACTATACCACCAGAACAAATGAGCTGCTGAAACATTCTGGTTAAGGAGCTGGAATGTTATGTCACACTTGAACATCTCCGTGGGGAAAAGTCATATAATCAGGTAGAAAGGGAAGCTTTAGCAACAAATGCAAAGATTAATTAGTTCATGTTATTGGACTAAGAAATGAAAAAGTTTTAACTGATCCTGACCCAAACCCCAATTCAACTACTTCTCCTCCACAGAGGTTTTTTTAGCACCTGCTGGTAAAGATAGAAATAGTAGGAAAAGAAAGGAGAGACCAGAATAACCTCATACATTGAGTAAGAAAGCAACTGCCTCTTGGGTTATGCTTCCCTTTGTCTTGCAAAAGAAAAATCTGCTTGCACTTCAGCCTCAGAACAGTTGAAACAGTCTACTAGCCAATCCTTATGGTGATGGGGGCGATGGGTTTGGGTGATGGGTATTTTAGTCTGACCCATATTTAGAAAGCATTCAGTTGGGGAAAGTCCAATTTATTTTAAGTCATTGCTCAGCTGGATGATTATTATCCTCTACTGGTGTTTTTTTTCCCTCCCTTCAGATGCTCAATAACCCAAAACACAGTGCAGGGAAGCAGACAGGGAGGGGAAAAAAACCAGATGCAATATTCATATGTGCAAATCTTGTTCAAGATTTTTGGGCTAAAGCAGAATTTGCCAAATAAATAAATAAATCCTACTTTTTTTATTTAAGAAACAAGGGAATAAATATACCAAAGCACAGTATAATTAATACACATTGAAAATGATTTTAAAAAAGAAACTTATAACCAGAGAATTAAAAACTCTCCTAGCCAGATCTTGTAGTTAAAATTATTAATAGTTTCAAGTTGTGCTTTCTCTTCCCACTTACTTGAAAGATTTCTACTGTTTGCTGTAGGAACTGGGATTTTTTTGTTAAATCATTATAATGTATCATTGATAGATTCATACATGGGTAAGATATATGATAACTAGATAACCAGATGATTGATATATAAAGATAGATAATAGATATAGATATTGATATTCATAGTTAATTGATAGCAATAGGAACTACTGATATTTTTGTTAAATCATTATAATGTATCCTAGGTAGATAGATAAATAGATAGACAGATAGACAGATATAGAGATATAGAGAAATTATATAGATATTGATTGATATTCATAGATGATTGATAGCTATAGGAATTACTGTTTTTTTTGTTAAATTGTTATGTGTTATTGATAGATTCATAGATGGATAGATGGATTGATGGAGAGATGGACAAACAGACACCTTGCTGCTGAAACCTAAAGGCATGGGAGAATTCTAATATGAGAAAAAAACCTGCCTAACCTCTGGTGAAATGAGATTCCATAACCAAAGCAGCACAACTAAGAAAGTCTTTTCCCATATCACTCCACTGGTGGCATACAGAGAAAAGCCCCTCAGTATATCTGTTATTTATCAAATTTATATGGCCACCCACCTCACAAAAAAGGGACTCTGGGCCATATATAACAGGGCTAAAATTCAATTAATATATACTATATATAAAACACAATTATTATGATTAAAAACATTTTATAATGTTTAAAAACGCAAAGGGTAAAAGAGACCAAATATTAGGCAAGGAGCAGATATCAATAGCAAGGGAACCTCTTCCGTATCTCACTAGTGCTCCTCTGGGGTCCTCAGGTCTGATGGGACAATTGTTTTATCGGGGACTTTGTACTTATGTACAAGACCTTAAGCAATCTAAATAACAAAAACTCAAATAGGTACCTTGTCAGCCAATGTCCAAAATCTGGCCTATGGGCCCACTGGATTCCAGTTTGATTCAACGAACGGAGCACTCTACAGATGATAAGGATGAGCCACGGAGTCGCTAAGGCCATCCACTTCTCAAAGGTATTCACGCTTACCGGATCGTCCCCTCTGCCCATCTTCAGCTCATCCTCTGTTATTTTAACATCACTTCTGAAGTGGGAAGGAGTTTCTTTCATTTCTTCTGCCTTTGCCTTGTCTGTGGTGGGGATCTGCAGATCACCATCCTTGGTCAAGAAATAGTGCCTGCAGATTTCTTGGCAGAGGGCAAGGCAAAGGGTATTGATCAAGAAGTACCAGGTTTGGTGTTCTTCTTCAATAAAGCTGCTGGCACCCAGACTTGAAATATGGCCAATGGTGCCTGCCAGGATCAGCACATCTAATTCAGACCAGCTAGAAGGAGCAGCAGCTGGATTCTGCAAAAAGAGAGGGAAAATATACAGTGTGTGTGTGTGTGTGTGTGTATACATACATACATACATACATACATACATACATACATATATATTTGTTTTTTTAAGTTTTCGCGGGTACTTACATGAATGCAGTTCAGCTTCCTTCGGGTATTATCCCACGTCATTGTAGTGCTTTTAAAGTTGTAGCAACGTTTCAGCAGAATCTCATCTGCCATCATCAGGCTTCTGTATTGAGTTTGTATGTGGGTCAGAGTCTCACAGCCGTTGGTTTTAAATTTGAGGCTAGCCTATTGTTGTGCCAGAATGTTTTTTTCTACATCCTGATTGGTTGGGAGTCTTGGTCTGTGTTTATTGGACTTGGAGTTTGTTTGATTGGTGTTTCTGGTTTCTTCTGTCTGTTTTGTGGCTTTGATTGGCTGGCAACACTCTGTTCCTGTGTTGGAGACTTTCAGTGCAGCTTGGCTTCGCGTGAAAGGACGGCTATTATCTATTAGGAAGCTAGGTTTCATCTGGGTGCCTGGTTGGGGTGTGTTTGAGCTGGAGGTATCAGAGGGAGTCTGTTTGTGCCCAGGTGTTTTCCTGGCTTGTGGTGTGGAGATCTTTCTATTTTAGAGTGCAGGCTTCCAAATGATTGACAGTCTGGTGGAATCATCTCTTCTATTCATGCTTTCAGGTCTTTTTTCAATCTCTATGGCTTCTCTGATGATTCTGTGGCTGGAGTTTTCTATAGTGGCTAGGGTTTTAGTGCCATTGAAGTTGATGTTGTGACCTGTGGTTTTAATGTGTTGGACTAGTGAGGAGGTGTGTTCCAGCATTTTTACTGCATTTTTGTGTTCATCCAGGCAGGTACTTCTTCTTCTATTGGTCTGTCCAATGTATGTGGCTGGGCATGATGCACAGGGAACTTCGTATATGCCTTGGTTTCCCAGGTCAATTTTGTCTTTGGGGTTTTTAAGGATGGCTGCTATTTTTTTGTCTGTTTTGAAGGCAGTCTTGATGTGATGCCTGTGTAGTATCTTACTGATTTTGTCTGTAGTACCTCTTATGTAGGGCAGGACAGCTGTTCCATAGGTCTGTTGATCTTCTAGGTCTCTGTTATGTGTTGGTGTGTTTTTGTGGATCAAGCTGGTGATTTTGTTTTTGTGGAAGCCGTTGGCTGTCAATACTTTAGTCAGGGTGCATAGTTCAGTCTTTATATGTGTCTCGTCTGCCAGGCGTTTGGTTCTGGCAATTAGTGTTTTGGCCACGGAACTTATCTGTGCTGGGTGGTGGTGGGATTGGCTGTTGAGGTAGCGGTTGGTGTGTGTTTTCTTCTGGTATACGGTGTGTCCTAGTGTGCCATCTGTTCTTTTGTAGATTAGTACATCTAGGAATGGTAGTTGTTTGTTTATTTCCGTTTCCATGGTGAACTTGATTTTGGGGGGTGTGCTGTTTAGGTGTGTTAGGAAATTGTTTAGGTTTTCTTTTCCATGGGGCCAAATCACAAATGTGTCATCGATGTATCTGAGCCACAGTTTGGGTTTGTGGGTGGCATGAGCCAGGGCTCTGGATTCCAATTCTTCCATGAACAGGTTTGCAATGACGGGTGACAGTGGTGATCCCATAGGGGCTCCTTCAATTTGCTTGTATCTTTGTCCTTTGTATATGAAATATGTGTTGGTTAAGCAGTGTTCTGTTAGTTCCATGAGGTGTTTAGCTGGTTGGTATTTATTTTTGATGATTTCAAGAGTTTCTTTTAATCGGGACTAGAGTGAATAGTGAAACCACATCAAAACTTACAAGCAGATCTTCTTGTTCCATGTGTAGATCTTTGATCATTTCTAAGAAGTGGTATGAGTTTTGTACATATGAAGCTGCGGTTTCAGCATGGGACTGTAATTGTTTTGCTAAGTGTTTAGCTAGGTTTTGTAATGGTGCTCCTTTGGAGCTGACTATGGGTCTGAGAGGTATGCCTTCTTTGTGTATTTTTACACAATTAGATGAAACCTAGCTTCCTAATAGATAATAGCCGTCCTTTCACGCAAAGCCAAGCTGCACTGAAAGCCTCCAACACAGGAACAGAGTGTTGCCAGCCAATCAAAGCACAAAACAGACAGAAGAAACCAGAAACACCAATCAAACAAGCTCCAAGTCCAATAAACACAGACCAAGACTCCCAACCAATCAGGATGTAGAAAAAAACATCCCGGCACAACAATAGGCTAGCCTCAAATTTAAAACCAACGGCTGTAAGACTCTGACCCACATACAAACTCAATACAGAAGCCTGATGATGGCAGATGAGTTTCTGCTGAAACGTTGCTACAACTTTAAAAGCACTACAATGACGTGGGATAATACCCGAAGGAAGCTGAACTGCATTCATGTAAGTACCCGCGAAAACTTAAAAAAACAAATATCTGACCTCTACGGGGAGGAAATAAATAGCCAGATCAAAAACTATGAGAAGCTGGAAATTAAAAGAGCAGGAATATTATGTGACCTGAAATTCCTACGCAGCTGCAGAGACAACAATGCAACACCAACCTGCTTCATATTAACATTTCATCACAGCACAGCAGCTACTAAACGTATCCTGAAAAGAACAGAAATGGCTCTACTCAGGAACGAAGTTCACAGTAAGAGATTCCAATTGGATCAGTTAAACAAAGATTTGCTAGCACTGCTCCTAGAATTGAGCAGCAAAATCCACCCGCTACTTTAAGATAAGATAAAACAACTTACAACTTGGAGAGCTGAAACTGAAATCATTTACAAAAATGAAAAACTCTTAAAGAAACGAATGAAATTAGAACATGACAAGAAAACCCCCAACAATTCACAACATCTGAAACAATTAGTATATAAGGTTTCCAACAGAGAACTCACCAAAACAGAAACAGATGTCCTAAACAAAGGATTCAATTGTGCCATAGCACCCCAAAAAATCCCCACAGAATCCATCATATGTGCAGTAGAATCCAGCCTAACCAAATTAAATACAGATGAAGCTGACAGAATAAGACACCAGGTTACAAAAATCTTATGCACAAGCAAACCACCAAAAAGCAACTTGCAAAAAGATGAATTCAGAGCGCTACAAACCCTGAAAAATGATAACAGCACAATAATACTCCCAGCAGACAAAGGGAATGCCACAGTAGTAATGGATAGAAAAGATTACGAAACAAAATTGACAGACCTTCTCCAAGATTCCACATACAAACCTATAAACACAGACCCAACCACATATCTGGAAAAATTAACCAAGAAGAAAATTATAACCAGCCACATAAGCAAAGAAATCCAACAGACGATCATCCCAAGAGAAAAATCTTCTAGATGTCCCAAATTATATGGCCTCCCAAAAATACACAAAGAAGGCATACCTCTCAGACCCATAGTCAGCTCCAAAGGAGCACCATTACAAAACCTAGCTAAACACTTTGCAAAACAACAACAGCCCCATGCTGAAACCGCAGCTTCATATGTACAAAACTCATACCACTTCTTAGAAATGATCAAAGATCTACACGTGGAACAAGAAGATCTGCTTGTAACTTTCGACGTGGTTTCACTATTCACTCAAGTCCCAATAAAAGAAACTCTTGAAATCATCAAAAATAAATACCAACCAGCTAAACACCTCATGGAACTAACAGAACACTGCTTAACCAACACATATTTCATATACAAAGGACAAATATACAAATCACCAGCTTGATCCACAAAAACACACCAACACATAACAGAGACCTAGAAGATCAACAGACCTATGGAACAGCTGTCCTGCCCTACATAAGAGGTACTACAGACAAAATCAGTAAGATACTACACAGGCATCACATCAAGACTGCCTTCAAAACAGACAAAAAAATAGCAGCCATCCTGAAAAACCCCAAAGACAAAATTGACCTGGAAAACCAAAGCATATACGAAGTTCCCTGTGCATCATGCCCAGCCACATACATTGGACAGAACAACAGAAGAAGAACCCGCCTGGATGAACACAAAAATGCAGTAAAAAAGCTGGAACACACCTCCTCACTAGTCCAACACATTAAAACCACAGGTCACAACATCAACTTCAATGGCACTAAAACCCTAGCCACTATAAAAAACTCCAGCCACAGAATCATCAGAGAAGCTATAGAGATTGAAAAAAGACCTGAAAGCATGAATAGAAGAGATGATTCCACCAGACTGTCAATCATTCGGAAGCCTGCACTCTCAAATAGAAAGATCTCCACACCACAAGCCAGGCAAACACCTGGGCACAAACAGACTCCCTCTGATACCTCCAGCTCAAACACCCCCTCACCAGGCACCCAGATGAAACCTAGCTTCCTAATAGATAATAGCCATCCTTTCACACGAAGCCAAGCTGCACTGAAAGCCTCCAACACAGGAACACAGTGTTGCCAGCCAATCAAAGCCACAAAACAGACAGAAGAAACCAGAAACACCAATCAAACAAACTCTGAGTCCAATAAACACAGACCACGACTCCCAACCAATCAGGATGTAGAAAAAAAACATCCTGCCACAATAATAGGCGAGCCTTAAATTTAACACCAACGGCTGTGAGACCCTGACCCACATACAAACTCAATACAGAAGCCTGATGATGGCAGATGAGATTCTGCTGAAACGTTGCTACAACTTTAAAAGCACTACAATGACGTGGGATAATATATATGTGTGTGTGTGTGTGTGTGTGTGTGTGTGTGTGTGTGTGTGTGTGTGTGCTGTTCAGCTTCCTTCGGGTATTATCCCACGTCATTGTAGTGCTTTTAAAGTTGTAGCAACGTTTCAGCAGAATCTCATCTGCCATCATCATCATCAGGCTTCTGTATTGAGTATTCAGTTTGTACAGCGCGCACACACACACACACATATATATATATATGGGGTTTTTTTAAATTTTCGCGGGTACTTACATGTGTGCTGTTCGGCTTCCTTCAGGTATTACCCCACGTTATTGGAGTTGTGCTTTTAAAGTGTGGCAACGTTTCAGCAGAATCTCATCTGCCATCATCAGGCTTCTGTTGATGATGATGATGATGATGGCAGATGAGATTCTGCTGAAACGTTGTTACAACTTTAAAAGCACACCTCCAATGACGTGGGATAATACCCGAAGGAAACCGAACAGAGTGCGCGCGCGCACACACACACATATATATATATATCTTGGGGATATAATTTGGAAGAATCCAACACATCATTAGAATTGGCAGCATAGAGTTGCTTCTTTGGTGTCAACTGTACTTTTGTTATATTTTATGTTAACTCTTCTTCAGTCCTGATCTAAAGCAAGGTTAATTCAACTTTGCTGTCAACACTGTTAATTGTGCCACTGAAACTACAGCACATTATTTTTCAAGGGCCGTGATGCAGCTTCCTGCAACGACTGATGAAACATTTGTAAGGTAGATTAGTTTCACATCAGAATAAGAAACAAATCACATGAAAATGAAAAGAGCAAAATTTAGCAATCAGAACATTCTAAAGATAAGTCAGGATCTCTTCTTGCCTGTTCCCTTTCCAATATGGTTGACTGTTTGAGGAAAAAAATACATCTTTCCCATGGAGGGATGGGGTACGCTACTGAAATTGGATAACCAAGTGGACATTACACAGGTGCTTTTTCAAAAGGCAACTGGACTTTCTTGGGGTTTTTTTCTTTGAAAATGTTTCTCTTCTCATTCAAGAAGCTTCTTCAGCTCTAAAGAAGAACAGAAGAAGCTTCTTGGATGCCAAGCAAAACATTTTCAAAGAAAAAAAACAAGAAAGTCCAGTTGTCTTTTGGAAAAGCACTTCTGGGACAATAATGACCTGGATGATTGAAAATCACCATAGAAAACAAAACTGGATATTTTTATTGCACAATTTTTGTTTGAGGTTGGGTATTTGTGGATATCTTAAGGCTAAAAGAAAAATATTTCCATTTCCACTCTTAACCACAAGTCCCCAAAAGGAGCAAAACAATAGGCTAAAAATTCTCAGCCCCTTCAAATACCATTACCATATCCTTAGAAAGCTAGGACTAGCCTCAACTCCCACCCCAGGAGATGTTGATGACCTTGACGAAGATTAACAACAATCATTAAAAAAAAAATCGTGATGTGCAGGTTATTATCTTGTCCCTCCTGAAACTGTGGCTTTATTTAAACAAAAGTGTTGTGCAAGGTTGCCATAAAAAATAGACATTTTATATGCTAATCACCCAAGACTAGAGCATTGGACACACTGATTTAAAGAAAGCTAATCCCTTCAAAAAAAAACCTTGGCGCACCATCTTCAAACTGAAATACACTTTGTTGTACAAAAAACATGACAACTCAGGTAAAAGGCAATCAAGTAAAGGAAAAATGTAATCAAGTAAGTTACAAGCAATGGCATCTGAGGAATAATATGTTTCAAACTATAAAGATAATCAGAAATGATCCAGAAAGAGTATTTTGTCACTTCAAACATCAGCATTATTCCACAGAAAATCAGGCAGCTCATTTCAAGAAGATTTAATTATATCAAAGCACCTTGATGTAGATATTAAAAATAGAAGGTTTGGAGGATAAACCCAGAGGCATTAAGCTACAATCAATTACACAAAGATCTCTTATGTGTACACAAATTGAAAGAAAAAAAGGACAAGTACAAAAAATGGAAAGAAGGACATACAACAAAGGCAGAATATCAGCAGATAGCCAGAATCTGCAAAGACGAAGTCAGGATAGCAAAGGCTCACAACGAACAAAGACTTGCAACAAAAGTCAAAGATAATAAAAAAAGTTTCTTCCAACATATAAATAACAAGAAAAAAATCAAGGAAACAGCAAGTCCACTAAAGAGAGAAGATGGCAAGGAAGCAACAGGCAACAGAGAGAAAGCAGAACTGCTGAACTCATTCTTTGCATCGGTCTTCATGCAAAAAGAAACTATAGCTCAACCCACCAAAAACACAACAGACAGACCAGAAATAAAAGTTAAAATAAGCAAAAAAAATAGTAAGAGAAGACCTGTCTGATCTTGATGAAAACAAATCACTGGGGCCTGATGGATTACATCCCAGAGTTTCAAAGGAGATGGCAGAGGTCATCTCAGAACCGCTGCACCATATCTTTCAAAAATCCTGGAGCACTGGGGATCTACTAGAGGACTGGAAAAGAGGTGATGTGGTTCCCACCTTCAAAAAAGGAAAAGAAAAAACAGACCCAGGAAACTATAGACCAATCAGCCTAACATCAATACCCGGGAAGATGCTGGAAAAGATAATAAAAAAAAACCAGATCAGCCAACATTTAGAAATAAGTAAAGTAATAACTAGCAGTCAGCATGGGTTTGTTAAAAACAGATCATGCCAAACCTATCTTATTTCATTCTTCAACGCAGTGACTAAATTAGTAGACCAGCAAAATACTGTGGACATAATATATTTAGATTTCAGCAAGGCATTCGATAAAGTAGACCACAACCTACTTCTTAGTAAACTAGAAAAAAGTGGAATAGATAGCAACACCACGAGATGGATTCGCAACTGGCTGGCAAACCATATTCAATGAGTAGTCCTGAATGGGTCTAAGTCTATGTGGAGGGAAGTAAGCAGTGGGGTGCCACAAGGTTCCGTCTTGGGCCTAGTACTCTCCAATATCTTCATTAACAACTTAGATGAGGGAATAGAAGGGGAACTTACCAAATTTGCAGATGATACTAAGCTGGCAGGAATAGCTAACACCCAAGAAGATAGGCTCAAGATCCAAATGGATCTTGACAGACTAGAACACTGGGCCATATCTAATAAAATGAAATTCAATATAGCAAAAAGTCAAGTCCTACATTTAGGCAAGAAAAACCCAAAATACACATATAGACTGGGTGAAACCAGGCTCAACAGCAGTAACTGTGAGAGGGATCTTGGAGTCTTAGTGGACAACCAGCTAAATGTGAGCCAGCAGTGTGCAGCAGCCGCCAAAAAAGCTAATGCAATCCTAAATTGTATTAACAGAGGGATACAGTCAAGATCAAGGAAAGTACTAACACCACTCTATAAAGCCTTGGTAAGACCACACCTAGAGTACTGCATCCAGTTTTGGTCACCACATTATAAAAAAGATATTGAGACTCTAGAAAAAGTAGAGAGAAGAGCAACCAGGATGATTAGGGGACTGGAGGCTGAAACATACAACGAGGAACTGGGCTTGGCTAGTCTAGTAAAGAGAAGGACCAGGGGAGACATGATAGCGGTCTTCCAATATTTGAGGGGCTGCTACAGGGAGGAAGGGGTCAAGCTATTTTCTAAAGCTCCTGAAGGCCAGACAAGGAATAATGGATGGAAACTGAACAAGGAGAGATTTAACCTGGAAATAAGGACAAACTTTCTGACAGTGAGAACAATCAACCAATGGAACAGCTTGCCCTCGGAAGTTGTGGGAGCGTCATCACTTGAGACTTTCATGAAGAGATTGGACTCCCATTTGTCAGAAATGGTGTAGGGTTTTGTCAGCCTTCAAGATCTTCTACTATTGCTTTGCATCTTTCGACTGCCATAAGTAACGGGGGGAAGAAGGGAAAGTCTGGGAAGTGAGCTGGAGGTGGTTAAATTCTTCTGTTGTATAAATGGGAGGAGGGAGCATAAAATAGAGTTAGGTTTCTATTTCTCGCTTAGCTTTCTTTTCTCTGCGCAACTGCAACCCGTTATCAAAATATGCCAAGGTCAACGGACAGAGGCCTCATCATCACCTGAAGATGCCCACATGATCATATTCACAACTTCTAATTGGAAGTGTCATCTGAACTATTGGGGGTGGGAACATTTCCATCACTTTGTATATGTGACTTGCGCGCCTAATTTCTCAGATTCAGAATTCTTTGGTTGCTACCACTTCACTTTCAGTAAAAGACATCTTTTCTCTAAATTAAAGAGTCTAAGTATTTCTTTCCTGGATTTTGAATGGAGCTCCGCCTGACAGGTTTTCCGCTTGGGTGGGGGGTTGGACTAGATGACCTACAAAGTCCCTTCCAACTCTGATTATCTGTATCTGTATCAATCACAACTTGAGTGGCTAAACTGGCATAGGATGAGGCAGCAAGGGGGAAAAAAAGCAAAGCAGGATTTTTTTTCAGCATGTTAAATTTTTCAGCTTTCAATTTCCAAATATTAGGGATGGTCAAAAGTTGTGACATGTCTTGGGGATTGTAAAGATATTTTGGTTACTTTAATATAATTTAGATGTGTTTGGTAAGTAACTACATAAATATCCAAACTTTTTAACATTTTGTTTGTTTTATTTATACAGGTTACACATGAGACAGAAAACAAGTTCCTTATCAAACAACTATTATATGGTGTTAATTCCTATTTGTTATTTGTTGAGATTTTCTGAGGTAACTGAAAAACCTATGGATGAGTTCAGCAAACACACACTCAGTTGTGCCTTTAACATTGGTTGTTTGCAAAATGGCTTCTTTGAGAGCTCTAATGAAGTATCTGAGATGCAGGAATACTTTGATCCTCATCTTAAGATCTGATGTCAAACTCAAACTCAAATTCATTCTTTTGTACGTTTGTCCTATGTAGAATTCATAACAGCACTTCTGGTAGATTGTGACACGTATCACATTCGAGGAACGATATGCGAAGACGCCTCTAATTTTATGCGCAAAGTTGTTAGGCCTATGATAATGCTGTTGATGTAAATGTGGGGGCAGCATAGACATCTTGGTTTGGTTCCCATTTTAGAATCATTGTCTGTTGTTGCTTGTGAGAATCTGCTCCAAATGGAGTGGTAGTCTCTGTTAAAGTACTGGGCTGCCACCCAGTTCTAAGAAAGCACAGTGTCTTTATCTAGTATGTGCTGTAGCTTCTTCATAATGTGTTTTATGATCTGTGGTCTACAAGCGACTATCAATGGTGTTCTTTTGTTCTGTTTCTATGTGTCCTTTAATAGGCGCTTTCTGGAAAGTGGTCTAACTCTGCTTATTTTCTATTGATCTCGTGGATTGGCCATTTAGATTCCTGAATGCCTGGTTTAATTCCATCAGTTGATCATATGGCAGATTTGATTATATGTCTTGAATGGAAGTTGGAAGTATGTAGGTAAACATGGTGATCTGGAGGTAGGGTGGTCTCAGAGCTAACCTCCAAGATGCTGGTTGATCATGTCCCACTGGTACAATGCCTGATGATTCAACAGCCACTGAATCCAGTACCAGTATCTGCTCAGGCCATTGGTGCCAAGAAGCAGGGAAAATATCCCTGGACTGAGAACACTTCAGCAAAGTAAGCACCTCACAAGCAAATGGCAAGCTGCTGACTCTAAAAGCAAAAGCAATGCCTCATTATTGGCAACTGCTGAGTAGAGAAATGCTCTCATGAGATTCATTTCCTTGGGTCCAGATGCTAAAAGTGTCATCAATGAATCCCAGATAAAGGAGGATTTTCAATGGCTAAGAGTTGAGAAAATGTTTTAAGTGACTCATGAAGATACTTGCATATTTATGGAACCACTTGTGTATCCATGGCAGTGCTACTGATTTGCAGGTGTTATTGCCAACAGTGACTAAATTATGGATGAACACCAAGTTGTACAATCTGTGGCAAGGCCTGTTACACTGAGATCACTGCTGGTAATCTTGATGGCTTGAAGCCCACGTTTATTAAGGATGGGAGTATATTGTACCATAACATCTGTTGATATAAATGCAGGGGCAGCAATGATATTGTTAAGAAGATTGCCAATAGATTTCAATCTTCTTAGGAAGCCTCTTGTGCAACCAACAGCATTTGCTGAATAAATTCTCAATACAGAATTCATGAAACCTGATATTCTAAGTCATGATGATTCCAGTGCTTGAGATTGGGAATGGAATTGCATATATGGCATAGCTTGTATATCTTGGGAAGTAGGTACAAGATGCTTAGATGCTCCTGGGGTGTCTCCATGTAGATATAGTCTTCTATCACTGTTCACTCTGGTATAACTGTAGCTATGTCCAACCTATCAATTCTATTGTTATATAGATATATATAGTTTTATATATATATATAGCCTCTGTGGTGCAGTGGTTAGAGTGCAGTACTACAAGCTACTTCTGCAGCCAGCTGCCTACAGTTTGACAGTTCAAATCCCACCAGGCTCAAGGTTGACTCAATCTTCCATCCTTCTGAGGTGGGTAAAATGAGGACCCAAATTGTTGGGGTATGCTGACTCAAATACGCTGACTCTGTAAACTGCTTAAAGAGGGCTGTAAAGCACTATAAATTGGTATTTAAGTCTAAGTGCTATTGCTATACACCCACAACTATCTAGAGCAGGGGTCTTCAAACTTGACAGCTTTATGACTTATGGACTTCAACTCCCAGAATTCCTTCTCCAGTCATATTAGCTTAGGAATTCAGGAAGTTGAACTCCACAAATCTTAAACTAGCCAAGTTTAAAGACCCCTGATCTAGAGAAACCAGGTCAGAATTTCTAATATACCTCAATGCAAGTTTGTTTGCTCATTGCTTGTCAATGAACTTTTGAGGAATGCTGTAAGAGAAATATTATTTAAGATGTCCCCAGAATCAACAAAGCAGAAATCATATATGTATCCTTTCCTGTTGCTTCAAATCTTATTAGCAACTTGTGTCCCCATTTGGAAAACCTTTGCTTTCCCCAAACCTTTTTATGGAAGATCTGGAAGCGATAGCTAAAACTTAATGTTTTCTTCATTGGTGCTTCTAAAGATGGTCCAAATGATCTAAGGAAGATTAGTTGAAGTTTTGATTATATATGGGGCAGGTTTTTATTTATTTAGCATATGGTAAATACATGGACTTATAGTGGTTCAAATGTTAATGTCCAGTCCATCCAGCCATTCAAGGACATGGTGGTGCATGTTGAAAAAAATCAGACATTGGGCCATTGTAAGCTCTTGATGGACATTCGGACACAATGTGATGGATATTTTGTTAAGGGGTATGATGCTAGTTCGCCTCCTCGTGGTGGGATGTATCGGGACTTTTTTCCCCTTTGCTAAACTGAGTGTGGGCATGGCTAGCGCATGATGTATCCAACCCATAGGCCAGGAGTTTCATAGCCCTGGACTAGAGCAATGGCCCTTCGTCAATAAGATGCAATTAAGTGGTGAGAAAACTTAAATTTCTAAACTTAGGCAGGAAAAGCCAAATGCACAGCTAAAGAATAGACTCATCATAATAACTGTGAAAAGAACCTAAGTATCCTAGTGGTAGACAACCACTTAAGCATGAGCCACTAATGTGCTGAAGCTGCCAAAAAGCCAGTGCACTCCTAGGCTGTATCAACACAGGGAGAGCATCAAGATCAAGAGAAGTGATAGTACTACTCTGTATAGCCCACTGGTAGAGCAACAGTTAGAAACTTCATTCAATTCTAGTCGCCACAATACAAAAAAGATGCTGAGCTATAGAATAAGTGCAAAGAAGAGCAAGAAAGATGATAAGAGGTCTCAATTGATCAGTTAAGGGAACTAGGTATGTCTAGTCTAATGAAGAGAAGGATTAGGGGTGACATTTTAGTTGTCTTTTGGTACATGAGGGGGAAGTCACATAGATTAGGGGGTTGACATTCTGTAAAGCACCTGACAACAGAACAAGAAGCAATCGGTAGAAGTTCATTAAAGAGACATCCTACCTGGAACTAAGGAGAAATTTCCTGACAGAGAGCTATTAACCAATGGAATAAATTGCCTTCTAGAACTGTGAGTGCTGCATTGCTGGAGGTTTTCAAGAACAGATTGGACATCCATTTGTCAATGATGGTACAAGGACTCCTGCCTTGGGTTAAAAGACCTCCAAAGTTCCTTCCAGCCCTGTGATTCCATCCCATCCCATCATGCCTCGTCCTGTCCTGTCCTGTCCTGTCCCGTCCCATCCCATCCCCTATTCTATTTCCCTATTCCTATTCCATTTCCTATTCTTATTCCTTGAAGGTAGGTAGGTAGGTAGGTAGGTAGACAAGACAGATGGTAGATGGGGTGCGTGTGTGTGTGTATATGTGTGTGTGTGAGAGAAAGACAGAAAGAGAGAAACAGAGACAGAGAGAGAGAGAGAGAGAAATTGAAATATTGCATGAACTATTGTAAAAACAAAAAGAACCACTCATCTAGTTCAAAGAGAAAAACTATATTACTACTTTTAGAAGTTGTTTGCTCAATTTCACATTCATCTGAAGACTAATTTATATGACAGCGACTTAATTTTCATGCCTTTTCCCACATAGATAAGAACTGGTGAAAAGCAGGCTCGAAATTTAAGACCTTGCATTTCTTTCTCCCTTTTCCTCTTATTACAGTTTTTGTAATATGCTGCTTTTATATGAAATTATCTTCGAGGCAGTTTTCCATAAACCGCTTGTTAAAAACAGTACATTTCAGTTAAACTACAATCTGAAAAATGCCACTTCAAAACTTATTATTTGCTCAATTATAAAATCGGATAACATGGATTAGTGGAGGAAATGGTTTTCATGCAGTGAATCGTTTTTTTTTTTTCTCAAAGATTAAAAGATGCCCCTTGAAGCTCTGTGCAACAGTCTCACCAGCAGCACCCTGAAACTAATCTTCCTGAACAACACACTTAGGCTCCGATAATTTAATCATTAAAATTAACCACATCTTACCCTTTAAGCAGTAAGCCTTCTTAGCTGTAACAAATCAAAATTCAAAATTAGTTAAGTTCAGAATATTTCTAACTTCTGAATGAGGATCGCAACCTCATTCACAAGCAGACATGTCCAGGAAATTGTTAAATATATGCAGGCAAATAAGCAGGATTTGTCAATGCACAAACTCAGCTTAGGATATAAGAACTACCAAATAGGCATCCTGAATTTACAATGTATACTATACATTGTACAGTATCCTTTCAACATACTATACATTTGGGAATGTATCTAGAACTGGGCATTAGCCTTTGAAAGAAGGCAATATAGGTAGTCCTTGACATATGATCACAATTGAGCCCAAAATTTATGTTGCTAAGTGAAACATTTGTTAAGTGAGTTTTTCCCCATTTTTACCACACTTTCTTGCCACACTTATTAAATTAGTAACATGGTTGTTAAGTGACCTGGTTCTCCACTGACTTTGCTTGTCAGAAGGTTGCAAAAGGGGATCACATGACCCCAGGACATTGCAACCGTCATAAATATGAACCAGTTGCCAAGCTGCTGGATTTTGATCATGTAATCAAAGGGGTGCTGCAATGATCATCAGTGTGAAAAATGGTCGTAAGTCACTTTTTTCAGTGCTGTTGTAACTTTGAACTATCACTAAATCATTATCATCTTTTAAGGACCTCATAATCCCTTGTGGGTTTGAGCAAGTGAATGGAGCTAGCGGTGTGCTTTAATGGCCAGATGCCCTTCCTGTCACCAATGTGGAGTTTTGTTCTGCAGATATATTCCCAGTGTGCCCATAGACAGACATATCTGCCTCTACCTAGGATCAACCTCACATACTCCTGATCGTGGGGTGAGAGCTCCACTTCTAGGCCACTGCACCACTCTTTGAACTATCACTAAATGAACTGTTGTAAGTCAAGGACTGCCTATACACATGGCCTTTCCTATATACTAGACTGGACGAATGTTTTGTGTAATTCAGAATGGTCCTTTTGATGTTCTTACTTTAGCAAACTATGCCTCAACAATCAATGCAGCACACCAGATTGTCAAGGAGAAATAAGAACATACTGGAAAAGAATGAGTGAGTTACAAAATGGATACAAGCACGCTTTCAAAACAACCCTTTACATTAAAAAGCTTAAGACTAAGGCCTTACTCAAATAATGAAAGTAACCTTAGAACTTAACTCATCTTTGAATCCTTCCTGAAACCTATACTTTTCACAGAAACAACTTGATATGACATCTTAATATCCAACAACATAATAACTACCGTATATACTCGCATATAAGCCGATTTTAGAACACTTTTTTTTTTCCCCAAATTTGGGGGTCGGCTTATACGCGAATAAATCTGATTTGCTGGAACAGCGACTTAGCGTGGCGGCTTCGTGTGATGAGAGTCTTGGCTCTCATCGCGCGAAGCTGCTGCCCGGCGAAGCCGCTGTCCACCGCTTCCCCGCCTCCCATCGAGTCTCCCGGCTGATTGGCTGTACAAGCCGCTGCCCGGCGAAGCCGATGAGAGTCTTGGCTCTCATCACGCGAAGCCGCTGCCCGACGAAGACGATGAGAGTCTTGGCTCTCATCGCCTTCGCCAGGCAGCGGCTTGTACAGCCAATCAGCTGGGAGACTCAATGGGAGGCAGGAAAGCGGCGGGCAGCGGCTTCGCCAGGCAGCGGTTTCGCGCGATGAGAGCCAAGACTCTCATCGCGCAAAGCCACCACGCTAAGTCGCTGCTCCAGCAAGTCGCTGGAGCAAGTCGCCACGCTAAGTCGCTGCTGCAGCCCTCGCCTGGCCCTTTGCAGCCCTCGCATGGCCCTTTGCAGCCCTCGCCTGGCCCTTAGCAGCCCTTGTCTCAAGTAAAACACATGCGAAGTCGGGCGCCATTTTTCTCCCTGAATGGACGATGAGCCGCAACTTTTGCCCCGCCGCCTTTTCCCTCTGGGCTTCACTTCTGCTGTTCAGGGAAGTCGCGCCCAAAGCCCTGTCCTCCCAGAATATTTCTGACGGTGAGCCTTGACGGTGAGATCAGGGGTTGAACATCATGGTATTTGGAGGTCGGCTTATATGCAATTTTTTGCAAAATTCCTCATTTTGGGACAGTTTTTTAAGGGTCGGCTTATATGCGAGATCGGCTTATATGCGAGTATATACGGTATATCTTCAAGATTATTTTCCCACTTTCTTCAAAGAGGCCAATCATTCTGAGAGATTCAGAAATTGTAGGGAATTCCAAAATAATGTTTGCAACATTACTGGGATTGGGTTCACACAATCATATTAACAGCAAGCCCATTAAATGAAGCAGCTAATTAAAATAAGAGAAATTTAGTTGGAAATTAATTCACAATTGATATCAGTTATTCTGTTTTACCATATCATGTTGTATATAGTATGCCATGATTCGAACACAAACAGTTCAAAATCAATGTGATCAATTGAACACTTGCTTGTTTTTGTAGCAACCTGCCAATCAAATTTGCAAGATGGTTGAAATTTTTTCTTAAACAAAAATTGGAATATGATTATTAAAACTGTTCTATTATTGAGGCTGTAAGTGGGATTGACATTTTTATGCATAATATGCAGGCATCCTATTATACATTAATTAATAAACATGAAGGGTCACAGATTATAGAGGAATCAAGATATAATTCAGCTCAGATTTATAAAATAATTGCAGAGAAAGCCCTGGGTGTTTTTATGTTACATGTATAAATGCCAATTTACATTTCACCAGTGAGAAAGAATGCCTATTATCCACAATTGCAGGTTGACTGATGAGGTCACGTAACATAAGGATTATGTACAAAAATATTTTTTTAAAGGAAAAAGGTGACTCCATTAGATTACATGGCTCAATGTTAATGTTCTAATTGCTACCATTCGCCAGGAGTTACTTTTTCCACAATTTAGAGAGAAGCCAAAGTCCTTATGATTCTGCAATAATTTGATCTGAACTAATCTATATATGTATTATTTGATCTGTAAACAACAGGCACTACAACTTATATTGAAATCTGAAACTGAAAACCAAGGAAGCAGGAAAAAAGTAACTTAAGACTTTGCCCTGTCGTTCAAACTTTCTCTAGCTTCTTTGTGAGAGAAAAGTGCCTGTGTTTTCTCCTTTTATAAAGGCCTAAGGGAACATGAAAAAGATATTGCGACTGACAGAAAGCAAAATGGCACAAGGAAAAACGAATAGCATGTACATCTTCCCTGGAAAGACAAATGAGCAACTACTAAGTAATTATATATTACATTCCAGTAATTTTTTATTTTTTTTTACCTTCAACGGTTGTCTTGAATTTATAACCCGCCTTTCCAGAAGGGAAATTATGACCCAAAAAAGCCCCGAAGCCAGGATGATAACTCCAGTTACCATAATCCAGGGAATGCTGCAAAAATAGCATAAACTTTCCATGGAGGTACACACAACTACATGAATGGCACTCCATAAAAGGCACATCAAGAAGAACATCAGAGAACTCAAGGATGAGTTTGGCATCTGGAATTCAGCTTTGCTGCTCAGGGCTTTTGGAAGGCTCAATAAGAGTAAGAACAGCACCTACGTGGGGGACAAAGAGAAACACGATCAAAATCTAGTCTACAACTCAACAAGAGGCAGAGATTACACGCTATCTCATATTGCAGGTAGGGGGCAGCCTGACCCAGTCATTTCTCTAACCATCCAGCAAATCAAGCAGACCCATTAACATGTAACACTGTGTATTGTTTTTGTGTATAGCTTTTTACATACCTTTGTAATATCTTGCAACAAGCAAATACAGGGAGTCCTCGAATTACAACCACAATTCAGCCTAAGATTTCTGTTGCTTAGTGAGATAGTCGTTAAGTGAATTTTGCCCCATATTGAGACCTTTTCTGCCACCGTTAAGTGAATTACTGCACTTAAATTAGTCACACGGTTGTTAAATGAATCTGGCCTCCCCATTGATTTTGCTCAAAAAGTCACAAAAGGGGAATCACATAACTGCCAGGTCACCATAGCTGTCATAAATATGAGTCAGTTGCCAAGCGTCTGAATTTTGATGGTATGACCACAAGGATGCTATAACACTCTTAAGTATGAAAAATCGTCATATGTCACTTTTTTTCAATGCTATTGAACTTTGGATGGTCACCGAATGAACTGTTTTAAGTTGAGAGTTAACTGTATGTGGCTTTAGGGGTGGATTACCTTTCACTACCATACTGGAACTGTCTGGATCAGGGGTGTCAAACTCAAGGCCCCGGGGCCAGATTTGGCCCACAGGGTGCTTAGATCTGGCCCGTGGGGCTGCCCTGAAAATAGTGAAGGACTGGCCTGTGGTGCCTCTGTCAGCAAAAACAAAGCTCATTTTTTGCGCACAGATGGTTGAAGGAGGCCATCCTAGCTGAAAACGGAGCTCACGAGAGCTGCACAATGTTCCCTCCCCCCCAGCTCCATTTTTACCTCATTTGCAGGAGGCCATCGCAACCAAAAATGGAGCTTGGGAGCCCGTTTTCACTGGCAGAGCGCTTGGGCCACCATAAGAGCCCGACATGAGTGACGTTGAATTGGCCATGCCCACCTCATCTCTCTCTCTCTCTCTCTCTCTCTCTCTCTCTCTCTCTCTCTCTCTGCCCCTCCCTCCCTCCTTCCCTGGTACTGTTCAAATTCTAAGTAAAGTATATGATTGTTTGTATGAAGGTTCATTAAGAAACCTTCCTTAAGGAACCTTCCATTAAGGAAACGATTCAAGAAGGAGGAAGAAAGGAAAAAAATGAAGGTAAAAAGGACAGATCAGTTACTGTAAAAGTAACAATCACAAGACCATTCAATAATTTCTATTCTTTACCAGGTTTTTTGTTGCATAGAGTAACTCACACCACACAATTGTTCCCTGCCAAGTTCACTGAAAAAAAAGTTATCTACAACTGTTGGGAACCTGGATAAAATGTCCCACCCTACACCTAATCGGATAGCTTTGTGCTGGGTTAAGTTTGGCTCAGAACATACACCAAGTATGAACACCACGAAACTGTGCAAATTAAGTAACAGGTCAAATGTGTGGCTTTATCAAAGTAAGGCTTAGTTATCCGCACAAGAGAGCCATATAATTTTCTTCTGCAAAACTCTGAAAAACTGGCTTTGCTTTCAGGCCTGGGATTATGATGGCTGGCAATCACATTAGTTTCTTTTTGAGACACTGGTTCTTTGTTCCAAACCTACTTTTTTCTTTCATTTTACTGTTTCCTATTTTTGGAGATGGAAGCCACTCAGAAACACTGGGAGTTGGGTGGCTTTTAAGACCAATAAATAATAAATAAAAAAATCACTCCATACCTCCAGAACAATTAGCATTCCTATTATCATTGAATATATGTCATACTGTGCCACTTGCTGGCTTAAAGAAGAACTCAGGCTCTTGAGAGCTTCCAAATATTGTTTTATGATTTTCTTGCTCAAATTCATGACAACTTGTGTACTACTACTGTCCACATAGTACTGAATCCAATTCCCATGAGCTTTTTCTGCCTTCATAAACATTTCAAATCCAGGATCTAATAATAAGAGATGAAAATGCAGATAGAGCATGATATTTTAATATAGAGTTTAAACTAAAGCTTTCCTCATAATGTTTAACCAGTTGTTTTTCTGAATTTATGGCTACTAGAATGAACTAGTATATCACCCATAGCCCCAAATACTTACTTGTGTTTCTCCAAAAATAAGGCCCTGCCTTATTTTTTTTTCCCACAAAAAAAGGCACCAGGTCTTTTTTTTCAGGGGGGATGTCATCCACTGACTCACCTCATTTGCGTGTGTTGCCCCAGCCTCCTTTTCGCTGTCAGAGGCCTTCAGGAACTTCTTCTGCAGCCGGCAAGTCTTCTTCTGCAGCCGGCAAGAGCTCCAGATTTATGCAAAACTCTCTTATTGGCTGCAGAGACCTTCAGGAAAGCTTTGCCAGCTGCAGAAGAAATGGGGCAGCAAGGCAGGTTTTGGGGTGTGCGAGACTTGGCTGCAACTGTCTGAAGGTAAATAGTAAGGTACCTCTACCACCACCCATCCCTACTCTAGTTTAATTTTTACCTGTGCACCTTGGAGTGGACTGAGTCCTAATTAGGGCTTATTTTGGGAGTAGGGCTTTTATTGGGCACATGTGTAAAATCAAGCTAGGACTCACTTTTGGAGTAGATCATACTTTGGGAAAACATGGTATTCAGGGTTAGCTAACTTTCTAGGTAGTCGTTACTTACCAATGGTAATTGGGACTGGGTACTCTATCACTAAGCAATGTGTTCACATTAAATAGCAGCAATCCCAATTGCCCTTCTTAAGTGAATCCTGCCTGTTCACAATGTCCCATTATCAGGTGATCACCATTTGCAATCTGCTGCGGGCTTTCTTACTGGCTTTGTTTGTTGAAAGCCAGCAGTGAAGGTTGTAAACGGCAATTGCATAATTGCAAGGCATTGCAATGTCATAACTGTGAGACATAAACAAGCACCTGATTGTAATTATGCGATCGCAAGGGCACTGTGATGGCTTACAGCATCATAAATCCCCTAGTTCAATGCTGCTGAACAAGGAAAAGTTATTGAACAAGTCGACATTAAATGGGGACTTATTATACTGTATAATTTTGTGTGACGAAGAAAATACTCAATACTAAAAAAAGAAAAATAATGTTGGGTGCAAATCCATTCAGTGATAAAAAAAATATATACTGCAGCTCAACATTACAATAAAACCAGCATTATTCCTATTGGGTTTTATTTATAAGGAATTAGAAAAAAATATAAGAAAGTGACTTTTATATGCAACTATGGCAAGATTATTCTATTCATAAAGTTGGAAAATCAATAAAGTACAATGAGTGAAAGATTATAAAATTAACTGAACCTGCAGCTTGCTCAGAGAAAAAAAAACTGACAAAATATCTTTCTGAAAAATTGAAAGCTTATATGGACTTTTTGTTGAAAGTAAGGACTGAATTGATGATTCTGGGATTTGAGGATTCCAAAGGAACAAAGAAGATAATGAAATTGCGAAGAGCAGGGGTCCCCAATCCCCGATCTGTGGACTGGTATCAGGCCACAGCATGCCAGAAACTGGGTCACACAATCAAGCGAAGCCCATCTGCAGGATGCAGGCAACATGTGAAACCACGATCCCTCAGTCCAGGGAAAAACTTTCTCCACTGAACTAGTCCCTGGTGCCCAAATGGTTGGGGGCCGCTGGTTAAGAGGATAATTATTCACTACAAAGAAGGGCAAGAGGCAATAATTTTACATTTTTTCTTTTTTTATTCCTTTTTCCCCCTTTTTTGTTTATTTTTACAACAATTTTTTGGCCACCGCTTAGGGATGCCATATTGTAAACCTGAGTCATACTGGGTGTATTCACACTTTTGCAAATAAACACGACAGCTTCGCATAACTTGAAAACAAAGTCGCTCTTCATAAGGAAGGCATCAACTACATGCCCACTCTATTTATGACTAATGTTGACAGGTTTTTTTTTACCTCCAAGTTGAATTTCAGTTTTTTAAAATTATGATAAAAGTGGAAATAATATTATACCTTCAGATGTAACATTATATCTGGGGCCACGGTGGCTCATGTGGTAAGACTCTGGACTTGCTCACTGCTGAGGCCAGCAGCTTGGCGGCTCAATTCCCATGAGCAAATAAAGCACGAAGGGACAAGAAAGGAGTCTCCCCCAAATGCCTACCAGCATTCAAGCGTCCCATGGGTAAAGATAACACCACCCATAAAACTCCTTTCACAGAGGCAGCCAGCCACCTTGGTGATCCCTGGCTAATACATGCCATATGCAGGTTTACATCACAGATATAAGACATATATTCAGTGTGCTGTCTTATCTTGGAAGCATGACTTAAAAGATTTCATTGATATTTAACATCAACATTTAATTAGCTATAAAGCCAATTCTTACTTTTGCTTTTCTTTTCGCTTCATTCACTTATAAGCAAGCTGCTTATTAATTTTCCGAATGTAACTTTCTTTCTTCATACCATAATATAAGATTGTTCATGGGAGAAAATAAAAACATACTAATTACCAGAACATATTGAACTTACTTGCCTTTCTCATATGTAGGAACATTCCCTTGAAGAAGTTGACTGAGTTGGAAACCATTCAAATGCAACAACCGTAGCTGTTCTCTAGCTGTCTTCCACTCTATCACAGGGGACAGAAGCTTCCCAACGTTGTTTCTTGAAATCGGCAAGCCAAGTCCTAATGCTAAAGTGACAGCTATATCAGTCTGTTGAATAAGTTCTGGATATTTGGGGGGACCTAAAGAGAGGAAGAAAATATTGATTAAAGCTTATCTATTCCTCATTCCCCAAAATATAATTTCTTGACCAGAAGAAATGCTCCATAAGTATTTTTCTCCTGTCTGTACTGCATTCAAAATAACAGCTGTTTTTCCTCATTATTTTTTTTCACAGGAAGATTCAGCAAGTATTTGCAGGACCTCAAGTACTGTAAAATTCAAACTCTCCCTGGCCAGCTTCACGTAAATTTCAAAAGTTAGTATTATTTCTAGGTACTTGAATTGATGACATAAGCAGGGGGCTATTGGGAACCCAGAAGGTATCCAGAATGTGTATTTCTTTTGAAACATTTGAATATGTGTGCGTGTGTGTGTGCGTGTGTGTGTGTGTGTTTCAATTCTTTTGAGAAAGAACGGATTCACTTAGCTTTAATAATGTCACTGAATGGTATGCTATTCTTTTGATACCACTTTGTGCCTTTAGCCATAAAAACTTTGCATTAAAATATTAATATACTGATTGCTTCTGGAGTTATTAACAACTCATTTAGCACATACATTAAAACACTTAAAATTTTCTCCAGATAAAAATACCTCAGGCCAAATTTTCACCACACAACTTGTTTCTGAAACATAGTAT
This sequence comes from Laticauda colubrina, assembly GCA_015471245.1. NCBI lineage: Eukaryota > Metazoa > Chordata > Lepidosauria > Squamata > Elapidae > Laticauda > Laticauda colubrina. The sequence continues at coordinate 17,824,393 of BLBF01000004.1, read as the reverse complement.
AGATTATTTGGGACTACATAGAAGATTGAATTTTTTAAAAAAAATTCTGCTACACAAAAGGGATAAGGCTTTTGAGATAAATGTCTCTCCAACATTTAGGAGAATGCGACAATGGATTTTCATGGAGTTATGGAAGATTCTACCATTTAAACCATCACCGCCCTTACAATCTGAAATGGTATAGCCAAATACTTCTTTATTAAACCTATCATATTATTAAGAGAGGAAGCCAGTTCTTACCACCTGTTCTTTGAAAAGCAGAGCTGACAAAAAGCAAGGGGGTGCGAATTTCACTTTCTGAGGAACCCCCATGGTTTCCTGTTTCAGACATGCCATGGTCACCACATACAACAAGTAAATTGGGCAAAGTTCCTTTTTCCAGTTCCTGAATCGGAAGAAATTTTAATGGAATAGTTTAACATTTCATTATCAAATCTGTTCCTTGCCTCGCAGATTTGAGCCAAAAAATCAGGATTCTCAAGAACGATTGCCACACACCCAAGTAAACTGATCAAAAATACCGCAGCAACAACCTCCCTCAATTCTTGTTAGGAATATATTGTTAGGATTTCACACAGGACCATTTTTATTTAAATAAGAAATGGGATCCCACCTGGCTAGTACTTTCACAATCTTTAAGCTGGCTAAGCGGAATGCATCTCAAATATATCAAGTTCCTACAGGCAAATATGCATTCAAAAATATGCTAATGTAGATTCTTTGCATTACATGCATTAATATTACATCAATATAAAACTTAACAGCCTATCAGGTCCCCAAAGTTTCCTATATTTCAACTTTTTTCCAAGTTAAAAATGAAGCATTCAAGTTCATGTTCTGCTGAAATAAAGCCAAACCAAAATGATGCAACAGAACATTTCGGAGCTTGAAATAAAAATTTGTTTCCATCTCCTGCACATCTTACAACCAATGTATTAAAAAAAACAATATCAACACATTTCACTTTGTCGATAATTCCAAGTGTCTGGGACTAAGAACTAGAAATGTACCCCAATGAGCACAATGAGACTTGGTCTTAATTGATCATTTACTTGGTCAGAGTGTGAGATAAAGTGCATCTATAGGAAATTTCAAATCTTCTTCCTGTTTTCATGATCAAATGCATATTCAAAACTTAAACATCTCACCTTGGAGAGCAGAGACTTATGAATCTTCGAGATAATGTTATCCATTTCAGAAAGCTTTGGTCCTATCAAAGGACTGTTTGGTCCACTCAGATGACCAATATGATCCAATCCCAAATAGTGAAGAATGAGTATGTCCCAGTCTTCTCTTTTCAATACATTATTCAAATGTCTAGTAACATTGTTGTCAACCTTAGTGAGAAAGAAAAGCAGCGATATATTAAGTCATCACCTATTTTACTCATGGTATGCAGAATTAATTAACAGGTCTTCTAAATATGAATGTTCTGATGGAAAGGGGTGTGTACAATGTGATGATATGCTGTTTAGCTCAAAGCTAAAAGCCAACTGAGATCAAGGGCCAGTGATACATAATCTTCTTCTACAGCTCTTATTGTCAAGGCTCTTACTAAGGAACCCAAGCAAATTAGGACTCCAAGGCTAGGGTCTTTCTCAAAGAATTTTTTTATTGGGTATATTATATCAGGATGCTTAAATGCACCCAATAAAGGAGTTATTTAAGAAAGACCCTAGCCTCGGAGTCCTCAATTATTTGGGTTTGTTAGTCAGTTCATTAGTCACACTTACACTGAGGCTGAGGTGAATCTACTCACTTTGAATAATTTCGACCAAAGTATCCTCTGTATAGGGGGAGAACATACCAAGAATAGGGTGTGTTCATAAGGTTCCTTTAAAGCAGGAATGTCAAACTTGATTTCACTGAGGACCACATCAGGGTTGTCTTTGACCTCAGGGGAGAAGGGGCATGGCCAAGGGGTCTGGCCAGCTCAACGTCACTTATCAAGGCTCCATTTTCGTCTGCGAATGCCTTCGGAAGTTCTCTGCCAGTGAAAACAAAGGCTGTACATGGCCCATCTGGGCTCCATTTTCTCTGGCAAAGGTACCACGGGCTGGTCCTTCACTGTTTCTATGGCGGGCCTGCAGGCCAGATTTAAACACCCAGCGGGCCAGATCCGGTCCGTGGGCCTTGAGTTTGACACCCCTGCTTTAAAGCATTGGGTGAATGTCCTATTTCCATCTGCAATAATATCCTAAACATTTTTTCTCTTTGGTTTGTTCTAAGTAGTTAAGTATTACATTCTCAAAAGTGGTAAGATACATAGCTACAACATTCTAGGTCTATTAACCATGCTGTTTGGCACTCTATTGCTAATCACTCATTTAGAGTTTATGACAGTGGGACAATTTTAAAAACTGAGCCATGAAAAGGATTTTTAAAAAGACATATTTTATGTGATCTGTATAATTTAGGTAACTAGGTGAGATGAACATTGTGTAAAATTAAAAAAAAAGTAGTGGTTCTAGAAATAACCAATAATCGTGACATATATATATATTTATATATTTATATATTATTTATATATTTATATATGTTGGTCTCGGTGTGTTTGGGTCTTTTCCCATGTAAGATTAAGAGTATCTTGGCGACATTTCGGCGAGGTCCCACTCGCCATCCTCAAGCTGGTGCTTTTGGCTTCATGCCAGTGCAAGCAGTGTGTGATCAGAGCTGCCGTCTCTCTATAAATACTGGTGTGGGGGGCTGGTGTGCTGGGCTGGTTGGCTGTGCTGCTGCCTCTTGATTGGTTGATGGAGCTGATGTTGGCATAATGGACTGTGTGATGGCCTTGTGAGTTTTGTTGTGGAGATATCCTGGATCTTGTGCTTTAATCTCCTGGGTCGTTTGTGTTTTGATCTCTTTTCCATTAGCCTCCTGTGTTGTAACGGCTTGGGTAATGGGTTGTGTGGTGACCTTGTGAGTTTTATTGCTGTGGTATCCTTGGTCTTGTGCTGCGATTTCCTGGGTCATTTGCTGTATTGCAACTTCTTGAGTTCTTGTGGTATAATTTCCTGAGTTTTCTGATGTGATATCCTGAGCAGGTGGCTGTGATGTAGCATTCTGGGTTTTGGTCTGTCTTCGAGTTTGGGTTCTGGGTCTGTGTTCTTGGCGTATGCCAGCTTGTTTGGTTTTGGGGTCGGGGGAGCGACAGCTGGTGAAGCAGCCATGGTCTGGTTTCTGGACGGTGGTTGTCCTTCATTTATAGGATGGGTTTGGGCCTGGGTCTGATGAGGGGGATTGGCAGTGGTGTCCCATGTTGTTTTGGGTCTGATGTTGGTTTTCGTGGCTGGGACTCATTTGTTGGTAAGGGCTAGTTTCCAGATGTTTGCCGCCTACCAGCTGAAATCACCAGTCTGAGGATGGCAAGTGGGACCTCGTCAAAACATCACCAAGATACTCTTAATCTTACACTGGAAAAGACCTGAACACACCTAGACCTACATAGCAGTACCCGTGAAAATCTACGAAAACAAATATGTGTGTGTGTGTGTGTGTGTGTGTGTGTGTGTGTGTTTTCTTAAGTTTTCACAGGTATTTATATGTATGGATTTCAGCTTTGTTTGGGTATTTTCCCATGTCATTACAGTTGTGCTTTTAAAATATATGTATGTATGTACATGTAGATGTATATACACACACACACACAATCTGACCAGCATATAATATATGCAATAAAACATTTGCATCAATGGCTATATGCATAGAAGCACACATACTGTGTATATTCTTACAGCCACTCTCAGACAGTGATTTACCTCTGTGTAGTCTGAGACAAAAAAAGATGTTGTCCCATCATATTCAACAAAATGCCTTGGAAACAGCTTAATCCAGGTATCATCACCATAGAAAATTATTCTTTTCCCAGCAGTTTTGGCCTGCCATATTAAGTTGTCTTCCTTCAAAGCTGGAGAGTTAAGGTTCATGATTACATCAATGAAACCTGGGATTCTACCAGTCATAAGTGCCTGTGAAGGGATCCACCAAAAGGAAAGGAGAAAAGGATCAAGCATTAGATGAAGTTTCAATAGAACCTAAAATCTGACACTGGATAAGGACTCACTTCTGCAAGTGTATACATATATATTGTAGATAGTCAATGCCTTTAATCAAATGGCTACCCTTAATTCAATACAGGTAGTCCTCGACTTACAACAGTTCATTCAGTGACCATTCAAAGTCATGTGGTCACTTTTTGCAACCTTCTGGCAAGCAAAGTCAATGGGGAAACCAGATTCACTTGACAACCAGGTTACTAACTTGTTAACTGCAGTGATTTTCTTAACAACTGTGGCAAACAAGGTTGCAAAATGGGGCAAAACTCACTTAACAAATTCCCACCTAACAACAGAAATGATGGGCTCAATTGTGGTCATAAGTCAAGGACTACTTGTACAGGTGGCAGGACTGAAATAACTGAATTCAGTACTATGGTACCTTAATTTTTTTTTTCACTGTTTCACTCACCTCAAACATCGTAGCAGAATGTATCATCATATTATGAGAAAAAAATCTCCTGTTGTCAAAAAGAACATATTTCGGCAAGAAGCATTATTAAGCATACTGCTTTATGAAATGTACAATGTATAGATTTAACAGAAGACAACTATCACCTGTCAAGAAATATGTGCAAGATACCAGAACTTACTTTAATTCGAGGCATAGTGACAGTAGGTGCCTTGGCTTCTGCTATAAAAGCATGTGTTGTTCCTTTTTCCACCAGGTCTGTTGTATATGGCATGAACTTTAGACCTTTTGAACCAAAAACGAAGTCATCTCTCAAGGCATCAATTAACACTATAACTACTTTGTTAAAAATTGGTGGGATCGTCATGGTCCATTCTGATTTCTCTTCTAAAAAAAGAAAAGCAGGGGGAAATCACATGAGATACTAATCCAAACTAGTACTTAGTCTTCACGCGTACTGACCTCAATGTCCCACATTTTCTACAAATATCTTTAGAGGCAGGAATCAACAAGCCATTAACTGATGGTCACAATTTTAATTCTGACAGCTGTAATTTGTCTCATTTCCAACAACAAAAAATTATTACTGCTTATGTCAATATAAGTTTCTGAATAACTTAAATCACGAGAAAAACAACAGAGAAGAATATGGAAAGCGGGGAAAAAAACTATAAGAAAAGTAGTGAACTGTGAACAAGATATTGTAGAAACTCAGTATGTGATCCATAAATAACACCTGAAGATTTCTTCCTTATTTGTTGGCAGGGAGATGCTGCTTCAACCCCCTGGACTTTCTCGAAGTTGCATGAAAGGACTCTGCTCTCGTGGGACCTCTGGAACTTCAGAAAATTGTCCAAAAATGCTGATCTGATTTTCTCAAAGGTTAAGAGAGAGACACAAAAGCCAGATCTTCTTCTAACTTCCACACGGTTCAGACACATGGCATGCAACCAAAAATGTTAGGTTGCATCACATATCGTAGGTTTGCTCCATCAGTGCATTAGATACATGATCAGATAAACATCTAGCATCTTCTTCCTGAGGCTACTGGGAACTAATATATTTGACAACAATTTAAAGAGTTTTGTAGGTTGCAAGTATGTACAAATCAACACAATGAAACATTTTTTTGAACAACCCTTAGAATTAGGAGCCACATGGAAAGGATGAGTACAGCACCAATAAGAGCCAAAGCACTGTAGAACAACAGACCTATGAACACCACCCATGGCTGTCTACAAGTAAACTCCCATTTGTTGCAGAATTTCTACACATACATTCCAGCTAGTGAAAGGGCACTGTTGCTGTTTTTTAATTTATGCATTTGGGTAACAAAGGTGATAGAAAGGGAAGAATAAAAAATGACAAATTAATCTAAACCCACCTGACCAATGTCCCAACTAACTAAAATAATTGTCCACAATAAATCTCAGAAACTTTACTATTTATTGTTGCTGAACCAATAATTTTTTCCAAATCATTGTTTTCAGCATTTAAATTCATTTGGAACATTTTGTTGATTTGCAATAATCTCTTGCCAACTTTGTTCTACCTGCACTGCCAGTAGACATGACTGTAAACAAATAAATTTCAATTGCACAATTCATGCAAAATTGTTACTATCCCAGAAAAGCATAAAGGGTGCTGCCAATTTTCAGGAAGCTTCAATGATGCCTATACCTGGGAGAAAGTATACAAAATTAGAACCGTACGTAAGGAAAATATCCATAGTGTTTCTGAAAATTTTGGGAACCTTTTTGAATTTTCAGTATTTCTGAATAGATAGAACCCTAAAGCATAATCTGTTCTCTGAACAAGTCCTAAAACTAGATTAAAAATAGCTGATTAAACAAATGACAAGAAAGCAATATAACTTGCTCATTTATTTGTGAAAAATAATCCAAAGGTACATATCTGTGTATGGCAAAAGTATGTCAAGCTCTAGGATTATCAGTTTATTTGAAAGAGAAATAAGAGTCAAGTTTGTAAGATTTAATGTGGAGATCCTGCATTATTTACAAAACATAATTTTGTTTTTTTACTATCAAAGTCTGGTCTTTACAACCCAGGTATGTGGAAATATGTTATGCCTTAAACAAGGAGACATCTGAGGATCTCCAAAAAACAGGTAATGTTGTTCTGGAAAAGGCTACAAAACTATTTCCAAAGAGATTAAACTATCAAACTCCGCTACCGGGCAGATTGTATACAAAAGGAGGCAATTCAACACTATTATTACTCTATCCTGGAGTGGTTAAGCAACCAAGATCACACCAAAAGCAAGGGATGATATTCCAAAAATCTTGAAGAATTCCGGGATAATATCTAAGAGTAAAAAACTCTCTTGCGTTGGTGAATGCCAGTGTTCATAACCTCACCATGAAAAACATTGAACAACATAGTGTGCATGGCAGGGTTGCAAGGAGAAAGACATTGCTCTCCAAAAAGGACATTGCTGCCGATTTACAGTTTGTGAAAGATCACATAGATAAACTAGAATTTTATTGGAAAAATGTTTTGTAGAGTGATGAGATCATAATAGAATTTTTCAGCTTGAATGAAAAGTGTTCACAAAAGGCAAAATATTACATTCCAGCATAAGAACTTTATTTGCTCAGCAAAAAGTGACAGTGGCAATATCATGGTTTCGGTTTGCTTTGTCCTTCCAGACAAAAATAGCGTACCACCATTGATGAAAACTATGAATTCTGAATTGTACCACTAAATTCCACAAGAAAATATCAAGGTATTTATTCCTGAACTAATGCTTAAGAGAAAATGGGTCATGCAGCAAGCTAGTAAGCCAAAATTATATAATCACATGATTAAATTAACCACATTTTGGATTGGCAAGTCAAAGTCCTGACCTGAATCCTATATGTTCGGAATGATAGTCATCTAACAATTGGGTTGGCAATATATAAACCAGGATAGTCATTTAATACTGTTGTATCTTTAAGAGAATGCTGTAATTGTGATTGGCTGAGGTTCCTCCAATGGCTATAAGATGGAGCCAGAAACCTGGTTTGTTTGGTTTTATTGCATTTCCTTTGCTTCCTTTTTGCCTTTTGCCTGATGATCATTCTGCTTGAATTGCTGTGAGTCCTGCAACTGTTTGCAAACTCTGTTTACTTAACTTTATGATACTGGTAAAAAAAAAGGACTTTGTTTTTGGATTATCCCTGGACTGATTGCTTTGAATACTAACTGCTTTAACCATGTATGATTTGGACTGTTTGTTGGACTTTGTTTACCCATTTACTATTCAGTGTATCTGTGTGCTGGTTGTGTGTTATTCATCAACACTTCCCTGAGTGCACTCGTTCTCCTAACGGGGAATACCTCAACACTATAGGAATTTTGTGAAAAGACCTAAAGCGAGCAATTTATGTAAGGAAGCCCACCAACATCCCTCCATTGAATAGCAAGTTTTAGGACTTGAACAAATCGTATTTTAGGTCATATACTATATATACAGAAATACTGAAAATTCAAAAGAGTTCACAAACTGTTAAGCACCTTGCTGTATAAGAACTTTGTCACTTAGTAGTAAGGACTTGTAAGATTTACCTTTTAATGGAAAGAAAAACTTTATTTAGAACAATCCAAGGGATTTTTTCCCTAAACAGTTAATAAGCAGTTTTGAGTAAAAAGGAATATGGGCCAGAATTAAATTATCAGTCCAAGATTCTGCTATTATTTCATGATGTGAGAAATTAAAATGTAGCCAATTTAGCAATTAAGTGAAGGCTAAACACTTCAAGTAATTGTTTTCTTACTTATTTTACTCTGAATTCCAAAGTCTCTTGAGGGAGAACTAGTATACTTTTGGCTGTAGCACTGGAAATATGCTAAAACAGTATTATTAGTGGTTTATTCTCAGAGGTATTTCAAGCATTTGCATTCTTTAACAGCTGCTGAAGTTCCATCATCTTCATGGCATTGTTGTTGATATGCAATACCCCTTGAAAAGTGTGAACTCCCACCCAATTCCAGAGGACACACGCAGCATGCCTTTTACTTAGCTTAAAAGCAAGCAAAATGTGATTATCAGAAACAGCCAATGCCTCCAACTCTTACCTCCTCTGCCTGTTGTAAGATATAGTAATAAGGAGCAGGTCCGTCAATCTGAAAGATGACAGGTGAGTGAATAAATGCTACCACCTCACTTTTGTTCTTGCCTTTGCCCGCTTAATCTCAGAGGCATGCAAGACTAGGGAATACATACAAGAGATAGCTTTTGCCTTGTAAAAGCTGCATTCTGGGTAGCATAGTGATCCAAGCTTCCAGAGGAAGGCTGTCAAACTCCCGGTTGGTGGGCCAGATGTGTCACACACTGGCCACGGCCATACCCGATTTAGCGAAGGGAGGGAAAGTCATGATATGTCACATGACCACACCCATGTGATCACCCACACTGATGATGCAAGTTTGACACCCCTATTCTAAAGAGAATACAATGGAAGAGATAGGAAATAGAAGAGCTGGCATTAGTGAGACAGTAGAAATTACACAGGAAAGTTAAGAGCTATTACTTCCATCAGAACATATCAAATTATGGGGAACAGTTCTAGCTGCCCCCCCAAAAAAACTGGTCTTGCTTACAATTTATTTATTAAGTGGGTTGCAATTTACAATTAGAAAACCTAAGAAGGATGGCTAATACTTGGGACAGGGAGGAAAATTACTTAGGCCACAACAATAGGCAAAAACGTATGGAATGAAATATAATGGGAAGAAATACACCTAGAAGTTTCATCTAGGTAAGACAAATGAAAAAAAGTGTACATAATGAAGAGAGCCTGACTCAAAAGCAGCATGTGTGAGAATGACTTCAATGTGCTATGTATGTTACAAGCTCACATGTCCCAAAAGAGACATGCAGAGAAGACCAATGCCATCTTGAAGGGAATCAAGAGGAGCATGGTGTCCAGATCGCAGGAATTATCTCGTCTTATTCTGCCATTCAGTTCTGTATATCCTAGTTTAAAAAAATACACTGATAAATTCAGAGAAGGCCTACTAAGACAGTGAAAAGACTGGTAACCAAGTCCTACAAGGAACAGTTAAATGAAATATATTTAGCTTGAAGATTCAGGGAGAACATTATAGTTGTCTTTAAATCTGAAGAGAAATCACAATGTAGAGATCCAGACTTATTACTATTTCCTACAGTGGGTAAATCTAGAACTAAAGAAATGAAACTTCATGGATTTAGATACAGATTAGACATTAGAAGACATTTTTATATGTAAGAGCTGTCAATCAATGAAATTGGTTAGTGCAAAGTGCAAAGTATTCTCTTTCCCTGGAGGTTTTCAAAGTTAGACTGGATAGGTTTCTAGAGGGGATGGTGTCGTGAACTGTGCAATAAAGAGTTGGACTTGATGACTTCATAGGATCCTTAATTCTACTATATGTAATTAATTCTACTATATGTCGCCAACATGGAAAGTTATTTTCTACAAAATCAATTTATTTCAGGACCAATTGGTTTATAATTTGGCACCTGTTGTCCATTTTCTGAATTGCTTAAGACTTGATTCTTGAACCATTAGCATTTTTTGTTGGGAAATATTGAGATATCAATTTTGTATTGGGTAATTCTTGAGCATAATTTATTTTTATCTGCTGATATTTTGACATTAGCTCATTGATTCAAGACACCTAGTGTGTTTCAATGCCTGAAGGTGGATTAGAACCTCAATGTCCCTATTTCTAACCCAACATCTTTTCCACTACATTAAGTTTTCATTCTAAAACTTTTCTTTAAAAGATTTCATTTAAAAAGCAAATATATAGTAATTGAACATAATGGTATATACATAATAATAGGCCACTTGGTAATATAGGAGTGAACAACAAATTAACAGACCCAGCAATCTTTTTTTCCCTTAAAGTGCAAAGATAAAAAATTGTCAGTGTATAAAGAATTTATGAACTGGAATAGCCATGGCAACGAGCCAGCCAATGGGAACAGTTTTTGACCGAGATACAGGATCTGATGTGAGAGCCATGTGAGCAGTTTTCAGTCTAGGTGTGGCTTAGCTAATTTTGTTTTTCTCTCTACCAGTTGCAAGAGCTGCATAGATATTGTTTGTTTGCATCATGTTTTTATATTTTTGTAGATAAAGAAGTTTTTCTATATTATGAATCCTGCTCAATTCTTTGAATGTGTGCTGGATGAATCAACAATTACAAACAAACATGAATAAATGAATAAAGAATTTGTGGTGATCCAGGATAATTTAAAAAGTGGTATGGTTTTTCCTTGCATATATCAGGATGAAATATTTCAAACACCCACAACATTAATGAAATTCCTAATGAATTCCTAATGATTTCCCTATAGGTATCAGTTTGGTCATTCCTTTTTGATGAAAATTAATCTGAATTAAAGTTGATAAAATTGCTTTCTGTGACAATAATCATATATATGTGACACTTTAGCATACCTGGATGCTGCTATTATATGTTTTGCTTTGTAAATCACTTATATTGAACTGATTGGTGTTGAATAAAAGCATTTTGAATAAATATGCTTCTAAAACCAAGTCTTACTTCAAGTATTGAAGAGCATATATTCATACTATTTCAAACAAGACTGTGCTTTTATTAGAAACCATCATTATAGAAATTTCCAGGCTACTGAATACATTATGATCAAAATCTTTAAATTAAGCTTTTCTGATTAGTTACGTAAATTAAATACATCCTGCAGCAGATAACACTGACTAGTTTTAGCCTGGCTTCTGAGAGGCCTACATGGCTGCAACCGCATTCACCAGTCTAATGGATAACTTTTGCTGGAAACCAGAAGAGGAAGTTTGAATTAGCAACATTTTATCTTTTTGCGGATTGTTTTTCAATAACTATACCAGTAGTCCTCGACTTACAACAGTTCATTTGGTGACCATTCAAAGTTACAATTGCACTGAAAAAAGTAACTTATGTCCATTTTTCAGACTTACGACCGTTGCCACATCCCCATGGTCCCATTGGCAACCGACTCAAATTTATGATTGCTGCAGTGCCCCAGGGAAATATGATCCCCTTTTGCGACAAGCAAAGTCAATAGGGAAGCCAGATTCACTTAACAATCATGCTACAAACTGCAGTGATTCACTTAATAACTGTGCCAAGAAATGTCATAAAATAGGACCAATTATACATTTCCAGAGAGGTAATAGATCTCATTTTAAACTAGATCATACTTTCTCAAAAAAGACAACGTATGTAGTTCAAAGTGACCTGAAACTAGACTTGGACCAGGTCCCCAGACAGAGGAAATGGCCCTCAGCCTTGTTCACCATCACTTTGAAGAGAGAAGCCATTTTTCTTTTCCCCAAGGAAAGTAGCCATATATAGTGATAATATCAACATTTGAGTATAGTACTGTAAATGTTCCACAAAATTCCTTTTGGAATCTAGATCAGAAGTTTCCACTGGTACAGAACTCAACAGCTGAGCTAGACTTAGAATTCAAATATATCACATTATACACATACTAAAAACATCATTTTGACTACTGGATACTTTGTAACTGAAGTCAAAATGCTAGTTATTAATGTTCAAGGTCTCTCGGGATTTTGTTCAGGTGACTTGCAAGGACCTCCATGAGCTTCATTTATATTTGTTACAGGCTCATCATGTGGTGATCCAGGTTCAAGCCATTGAGTTGAGTAGTGCACCAACCATTTTAAAATGGCCCTTCTACCACCCTTTCAAGCAAGACTTTCACTGTTGATTTTTAGCATCACAGGCTTTTATTTCCATTATATTGCTTTTATTTTAAAATATGCCACAATCTGAATAGTTGGCAGTACAGCAAGCTAACCAAATAGGCCTCTGCTCCCTTACCTCCTCTCTCCCTAGCCTGAATAACTTTTGGAATTATTCACTGGCATGGCACATAACATTATTCACTGGCATGGCACATATTATGATTATGATTCATCATACAGTCAACCAGATGTTCAAACTGGATTTGGCATTTTTGTTTACCTATCAAGTCCTCACCAAGGACCTGGGATAGGCAAATCTGGATGTTTGATGGTGTTATAGATATGGCCACAGGATGGAAGCTGTTCCAAGTAAAGCTGCCTTCTCCAATTGACTGATGGCAAATTTGTCAACGTCAATGGTGTTCAAGCAGTCGTCCAGTTGTTTGTATTATTATTATTATTATTATTATTATTATTATTATTATTATTATTA
>BLBF01000004.1:17798555-17809835 GCA_015471245.1 Laticauda colubrina | reverse complement strand
TAGGATAGGATAGGATAGGATAGGATAGGATAGGATAGGATAGGATAGGATAGGATAGGATAGGATAGGATAGGATAGGACAGGACAGGACAGGACAGGACAGAATAGAACAGAATAGAATTCAATAGAATAGAATAGAACAGAACAGAACAGAACAGAATTCTTTATTGGTCAAGTGTGATTGGACACACAAGAAATTTGTCTTGGTGCAAATGGTCTCAGTATACATAAAAGAAAAGATACATTCGTCAAGAGTCGTCAAGAATCATAAGGTACAACACTTAATAATAGTCATAGGGCACAATAAACAATCAAATTATACTAGGAAACAGTCAATACAGAATGTAAGGAGACAAGCGACAAAGTTACAGTCAAACAGTCACAAGTGGGAAGAGATGGGTGATAAGGAGTGATGAGAAGGTTAATAGCAGGGGTGGGTTTCTAACAGTTCTGTCCACCTCTGTAAAAGCAGTAGCTCTGAAGAGCAGCAGACATAGAACCGGTTCTATGTCTGCTGATGTTTTTGCCCACTTGCCCACCTGGGCTCTTACCTGATCTTTATTTCCCGATTTTTCAACTTCAACTGCCATGGGAGGCACAGCTGCAGTTAAAAAAGCAGAAAAAGAGGGCTGTTTCAAAGGCTGCTTCTCTGCACGCAGCATGCTAATGACAATTTAAAGGCCCGCACTTGCAGCTTGCAGGGAAGCACATCATAAATTACCAAACTTCATAAATCCCAAACCGGTAGTTAAACCTGTCATGTCCCACCCTAGTGGGACACCACTCTAATAGTGGTGCAGACTTGGTAAATAGTTGGACAGTGTTGAGGGAATCATTTGTTTAGCAGAGTGATGGCGTTTGGGAAAAAACTGTCCTTGCGTCCAGTTGTTCTGGTGTGCAGTGCTCAATAGCGTCATTTTGAGGGAAAGAGTTGAAACAGTTCATGTGAGGGAAAGAAAAAAAGAAAGAAAGAATTATTCACATACTCACATATATTATCTGATACAGAGAAACAACACAGTTTAGTTTGAATGTATACATGCTCTTCCTTTGGGATTTGTTTTCAGCAGAAAATAAGAAGCTCATGGGGAGAGGTGGTTATTGAAATGGAATATGTAAAATGGATTAAGACCAAGGTTCCGAGTTTAGCATGAAGACGTTTATAGAGTTGGAAAAAATAAAGAATAATTCCATATGTACTTGCAGCTGCAGATCAAAGTCAAAATTAATTTTTGTGTAAACATTTGGATTGCGTTTGTAATTATTATTAGTATTTAAAGCAGGGTTTCTCAACCTTGGCAACTTTAAGACACATGGACTTCAACTCCTGGAATTCTCCAGCCAACGTAGCTCACTGGGGACTTCTAGAAGTTGAAGTCCACATGTTTGCCAAGATTGAGAAACATTGCTACTCTAAAGTGAATTGTATGATATTCTTTCTGTTCCAATATTTGTAGGGAAATAATTTTAGAGGTAGTCCTTGACTTACAACCATAATTGAGCACCAAATTTGTTGTTAAGTGAGTCAATTTAAGTTAATTTTGCCCTATTTTATGACCTTTCTTGCCAAAGTTGCTAAGTGAAACATTGCAGTTGATAAGTTAGTAACCCAATTGTTCAGTGAATCTGGCTTCCCCATTGACTTTGCTTGTCAGAAGTTTGCAAACGGGAATCACACAGTCTTGGGACACAGCGACAGTCATAAACATGAACCAGTTGTCAAGCATCTGAATTTTGATCACATGATCATGGGGATGTTGCAAAAGTCGTAACTTTGAAAACTGGTGATGTCACATTTTTCAGTGCCATTGTATCTTCGAAGGGTCATTAAACTGTTGTAAGTCGAAGACTACCTGTAATTATTTTTCTTTATTTTGGGGACAAAATAATATTGCATGTTTACATGTGGGACAGACAAAGTTTATAGCTGTTTCTGGAATTGATATTTTAACCTTTTTTGCTACTGCTAAGGTATGCTACTTTTACTGTTCAGTCTGTAGACCGACACTATTTTCAGTAGTGTAATTTTGCTTGCTATGCATACCTTTATCTACAAATTAGAGCCATTTTGTTTTTTATAAATATTATTCTTCATATTTGTTAAAGTTGTAAAATGTTTAAATTTTGTGTAGCACAGGCATGTCAAACTCGCGACAATACGTCATCACGTGATGTATCACAACTTTTTTGCCCTTTGCCAAACCGGGGTGGGCATGGCCAGCATGTGATGCATCTGGGCCATAGGCCACGAGTTTGACACCCCTGGTGTAGCAAGTATTTCAATTTTTCCAGAGTTTTCTCTCACTCACTCACTTTATCCTTGGGTTCCAGTTTTCATCTAATTTGCTACTTCTGTGTGAGATACCAAGCCTTAAAATAGAAGTACATTTTGTCCTGGGCCTTAATCCTGGACCTTTGCTTAACCCTCCCCCTCCCCCAGAAACCCACATTTCTTCAATAAAGAAAGCAACAAAAGCTGGGAGGGACAGACTTGTTGATCTTTCTGGGACCCCTTCCCCACTGACAATAACACACCATCTTTGCCTTCCAATCTCAATCCCTTTTGAATTAGCAAAAAATTTAGCAAATTTAATTTGCTAAGTTTACTGCATGCCAAGAAAGAGGATGACAAAATATATAAGTTTCTTACCTTGATGAGTTACCGACAGGCTGAAAATAGAGGGAAGGAAGCAAAATCTGAAAAGCAGACAGGCAGCAAAAGCTTTGAAACTTTTGGAAAGCTTTTTGCTGCCTGACTCTGCCTTTAGGACCCAGCTTCTGCTATGGCTGTTTGGAAGCCAAACTATGGCTGTTTATTAGAATTACAATTAGAATGCTTTTGTTGTCATTGCATTTCACAAATACAATGAAGTTTGAAAGCTATTCCAGCACAGTGTCCCAAACACCACATCACAATCATACTACAGATAATAATAATAAAAATAATAATAATAATAATAATAATAATAATAATAATAATAATACAACAAAACAACAACAACAATAATAATAATAACAACAATAACAACAACAACAATAATAATAATAATAATAATAATAATAATAATAATAATAATAACAACAACAACAACAACAACAACAACAACAACAAATGCACTGTTTGAGTCAAGACAATTACTGCTTTGGAAAAAAAAATGTTTCTCAATCTATTAGTCTTCATTTTAAGACACCTATAATTCCTCCTTGATGGCAACAGTTCGAAATATGAATGTCCAGGATGAGAACAGTCTGTGGAGATTTTTAGTGCTCTAGAGAGGAGTCTGGTCTTCACAATCTCTTCCAAAGAAGAAAGAGAACAACCAATGATTTTTTGTGCTGTGTTTATAACTCTCTGGAGCATCTTCTTATCCACTGCAGAGTATCCAGCATATCACACCGTTACACAGTATGCCAAAATGCTCTTGATGATAGAACGGTAAAAAAGTTATGTTGCCACTTTTTCTTTAAAGCCAAACTTTATCTTCAGCTCTCTAAGGCAAACAAACTGCAGAAAGATTTTCAGGAACAGCTTTCAATCTTGTGAATATGAAATGGAATCACAGCCCACCGCCCCAATTTTACAAAGAGACAAAGTGAATTCAATAGAATTTGGACCAAGAAGAATAGAAAAGCTATTTTTTAGGATGTGGAATAATAGTTGGAGCTGTTTTCAATCAACTAATCAGAATAGAGCTGGATGGGACCTTGGAAATCTTCATAGTCCAATCCCCTCCTCAAGCAGGAGATTGTTCTGACCCAAACCCTTTTCTAATAAAACAAACACAAACCAAAGGAAACAGAAACCTTTTAATGATTCTTATGAATCCCTGGTTAAAAGGCTGCTGCAAACCAATTAACTTTGATGAGTACGAGCCTCACCAAAACTCTGTGAGGCTGCCAAGAATAACAAATAAGGTTACCTAGAAATATTTTACAATATAAAAGTCTTCAAATACCAACTAAGATACTGCAATATCCACGAGGCTCGAGTTTCAAAACGTCTTTGCTTCCTGCAAAGAATGTCCGATTCACAGCTGGCTTTTATCTTCTTGAAGGAGGGGCCATTACCTTGCAGCCTTACTCCTGAGTCGCCCATGCTGCTGCAGCTGCTCTTTCCTGTGAGGAGCCCTGCACGCGCACTTGGCACAGGCTCCTCGGGAACTTCCTCATCGCTGCTGCCAGCCCCCACAATCTCTGAAGGCAGCAGTCCACTCCCCAATGGTCCTGGCTCCTCATCTGAGTCCTCGCTCTCCTCAGCTGTCCGCACCTGCTGCTGGCTAACCACAACAGAGATAGATGGCTGTCTAATCTTTTCTTAAAAACCTCCAGTGATGAGCCACCCACAACAGTGGTGGGATTCACTGTTTCTTACTACCGGTTTCATGAGACCGCGCGCAGCATCCATAAACCACCGATTTTAAGTTTTGAAACTAACCTTGTATTCAGCTCTGGTGAGTAAAACAGCTGAGGTGCTGCAATCCGCTCTGCTGTGTGAATCAGCTGAGCTCACAAACAAGGAAATAAAGCACAGGAATGGGCATGGATGGGTGGGCAGGACCAGCTGCTCACTGGCACTACCAGTTTGCTAGAACCAGTGTGAACCAACAACATCCTACCACTGACCTACAACTTTTGAGGCAAGCTGTTCCACTGGTTAGTTGCCCTCACCATTAGGAAGTTTCTCCTTAATTCCAGGTTGCTTCTCTCCTTGATTAGTTTCCATCAGTTGTTCTTGTCTTGCCTTCTGGTGCTTTGGAAAATAAGTTAACCCCCTCCTCTTTGTGGCAGCCCCTCAAATACTGAAATACATTGTTGTTGTTGTTTCTCTTATATTACATTATTATTATTATATATTTTGCTTACTTGGTGACAAGGTGTGAAAAGGCAATTCATAAGGGAATAATTATAAAGTTACCTGTTGAATTTTTGCAAATAGGAAAGTACCAAACTAGACATTTTCTGGGTGGCTCTTGATGTGAAAACACTCTGTTGTTTGATACTTTATAAGACATTTTAAGGTGTAGGGTAAAGATATATTATTGACAACAATGAACTGGCTGATCATTGGGATACAAAAAGAAAATGGTCCAATCTGACATATGTTCTCAGTACTGGTTGAGGATGCCAAATAGTTTCTTGCACATACATTATGAACGTTCACTTCTGTTTTAGCACCTATTCTTGCCTTTGTCTCCCTACATTTTTTCATCTCCGATAGCTTGCTTAGACCTAATATATCTGGGTTGCTCCATGTTTAAGACCACTAGAAGGCAGCAAAGAGTTAAACATTTTTCTTATTCCCATCTGGTTGGTCTTCAGATATGATGTGATACGATGATACACCAACTTCCTATATGGTAGGGCTAGCCGGGTAAAAAGTAAGCTGTATTATGCCTAACTATGGTTTATTGAATAACAAAAATAGATTGGATGAACTGGCAAACAATATGGAAATCAATCAGCTTCTATAAAAGTAGCACTTCCAATTGTTGTCATTTAACACCAACAAAAATAGTCTAAATATATCATAACTATATGTTATCACATGTTGTAGAGATCTGTGTAATCCCTTTTAGCACCCTGGAGCTCCGAAGGCTACAGGGATGTGTCAAATTGCCATGACCATTGAGAAGGAAGTCCAGAAAAGATCCTTAGAGAACACACCGTCACTGCCAACATTTGAGTAAAGATGGAGACAAGAAGAAAAACATCAGACAAAGAGGATTTTTAAAATGAGGGGGAAAGTAGCACATGTATACCTACTGGCAAAATCTCAGTCCCGATGCATTCTGCTTCAGGGGACTGTGCTTAAGAAAAACAATGTATTAATGAACAATGAAATAATCACAAATATCACAACTTATGAACCCCACATTAACCATTGTTAACCAGTGCAATATTAAATAAACAGAAAACATTTCACATATAACAAGAATTTGACTGAAAAGAAAAGAACCTCAGAAAATGAAAGCCCAATATCACATTAATTGAAAATCTATAAATAGAGCCCATTAACACAAATAAATGCAATTAAACAGTTTGTATAATTAACACAAAAAAATTAAAAAGAGGCATCCTGCATTCAACCTCCTATTGCTTCTGATTACATGTGGACATAATTCTTGTGTAATTCTGATTACACAAGGACATAATTATGTGCCAAAGATAAAAAGCATAACATTATCAAGATAAAACACTAATACATATATTTTTTTAAAAAAATCTTCATGCTGTTACTGCACAAAGAACATTTGGAGCATATGGCTATTCAAATTGTTAGCAATAGTAAAAAAAAGAAAACTCCATAAACAAACAAATCCCCCCTCTCCCAAAATCAATTATATATGGAGGAGGAAAACTGCAGGTGCAGACTGCTTAAAACTCAACAACTGTGTGAGTGAAAAGGTATTTAAAGCTTAAGTGCTGCCCTTAATGGTACATGTACTTGAAAATCCAACCATCAGATTCTAAATACCAAATATAAACATTGTGTCTAAAACTCAAACACATCCTAATCACAAAAACATGGAATAACAAAGTAATTGAAGTAAGGAACTTCACTAAGATGTTTACAGGCCATTTATTTTTAATCTTATTATCCTATCTAGCCTCTATTTAAAGAAGAATCTTATCCTTATAAGCTGGGATATATTTTAAATCTGCCAAGGAAGGTTCTAAAATAGTCAGCTGTAACCTCTTAGGAGGCTTCTGTATTCACAGGCATCCATTCCTAAACCATCAATGGGACAAAGTTGTGAAATGGATATCATAACATTGTAGTGCACATTCTATCTTTTCTGTTTACATGTTATCACTTGCTCTTTCCTCCAGAAGAAGGAGTCTATTTGAGGGGCTGCCACAAAGAAGGAGTCAACCTACTTTCCAAAGGCAAAACAAGACAGATGAGATGGAATGGGTGGAAATTAATATCGGAGAGAAGCAACCTAGAACTAAGGAGAAATTTCCTGACAGTGAAAACAATAAACCAGTGGAATGGCTTGTCTTCAGAAGTTTTCTTCATCACTGGAGACTTTTAAGAAGAGACTGGACAGCCATTTATCTGAAATGTTATACGGTAACCTGCTCAAGCAAGGAGTTAGACTAGAAGACATCTGAGGTCTTCTCCAACTCTCTTATTCTGTTCTGTAATTTCTTATATCTATTATTCCACAAACGTTTGCCCATTCTTTTAAATTTTCCCGTGGCATACAGAAAAAGATATAGATGCTTCCAGATCAGAGGTGGTATTCAGCAGGTTCTGGCCAGTTCTGGAGAACCGGTCGCGGAAATTTTGCCAGTTCGGAGAACCAACAAACGCCACCTCTGACTGCCCCTGCCCCCATCTATTATCTGCCTCCCGAATCCCAGCTGATTGGCTGAGTCTTCTTTTGTTGTCCTGCACAGGAGAACGGAGCTGGAAAGCAGGTTAGCGGGGTGGGGAGGGAATGGAAATTTTGTAGTCACCTTCCCCATGGAGTGGGGTGGAAATGGGGATTTTACAATATCCTTCCCTTGCCACGTCCACCAAGTCATGCCTACCAAACTGTTAGTAAAAATTTTTGAATTCCACCATTATTCCAGATAGTCCTTGGTTTATGATCACTCATTCAGCTATTGTTGTAAGCTGTAATGGTGCTGAATGAGTGGTGCTTACCACTGGTCTTCAAAGATGCAGTTGTTGCAGCACACCTCTATAGTCATACAAACACAATTTAGGCACTTAGCAATCGGTTCCCACGTAATGAGAGTTGCAGTGTCCTGTGGTCACATGATCACCATTCGTGACCTTCCCTGCTGGCTTCCCACAAGCAAAGTCAATGGGGAAGACAGTAAGGTTGCAAGTCTCTCCCACTCCTGCCATATGAGCGCATGCGCACCCACAGCACCTCCCTGCTCACACTCCATAGCACAGGCCTGTCTAGCCACACTTGCGGTATATATCATAGCACTCACCTGTTGCCCTTCTACACCCCGTGTTACTCATTTATCTGCCAGCATGCTTGCAAGATGCCTTAGGAAATCTTGTCATCACTGTGACATGCAACTTCCTGCTAGCTTTCCAATTGACTTTGTTTGTTGGAAGCTGACAGGAAGTTGGAAGTTGTGTTGACTGGTCCTTACTTATCAATAGCAGGAATTGCTGGGATGGCCATCACTAACCCATGTGATCATATGACATCGCACTTTGCTTAGCGACAGAAATTCCAGTTCCAATTAAATGAGAACTACCTATGATGATATAGATCAGGGGTTTGCAAAGCTTTTTGAGGCCACAGAATCTGTGAGTTAAACCCCTGATTAAGAGGCAAAACAGTAGCGATAGAAAATTGGTGTTAAAATGAAAAGTAAACTGCTTATTGTAAATGCCCAATGAATATTTTTCATATACAAAAAATAAAAATTGAAATTGGTTCAATTTAACTGAACCAATTCACGCTTTGGGCATTTTTCTTGTTAAACATAATTACCTGGAATGCTGTTTTTCTTCTCATGAAGTTCAGGATATTTATTGTTCAAGTTGAAATGTTTGATTTCCAGATGACTTAATAATATTGCAGAACTCATACTGTTATCCATTGCTCACATCCAGCACACAGTACATTTTATTTGTTTTGTTACATGTAAAACCAAAGCTGATAAAGTTCTGATCATACTGTTTCCCCATTTATTTAGTTCTGCTTCAGTTTGATTACTACCATTTGAAGTAGTAGCAACACAACTGGAATCTGTTTTGATTTTGCTGCTTTCCCTTTTTTCCCTAACATCTAACAATTGTACTCAGCTGATAACTGATTATACATATTTGAGGAAATACAGTATTAGATCTAATCAAAAACCATATGCATGTACAGAAAGGTATATTATACCTAGAGTTTATGTATTTGTGTCAGAAGCATCACAACTAAAACAAGGCATACTATGACATAAAATTTAAAATATAAAATACAAGATTAAAATATGTACAGTGCAATACCTAGAGTGAGTGTGGATGTATGGATTTTTTAAATGTTTAATGCCTCTCTTTCATGTATGTTATTTTGGATTTTAAGCACATGTGCACTGCAGCTGAGCCCTGCAATCCAAAATTTATTAATTCCCTTACAACTTAGTGAGACTGAGTCTTAGTAAGTATGCATAGCATACCACCTTGATTTTGGGAAGAATTCTTGGAGATAGACATATGCGTACAAATATTGTCAGGAAAAAATATGTGAAAAGGGAAAGACTGATCACAGAGCTAAAAGAGATTTTACAAGTTTTGGGGTGGGCAGTATGTCAGGCTTTTGTGCATGTACTTTAGAGCAGTCGTGGGATTCAAAAAAAATTCCTACTGGTTCTGTGGACATGACTTGGTGGGCATGGCGTGGCTTGGTGAGCGTGGCTTGGTAGGTGTGGTAGGGGAAGGATACTGCAAAATCCCATTCCCTCCCCACCTCACTCACCTGCTTTCCAGCTCTGTTCTCCTGTGCAGGGCAACAAAAGAAGACCCAGCCAATCAGCTGGGACCCGGGAGGCAGAGAATAGATAGGGGCAGGGCCAGTCAGAGATGGGGTTTGCCAGTTCTCCAAATGACTCAAAATTTCTACTACCGGTTCTCCAGAAGTGGTCAGAACCTGCTGAATACCACCTCTGCCATAGAGATAATCCTCAACTTACAACCAGAACTAAAATCAAAACTTCTATTGTTAACTAAGACTGTTGTTAAGTGAATTTTGCCCCATTTTACAACTTTTATTGCTTCAGAGATTAAGTGAATCACTGCAGTTAAGTTAGTAACATGGTTGTTAAGTGAATTCCCCATCGATTTTGCTTGTCAGAAGGTTGCAAAAGGAGATCACATGACTCCAAACATCATAAATATGAATTAGTTGCCAAGCATCTGAATTTTGTTCATGTCACCATAGTCATAAATTGGAAAAACAGTCCTATGCCACTTTTTTCAGTGCCCTTGTAACTTCAAATGGCCATTAAACAAACTGTTGTACATCAAGGTTATCTGTATATGATGAAGGAAAAATTACATTGAGATAGGAGGAGATGGCGGAATGAGTCTGAGGGGTTTCTCTCTCACCCCTCCCTGTTAATCCCTTGTTCAGACCTTGCTGCAGGGAATTTTTGCCTATGAATAGAGCTACCTATCTCTTATCTGCTGTGGGCTATTTAAGGAAGATGAAGGTTACTTTCCAAGAGCATGTTTCTTCATTTCTCATCCAAGGAAATATAATATTCTGCCTTTTTAATATTTCTCCAAACATTTCATTCTTCTAGGAGGGAGTGGGTGCTAACTTTCTACAAGTTAATTCAGCAACTCCATCAAATGAGTTTGAGGACTGCTTTTACCTTGGGACACCCAGTTGCTCAAAATAATCTAGTGTTTGGAACATTGCAGCAACCCTCTCTCAAATACAGAGAAGAAACACAACTTAATTTAGAAATGTGTTTGATGATCTGGGCCTGTTTGAAATGACTTCATCCCACTCCTTGCTTTTCAGTCTATAACCATGCTGAATTATCTGAATGTTCTGTGCTAAAATAAGCACCTTCCCAAGCCTTGTGCTGGCTTAATATGAAACAGAAGAAACTTAAGATCAACCAAAAATGTAATAAAAAAATAATGAGTGTGGGTTGTGAGGTAAACTATCATTTATATAGCATTTTAGATTTTGTCAAATTTATGTGTAGTGATTTTAGGGCTAGCAAGAGCCAAAGATATCAGAACACTCTGCCAGGCAAAATTTCACATCAAGGATGCTGTCACTGACTATTCTCATTTCCAAGCTGTTAATGACACACCTGGAACACTCCATGATAGATAATAACTTTATTTCTGGAACGAAGATGCAGCAATTACCTGCAATCACAATTTCTCCTGGGGCATCGACTGAGAGCATAGAAAACAATAATGCATGCAAGTTTTCTTTTATTTTTTATTGAAATTCGGAGTAGTTGCAACTTCAGTGCTTGTTGATATCAGCAAAATTATTGATCGAAGGCTCGGTTCACACATTGGATGAAGCCATTGTCTCATGAATAACCTTAAACTGGCGGTGATTTGCATATTGTGCTAAAGATATAAAGCCTGATTTATAGACTATGCTTGCTGGATTCACACTATATAGTAAGACAAAACCAAGCAAATTATATTATGGTTTACATCTACAAAGCCAGCTGGTGGTTAACCCAACCAAGCCATGTGCTAATTTATGCATTACATCGTTTCATCTCTATTTCTTCTCTCTCTCTCTCTCTCTCTCTCTCTCTCTCTCTCTCTCTCTCTCT
>BLBF01000004.1:17759280-17787497 GCA_015471245.1 Laticauda colubrina | reverse complement strand
AGAGAGAGAGAGAGAGAGAGAGAGAGAGAGAGAGAGAGAGAGAGAGAAAACAAAACAGAGGGAGAGCAAGAGCAAGAAAGAAAGAGAAAAAAAAGAGAAAGAAAGAAAAAGAAATAAGGGGGAGAGAGAGAAAAAAACTGTGCTATTTTTAATTCACAAGGAATGGCTGGGAGGGGGCATGAGTGGCATTGGGTTGGCCACACCCACCCAGTCACATGACCAAGCCACGCCTACCCATCACATGACCACCAAGCCACGCCCACCAAATAAGCCATGCCCACAGAACCGATAGTAAAATTGTTTGAATCCCACCACTGGTACACAAGGTTTCCAGTTCAAAATGGGATGACACGACCATTCTGGAAAGGCTCCAAGCCTGCAATCTCCTATTTTGAGTTTAAAGTGGAATTCTGAATTTTGACTAGGCTGGTTTTGAACTCAGAATACCTTCAAAAGGATAAGAACAGAAGATTTGGAACAGCTGTTTCTAACTCAGCAATGTTTACCATGCCAGTAATGAACAAGGGTTTTGATTCTTCCGATGCAAGATTAGAATGTGATTTTATTAAAGGGTAGCACCTGGTGCCCTCCTACTATAGAAACAACCAAGCATGTGACAGTGTGACTGCACTACAAGAAGAAAAGAGCTGCCTACTCTTTGTGACTATGAAAACAAAAAGCTATATTTGATTTGGTTTTTTTTTTTAAATGACAGAAACATGGCCATTTCAAAGCAAAAGACTTTGATTCAATACATTATGAGCAAAACATTCACACAGATTATCCACAATTGTTTAACAAGGTATGACCTTAAAACAATGCTTGGTTTATGTACGTACATTTATACATTTTTTTCATTTGAACTACGACCGAAGGTACTTGGATCACAATGAAAATAAACAAACAATCTCTGTTCCCCTCTCCATCTCTTTATCTAAACTCAACGCCGCCCAAACCTCCATGCATATGAACAGCAAAAGACGATTTAAGACACAGAAATTTGATTTTTTTTTTTAAATCATGGAATGAGCAGGATCTTCATTCACTGTTCTTCAGTTCCATAATATACAGTACATTCACCAAGATTAGGGAAAAAAATAATGTTCACAATGTCTCTAAGTTCCCTTTTTTAAATGTAAAAAATGTAAATGCATCCTTCGTTAAAAACAGTTCCATCAATAATTTTAACATTTTATTCTGAGGTTTCAGGTGCAAAAGCCATATGGAAGTCCGAGGTATATGAGAGAATGCAGAAAATTTGTTCTTGTTCCCTAAGAGAGGCTGCCAGACCTAATTCTTATTGCTGTAGGCTTGATTTCCCCCATCCTCTTTTAAAATCTCATTGCTGAAAACTATTGTTATCTTTCTGGGTTATGCTCAAATCAGTAATGGAGGATTAAATTCTAGAGCAATGTTTCTCAACCTTGGTAACTTTAAGATGGTGGACTTCAACTCCCAGAATTCTCCAGCCACTCACCTTAAAGTTGCCACAGTTGAGAAACACCGCTCTAGAAGAATTATTTGCAAATTGTAATATATACAAAGGAAAACATTATTTTGATTGCCAATTGAGTAACATATTTATGACAGTTATATCTAAAATATAATTGGCTAAAGAAGAATGCAATAAATCACTGATTGAGGTCATGGAAAAAAATCAAGCACAACTGATTAGAAAAATCCATATTTTCACAGGATATTCCCAGCAATGCTTCCATGGTTATGTGAGTTTACAAAAGCATATTTGTGTCATGAAAAGGAAATACTACTATTATTGTGTGGGAAAGCAAGCATTTTTTCTCCCAGAGGAAGTACGTTATAGAATTGCTGCAATAAATCTGTCAAATAACGTACTGTACACTGCTGCCTTTTACAACACTGAAATATCTTCTAAAGAAAATAGAAAAAAGAAGGTAAAGAATTGAATTTCTAAAGCAGTTAACAGAACCAGCCAACTGGTGTTATTTTTCTGAACACTTAAATCCTCTTTGGGGATAGGATGGCTTCCATTGATTTCAACAGATGCTAGAGGGGTAGGGAAAAAAAACAACCCTAGAAAGAAAGGCTTATGGAAGTATCCATTAACTTGAATGGAAGAACAGCTCTGACATTCCAGCTGGAATTCTTTGGCCAAAATGCTAAAATT
Organism: Laticauda colubrina; assembly: GCA_015471245.1. Classification (NCBI taxonomy): domain Eukaryota; kingdom Metazoa; phylum Chordata; class Lepidosauria; order Squamata; family Elapidae; genus Laticauda; species Laticauda colubrina. The sequence goes on along the minus strand of BLBF01000004.1, from coordinate 17,785,351 downwards.
CCAACTGAGCAAGAGCTCAGCATGTTCACAGCCAACAATCTGCTAAAGCTCTTCTTGAATTGGAACAGTTTTCCCCACTACAATATAATATCGGATACAAGCTACTGAAAGATATATACCATGGCTCAGCGGAAGAATACATGCTCCATAAAAAGCCCCAGTTGCAGGTTTTGCTATCCCTTGGAACAATTGAAGATAAACCTGCCTGGAATCCTACAAAGTTGATTTTTGAGCAAAAGAATATTACATATAAACAGCTTCCTATGTTTCTAAGCCCAGTGTCTGGTTAAGAAGGGATCATCCAAGTTGGCAGAAATCTGCTGCCACTGTTGAAATGGGCAACCAAAATTGAGTTGGTGTAAGATAGATTTCTTATATTGCCCTTGAAATATCCACAGCATGTATATATATCCTATATAAATCAGGTGGAGGTAACCATAATATAGCAGCTGCATCAAAGACTGCATCAAAGAAACTAAATTGGATTTCAGCAATAATCTGGGGGGAAAATATCTCAACTCATCTAAAAATGTATACACAGTATGTACCAGCTCCAGAGATGATGCTGAATATCCAGTTCCCAAAACTAGAGCATGGAGCTTGTTTTGTGTGTGTGTGTCTGTGTGTGTATAGAGGGGGGGGGAGTGGGAGAGGGAGGAAGAGAAAGAGGGAGAGAGTGTGAGTGTATAGTGGTAAGATGTTGCTCCCCGGTTACCAGACTATTAAAAACTTTTTCAATGCTGTTGTTTTAACACTGATTCAAATTTGCATTTTTCTGAACTTTAGTACCAAGTACCTCTAAAAAGAAATGATTGCAGATTGAAGTTGCTTGGAATGTAATTTAAAAAAAAATCACCAGGCTTTTATTTCCAGGCCTCTACTATTTAATACGACATTATAATTCACCAGAGGGAGAAAAGATCATCAAAGAAAGCACCATTACCATCTAAATTAAAACTGGCTTACACTTAATCTATGCAAGGTTTCTATCCCAAGTATTAACTTGTATACCTTTCTTGAAATGTAGACTGAAAATTATTCTAGGCAAAGCCATGGTTTTTTTTCCCCTTATGTTTGATACTAAAAGTACCATCAACATGGACAGAACTACAGCAAATTGTTATTTCAAATATTTATAAAGCGGTCTCTCTCCCTCTGGAGATCACAGCAGCTTAATTTAAAGGACTAATTTGCAAGGAATCAGACTTTCGGAGTCTGATACTCACTTTCTGATCACTATGTCCATCCTGGCTGAGGACTGAGTCGAAAGCTGGGGAGTGGTCAGCATGGGGTGGAGCTAAGCTAAGCAGCTTTGACAGACTCAGTGCAATCAGCTAGGAGACAATTAACTCATGCCTGGCCTATGGTAACCTTAGAAGGGAGAAATGAAGGATCTTAGAACAGTAAGCTAAGTGATCTGTATTCTCTTTTTATAACTTGAATATTTGCCCTCTTGAAAGATAGAAATGGTTGTCTATATGCAACCATTTTACCACTTTGTGGTCAAAAGGAACACATATTGAAGGGGATGCTGCATCCCCAAAAAGGTCCTGGAAGAGTCATAAAAGCTGAAGTTTTAGTCAACATGGATTATGCTGAGATGTTTGCAGTTCTTACTCTTAAAGGCACATCTGAAAACATATTGGAAGTTCCGCTGAGTGGGTCATATCTAAGCTGAAGATGGCTTATAGCTAAGTGTCACTCAATAGCATTTTTAGTGCTAAGTTAGTTACTCCTGACTGAATTTCTGAAGGGGAGAAGAAAGTAGAAATGTACTTCCATCCTTTCTAATACACTCCTGAGACCTTAAATTGGGTCCCTTCCCTGGATATAACATATAGATTTTCCCTCCTATGTCACTGGCATCTCCCCATAAAAGCATTCCCAGGAGGACATGGGTTTTTACCATGTCTTATGGTAGGAGATGACCTGGGCATAGAAGTGTATTTTGAATGGCAGGTTAAGAAGTAAAGTTTTTTTCCAACAAGAGAGTGCAAAACAGCAGCAAAATATCCCACATAAGTTTCTTATGAAAAGCTTCAAAAAGGACAAAAGCCCTTTGAATCTAATGCAACTCTGTGTTATGACTAAAATACCTGTTGAGATTTGACCAAAACATCCTATGAGTACATTAGCCAGCAGATTAATTTGTAGTGCTGAATGTATATAAAATCTGTTACCAGTATAGAGCAGAAAATCACAGGGTTTTGGGTCCTTTTTCTCGATTAATTCTAGTACAGACCCAGAGTAGCAATTAAGGGACAGGCAGATGTTCTTGACTGCCACTAGACCTGTCTTTGTGTTTTAGGAATGGCCTAGACCCCTGGTGCCTTTCTTTAAAATGGCTGCACAAAGTGTTTCCTGCTATTAAAGATTAAGTTGTAAGCAGCTCTATTTAGAAGTACAGGAATTTACAGGAGGGCTTTCTTTTACTCTAATTCTGCATTTTATTACTATTTTTTACAGATTTACAGAAATTTCCCAATGAGTTGGATGCTCTAAATGTTGCTGAACTACAACTTCCACCAGCCTTAGCTAACATAGCCAATGGTGCAAGAGGTTTCAAAACAATAATCCAAACCGTACAGAAAGGGCTCTATGTCCCCTTGTCCCTGCCTTATATATTAGGACTTTCAGCCTAATATGATCATCTCTAAAAGCCACTTTAGCAAGCCAATTGCATTTTCTTCAGGGAAGAAAAGGGTTTCAAGTAGTTGTGAGTATTTCAAACTTTTTCATAGTTTCTTATTTTGACTTTGTATATCTTTCTCTGGTTGACAACTTGGAGGGGTTTGTTTGTTTTTTTGAAAAAATAGGACTTCTCATCAAAACTTCTGCCCTTCTTTTCCTCCAAAATAGAGTTGGCTCTCTAAAGGGAAAAAGACACAGCACTTTGAATTAAATTTGTTCAGGAGTTGCTGACAAATAAAACAGCCCTTCAGTGATTATGCCAAGCTTCACCTCAGCGGTCACCAAACCAGACAAAACAATCCATAATATCATAAAACAGTGAATAAATTTGAACAGCAAACTAAACTCTCTATTGGGAGTTACTCATGCAGCTCGGAGACCAAATGTTGATTGAGCATGCTGCTAATCTGATACAACGTTGAACTACATTATAGTATTCAGCTACACCCAAAAGTGAATTTTTCTCCCCAGTTTTAGAACCAAGTGTTCTAAAGGCCACATCAAGTAGGAGGGATTGTCTTTAAAGTAATATCTATCTATCCATCTATTTAATCATACATATTGATAGCCTTGAACAGGTACATGCAAACCTCCAGACTCTACAGACTTCATAAATAATGAACAAAAGTTAGCAATGGCTAGCAAAAGTATGCAAATTCCTTCAAAATGGCCAATTTATGCAATTTCATCAAATGCAAACCAAAACAGTAATCGAATGGACTTCTGTTTCTATCTGTGCATGTGTCAACCTGCCTGCAAATTGCATGTCAATCACCCAGTGCAGCCAAGAGGGAAAAGTCACAAGCACTATCTTTCTGGTTGAACACCTTAACATTAACTGTCTTGCCTCCAACAATATTATAAATAAGGCAAGACTACCCAGCCCTTGAGCTCTGCTTCTTTGTTTATAGTTTACAAGTTTGTTTGTTTTTTTAAAAAGGAAGTAGTACAAACACAAGATTTGCCCAGGCCAACTTCTTTCTCTAATTGGAACAGTTTTTGGCTAAGTAACCGTTGATGCAGTGTAAGGAACACAGGTGTTGTCAGAAAACTATTTTAATTATTTACAGAATGATCATTGGAAGGATTACATAAAATACAGAAGAAAAATGTACACCTCTAACAGAAACGAGAAAAAAATGATGTCAAGCGAACTCAGACTATAGGGTCACAAAAGCACTTAAATAAGGCAAACAAGGAACAAAAGGGGGTGGAGGATCACAAACACTACATGGGAAATAAAACAGAAATGCAAATTGAGGTTTTGTGTTTTCAAATGGAAAATTAAAAAAAAAAATCAAGATTCGAAACAGATGATGTTCCCACTAGCAAAGTTTTGCTCACGCCAGCAGCCATTATTAGAATTACTGGTGCATTCAACCTTCTCTAACATAGCCTGAAACTTGCCACTTCCACCACACAAACTTCCCAGCACTGATGGGAATGCCATCTTTGCGAAGTTTCACATTTTATCTCCTACAATACACACTTGTGTGGCTGCGTGTACAGTTTTAAATTGTGCAAGAACAGGGAAAGTTGTTTCGCCTCCCTCCTCCAACTAAGGAGGTTACACTACAGCACTCGAGATTCAGTTTTGCTGGCAATGCATTTTGAAATCAATTCCCTTGCGAGAGGGACTTTCTGTTAAAAAAGGGCTTTTGAGCCTTGATTTTCAAATTCTGACCACGCGTCGTTCAGCTCCATGAAGATCATTTTGGCATAGTGCTCATAAGGCTGCCCCGTAGCCTGTAAGCAAACAAACAAACAAACAACTGAATTACAGTGCAACTATTCAACTGCAAAAGCAAGCAAACTTAACTTCCAACACAAGCAATTAGCTTTATTTCTGGAGTTAAGAAGAAATCTGCAGTAATATTACTATCTGCAAACTGAGTTCCTATATTCACAATTCTTATTTTTTTCAAAGAAGGATAAGTGCACTGAATGAGCTCTGAACTGTGATTTTCTCATGGGATATGATCAACCAATTGCCCATTGGAGAAGAATAAGAATGATTTTGAGTTCAGATATCAATATGGAACCACATGCCACTGAGGATATCTGAATGATTTCCCCTTCCTGTTCCAGAAATAGTAAGCAGGTACTATAGTCCTTGACTTATTTACAATCAGCATGTAGTCCTTGAAGTAAAGACAGACACCCCTCCCAAAGTTACTGATAATCCAGTTCCATAGTTCTGACAGTTGCCCCCCCACCGACCACATTTTGGGCCCTTGGCAACTAGCCCACCTATATGGCGTTTTTGCCAAAAACTGGCATTTACATCTGGGTTGGGAAGGTTGGAATGGGCAGGTTCTCTTTAGGTTCTTCAGTTGAGGCCTACTTATAATCAAAAACCTTGTTCCCTGAAGCAACTACCACAAGAAAGGTGACAGCAACTCCCCTCTCTTTATGCATATTCCATAAAATAGGAAGATTTGATGAAGCACTTCCACGATCCCCTATATATTGTTTCTGTGGCAGCAAACTATGCTTGTTTTTAAATACTGCACACCCAAAGCAATGATAGTTATCAGAGTGTGTGATGCAGTTTAACTTTTGACAACAGCTGTATGTATGCGGGGGGAGGGGGGGGGGCTGGCAGTCATAATTCAAAAATGAGTTATTGGTACCTTTTTTGAAGAGTGCCATTAAACAACCAGTTGTAAGCAAAGGTCTATCTGTAATTAGCATCTGTGTGAATAATTTTCCTGTATCTGTTTGTGAGCATTTACCAAGCACTCACCTTATCTGGATGAACGACAAGCACTGCTTTTCTATAGTACTTTTTGACCTGGTCAGGGGTAACCAGGTCTGCCATTCCAACTGACTTCCATTTGGTTTCACCTTCCCAAAGCACAGTGTGAAGAGTAGATAATAATGCTCTTATATTCCTCTCTTTTCCATCAATCCAGTCTAGAAGCTGGCAGAAGAAAAGGGAAGGAATGGGAATTCGCATAAGCCAAATATTGCACAATATTTAATTGACACAATGTTTCTTTTTATTGCTACCGGTAGCAATATTTGTTATCTGACAATGTCCATATTTAACGACATTTAATACACTCTTTCTAACAGCCACTGACCTACTTTGCTCATGATGAGTTCACAACTGTTTCTGCTTAGCACTGAGCTAATCTCCACTTAAATTCACCACTTCTTAATATACAGAAGCTTTTGCACATTTGTTATTCCTATTTCATTTGTTATTCCTATCAATGCATCTATTGGCTATCAATCCCAACTGTACAAATCCTCAACAGGTTACACTCTCAGTCCCTTGTCTTGCAATAGATATTTCTGACATTTCTGATATTTAGGATCTTTTCTGGCTCTGCTACTTGACTTCCTTTTAACTGAAAATACCAAAAACAGAACCTCTTTATTTATGCCCACCAAGGCATCCACCTTCCTTCCTATTGCACTTTATTTTGTAGCCTTGCCTCTATTGCAAATTCTTTTTGCACTGTGTACAACCCACTTCTTGGTCAAAAACACAGGAAGAATCTGAAGCAAGGCAAAATGTTCAGCATAAATGCTACAAACCTTTAATTTTAGAGGGTCCATATCTTTAGATAGTTCTTGCTTTCTCATCTCAGCAATGGTCTTGGGTCCTTTTCTGTCAAACTTTGCTGAAAAGCCTTGATTTGACAAAAGGTCTTCAAAATCATTTTCTGAAACTTTGGGTTTGTGTCCTGGCAAAGAAGAAAAAAGAAGCTATGCATTTTCCTGTTGATAGAAAATTTACACAGAAATGACAGATTTGTTATCCATTACTCCTGTTGGTCATTGCTGAGCCACTATCTTTTAGGAAATGGTTACATCTCCTTGCTCAGAAACAAATCCAACTTTTTTCAACAGAGATTATTCCTGAATTAATGTGTTCCCTTGATGCAGACTAAGGGAAAAACCAATGGTTTACTCGACTGCTATCTTATAAGGCCACTAGATGTTACAAGTCTATTCAATCAATTTGTTATTTACATGTTTCCAGTTAAGAATCTCATAGCCCAGAAATTAATGGTGAGATCTGAGAAAATCTTGGTTCAAGAATTTCATCATAGCCACACAATGATTTGGTAGCATGAGGTAAGTAAACATTCCTATTCATTTTCTTCTCTCAGTCTACACCATGCTGTCAAGCTCGCGACTCATGGCCCGTATCCGTCATGCACTGGCCACGCCCACACCCGGTTTAGTGAAGGGGGAAAAAGCCACGATACATCATGTGATGATGCCATAACGATGCGAGTTTGATACCCCTAGTCTATATCTCTTACACTGGCAGTGTAGGAGATCTATAAATTGGTGCAATTAATAGCAAGATTCAACCCTTTATTATATTCAGAGAATGATTAGGTGGCCTTGGATCAACCATTAGGGAAGATGTGCTCTGAAGCAGAGAGCTCCTTGGTCCTCTGTTAAAGTAGGAATAAACAACCTACAGTACTCCAGGTATTGTTGAATTACAACTCTCAGCAACTCTCTCCAACATTGAGCAAGGGTGAAGGGTGATGGAAGAATTCTCAGCCAACGAAAAAAGTTTCAATCTACTGGTCAGGAAAGACTTTATATGCATCTACCCTCCTGGCATTACCTTGGCCCAAGATAATGGAGATAATGCAGATCCTTTATACTTTCTGAAGGCAATTATCTGAATTACCCCCAACTCACCAGTTTCCTGGACAAAAAACATAAGAGCCCCTCCAATTGGTTAAATACAGCCATTTTTAATGAAAAGAAAAAGGAAAGAATGTTCATAAATTTAGATGAACGCTCCTTAAATTGTGAAAGCTGGAGAGCTACATAAATCAATTTGATTGTGTTAGAATTGCCTTCCTGGACATAGACATAACTCCCAGCCCACCTTGTACAGTCAATCAGATTATTTATTTAATTAGATTTAACTTCCAAATCCAGAACAATTTAGAGCAGCTCACAACAACATAACAGAAACACAAAATATAATGTTAGCATCGGTACAGACAACTTATTACACACACAGACACACGGGAACGGGGGGGGGAGGCATTAAAAATAGTCTAAAAAGTTGTCACATCCACTCACTTCCATTTTACCATACAGAAGCATGGAGCAAACTTGCCCTGGTATGAAGGCCAACCAGGTCAGATTCAGCCCTATAGTGAGGGCTGCCCTCTCTGATGTAAATTAAAAAGAGAGCGAGGAAATGGAGAAATTTGGAAGTAGGTATGCTCTATTTCAAGGGATACTTCATTTTGACTTTGTGAACAACTTAAAAAAAATATTGGAATCGGGAATTTAACTGTGCTATATAGATTATATATATAGATTATATAGACTATATAGATAGTCAGAAAAACCTGTCACCTTAAAATTAATGGGGCAGTTGAAAATGTGTATGGTAAACCATTACAGGCCAATGCAAGTCTGATGTCACATACTCACCAAAGCCAGGGGCTCGGATGCCTCTCTCCTCCCGCCCTCCGATTACACTAAAATTCACAGTGTAGTTGGGTTTGGGTTGTGTGCCCAACTTGGCTTGTTCCGGAGGTTTGGGCTGGGGTGAAGGTTGCCATGAAGTGCCGGTAGTTTGTTGCTTGCTTGTTTGCCACTGAATCCCCGCTGATTTTTGAGCTGACTTGGCCGCAAAACTGCCAGCTGAGAATCCTCCACTAGATGTTCCTTGGTAAGAAACAATTGGACACTTTCATGAATTAAATTATGCTTGAGTCAGAAGGGAAACCTTTCCAAGAGCAATCCTATTGCAACATTGGTGGTAAGAAGGGTGTTCTTAAATGTAATTCAACAAGCAGAACCCCAAGCCAAAATCATTCATAAAAAGGGTGGCAGGATCTTTCAATTATTCAAATTGCAAATATCAGTGACTGCATTGTACTGATATGCTATACAGGTAATCCTTAACTTACAATCACGACTGAGCCCAAAATTTATACTGCTGAGACAGTTGTTTTGCCCCATTTTATGACCTTTCTTGTTGCAATGGTTAAGTGATATCCTGCAATTGTTAAGTTAGTCACACAGTTGTTAACTGGCTTTGCCATTGGCATTGCCTGTCAAAAGATCATCACAGGGATTACATGACCCTGGGACACTGTGACCATCATAAATATGAACCAGTTGCAAAGCATCCTCATTTTGAAGATATGACTTTGAGGATGCTGTAATGGTTGTAAGTGTGAAAAACAGTCCTATGTCGCTTTTTTTCAGTCCTGTTGTAACTTCAAAGAGTTACGAAATGAATGGTCTACAAGGACTACCTGTGGTCTAAGCTAGCCTGGACAGACACAAGGTAAATGCTTGCAGTAACTCTTAGTGCTGATCTTTCAACCTAAGTTAAATGGTGGAAAACAAATAAACTTTCTTTCCATGAGAGGGAAGGGAAGGGAAAACAGAGGAGCTCAAATTGGGAGAAGCTACTGACATCACACCTGCTTGTGAATACAATCTTCAACACCATCAGCCACCCCAAGAAATTGAACAAAATCATGCCCAAAATGAATGGCCTTATTTGGGAAATTGTTAAGTTGCCTGAATACAGAAAGAATAAAGAAAGGGTATTCGTTTTTCAAAATGAAGGATGACTTATCACTGGCATCAGATTTTTGTAAGTGAGGGTTGCACATGTACAAATTTAGACAGCATGTTTAGAAGTAGGGGTAGCCAATGTGGTTTTTGGGCTATAGCTTCATCAGCCTCAGCCCACAAGGCCAATGGTAAAGGAATGTGAGAGCTGCTGTTCAAAACACCTGAAAAATGGCAGTCACCCACTCTCATGGAATAATAGTATTATATTTTTATTACTTTTCAGAAAAGAAAAATGCACAGTTGCATGAAGAGAACAATCTAATAATGAAACCATCAGGAGTCCTGTGCTGAGCTGGCAGGATACAAATGTAATAACTAGTAAGTAAAGATTAAATTAAATGATCACACACACAAAAAAGGCTTTCTGTGCAGGAACTGCTCATCTAATAATCCAGCCCCAATTCTTCTGACTGTCAGAGTTATTTGGAGAGGCAATTCTTTTTGTATCTCCTTGAGATCCGCTGGATTTATTCCACAATTTTCTTGAAATATGAACAAGTAGGAGAAAGACCTTCTTCTGAGGACCTCAGTGGCGAATAGTCCTTGACTTACAACAGTTTATTCAGTGATCATTCAAAGTTACAACGACACTGCAAAAAGCAACTTATGTTATGACCGTTTTTCACGCTTCCGAACGATTGCATCCTCATGATCACATGATCATAATTCAGATGCTTGGCAACTGACTCACATTTATGATGATTGCAGTGTCCATGTGATCCCCTTTTGCGACCTTCTGACAAGCAAAGTCAATGGGGAAACCAGGTTCACTTAACAACCGTGTGACTAACTTAACAATTGCAGTGATTCACTTAACAGCTGTGGCGAGAAAGGCCATAAAATAGGGCCAAACTCACATCTTGCTTAGCAACATAAATTTTGTAAAACCGTGGTTGTAAGTTGAGGACTACCTGTATGCCGTTGATTTTGTGGCCTTTTTAGAGACGTTACCATGCTGACTCCTGATGTAAGTCAGCCTGCATAGTTTGACAGAGGAGTCCGGAGGGCTTTCAACCAATTGCTTTTCAAAATGATCTGTTCACCTATCAAGCAGCCACAATGACACAGGTCAGGCTGCTCTCTCTTCAAACTCAATTTCAGGTCTGTCCCACTGGTCTGTCAGATTGACCTTCTCTGTACCTTCCGCATAGATTCCAAGTTCAAAAGGTGGGCCAGACTCAGCTCTCTATTTTTTGGAAATTAAAGGGCAAAGATGGGCCGAAAAGGAGCCGCTAAGGATGAAAAACAACAGCACCAAATTGTTTCACAGAGCCAGGGAAAATTCCTCTGGAAGAGAATCAGACTGAAGGCTACAAATCGTAGTAGCCGGTGTGGGGGGGGGAGGGCAGGTGGCTGAAAGAGGCAGGTGGTTGAAGTCAAATGGAAAAAGTACCCTTAAAATAAAAATGAGTGATGAGTTAATGACTATGGCCTTTCATTAGTTTTATACCAATGCTTACCTGGAAGGCCACTCCTCAAGTTTGCAAGGTCAGCAAAAGGGTCAAGGTTCTGTGATTTTGCTTGATTGGAGGAATGACCCAAGGAACCACTCGCTGGCCCTCCTGTTGTGAAAGCTGGAGCTGTGTGGTAGTCAATGCAAACACTTGTTATTATTTTTTTAACAGTAACTATTCATTTGGGGGCTTGTTTGATACCTTTTCCAACAGCAGCCAGAGTTCACTTGGCTTTTCTTTAGCTTCCCCCCAGTCTGTAAGTATGTTGGATTGTTGCCATTATTGCAATCTGTGTTAATAGGCAGTTATCAGACTGAATATATTGGTGGATACTTAGTATACAAACAAGCATGCAGAGGGAGAAGGGAGAGGGAGAGAGGGAAAGAGAGAGAGAGAGAGAGACAGACTGACAGAAAGAGAGAGAGAGAGACTGGCATGACTAAACGCCGAAGGTGTATGGAATGCTGTTACCTTCCCACCAAAGTCGCCCTACTTTTCTACTTGCATTTTTACATGCTTTCAAACTGCTAGGTTGGCAGAAGCTGGGACAAGTAACGGGAGCTCACTCTATTATGCAGTGCTAGGGATTCGAACCGCCAAACTGCCGGCCTTTCTGATCGACAGGCTCAGCTCCAAAACCAGAACTTTCTAGTACATGGTAGCAATGTCAAAAAGCATCAGAATGGAAGCTTTTATAAAGTCAGAACAGGGTAATCAAAACAAGACACAGTACTCCCAACAACAGATAGCTCCCATATGGAAATATATGAGAAAAGTATTGGCCAAATCTTGTTGGAAGTTAAGGCCCTGTCACACTGGCCGATGGATGCAAAATGTTTGTAAAAAGGACACAGCGGACGAGCAAAATGTTCCATCCGTTGTTATCCGCTCTCAAAAGTGCCCCGAATTTGTATAAGCAAAGCGGACAACACGGAAAGGAACGGACGGGGGGAGGACATAGGGCGGACGCGTAACGGATGACGGATGTAGAACGGATGTTCCCCGTATGCGTTGCGGATGCAGAATGGACACGTTGGATACATTTTCCACTCAAAAAGTTTTGAGCAGCTCAAAACTTTTTGAGCGGATGGAACCTCAGTCAACGGATGCTGGACGGATAGAGAGGATGAAAAACGGAGGCAGTGAGTACAGAACGGATGAATCACGTTAACCAACAGATGGCAAGTGTTTCTCTCCATTTCACATCCTCTTTCCATCCGTTGGTGCAGTGTGACATGGGCTTTAGTAAGTGTATGGAAACTGCTGTCCTGCAAGCAATTCCTTGGATAGCCATGAACAATAGCTGTGCCCCCTTCAACCTTAGGAAACTTAAATGTCCTATCAGCTGAAACTGGTACATAGAGATGCATGTATGTGTGTGTGAGTGAAGGTTTTAATTCAGAAAGTTAATGTGCATTTATTTCTGTGTGTCCCAATTCTTTGTATAAAAAAACAAAAAAACAAAACCAGAATTGTTATCAGGACTCATTTTTGTGATCCCCCTGTAGCATCCAGAAGCAGAGACACACTGTAATGTTATGAGATCCATTAATTCATGATTGCTGTAGAAGCAATTCTGGTAGCAAATTGATATTATTGGTGAAAAACAAACAATTTTTAATAACACAGGAGAAGGGAAAAGACAAGCCAGAGAGTAAAGCATCTCAGTTCCGAAAGAACCTTGCTTGTGTAAGGTTTGATTGACACTGAACAAATCCGATTGGCACATTGGATTAATTTGCTTCCTTACATCGAGAGATTAACGGAGATGCTCCACAAGGGCGATTGCTCAGTTTATTCTTTTTATGATGCAGGTAAGGAAGCTGTAGAAACCAACGTCTTATTGACTATGCATGACACTATACTGTTCGATTCATTTCATTCTAATTTCCCTTAATGACCAAAATAAGATGTCATGCTTCATCTTTGTTTTTCCTGCATGGTTTTATCTTGAAATTGCAAAAGCAGTTCCCCCCCCCCCCCCAAAAAAAACCCCCATCTTCTATTAAGACCACAATGAGAAAGAGTGCCAGAAAGCAAACTTGGCAGGGTGTAAGATATGGACCAAGATAGCCAACTGACCCTGACTGCTTATGCTTGAAATTTTCCCCATCCAGATATAATGAAGGTTCATTTTCAGTTCTAAAACATATACAACTCTAGGTAAAGGCTGTTGCCAATTCTCCTTTTGTTACGCAACCACCATTTAGGTCTGGACATACTCTACAAATTGGAGCAGAATGGCAGGTTAACAATTGCAAACCTTGCTGTCTTTTGCTATTGCTTTTCGAAAACAAAAGCCAAACTGGCCATGTAGCCAAGGGTTTCTTGCAGATATATTTTAAACGCACTGCATTATAAAGCTGTCAGGTCTCGCAGTGCTATCTTACTCTGTTATTAGCTTTGCCTACTTGCTTTTAATGGCTAAAAATGCAAGCGACAGCCTCATACCATACCTTCCAAAGTTGATTTCTTAGGCGCTGTTGGGACAGTGCTGTCAGTCCAAGAATCCCAGCCACCTAAAAGGTCTGGCTGGCTTGCTGAGGAAGTTATTTTAGGTGGTTCTGGGGCCAAATTGCCTAAAAGGAAGTAAATCAGAATCCATACGTTAGGGTAAAGGCATGCAAAAAATTATATAAACTTTAACATCCTGCAGAGCTGGTGCAGTGGTTAAAATGCATTCATCATCTTCTTCTAACCCTTCATAAGCCCTTGTGGGGTGGAATCTGGACAATTGAATGGAGCTAGCAGAGAGTTTACTGGCTGGATGTCCTTCCTGTTGCCAATGAGGAGTTTTGTTCAGCAGATATATTCTCACTATGCCCAGAGAGAGAAATATCTGCCTCTACCTAGGATCGAACTCACAGCCTCCTGATTGTGAGGTGAGAGCTCCACCTCTAGGCCATCGCACCACTCTGAGTTATTATTATTGCAGACTAATTCTGCCAACTGCCAGCAGTTCAATCTGACCGGCTCAATATTGACCCAGCCTTCCATCCTTCCGAAGTCGGTAAAATGAGACCCATAAGCGCAATATGCTGACTCTGAAAACTGCTTAGAGTGTCCTGTAAAGCACTGTATAAGTCTAAGTGCTATTGCAATTACTCTGAAAATACAGTTAGGACATTAGATTTTTCTCCTTTAGATTTGAACTCAACTGGCACCATTGCTCTCCATCTATTTGTACAGGTGCTGAGAAAGAAAAAAACTCCCCTAATATTTTCACTGCCTGGAAGGGTCAAAATCTCATATACGGTGAGCAGCAATAAGCTAATTTTTTCAAACGACATCTGATTCCTGGTCAAGGCATTCATGGAGGAAAGGATTAGCTGGGTTCCTCCAAAGGCCATGCAGCAAAAGGTCATCTCTGAATGAGGACATGAAGCCCTGATTCTCCCCCATCCCAAAGGGCATACATTATCAGCTTGGCTCCAAAGTCCCCAAACTGGTATTAACTGCTGTATCAAACAGGAGAGTGAATTATGAATAAAGAAGCATGAACAGGAGTGGGATAAGGAACAAACAACAAACAAAAAAGGAGGTAGGCATATGTCTTCATAAAGTGCTTGTAAGCATCCAGGAGAAATATGACAATGTGCCACTTTATTAGACTGATCCCTGATCTAGCAGAATTCTTTCGTTATTAAAACAGCAACCCTGGAAATAAAGAAGTCATGCCTTGCAAGCATTCCAATGGAGCATTTCTCAATCTCAGCCACTTCAGGAACTGTAGACTTCAATTCCCATTAATATATGAAAACTCATGCTCACAATAACGGGTAAAATGTCTGCTAAATTAGCATTACTCAAATGTTTTATGCAGCACTTGTAAAAGATATACAACCAGTTTGGTGAAGGCATTAAGTTAGAACTTAGGAAACCGAGTTCTAGTCCTGCCTTAGATCCAAAGCCAGTTGGGTGACCTTGGGCTAGTTACTCTCTCTCACCCCTAGGAAGCCAATTCAGAAAAAAAACTTTGCCAAGAAAATTGCAGGAACCTGTCCAGGTGGAGTCAAAAACCAGGAGTCAAAACTGACTCAAAGACATAAATAAAAGTATAAATAACTGAACTGCTGTTTGTGGTTAACACAGGCAGGTATCAGATTCTACAAAACACCAGGCATTATGTCTACATTATTAGCCTCAACTGTCAAACTTCCAGTTGCTACTGTACAAACAGATGTCTTCTGCACTCAGAAGATCCTGTGATTCTGTAACTAAAGATGGCAGTTGAGATTTCCTCAAAATAAGATACAGATTTGGCATGACATCAGATTTAAACTTGCCTCAGATCCATGTTTAACATCTCTTAATTAGCTAGAAAAGTCATCCAAATTCAATTGCAGAGCTGCCCGCTTGCATTAAATCACTATCATCTTTTGACTCCTTAAGCACCTTCTACAGATCACAGGGCCTCCTCTCTTTTTAGAAATTTCACTATCAAGATCTTTGCTAAAAAGTTTTCCAAATCAAACAGGCAGGTTCACAAATGTCTTGCTTTGAAAATCTAACTTCTTGCATTTGGACAGAGACTCAAACAGATCAAAAGGACATTGTCTCAATCATCATATGAAACAGGGGTTAAAACCCCTGGTCCGTAGCCCTTCACTGGATCACAGCCCATTCGGAACCAGACTGTGGAAGTGGTGTGTGTGTGTGTGTGTGTGTAAGTGGTGGGATTCAAATTATTTTATTACCAATTCTGGGCGTGGCTTGGTGAGCATGGCAGGGGATGTAAAATCTCCGGTCAAAAGTGGCACTTGCTGGTTCTCCAAACTACTCAAAATTTCTGCTACTGGTTCTCCAGAACTGGTCAGAACCTGCTGAATACCACCCCTGGTGTGTGTGCAGCTGCATTTGTGAAAGCAGCACATACACAGGCATGAAACTATCCCCTCTCCACCTATTCACCCTGCTGCCATCATTTTTGCCGGTCCACCGAGCCGAAAAGGTTGGGGAATGCTGATATAGAACAATATAACTGAGAATGAAAAGAGCTTCATTAATCAGTGACAGAAACAACAGAAGCGACAGCAGCTTTGCACCCAAGTTCAATATACACAATTATCTCATTTAAGGATCACAGATTTAGTCTGCAATTGAAAGCCCTCTAACTTTTAAAAAAATATAAATATATACACTTTTTAAAGAAGTGAATACTTCTGGGAATATATTGCAGGTCGAACATATTAATTTGTAAATTAAAGTTACAGGCAATCTGACAAGGGATACTTGGCTCTTATTGCTATAATGTAAGTTTGAATATAGATTCCTTCTAGTTCTCAGTTGCACCAACTTTTGGTTTTATACCAACCTCATTCTTGGCAATTTTTCAGTTGCTTAATTTCTCTCATCACCTTAGTAAAACAGGAAGCCACATGGGATTGGCCGCTATGAAGGGACCTAAGAGTAGCAGTCTCAATGATTGGTAAGGCATTGTGACAGTGGTAAGGGTGAAGTCTGGTGGTAGGTCACTTTTTCAGTACTGTAATTACATATACAACTAAACATATGGTCACAAGTTGAGCATGACCTATAGATCTGAATTTGGTTAAAGTTGCATACTTTGAGTCATGTAATACTTAGGAATAGCAGGATACTTTGAGGAAATGATATTGTTGCTTCTGGCCTCTTCTCCATCCACCTTCCTAAAAAGTATCATCTGAACTCAAGTAATAGACAGCTGCCCCATTGAATATACAAAGAAAAACACACATTTTTTTGTGTGTGTGGTTGGCTTCTTTTGTTTTAAATAATTTTCTAGCATTTGGAAAAAAATACAATCAGGTTTCACTTCCCTATACAATTTCACTTTAATGTTAGTCTGGCTTCCAAAAAGCTTTCTTTTGTTCTACTCATAGGAAATATCTATCTTGGTTGCCAATCTGCATTTATTGTCGTATTACTGTGATTTTATGTAAGTTAACTGTTATTTGATGCCCAGAGTCATGAGATTGAGACTCTGGGTAGCACTTTACAAATTATATTTTTATCTAGACAAATCATAAAGAGTACCTTAAGCTGCCTCTTTTCCTTTTATCGTTGCTTTCTGTTCTGCAACAATTCTAAGCCTCAATTTAACACTCAAACTGTATTTTTCAGATCTGAATTTGTATCTATATCTACACAACTGAGCTTCATTCCAAGCAGCCACTCCAATCTGGTGGTTGGTGGATATATTGGACTAAAAACCTGCTTTATTCTGTATCAGCATATATAACAACTACACTGTCACAAAGTTATCCACAATAAAAGAATTATAACTAGAGTATAAGAAATTACTACTGCGACTGTTCTACTGGTAAACAGGCAAGTCCTTCCTGGATCTTATTATGAATTTTCCAGTTCTACAATTACCAGCATCCTATTCAGGTCAATTAAACTAACAAAGTTGAGATCTCTTCATGTTCCACTTTTCTCAATTTAACACTCAAACATTTAGTTCTGACTTTTAATAGTACTGATTTGCATTTAAAAAATGCAAATGGATTTCTGGTTGGGCTGGATTAGTGTTTTCAATTTACCTTCCAAATTTAGCATAAGCCAGATCTACTGCCATTCTCAGATTTTGTGTCTGGAAGGCCTTAGTTTACTCTGAGAATGAACAGACTGGATTTGGGGCAGGGGAGATAGGGGACAACAAACCACAATTGTCAATTGCTCGAGATGTTAAATGAGCCGAAGTCAGAGGAGGATAAATATTCATAAGTTGGTGAACTATATATACGATAGACCAGCATTCTCAATATCTCCATCCATGTCAGCTGGCAATTTTAAGAGTTTAGTTCAAGAAATCTAAGTAATGGAAGCCTTTGTCAACCTGAGGACAGCTTCAACAGTAAGATAAGAATACATTCCTTAAACCATTCCATGAAAAAGACAACTGCATTGAAGACTATTTTTATTTCCCTACAGGCTTCTGTCCAAGAAGTTATACTATGAAAGTTATTTCAACATTAAAGTGAAATATTTTGTAACACATCATTTAGATACACACTCAGGATTGTATAAGACCCTCAGTTTAACAGTTACAAATTAATAGACCAAAATCTTTTCACATAATGTATCTCTCTGTTCCTGCATAGTATTCTCATTTGTCATTTTCTGCAAGTGGAAAATCTCCATTCATCAACTTATGCAGGTATGTAATGCCCATTTAAATTTAATGGACATTTTGACTTTATTGCTCTTTCTTTTTTCCCCCCCTCTGGGCTGTTACACTAAAAGATTTGCTGTAAATAACCAGGCAGAAGGCACCTGCTATTTTAACAGAAAATGGGGGTGATTTCTTTCTTATTTCCCCCCCTTTTTTAAATCACGTGCATGTTAGATTGGATAGTTGAAAAAAAACAAAAAACAGACAGCCACAAAAGTTTAAATGATTATATTGGTTACACAAGATTTCATTGAAGTCAAAAAGCCACTGTCCAACCTGGTCTTACAGCAAGACTACTAAAACCCTCGAACAGATGATGCAATCATTTTTAAAAAGCTTTGTGCATCTTTATCCAAAGCATGGAGCAGATGTGCTATTAAGCCGGCAAGAGCGATTTTTTCCGGACTCTACAAACTGTTATTTATAGATTTAATCAGGAGAGAAGCCTGAATAACAACTGCATATGTGGTGCCATCTCAGTTCAGACTTAATACAAAAAGGGCATTCGTTTCTGTATTTGCTTTTCTCCCTATTTAAACAGACACCCATCCAATGACAGCTACTCCTATGTACAGTTATAGAAACAGAATGTTTTTATACACAAGGCATTTTTGGATACATCAGATTGTTGTGAACTAGCCAAGAAAAGGGAAGAGATCTTTCTGTCAGCCCTTTCTCTGCTTGATAGACAATCCATGCAAATGAGCAATATATATAAAGATGGTTCATTGTTTACGACGTGTATGGTTTTTTTTTTAACCTCAATAATTTTTTTGAATGAAAAAGGACAACACACTTTTCTGGAAAATAAATGCACTGGAACATTGAGTTAGGTAAATACCAGAGATAATTGTGTTGTTGCCAACATGGGAAGAAAGGATGTAGAATCATAGCCAACACAGATGTCTACACCTACTTTTCTAGCACTTATTTTTCTTTACAAATAAATGAATGTAACTCTCTAGATACTTAACACAGAGAATAAATTTATATTTTAATACAGTGAGCTGTTTGTTATTCATTTAGTCTGTCTTCTTTTTAAACTCCAGAGAATTTGAACTCAAATGAGCTACTGATTGTAATTAATACTTTGTATACCCCTGATTCTCATAGGTCAGATATCCAATCTAACAGAAATAATCCGCACTTGTATTATTTTTCTGCATACTGCCTCTTACATCCATAAAATGGTTTTAAACCAACCCTACGTTAACAGCAATATAGTAATATAATGTGGCTGCAAACAGGGAAAATTGGGTTTTAGGTTGTATTAACATAAGTTTGAAAAATGGAAGAATTCCATACTGGTCAGATATCATCTTATATATTACATCTAATTCTATGTCCCGTATTTTTAAAAAGTTTGGAAAATTGGAATGAAGGGCAATGGGAATGATAAGAGGACCAGAAATTAGATCTGATAAGGAGAGAGAGAGAGAGAAATGGTAATATAAACTCTTGAAAAGAGAACATGAGAGGCAATGCTCCAAGATTCATTAAATGCCCTATGCAGAAGGTAGTCAAGACAATATTTCTCTGTACCAGCATGGAATAAAAATGTCCTATTGTGCAGGACATGGAATAATGATTGTAAATTAAAAGACAATGTAGTAAGATCAGTCAAGAAATGGAATCAGTTACTTTAGGAAGTGGTGCAGTCTTCTTCACTTAATATATGTAAATAATATACAGAATAAAGACAAAAGTTTAATTTTGATGTGTGCACTAAATAAGGGAGTTGGATCAATGCCCTAGAAATGTGTCTTCCAACTCAGCGATTCTATGATCAAAATTTTAGTTGGCTGGGGGGTAGGTGGAAGAGCACCAAGATTTTCAGAAGCACAAAATAATGTATTGGAAGTAAACACCATTTGGGGGAGGGAAGACATGCCCACTATCCATAGAATTCTGACTGTTTGAAAGAGAGAGAAAACAAAAAATCACAGACAATGAAATACACAATCGTCCTGGTAGAGATCTGGATTCCACCTCAGGAGCCATCAACACAACACAATTCTTTATTATAGAACTCACCACTATATTCTTAATGTCTAACATGACACATTTAAATAAGAGTAAGTTGCAGGAGACTTTTATCACCCTTCAGAATATCACAAGCAAACTGGTTTCCCTCAAGAGTATGCATTAGCTTTAAGCTGTAACAGTACAAGAAACTGATTTCTAAAAGCAATAGGCTGGAAAAGATATAAGCCACTGGTGTGGTGTTCAAAACAAGACTGCTCCATCTTTCCCATCATCTTATTGGCTCTCAAGAAGTTTCATAGCTAACTACCAATCAGAAGTTCCTTAAGGATGACTGAAGGCAAAGGCCTTCAGAAATGGGCCTATAAAAAAAAATTATAACAAGTTTTTAGTTCTTCCATAGTTTCACTCTTCAGCAAAAGTGGACCCTTTGTGATTCCTGAAACACTTACCAACCCCTCCTCTCTTTTTCACAAGGGTTGTGGAAAAGTTGGCCACTCCTGTTTTTAAGGCAAAACGACAGTATTTCTAAGTTACACAAAACAGAACCATGATGCCTGTTACTTATAAAGATGGCACCAACTTCATATTACACCTGACCAGTTATGTGGCAGAGAGGATATATATATACATATATACATATATACATATATACATACATACATACATACATACATACATACATACATACATACATACATACATATATATAGAGAGAGCGCTAATAGGACAAAACGACAGAGTCTTGAGTGCCTTTTTATATTTTAAAATATTATACGTTGGGATGATTTTCCCAATGTAACTCTGCCTTTGCATCCCAAAAGAATCTGAAGACAAAAGAAGATGTCAGTTGGCAAAACATTCCCCAGATTATATGAGGAGTTACAAGTCTATATCAACAATGGAAGGCTTGTCCATAGCAATGCCATCACAACGTCTGTTTGACACAAATCCAACTTAACTAATCTAAGTTATCAGGTTTCACTCAACAGGCCATGTGATTTGGGGGGTGGGGAGAGAAAGGGAAGGAAAAAGAGAAGGAAAGCAGGAAAGCAGGGGATACATCCACTTACCCAAATTAAGGAAGTCTGTGCTAGAGGAAGGAGGCGGTGCACTGTGTGTGGAAGGAAACATTGCAGGTACAGTTGGTGCATTTGAACTAAGAAAGTCACCAAAGAGGTCAGGACCGGTAAGAGTTGGACTGTCTGCATTAACTGTGAATGGGTCAAACTGGTCAGCTAAAGATAAAACAAAACACAACACAACATTGCTGGTGTTACTTGAGATGCTTCCAGAAATAAGGCAAGCAAAAAGTTAAGATTCTGCACTGGCAAATATAGCAAGCCCTGAGGAAGTGCCAACACAAAGCATATTAAGGATAAATTCTTTCTAGATGTTAAGACTGAGCTTTGCACAAACCTTGATTATTTTTAGGGCTTAATTACTATTATACAACATCAGAAAGAGCAACAATCTTCTGTAACAATGCCTCAGATAATCTTTATCCTTTCAGCCTCTTAAAAGTCTCTCGACTCCCAATAAAGAAAAAGCAGCAACCTCTGAAACCCACAAAAAAGCCAACTAAGTTTTATACTAAAAGAAAGCCGGCCGGCAAACTGAAATTAGCACAAAACTCATCTGCAGAAGGAAACCTAACAGGGCTTCCTTTGCAAAAAATAATAATAATAAACCCCTGTGGCCCTAGTGACCCGAACAGAAGGAGAAAAGTTATACTGTACCAGTCAGAAGGGAAGGCATTATTGATTTTTTTTTTTTTTCAAAAGGAGCTACAAAAGGGAAGGGAAGAAAAGAAAAATAAACAGAAACGCAGCTCCCAGCCTGAAGGTATTTCACTGCCTACTGTCAAGCAAAACTGACTGCAACTGCTCAGGAACCATATTTATATCCAGCAGGGAACGCCACACTGTGGCCAGCGGGAAATTTGGCAGATGCTCCACCTTGCCACTTAAAGGTTTTAAGAGTCAAGGCTCCTAGAAACTAAGATGTGTAAAGTTGCTCAGATTAGCAACCCACTCCAACCATCTCTCATCATTTCAAGCAAAACTAACCTGCTCATTCATCACTGATTGTTTTCATCATCACACATCAGCAGATGAATATCATAATAAATGAGGCAATTTTCATAAACACCCAGCATGCAATCCTGTTCCAAACAATTACAGTTATAGTTGCCCTCGTCTGATATCAAGATGTATTGCAATCATTAGAACAATCTTGCTTCCTCAAGGGCAAACTTTTATTTATAACAGATTGAGAAGGCAGGATCTCAACAGGTAAAACCATACGTATTACACACAGAGTTTATTCAGGTTTGAATGAAAGTTCTCACTGTTTTTCCAGCCATTAGGAGAGTCCATCCTTAATTCTACATTCTGCTGAGATTTTGAGGGAGGTGGCTAAACTTTGCAGCGGATACAAGACAAACGGAAAACCGCAAGGGTGAACACACTGGTTTTCATAGTTTCTAGGAATGTGCAATTAATCACACCTTTCTCCAGTCAGATTCTGAGAGCAAATGCAGTGACTGGAATTCAGAAAGGAGACAGACTGATCAAGAACCAAATCAAGAACCAAATCAATTGACATACAGGCAACCTTCCTTGGCTCCAAATTCTAAATGAATCATTTAATGTTCAGAGAAAATGCTTAACATCCCTGCCTAAATTTTATAAATGTGTTATGCTACAATTAGTTTCAAGAACATGGCACCCTCTATATGTGTTGGACCAGATTTTCCATCACATTGGGCCAGAACTGAAACTAACTAAAACAATTTGCCCCAAAATTCTACGGAAATCTACTTTCACATTATAAGATACCATTTTAAACCTTATGAAGAATGAAAGAAGAGACATTTTAGGGTTAAATGGAGCGTTCATTGTGCCATTATACTGTCAAACAGTCTTAACCCATAAGATATCCCTGTTCCATAATCTCTTTCCATTTGGAAATAGCCCGTGGTATCAATAAGATCCCCTGAATGGGAAAAACAGGCAGTCGGAACCCAGTTGAAACATTAATTCAGCATACAGAAACAGGATAGGAATAAAATGTGTGAGCACTGGCCTGTCTTTCCAATAAAAAGGTAATGGTAAAGGAGTCCCTGAGATTTCACTCTGCTACTCATTGGTGACTCTAGGAGGCAGTGCTCATCTCTGTTTCAAGGCCACTGAGCCAGCGCTGTCTGGAGATATTTTTATGGTCATGTGGCCAGCATGATGTTTCGAAGTGCTGTTACCTTCCCACTGTAGTGATACCTATTTATCTACTCGCATTTGCATGGTTTCAAATTGCTAGGTGGGCAGGAGCTGCAGTGAATACAGGACCTCATCCCCATCATGTGGCGCTCAGGTATCAAACTTGGGTTGCTGGCTTTCCAAATGACAAGCCCAGCGTCTTAACCACTGAGCTGCCCAATATTATTGCATTAACTCTATTTCCTAAAAAAACCCAATAATTTCTGATTTTGAAAGTTTGCAAGTTGCTATGACTATGAAGTACAGATAGTCTTCATTTACCAGCTACAACTGAGACCAGCAACCTTATGTGCCACAGTCATTAAGTGAAAAATCAGATGATCATCCCAGACTTAAGCAAATCCATCATTAAATGAGCCACCATGATTGTTAAGCAAGACATCTCAGGATTATGACTTGCAATTTCACTTCTGCGTTTTCCATTAATTTCAGCTTTTTAGGATGTTGGTTGTGAAGCTCATAAATGGCTTCACAACCAGTTTTTAAAAAGCAGAATTGTGCCCCAAAGTGCCCAACAGCATCACATAAACGATAGGATGTAGTAAACGGCTGTAAATACAAGGATTGGTTTCAAAGCTCTTTTTAAAAAAAGAAAAAAAACTGTTATAACTTTGGTCACTAAACAAAGCAGTTGGTAAACAACAACTACCAGCAATAGCTACCATTGACAGTTCTCAAAAATAAAGGTAATATGGATTCCATTATTCTTGGATATTAAACTACAAGCACACACCTCTTAAGATTTAGAACCAGATTTTAACCATTCTTGCTTTCCAGCTGCTGCCTTTGCCTTTAAGGTAAGATAATAAGTTGTAATAACAGCAGGAACAACTGATAGATTAAACCAAACAATCACTATATTAATGATCAGCATAATCTTTTTTTCATTTCTCTACTTCTCCTAACACATTTATATAGAATTTGTTGTGCTGTAAACACAAAGGCTAGAACTGAACAATTCAAAAAAATCTAATTAAAAAAGCTGAGATTTTCCAAGATCAAGGATCTATTGCAGTGGTCCTCAAACTTGAAAACTTTAAGACTTGTGGACTTCAACTTCCAGAATTCTGGGAGTTGAAGTCCCCAAGTCTTTAAAGTTGCCACATTTGGAGACCTCTGATCTATTGAAACATTTCATTTTATACTCTAGAGCAGACAACACACCTGGGTTCGATGGAAAGACTAATGGAAGAAAAAACTCTTCACAAGCTTGTGTGTGTGTGTGTGTGTGTGTGTGTGTGTGTGTGTATTAAACTCACTATAAGGGACAAAAAAATCAGCAGAAAAGGCGGGGCTTGTCAGATGACATTCGGAAGCCCTGCCCTCTTAATCACAGATTTGCCACAAAATGCCAAAGAGAACGAAAAGTTGTCTTATCTTTTACTCAGCTGCTCTACAGGCCAGAATTTTAATGAAAAGGAAACTCAAGGTACCTACCTGTAGAAGTAGAGGTGGCTGCTGCTGAGGAACTGTTGCCCTGGGAATTTGCTGAGGCCTGGGGCTGGCCACCAAAAAAAAAGTCTGCTCCTCCACCCAGGAGGTCTGTAGTTGAATCTTCTGAAATGTCTGGAGTGCTACCAACAAAGAGCCCATTAAGCAAGTCCGCATTGCTGGAAGAACTCTTCATCTCCGTTGGAGGTTGGAGCAGTTCAGGAGTAGTCTCTGAATCCAGCCCAAGCAAGTCAATGCTGTGTACTTCAGGAGCCTCTTCTGGCTGAGCAGCTGGTATATCAAAGGCAGCTTCAAAAAAATGCTTGCCATCTTTCTCTTCCAGGAGGTGCATCTCTCTATCCTCCAAAGGTCCAACATCATTGGGGAATGCAGAGAATTCCTCATTGGAAAGTTCGTTCTCCTCCTCTTCTTCATCGCGCCCAAGACTCTCTTGAGAAAAGGAACCTTCAGGAGCAGTTTCAGACTGTTTTCCTTCTGTTTATTAAAAAAAAGGAGAAGTTTGTCCATATTCATATGCCTTTCCCTGAAGAATTCAATGCAAAGCATATGGGATTCTCTTATCAACATAACAATTCATCCAAAGGCACCTGCTGAACTCAAACGGCTGACTTCAGAGGAATATAACTTTATATGTCAACAACCACTTTTCCCCTGGGGCATTTTGGTAAAGCTCCAAGCAGCACTCCTCCAAATTGCCATGGCTGCCAAGTCTTAGCACAGCTTTGAGAGACATGGGTTTCAACTCCTAGAACAGGAGTTTGGTGGCTTGCATGGTTAGGACGCTGGGTTGGAGGTTAGCAAGCCAACGTTTGAGACCCAAGTGATGCTATGTGGTGGGATGAGCTCCTGTCCTTTGCTCCAGCTCCTGCCGGGGGCATGAAAGGAACCCCCAAATGGGCGTCCCCTGGGAAACAGTGATGTCACTGGCTAGTCCTTTCAACCCAGAAGCTCCTCAGTGTTTCTGACACGAGTGCAAACTCTTAGAATCTCTTAGTTAGCAAGATTATCGCCGAGAATCTTGGGAAATTACAATTCCCACATTTTGAGACTGCTCAGTTTGAGGAAGAGTGTCTTAGTGCCACTGACACCAAGTCCAGAGACCTCTTTTGCCTCTGGAAAGGCAAGAGAAGGAAATGGTCAGACACAGTGAAACGGCCAGTAGCGGAAGCCTCTCCATTTTGAAAAAGAAACTTAAGTGAGGTGTTTCGCCAATGACATTAATTGAGAGAAAAGTGCTTCAGAAAATAATATCCATCATAATCAAGAGGAACCAAGGAAGCAAAAACTGTTTGCTTTCTTTATGCAACTGTCCTGGATGAAGCAAAGCAGGTGTGATTAAAACAAAAGGCACACTAGAAAGCAGAGCTCTTCCATGAGCTACATTGAAAGACCAGTTTGGAGTTTTTATGCTGACTTGGTTAGATTTAAGAATAAGGATTCAGGACAGGTGTTCGTTCTCTCTCTCTCTC
>BLBF01000004.1:17690913-17711032 GCA_015471245.1 Laticauda colubrina | reverse complement strand
CAGAGGCTTTCCTCAAGCCTCTGGGAGGTCAAAAAAAGCCTCAAACCAGCCGAAAATCAGCTGAGAGGCACGTGCATGTACAGTGAGGTAAGTCTGCCTGTAGTTTGCGTTGCCGGCACAAATGGCAATTTACAAATCATAAATAAAAGGTCAAGAACAGGCAGCCACCTGAAAGTTTTAATATGGATAAAAGGACTTATAAAACATATATTTTTATCTATCTCAAGCAGTGGAAGAACAAGTTAAGAGTAAATTGATAAAGTGGATTAAGAATGTTGGGGTCTTATATTTTTTTGAGCCCCCCCAAAATGGCTAGGCCGTCTTTTTGGGGTTGACTTAATTCCCCCCTTTGCATCTTCGGGTGGGCGGGCAGCGACGGCTTGGATGTTGACCTTGGTGTTGGTGGGGCACTTTGTATCGGGGTCAATGCAGGCAGCACCATATCTGGGTGTGCAACAAAAGTACTTCCTAATGGGAAGCCCCCCCCACCATTCCCCCCCCCCATTTTGCATGTTTTAATATAGGCTTTAATTTGGGGGGAGGGGCTTAATTTCATTTCATGCCTATAAAACATGCTGGGTCTTCCTATTGGGGGAGGCTGTATTGTTGGAGAAACAGGGTACCAATGGATCAATGGGAAAATATATGGTTAAAAGGGGTGAAATTTACATTGTGTTAAACTCTCAAAAAGAATGTTTATAAAATGATTTATCTTTGGTACATGATGCCAGAGAAATAATCTAGAATGTATGAAAGTATTTCAAATGTATGTTGGAAATGTGAACTAAGGGGCATTTTATCATGCTTGGTGGCCATGTAAAATAGCTAAATAATTTTGCAGCATCACATCACACTCATGTTGGGAGCATCAAGGTGCTTCAGGGTTGAAAAGATAAGCTGGTGACAGCACTGTTGCTCAGGGGAATGCTCAGCTGAGGCCTCATTTCATGTCCCCGACAGGAGCTGGAGAAAAGGATGGGAGCACCTCGCCGCACAGCAGCACTTGGGTCTTGAACATGGGTTTGCTGCTAGTCAATTTAGCATTCTAACCATGTGAGCCACCGTGCTCCGAAATAGTTTTGGATGAAATACATACTTTGATACAGAGGATTTTAAAGTTCATTATTCAACTGAAACCAGAACATTTTTTAGGATTTAATAGATAAATAGTAAAAAACCATGGAAAGTTATTTCAACATGTGATTATCATGTGAGATTACTACATATACAGAGATGAAGGAATGAGAGATGACAGATTTTTCTAAAATGGATACACTGACATCTTTGATTAGAGAAAAAACATCTAAATTTAGAGGTGACTGGAAGCCTCTTCCGGACTTTTTGTACAAAAAGGGGGGGGGGGAAATGAACTTGTGATTTATGGCTCAGATTAGACAAGATAGACTATAGAAAGAATAATATGATGTAACTTTACAGATAAGTTAAAATATATTTGTACTTATAACTGCTACAAAGAATATTAACAGCCATTTCTTTATATTTCTTTTCTTTCTTTTTTGTTTTTCTTTTCAACTTTTTTTCATGTGCTTTTTGCTTTTTCTGATTTCTTTTTCATTTTTCTTCCTTACTTCATATTAGTTAAGATTAGTTTTCCTCTTGTTTAAAAGTTTCAATAAAAAAACCATACAATAAATAGAACAGGCCTGCTTGCAAGTTACCGGATCAACTGTTCCACCTTTTCTAAAGAATAAATGCATACATTCAAGGCAATGTCTGAAGCTTTCCTACTACCTCCTCCCTCAAAGACTTCTGCTAGCTAAAGCAAGCTGCCAGTTCAGCTTAGCATCTTTTTTTTTCAACAGCAAAGAAAATATTGAAAGCATGCAACAGAATAAATAATCCTAGAGAAATGCAGCTTTTTACCCATTTCCCAGGCATTCATCGTATTAGACGTAGATTGGTTCATATTCTGTACGTATCTCTGGGTAGTGTAGTATATAGTAACTAGAGTAGGGCTCTTTCTTTCTTTCTTTTTCTTTCTTTCTTTCTTACTGCAACATTCTCTAGGGCCAAGTTAAAATTCAGACAGTTTAAATGTTAGCAATAACATTATTTCTGAAGATATAATACCTGCTATGAGTATTTGTTTTGCATCTGAGAAATTGCCATCTTCCTTCGGACTATAACGTCAAACACACTCATTCTGAGAGTAGGTATGTTAATAGAGAGGGTGTGATACCACAAAATTGTGAATGCTGCATACCATTAAAAGTAAGTATGAACTACATCAAAGTGCCCTTCCCATTTTATAAGTTTGCGCCAAGTAATACAGAAAGTTATTTTATATAGTATTCAGAAACACCACATTCCATGCCACACAATAGCTTCAAGACTTTCAACCAGCCCATTCAAAAGCCCTTAAACCCATGTCCCACTGCATCAATGGATTCAAAGAGGATGTAAAACAGACAAAAAAGCTTGCCACCCGTTGGAAAACGCGATGCATCCGTTGTGTACTCACTGCATATGTGTTTCATACGCTCTATCCGTCGAGCATCCGTCCACTGAGATTTCATCCACACGAGAAGTTTTGAGCTGCACAAAACTTTTTGAGAGGATGAACTTTCCGCCGCGTACGATGTACATCCGCGACACATACGGGCAACAAACGTTCTATGTCAGTTGTCATCCATTAAACGTCCGCTGTATCCTCTCAGCATCCTCTGGACATCCTCGCAACTCACATCCGCTGCAGCTGAAAACGGAAAGAGGGAGGAAGCGAAAAGTACACAGAATGTCCACACAGCGTTAGTAGCACGGAAATAGAAAGGATGTAAGCGGATGCATCTCCTATATAAAGCATTAAAACGGAGAAAACGTTTGTATATGGGATGTATCTCGGATATTTAGGATGTCTGGAGTATGCTGAGAGTATGTGGAAGGACACCAAGCGGACAACCGATATTTCCTATAAAAAGGGGGAGGAAATCATCTGGATCTCAGTATGAGTCCAGCAGCCGTGGTGTATTCTTCATCCTTGGTCTTGCTCTTCCACATCATCCATTGATCTCCACCATGGATCATAACACAGTCCTTATGGTAGCTGCGTTCATTCAACACCAGAACCAAGCCCTATTCAGACTGTTTCACCTTTTCTACGCAAGGAGAAGAAGGAGACGTTCAAGAGCTGTGTGGGTCCGACGATGGATTGGAAGAAGAGTGGAGTTTGGACTGTATGACAAGCTGATGGTGGAGCTGAGGAATGAAAACACTTGTGCATTCCAGCACTTCATGAGGATGCCACCAGCCATGTTTGACAAAATTGTAGGCGTCTGAGACCCAGGTTGACCAAGCCGAGCACCAACTTCCATCCCAACCTGGACCCTGGACTGAAGGTGGCACTGACTCTGAGGCATCTGGCCTCTGGAACCACAAACAGAAACATGCAGTATGCCTGGAGGGTGCCACACAACACCATCAGCAAAGTGGTCAGAGAAGTGGTGCAGGCCATCATCAAAGAATATGTGGAGGAGTTCCTCCATTGTCCCACCACTGAAGAAGGCTGGAGGAAAGTTGCAGAAGAGTGGTATCAGAGGTGGAACTTTCCTCACACCATTGGAGCCATAGATGGGAAGCATGTGGCCTGCAAAGCTCCAGCCAACTCAGCGTCCTCTTATTACAACTACAAGGCTTCTTCAGTATCATCCTCTTTGCCATGGTTGATGCTGACTACAAGTTCATGTACATCGATGCTTCAGGCAACGGGTCACCTTCAGATAGCCAGGTATACAATGCCAGTGACCTCAAGGATGGGCTGGAACGCAACCTCATCATGGGTTTTCCAGGTCCAGACCCCCTACCCAATGACACACAAGATGTGCCCTACTTCATCGTGGGTGATGATGCCTTCTCCCTCAGAACCTACCTCATGAAGCCCTACACTTCAAGATACCTCACCCGTAAAGAGAGGATCTTCAACTACAGGCTGTCCAGGGCAAGACGGGTGGTGGAGAACGCCTTTGGCATCCTGGCCAACAGGTTCCAGGTACTTCTCACCACCATGCAGCATCACCCAGGGACTGTGAGGAGCATCGTGGAAGCTTGCTGCATCCTGCACAATCTCATGTGCACCCGCTACCCAGTGTTGCAGAACAGATTTGTGGACTGTCAACAAGGAAATGGGGACATGGAGCCTGGTGAATGGAGGCAAGGACGAAACCTGATAGACACTGTGGATGTACAAGGCCCCAACAGAGCTTCACGTGAAGGGAAGAAGCAGCGCAACCTCCTGAAACAATGGTGCAACTCCCCAGATGGAGCAGTGGAGTGGCAAGACAGGATGGTAGATGGTTAATGGATGCTTCCTTGAGCCTGTCTCATAACAGTGATGAGATTGTGCCATGTATGTTGAGTGGTCCTACAATAAATAGGGCATTAACAAAGAGCTTTGTTTATTTTGAAATGTGTTGATCAATGAATAAATTGTTATTGATCAAAAGGGCCATATGTGTGGCAGCTGGGAGGGTGGACCATACAGTCCCACTATGCTTGCACTGGAGGTTTATCTCCCCCACAGCTATCCTTACCTATCCCACAACCATCCTTACCCATTCCACAACTATCCTTACCTATCCCACAGCTATCCTTACCTATTCCACAGCTATCCTTACCTATCCCACAACTATCCTTACCCATCCCACAACTATCCTTACCCATCTCACAAGCATGCAAAGGCTTAACCATTTTTTCAAAGTTTTCACCAATACTTCATTAAGTAAAAAAAATGAACCAAGTGTGTGAAGCAAAGATAACCTTTATTAATAACTGTCTTAAGTAAACTGTATGACTTTATTAAAAAAGCAAAATGAACCAAGTAAAGTGTCTTTAAGCAAAGATAAAATGAATAGGTAACAACTCAGTCTCTGGCACTATTCTCAGTTACTCTGAGGCATGTCCATGGTCTCAGCTGTCAAGCGGGCAGGGACTGTGGAGGTGGCTGTGGCTGGAGTGCTGGTCTGAGGCGTCATTGGGGTGCTTAGCCCCGAGAGTACAACAGGGGATGGTGTGTTCAAGAAGCTCTCAGAGAGCTGACTCAGTCCCGTGAGGTTGAGAGGCCCTTCATCAAGGACCTGGGATGTCAGGCCAAGACTGATGACAGATTGTCCATTGACGGGCTTGGCTGTGGGGTGGAGGAAGGAGGAGTGTAGTGGGGCTGTCTGGTCTGCAGCTGGGTGAGGTGAGGCATCTGTGGCGTGCGATGAACCTGGGCCTGGACTGGGAAGGGCTGCCTGTGCTGTGGGAAGTCCTGGTACTCATAGCCTTGGTAAGTGAGGGGCTGTTGAAAGCCGTGGAAGGGCTGTGACATCGCCTGGGGTGGAGGAGCAGACCTGGACTGGGTCGGAGCAGGCTCAGCTGGGCCTGGAGGGTTGTGCAGAAGTGCTGTGATCTTCTGCTTTATCACCTGGTACTGGGCCTCAGGCAGGTCCATGAGGGTCTGGCTTACGTAGGTGATGAAGGGCTTCCGGTTCGAGGATGGTATGTCACTGTAGACCAGCTGAGAGAGAAGATCTGTGCTGGTTTTGATTGTGTCCCTGATCTCCAAGAGGACAGTGTGGCTCTGGCCCTCCAGTCTGCCTCTCTGCCTGCTTTCTGTGGAAGTGGAGCTGGGGGTGGGGGTGGGTTGGTCTTTGGTGGCTGCTGCTTCTTCCTCCATTTGTGACAGGGGATCCTCCACGTCCTCTGGCATGGGGAGTGCAGCTGTCGGGGGGGTCTCTGCCGTGGGGCCCTCCGAAGACACCTGCCTGGACATGGTAGCAGTCTCCTGGCTGGAAGAGGACTGGCTGTCTGTGGGCTGTCTGAGGGAGAGGGTTGTCAGGGGGGCTGCTCCTCGGTGGCGGACCTCACCCTCCAGGAAGCTGCACTTGGCCATGACGTACATCTCCCAGTCAGTGAGCTTGACAGCGGCCTGGCCAGATTTCTTCAGGTGTAGCTTGCCATACCAGGTGTGCATGTGCTTCCATCATCCCAGGAGGACATCCGCAGTGTAGCCCAGGCTCTCTGCCTTGTCTCTCCAAGCTGCCTGCTTCCTCTTGGTGTCGCGATAGAGTCTGTGGCCCTTTCTCCACAGGTACTCGTTCTCCCTCAGCCATTCCAGCACCTCCTCCTCATGGTCCTCGGAAAGGGTGTACCATTTCCTCTCTCCCTTCTCCTCCCTTGCCTCTTCCTCCCTCTGGCAGGGGCTTGAGCAGCAGGGCTTTGAGGGCCTTGGGGCTGGTCCACCACAGAAGCAGCACCAGCAGCAGCAGGAGAAGCACCAGCAGCAGCAGGAGAAGCACCAGCAGCACCAGCACCAGCAGCAGGAGAAGCACCAGCAGGAGAAGCACCAGCAGGAGAAGCACCAGCAGCAGCAACACCAGCAGAAGCACCAGCAGCTTCAGAGTCAGTGCCAGGGGGTGGGATGGTGGTTCTGTCCTTGCTAGGGCTGGCAGGAGTAGGCACAGGCTTTCTCTTCTTCCCTGACTGACAAACCATGGTGATATTCGAAGATGTCTGTGGCAGCACGTCTTTCCTCTGAATGCTGACTGCTTGTGACCTGCATCCTTTTATATCCGCGGAGCTGACGCAATTCATCCTCCCCGCATGCGCAGTGAACGCTTTGCATCCGCTATGCATCCGCTATGCATCCGCTATGCATCCTATAGGCATCCATGATGCATCCACGTCATCCGCTACGCATCCGCTCCTTCCCCTATGCATCCGCTTCGCAATTCTCCCCCGGAAGCCCTTCGGATGTGTTATCCGCTTCCATCCACTGTCATCCGCTAGGCTTCCTACGAACATCCGCTTAACATCCTCGCTACGTACTACCCCCGTCCGTTCCTTTCCGTTCTTTTCCGTTCTGTTTATGCAAATTTGGGGCACTTTTTGGAGCAGATAACAACGGATGGAGCCACCCCCGAAATTTTGCTCGTCCGCTGTGTCCTTTTTGCATACGTTTTGCATCCGTCGGCCAGTGGGACCTAGCCTTTAGTAAGCTTCATAACTCTCATGTTTTAAGACTATATTGTAGTTTGATATTTAATATACATTGTTAAAAAAGGAAAACAAATTCCTTTTATGTTTAATAATAACACTTGGCCAATAAAGTATCCTATCCTATCCTATCAAAATTGAATGTCATTTGGAAAAAATGTATCTCATTACCTGCCATGTATCATAGAAGCAAAAAACTAGTAAAGGATTAGTTTATAAGCTCCTCAGAAATATGATCCTGCATGTTTCTCATGTAGTAAACAATGGGATTTTTAAGCACAGCACGCAAATGGATAACCCTATCACAGTTATTTACAACAAAGAACTTTGAACTCTCTAGTGTTGATATGATTGACTGTAGTGGTTTGCTGTGCAGGTAGTCCTCAACTTACAACAGTTCACTTCGTGATCATTTGAAGTTATTGCAGCATTTTAAAAAATGACTTATGACCATTTTTCACATTTATGCAGCATCCTCATGGTCATGTAATTTACATTTGGATGCTTGACAATTGACTCACATTAATGATGGTTGTAGTGTCCTGGAGTCACGTGATCATCTTTTGCAACAAAGTCAATGGGAAAACTATTCATTTAACAACCATTTTACTGATTTAACAACTGCAGTGATTCACTTAATAAATGTGGCAATTAAAGTTGTAAAATAGGGCAAAACTCACTCAACAAATTTCTCACTTAGCAACAGAAATTTGGGGCTCAATTGTAGTTGTAAGTTGAGGACTAAGTATATTTTGGTAAATATGTGGTTTATTTTATCTAAACATCTTCAATTATACAAACAGTTAAATAATAAACAACAATGCCTAAGGCATATGTAATATTCAAAGTAGCCTACCAATAGGTTTTAGGACTCATAATACAGAGAAGTTTAGCTGCATTAAAGAGATATCAGCCTTGAACTTATCTGAACTTGTAATCAGGTCATACATACATACATACTCTGAACTTACCATAACAAATTTTGAACTTTAGGATTACTAAAGGCCTCATTTTTTTCATTCATCACAAAAGAAGATGAGAATGGGATGGAGAGAAAGATTATAGTTTCTCATAAAATGTATACCAGCATCTAAAATTTTAGATACTGTACTTAAACTAATTGGAAAATTTTCTAAGGGATATCACAGGAATCAACAATCCTTCTTGTGGTGATTTCTGCATACAAGGAACAAAATCAATGCAGAAAAGCAGCAGAGTCATATATTTGCTATAGAACCGTGATGGCGAACTAATGGCACGGGTGCCACAGGTGGCACCCAGAGCCATTTATGCATGCAAACTGCAGGCAAACTTACCTCACAGCTGATTTTTAGCCAGTTTGAGGCCTTTTTTGGAAGGCTTCTGAGGCTTTGCAGGCCCAAAATTAGCCCCATTTCATCACTTCCTGTTTTTCCAAAAATACCGGAAGTGACAAAATAGGGCTAGTTTTGGGCCTGCAAAGCCTGCAGAAGCCTTCTTCAAGCCTCTGGGAGGCCAAAAAAGGCCTCAAACCAGCTGAAAATCAGATGTGAGGCGCAGTGCAGATAAGGGGGTGGGGGATGATTGTGTACGGATGCGTAGGGTGCGTGGGGGAGCGTGCATTTTCTTCTGGATGCTGGCACACGAGTGTGAGCGTGTAAGCACACGCACAATTTTTGGCACAGGAGCCCGAAAAGATTAGCCATCACTGCTATAGAAGGTAGCAGGACCTAGGGAATAAGCAAATTTAAGATTGAAGAATTCCTATCATCTGCTGAGGACTGATATGTGCCTTCAGAACTTTTTTAATTTAAAAAAAAAAGATGAAATCCAAATCACAAAACAATAAAAGGTATCTCCCACTTCCTTTCCCAATCTGATTTGTCTTTTTCCTCAGTCCTTTCTTCTGATCAAATGACTTGTATTTTTCCATCCAGCCTTTCCTAGTCTAGTGCAACTCAGATGTGCCAGACGACAACTATAGCTAATAATAGCATGCTGCTAATAACGTCTATTGTGGTCTAATATAACTCTAGGAAAGCTGCTCTCTTAAGATACTGTGAACAGGTAATATATACCATTTGCTCCCTTGTAACTAAATGAAGTTTTATTTTGCAGCCATAAGGTATTTACAACTGGATTGCTTCTAGAAACACTGCATTCTTCATGACAATTAAAAGGCATTCAAATTTCAATCTTTGGTAGTAGGCCAAGAGGTTTAAGCTCCAGAACAAAGAAATACTTGGAACCTTAAGTAAGGCAGCTAAAGTAACATATCTTATTCCCATTCAGATTCTTTATCTAACAGAACAAAGCAAATTCCAAGATGCAGGTATATTTCCACTTTTTCAAGGTAATACTTTTCAAAAATCAGCTCTCTGGGAAGCCATGATAAGGGCAAATGTCCAGAAAGATTGCTTGGGACTACCGCAGTGAGAAAGAATGCCAGTTTATATATTGCAAGACGCTTAGAAAGAACAATAACGGGGTGCCCCAAGATATAGAACATATCTCATTAAGACAGAAGAGATACAGAATATAGATCAGCCCAGTTCTATGAGCTCATGCAGTGTTCTTTGATTGTAATTCCTTTCCCCAATGATTACACACGTCCCATGCTCTGGAATTTGGGTTAACCAATTAAATAAAGCATGATGTTCGGCAACAGCAAATGCTGTTTTACCAACAGCATTGTTAATACAGGACACTCACTGCAACAGCATGCACGCTGGCCACAGTGGTCGTGCTCAAGGATTCACCTGGAATCACATGCGGATTACAGACAGTCCTTGTCTTATGACCACAACTGAGCCCAGGATGTATGTTCCTAAGTGAGAAATTGTTAATGTGTTTTGCCCCATTTTACTTTGTTTCTTGCCACATTTGTTAAGTGAATCATTGCAGTTGTTAAATTAGTAATGCAGTTGTGAAGTGAATCTGCATTCCCCATCGACCTTGCTTGTCAAAAGGTCGCAAACAATGATTCCGTGAACCTGGGACACTGCAGCTGTCATAAATATCAAGTACCCAAATGTAAATCACGTGACGGTGGGGATGTTGCAACAGTCTTAAGTGTGAAAAACAGTCATAAGTCACTTTTTTCAGTGGTGTTGTGTAACTTTGAACGGTCACTATATGAACTGTTATAAGACAAGGACTACCTGTTTGTCTTATAATGCTACTAATTAGCATTGTCTAATGCCTAAAGAGTGAAAAGGATACCCCACAAAAGGCCTTTATGACTGGTGGTGGTGAACAAATGAAGTGGTGAATATTAGGTAGAAGGATGGGTTGGCTGGAGTAGCTGTTGATCAGATGGTTGCTTCACTGACATTACTAGGTTGAGAGGGAATAAGGTTCCTGCTCATTGGCAAGTTGGCTTGAAGTTATGTTAGAAAAAGGTTCAGGAATTCCATGAAGGAGGAAGAAGGTGAGATGCAAACAACTAAATGGCAGAGGAAAGCAAGATAAAGAGACTCTGACCTGGTTAAGACAGAACAGCAACCAGCAAAATGGTGCCAAATGACTCTATTCTGGAGTTGGAACCCAGACTGCTAGTACCCCTAGCTTCATGTTGGCCGTTGATGAACATCAAACCACTAAGTAATAAGACCGTATTGTTTTTTGTGACCTCATTGGGAATGAACCAGTGAACCTTGCATGCATGGTTGAGAGAACTGGTTGAACAAGACAGATGTTGCTCTGTCCAATTTGGATTTAGTTGCTTCAGTGGCTGTGACTTCAAAGCTGGGGGTGGGATGTAATGTTCCGAAGGGGCTTTAGCTATAAGCCTGGACTGTGTTCCAAAGATGATCGGCTGTGAATGTCAGCGTTTAGATGATAAAGCTGGTATATCACCCATCCTGCCAACTAATAGTAGCCCTTCCTGAATTCCTAAACCTTGTCTCAGGCCTAGTGATAAATTTTCCCTGGGGGGAAACAATATTGGGGAACTTTGATTCTGAGGAAGTGAAGTAAAACTTGGGAAGGCTCAGGAATTCACAGCCTCCACGGACCTGGCCTATGTAATTAACAAATCCACACTATTCTTTGTGATGATTAGCTCACTGCCATGTAAATGACTGGCACCTATGATCTCTACAAAAGGGAGGAGGACTCAACAGGCTTGTTGTCCTAGCCACTTTCCGGATCTGTTTTCAAAAGGATCCAGGGATTTTTCCAGTTATATCGCAGCAAGAGTTCTACCATGCATCTCAGAGACTTCTGGAATTCAAAAACAACAACACTGAATGTAATTGCTTGGTAGTTGCTTCTCCTTGTTTGTTGATCCCACAAGATGAAATACCTGAAGCGATGCCTACAGCACCAAAAGAGGAAGACAAGGAGTTTCACTGAGCAGAGGCATGGACTCATCTGCAGGCCTATAAGGCAACAAAAGTAGTAAAGTCGTTCTTTGCACTTACTACCTTGGTAGAATATTATCCACCCTCCCTGCTGCAGAGCATTGGACAGGACAACTTTTATACAACCCACTATGACCTATTGTTTGCTGGACTTCTGCAGATAAAATTACTTAAGATTTCAGAGCCATTTGGACAGACACAAATGAGGAGGCTGGAATAACAATTTGCAAAGTAATCTAGGAATTGTCCCCGTACTAGTCTTAATCTCTTTGAAGGATGCAGTGATATGCTTGCTCCTGAACGAACTATCTTTCAATCTGGCAATTTTAGATTACCCATCTAATCTCCAATCTTCTCTTTTTAGAAAAGGTTTTAAGAAAAATGATTTGAGCATCAGAGGCAGGAGGTCCTAGATAAATTGTATTATCTTATGTAAATTGTTTTGTCTGGATCTTTTTCAGAGTTTAGATTTGGGCATGAGATGGAAGCAGCCATTGGTTACTTTGTCAAATCCTGGATGGAGGCGGCATGGCCTTCATTTTAGTGACATCAGTTGTGGTGCTCTTCTGAGCTTCCTGTGAGAGTTGGAGGTCGATGGCATTGCTTTAAAATGGTTCTGCTTCTTACCGAGGAGGTGGCTCCAATCGATCATATGGGAGCAGGAATGGTCAAGACATAAAGTCACTCTTCTGTGGGGTACTACACAATGCTCAGTTATCTCTCTCGTTATTGAACACCTTAATGAAACAAAAGAGTTGTTATATGTGGATTGGGGATAAGGTACATGTCTTTGGACAACAGTAGCTCCCTTGGCCAAGAAACAAGAGATGAGCATTGTGCCTTAGACTCAAACGCAGGCAGACTAAAAGGGAAACCTTTCTGTTTTATCTTTTTACAATTAATATGCATATGATATTCCATGTGTATAATATCCCAGATTAGGCTAGAGATTTCTGGAAGTTCCTCCCCTAATAATAGAAGAATGCAAGACATTGGGTGACATAAACAACCGAAAGCTGAACCCCAGCAAGAAAAATATTCCATTTGTTTGGAAAGCATTGTCTTCCCCTTTGTTAGCTCAAAAACGACAATATGACAATTTGAAAGTAAAAGAACAATGTTTGGGGGGAGAGTGTTGAAAATATCTATTCAGTTGCACTTGGGCTATTCTTTCTAAAAGGTGGATACAAGTATATTTATTACAGATTTCAATCACGTAGGCAGAATCTGAAGACTTCCAATTATTTTGAAAAAAAGAGGCATGTGTACTTCTCATGAAGTCGTGAATTCTTTAAGTGACCAGCCAGTTACTTGAAAACATATTTGTGTGAACTTCTTGACAACTCAGAATAGTCTCTGCTTACAGCAAGAGTCCAATGCCAGACTCAGTTATAGAAAACAGTTTCATGTTTACAAGCTGTGCTATTATTTTATCTGCTCTTCCATAGTAGTTCTTGAAGCACTGCAAGTCATCATAATAAAACTGAAAACCTTATCATTAAGTTATTAATTGGTATTCTTGACACATATTAACAATTAGTGTCACATCCTCTGTAGGCTGAGCCTCTGTACATTAGTGTAGAAATCACCCTTAAGACTGTAAGATATATTAAAAAAAAAAATCTACCAACCAATTTGCTACCTTTCTTTCTTAAAATTGTGAATTTTTCTACTTATCAATTACTGGTAGCAGTAAGTAACATTATAGGTTTCTTGGGATAAACACATTATCCCCATCCTTCACAATTTAGCATTTTATAAATCAGCGGTGTACAACTTGATTTCATTGAGGGCCGCGTCAGGGTTGTGTTTGACCTCGGGAGCTGGGGTGCGTGTGGCTAGGGTGGGCATGGCCAGTTCAATGTCACTCATGTCGGAGAAAACTGTGGTGACCCGATCACTCTGCCAATGAAAAAGGGCTCCCGAGCTTCGATTTTGGCTGTGATGGCATCCTGCAACCCACTGCCAGTGAAAATGGAGCTAGGAGGGCTGCCTGCGGCCTTCCTGAGCTCCATTTTCGCTGGCAAGGCACTGCAGGCTGATCCTTCACTGTTTCCAGGGTGGCCCCACAGGCCAGATCTAAGCACCTCGCAGGCCAGATTCGGCCCCCAGGCCTTGAGTTTGACACCATTATAAACCATAAGGGTGGCATTTCTATTTATCTTAATTCATACTAGAGTCTCAATTATTATTTTCCAATGTATAAATTATGGTTTATTTTTAAAATGACTTTCAGAAAAGTAGTAAATCAAGGCATATAATTATGCCTCCTACAGTTGCAATGCAAACCACAATAATTCTATATCACTCATATAAGATTACACTCATATAAGTTTACCTTATATATCACTCATATAAGTTTACCACAATAATTCTATATCACTCATATCTATTCATTGGCCTTTATAGGGGTTATGGTTATCCTTTACTTACAAGGATTAGGGTTAGAGGCTGATTTGCAAACCATATCTACAGCTAATTCACTTTTTTGTTGTGACTGACATTAACCTAAGGGAAAGCAGAGGAAATCTCATAGAAGTTGCTGGAAAGAAAATGCACAAAGCCCATCACTGCTATTAATAAAAATGCAAGAGGTAGTGTATCTGCAGTCATTTGTGTTCATAACACAGTTAAGCCATAATGTAGCATATGATTTCACACTACATGCTGATTCAAAACAAACTCATTATAGTTTTACATAATGGGCTGGTTCCTATTTCGTAGTGCCATAAAAAATAACTTTAGACTTACTAACAGTTTTTTAGTGTATTTTGTGCATCAAATTTCCCAGTCTAGCAAAACCCAACAATCATGAGCATCCAAAAATAATACACTTTTGATATACCACCATGTATTTTAAAAACATATAAAATTAAATGTACAGTCCTCTAAACTCTAGTCCAATTCATAATACTAAAAACTCAAATTTTTTATGTTATAGAAGTCAAAGGCAGGATTCTTTTAAAAATCAAAACATTTTTGTATAATCTATGGCTTATGTTTCTGTACATAAAAAAGTATTTTTCAAGTGGTTTGATAATACCATTAAGGTAATAGTATCTATAACAAGACTATAGCAGGCTACATTGTTCCACAACATCTTATTTTTATTTTCTGTCTTCAATATTTGTCATTTACATATGTTTAATTTTACACATAACTCATAACTCACAACTACTTAATCAATCCACATGTTGAAATATAATCAATACAGATAAATGAATATTAGTACTATACAGTAGCACCTGTAGGAACAATCTTTGTCTTACATTCATTCATACATCATGTTAATGTGATTTAATTTTGTTTTAATATGTAGTGCATCAGATGCATTGTGATTTGTAAACAATGGCAAAGGCCTTAGTGTACACCCCAGCCAATTGTTTTTTATTATTATTAAACATTAAACTTGTTGGAAGACCTGAAAGACAGGATCGGGAAAGAACATCATGGAGAAAATCTATCTAGGTGGTTGCCAAGAATTGACACTAACTTGATAGCATATAATCAATCAGGCATGAGGCATCACTATTCAATATAATATATAAACTACTTCAAATAAAAAGCTTCCTTGTTATTTTAAATCCATCAATGGAAGATTAATCTTTCCCCTGTCCTGGAATATTAGAAGCATTAAATTCCTACATAGGACTTCTGATAAAGCAATGGTGACTGAAGATGGCTCTGCTGAGAACAGAACTACTAATCATGGTGGCAGGACAAGGAACTGGCAAATTAGATCAGCTCCTTGGAGTTCCTCCCCGGATAAAGGAGAGGATCTGGGATTGTCCACATGCACTCCATACAGTGGGTCCCCACAAGGAGACGATAAAACAGCAGTCTCTCTGTGAGTCTGTCTGGAAGCTGACTGAAAGCCATTTTTTCTAAAGCCACAATTTGGTACCTTCAAAAATACATTGGGTTTGCATATATTTTTTCTTAATCATTTGTGAAAATTGCTTAACAGCTTTTTGGACAGCAAGAATTGTCAAAAAGGCAAAGTTTCATTACACTACGTGAATGAATCCTTAACAAAATATTTTTAATAGAAGTTTCGGGGGGGGGGGAGGGAATCTTACTATAGAGTAAAAAGCCAAAGGGTGATTAGTACACTGATTGTGCAATGTTATAAATGAACTAAGAGATGGGATGGATTTGAAATTTGATTTTGAAATTAATTACAAACAAGCTTCCTGTGTGTCATTTAAAATTCTATTAAAAATATCAACAGATTTAGAAACTACAGAAAGTGTAAGAAATATTCCCATGGGAAAATATTCTGGATTAGAGAAAAACATAAGACTCGAAGGAACCAGAAAGAATTAACAATTATAATTAAAAGACAAGAGAACCACTAGTATAGAAATAAAATATTTAAATTTGGAGAAATTCAAGGATATTTTGGAGGCAATGCAATCAGAAGTTATTCTTAAGATTGCATGCCACATAAAAAGGATCTAAAAGATGTGATGGAAGAGGATAAATGAGTGGTGGATGTGGATTTGAAAATGACAAGCTACAAGAATATGGAAAAAGCTGTTACACTGGATATACAAATGAAACCAGTTGATGTCTTCATAACTAAAATAGACACACAAATAATAAAACAGAAGAATTACTTGGACAACATTCTTATCTTGGACTTTCAAAGCACATATGTTAAATTTATGGAGAAGTTCTGAGAAAAAGGCAAAGAAAAAATGACAAGAAATACACTTTTGGGATACTATTTAAAGGAATTAAAGAGCAAGATTTTTAAAAACAAAGGAAAGGAATATAAAGTTGGCTTAGCTGATCGAGGTTAAAATACATATGGTGTTTCTGGTGGTTTTTAATGGGTTTTAGAAACTAGGACTAAATAATAAGATTTTAAAGATTGCTTTATATAAAAGATAATATGAAAAGAAAAAAAATTCTGTTATATTTTGAAATAAGGAAAAGAACACAAAGTAGGTTTCTTAAGGTTAAAATACAAACACACACAAATATACATTTTTTGCAAATCTTAATGAATTTTTGCTGATTAGGATTGATGAGGCTTTAACGTTTAATTCACATGTCTTTAGATAAGACATGTAAGATGAAAAGAT
This sequence comes from Laticauda colubrina, assembly GCA_015471245.1. Lineage (NCBI taxonomy): Eukaryota > Metazoa > Chordata > Lepidosauria > Squamata > Elapidae > Laticauda > Laticauda colubrina. The sequence goes on along the minus strand of BLBF01000004.1, from coordinate 17,694,606 downwards.
CTTCTGCTGTAATATCAGAGAAGGTGATGTTATTGAAATTGTATTTGTCTTGATGAAGGGGGCAATCAGTTTCTTATATACTTTTCTTTTTTCTTCCTTTTTATTTTTTCCTCTGCATTTTTTTTCTTTTTTCTTTTTGATTTGTTAGAAACTAATTTGTATATTTTTCCTTAGTTTTTAAATCTTTGTATCTGCAAAATTCAGTAACAATTATTAAAAACAAAACTCCTACAAGGGAGAGCATTTAAACAGTAAATTACCGTACTATCCTGATGAAAACAGTCCACTTTACCAATAATTCTTAAAAAGAAAATAAATCAAGAGAGCTTTTCTTTTTAGCATTATACAAATATATGTAACCAGGTCTGTTATATGCTAAAATTCATCTCATTTTGAAATATTATCATTCAAGACATGAAAATGTCCTGGCTAAGATTACATATCATACTCATGTGCGATTTATTTAACCATAGTTGATTGAATTCAGATAAATATCTGAAACTGTCCAATATACACAGCCATATAAACCATGTTTTACAAATCAGAGTAACCTGGTATGCACAATATTCTAAGCAAAAAACAAATAAATCACCTTATGGAACAACTGATGTGTAACAAAACACCTGAACAAAGCTATCGGCCAACATTTTGCCATATTTCAGATAAAATCGAGAAGGGTGCATTCCAGCTATAAGAGCTGGATCCTAAAACAAGGTGATCATTTGCTCGGTCTTATTTTTGGAATGGGCAAACCATGCAGGTGCAATCGCACCCTTGTATACTAAGCCTTACCTCTACAACCTCTCCAATGACTATGCATTTTCTAATGCTCTAAAACTGTACACAATGACAATTAAAATGAAATATTTCAGTTTTAACAGCAGGGTGGTTGAAAAAAATAATAATTCTGGAGAAAAGAATGCTTGAAAGCTCAAGAACTCACCAAAATAAATATTTAGTGTAAGAACAGAAAATATCCACCATTCAACTTTATTCTCTTTCACTTTAGCCCAGGGGAGGGACTGTATCTTTTATCAACACAGGATTTTCAAAGTGTACCTTTATTAATCAAGTCCTGCAGCACAACATATTTCATAAATATTGTATGTATATTAAAATAATTTCTGGATGATATCTCCCAAACTATATTAAAGTGTTCATCTGAGACTTGCTTAATAGGTTGAATGGGGCAATATTTCTGGAATAGAACAGCATGTCCAGTGAGGAATGGAAGGAAGAAATCAGAACTCTTGGTTTGGACATATGCGTCATCAAGGTACCTTCCCTTTCAATATCTTTAATAGTTAACTTCACCAAACTCTTATTAACTTCCTGCTTAAGGATTTTAGTCACATGAAACAATACACTTTCACAGGAAAAGCTTCACAAATCTAGTAAATCTATCCTCAAATGAACAGTAACACTAATAGCACAGGTTTAAATCTTATCCTGTAGACTAAAGAATATTTTAGATTCTAATGGCAGTTTTTTGAGGAGTAAAAAGTTAACAGCAAAACAGTCATGTGTTGTCACTTTCCCAAAAGATGGGGGAGGGAGGAGAAGGAAATAAAAAATAATAATATTGGAAAGGGAAAGCACTTTCTAAGATGACAACATTAGGCACAAAGCAATATGCCTTAAACCCAAATATTAAATTTATAAGAAGTACAGCATACAGACTAATCAAATATAAAAACAGAAATGGAGGTGGAAGAATTAAAACTGTCATAAAATCTCTACTAAGGAGATTCATAGTTATTCCCAACAAATCTAGAAACAACAGAGCTGTACAGTAGTAGTCTCAGCTGACATGATTTCAACTAGGGACAAAATACAAGTACAAATCTGACTTTCGCTGCCATCAAACTTTCGGAAAATACATAACTGATCATTTGTCAGTGTTACCCATGTAACACACATACATGTTTCGAAACCACAACATGCAGTTACACAATACCATGCCCGGTTCACCAGGAATATATGTTTGAAATGGTTCTGAACGTTAGTTCTCTGGAACCAAATAGTCATACAGCTGTAAATATATTTGGAAATTCTTGTATGCTGAGACTTCTAGCACCTTGCAAAAGATCCATCTGCTACAACCCCCACCTCCAGGTTGATTCTTCTTTATTGTACTTATTTCATGGGAAGTAATGAGGAAATCTCTTCTCCAGAAACATTACTGTGAATATGTCCAGGCAGCACTGTGAGACACAACAAAATTGCCTTTGCTAAGTTTTAGACCTTGGATCCAATGCACAAAAGTCAAATGTATAAAATGCATAACTCTTCAGATAGCTGTGGAAAAAGCAATAATAACACCTTACTGACAATGGAACATGAAAAATCCTAAATGGAAAAAAAGGTCATTCATATCTGCCAAACCACAATACCTTAAGACCAAATCCATATCTGATAAAGGCTATTATTTTATCTACTCCTGCTCCTTCCCTTTTAATCACAGCTTGTTAAGGACAATTTATTAACACACTGGTATCTCGACCAGGAAGACTCCCTCCCATAAATGTCACACTTGTCAAAAAAAAAAATAATAAATGCTGCTGTTATCTTTGCTACTCCCTTAAAAACCTTTCTTCCGCCTTCCTTGTCTTCTTAATATCTCCTTGACAAATTTAAGAATTCACATTCACACATATATACACACACCAAGGCCAATTTTCTTTTCCATTGCTATACAATGCCAGAGGGGGGTTTATTTGGTGTAAAAACCTCGTTCTTTCAAAAGTAATAAAATGGAAAGCAGGGCTAAAAATAAATACTGAATTATTCTTATTATTGGGGGGTTATTCGCATCCTGTCTCCTAGGGATGCCTTATATGTGGTCTGTTTCCTGGAACTGAAATGGAAAAAGAGGAAAAAGAGAAGGGGGAGAAAAGAAGAAGAAACTGGAGAAGGAGGGAAGGAGGAAAGAGGTGAGAGCCGCCTGTCCACATCGGTTCGCGCCCTTCCCCGCGATCTGGGGGGGGGGGGGCGGGAGGGTGGACTCGAAGCGCACCCCAGGAGGAGCTCCCTCCGCCCCGCTCCTGCCCCACGCACCTTCCGCGATGACCTTCTTGATCCGCAGCTTCATGTCGCCCAACTCCACCACCTGCCCCACGAAATCGTTTTGATCCCGGCTGGCGGCTCCTAAAGAGCCGGGCCCGGCCAAGAACTCCAACGCCGACTGCAACAGCGACATGGCGACTCAAGCCGGGGCTGATGGAGGGTCGAGCGGTGGGGTGGGAGAGCGCCGGCCGAACCCGGCCGGTTCCGTCTGCCGCCGCCAATTACACCCTTGCTCAGCCCCGCCGTAACCGCCCGCTCCTCCAGCCCGCACCGACCCCACTTCCGCCAACGTTGGTCGTCAGAGCAGGAAGCCGGGGGCCCGCCCACTTTGTCGTGTCGCCCCGCCTCCTCCCGTCCCGCCCTGCCAGCCCTTCGCAAAGAAGTTCGGTGAAGACGAGAATCCCCTATACGTCGGGTGCCTCCTCGAAAGGGCAACGACGCTTTCCAACTTTGGCCCTTCTTGACGGTGAAAAGGTTTTAAGGGGAGCAGGAAGCCCCCCTGCTTTGCTCTTTGCCGATGTATTTATGCACATGGAGATGTAGAAATGATTGGATGGATGGATGGATGGATGGATGGATGGATAGATAGATAGATAGATAGATAGATAGATAGATAGATGGGATATG
>BLBF01000004.1:17643350-17690903 GCA_015471245.1 Laticauda colubrina | reverse complement strand
ATAGATAGATAGATAGATAGATAGATAGATAGATAGATAGATAGATATGTTAATATGTTTCTCCGTGCACCTTTTAGTTTCAGAAAGCTTAATACTGGGCCCTAGTCCACGATACATTGCCTTCTGCCAATGCTGCTCTTTGGCAGTACTGTTTGTTGGGCCATAATATCGATTTCCTCTTGGGAGTTTATAAATTTATATTTGTATATGTGCATGTGTACATATAAAACCGATATATATCTTGCTCTTTCCTGCCGTTTTCTTCTCTTCCCAATATTTAATATTCACTATGAGCCTTCCGATTTTGACGGCCCCGTGAGTTCAGTAAATTATACATTAAGAGGGATGTATAATGTATTTTTCCCCGTTTCGTGATCATTTAATTTAAAAAATAAAAATAAGAACACTTTGTATCTTTGCATCCCGGGTTGGGTGGGGTGGGGTACAGGTTTAAGAAAAGACCACGAAGTGAAAATCGTTCTGTCTTTTACTCTCAAAAAAAAAAAAAAAAAAACCCCACAGGAAGAGAATACGATTGTTCAAAGTGGGAAAAAGTCTGAGGGTTTTCCGCTGACTTCTCAAAGGAAGCGAGTCCTTTCATAAAAGTGGTTTCACAAAAACAAAGCACGGCGAAACCCCCCGACGCCACCTCTTTCTTCCCTTACGGCAGATGCCGACTATCGGGCCACGCCCACGAAGGGCTCGGACCCGCCCTGCTCGACGTTCTAAGCCACGCCCTCCTCCTCCTCCTCCTTTCCCCCCCCCTCCCCCGCCCCTCTCTCTTTCCGGTGTGCTGGTCCGCTTCTTATCTCTCCTGCCGGCTGGTCGGAATGCTCGCCGCGCCCACGTCGGCTTCCGCGAAGTTGCTCGGACCCTTGTGACGTCATTCCTTCCCATGACTTTCGGCACGCGGAGAAACTATTGCAATGGGTGCTGCCCCCCTGCCTGGTTTCCTCACCTACATGATGCATGGGACGCAGGCTACACTCCTTCCACCGGAAGAAACTAAGGTTTCTTTCATCTGTTTCCCCTGTCTGTTAACTGGCTTCACCCAACACCTAACCCTAGTCTTGGTCTAGACTTAAACAAGCAAAGCTGGCTGAGAAATTCTGGGAGTTGGAAGTCCACAAGTCTTCAAGCTGCCAAAGTTGGAGACCCCTGGTCTAGACTAAAACAAGATGCTAGGTCCCACTGGCCGACCGATGCAAAACGGATGCAAAAAGGACACAGCGGACGAGCAAATTTTCGGGGGTGGCTCCATCCGTTGTCATCCGCTCCAAAAAGTGGCAAAAAATTGCATAAACAGAACGGAAAAGAAAGGAAAAGAACGGACGTGGGTAGTATGTAGCAGGATGTTAAAGGGATGTTCATAGGAAGCCTAGAGGAGGTATATCGGATGCAAACCGTTCACTGCTCATCCTTTCTATTTCCGTGCTACTAACGCTGTGTAGACGTTCCGTGTCCCTTTTGTTTCCTCCCTCTTTCCGTTTTCAGCTGCAGCGGATGTGAGTTGAGGGGATGCCCAGAGGATGCAGAGAGGATACAGCGGACGTTTAACGGATGATAAACGGGCATAGAATGTTTGTTGCCCATATAAGTTGCGGATGCACATCATACACAGCGGAAAGTTCATCCGTTCACAAAGTTTTGTGCAGCTCAAAACTTCTTGAGCGGATGAAATCTCAGTGGACGGATGCTCAAAGGATAGTGCGTATGAAACACGTATGCAAGTGAGTACACAACGGATGCATAGCGTTTTCCAACGGATGGCAAGCTTTTTTTAACGTTTTAGATCCTCTTTGCATCCGTTGGTGCAGTGTGACATGGGCTTTAGCTGGGAAATGGCTTAAATGCGTCTTGCAAATCAATTGGCGTGGTTTTTGTTTTTAATGCAGGCTCACGATTTAGAGCTTCCTGTGGCTGGCGCATTTAAGCGCCCAAGGGCTTAACTCAGGATATTAAGATCAATGGGCAAGCTGGACAGTTCGACAAGGGCTGGCTTGTTCAGCAGTTCTCTTTTCTACAGTCCCAGTTAAGTTTGGTGAATCCCAGACAGCTGCAACGCCTCGGGATCATTTCTTGTGACCTTCTGCTTCTCTATTGAGTTTCTTGTTGGAAGCCAGCAGAGAAGGTTGCAAATGGTTTTAAGTTATGGGAGCTTCATCAGTGGTGGGATTCAAAAAAATTTTGAATTGGTTCTATGTGATGTGGCTTGGAGGGCATGGCAGGGGAAGAATACTGTAAAATCTCCATTCCCACCCCATTCCTGGGGGAAGGTTACTGCAAAATCCTGCTTTCCAGCTCCGTTCTCCTGTGCAGGGCAACACCCACAGAACCGGTAGTAAAAAAAAAAAAATTGAATCCAATCCCCCTTGTTCAGCAACATCATCACTTCAAATGGTTGCTGAACCAGTCCTTAAGCAAGGACAACCTTCACCCAAAGTAAAGGCAATCAGCATTAAGCAGTTCTATAGGATGCCTAAGAGAGTCTTGCTATGCTGGTCTTGAGAAAGCTAGTTGTTCAGCTGACATTTCCCAGGCTCCCATGACATCTCTCACATTTTCCAGATGTGGCTCAATATGTGCAGGGCCAAGCAAGATTAGAATCAGAATAAACAAAATAGAGGAAGGATTTCCCTCACTCTAACATCAGGGAAATCCAGTTTAGTGTAGTGGTTAAGGTAGTGGGCTAAAAATCAGGAGACTCTGAGTTCTAGTCTTACCTTAGACATGAAGCCAATCCAGGTAGTTCTTAACTTAGGACCACAATTGAACCCAAAATGTCTATTGCTAAGCGAGACAGTGAAGTGATATTTGCCCCATTTTATGACCTTTTTTTGCCATGGCTATTTGGTGAATCACTGGAATTGTTAGAAAACAGGATTGTTAAGTGAATTTGTCTTCCCCGTTGACTTTGCTTGTCAGAAAGTTGCAGAAGGTGATCACATGACAATGGGACATTGCAACCACTGTAAATATGAGCCAGTTGCCAAGCATCTGAATTTTGATCACATGATTGTGGAGATGCTGCAATGGCCATATGTATGAAAGGAAGTAAGGGAGCTCATTTCAATTTCATTGTACACATGTTGTGCATTGACAATAAACGTTTGATTTGAAAAAACAGTCAAAAGTCATTTTTTTCAATGCTTTTTTAACTTTGAACTGTCCCTAAATCAGCTTTAGGATTGAAAATCAGGATTCAAAAAACCAAAATCAGGATTTTGGAAGTGGTTTACCTCAGTCTGCTTCCTAGGACTGGGAGAGTGTGACTCATCTAAAGTCACCCAGTTGGCTACATGTGTAAGGTGTGTGTGTATGTATGTGTGTAAAAGAAGAGTATTGCAACAGGAACAACTTCACTGTGCAGCTGCTCTAATTTTGCATGTTTATATCCAAATCCTAGAATTAACATGAGTATAACAATAATGCACCCTTCCCAAAGTATGGTATAAAACCAAAAAGGCAATAATTACAAATCAGTCCATCAAATTTCCTTTGAATTTGATAGCGTCTAAGTAAACAAATATTAACACTAAAGCCAACACAAGGAAATATTTAAAACAATGCTTTGGGGTAGGACCAAATGACTATACGTCCATAATAATTTAGAACAAATGTTAATCCAGAACTTTGACATCAATAAGAGTTAGATGGACCAGCCAAATCTTTTGTTAAACCCCTAATGAAATATATGGTCTTTATATATATGGTCTTTTAATCCTATCAAATTTCCATACAAGCTAACTTTAAAAAAGATTTTGACTTTTGAGCCCATATAATATGAAAAATCACAGTTAAAATAAGAAAGTGCAGAATTTATTGAGAATCTGGATTTGTATGCCAAATTCTCTAACTGTAGTCTAGCATCATGCGAACCCAGCTTTATAAAAGTCATCAACAGCACTTGACAGGAAGTGTTGCCGTTTTCCCACTTCTTTCAAACATCCAGGACAATTTTGAGTTTAATTTTCTATTTCTCAATTTCAATTTCTTTAGAAAAGAAAAAAAAAACTTAGGCATGAAAGGCAAAGCAACGAAGGTTGGCTTATATTTGAGGGTCAGAATCAAGATAGCAATCCAGAGTTTATCTTGTAGTAAAATGGCCAGCCAATAAATTAAAAAAATAAATAAATGCAGCCAAATTCTCCCAAAGTAGAAAGTTGGGAGACATCAAAGTAATACTTTTGGTTCCCAGTTTTTCTCTCTTGAGAGTTATTTCTAGAACAAAGAATGCTGTGGAAACAATTAAAATGGAAAGGATCAAAAGAAAAATGGCAGATATGGTTTAGCAACCAAAAGAGTTTTTATCTTCACTATTTTTTTTACTTTTATTTTCCATGTTTTGTTTTAAATTGTAAAATGCCATTGTTTAGTTTTATAGCGGATTGTAAATACTCTATAAAATGTACATTGTACCCTCATTATATTAATCAATTACTTTTCCATGTAACTCCCACTTGAACAAATCAGATTTGCAGATTAACAGATAAACAGATAATCAGAGTTGGAAGGGACCTTGTAGGTCGTCTAGTCCAACTCCCCACCCAAGTGGGAGACTCTGCACTATTTTTGACAAATGACAGTCCAATCTCTTCATCCAAGTCTCAAGCGATGACGCTCCCACAACTTCTGAGGACAACTGTTCCAGAGGTGGTATTCAGCTAGTTTGCACCTACTTGGGCAAACCGGTAGCAAGAATTTGGCATGGATTGCTGAACCAGCAACATCTAGCTGGCCATGCCCCCAACCCGGTCGTCCGGTTTCTGCTCACTTACTTGCCCCGCCCGCCCGATGCTCACTTGCCCCATTTTAAAGGAGGACTGCTCCCCTGCAGTATACATGACTGTGGGTGGAGCAGTGGTCCATTAACCTGCAAAACTGTTCCAAGGCTGGATTCTTCATGGACACTAGAAGTATCGCTTTCCCTTGTGAGTAAAAGTGTCTGGAGCGAGAAGAAAAGAACGCTGGGGGGTGGGGAGAAAATCCAGCCATGGGGAAGTTTGCAGGAGCTGCAAATGCAAGTCTGTTAACCTGCAGAACTTCTCCATTGCTGCATTCGCTTCCCCTTGTGTGTAAGGTGCCTGGAATGAGAGGAAATGAAGGCTGATGGGTGTATGTGTGTGTATGTGTGTGTGTGTGTGAGAGAGAGAGAGAGAGAGAAGAAAAAAAGAAAAAGAAGGGAAAGAAAACAAAGAAAGAGGAAGGGAGAGAAAGAGGAAGAAAGAAAAAAAGGAAGAAAGGAAGAAAGAAAACAAGAAAACAAGGAGGAAGAGAGAAAGAAAAAAGAGAAAGAAAGAGAAAAAAAGAAATAGGGAGAGAGACAGTGTGTGTGGTGTGTATGTGTGTGAGAGAGAAAGGAAGGGAGACAGAAAGAGACAAAGAGAAAGAAAGAAAAAGAAATAGGAAGGAAGGGAGAGAGAGAGAGAGAGACAGAGAAAACTCTGTGCTATTATTTTTAATTGTTCCATTATTTATCATGTGTTAATATTTTACATTGTCCCTACACCTATAGTGATTCTACTGCCTTTCTTTTGCCCAGGGCTACCACATATTTTTCAGGGTTTATATGCATTCAATGTCTGTAGTCCATAGCATAAATACATGTGTGTTTAACAGAGTTGAAAGGGAGTTTGGAAGTCCTCTAGTCCAAGCCCCTGCTCAGGCAGGAAAACTCAGGATGCCAAACTCTGAGTAGTGGTCCTGGGAAAGTGTCAGAATAACACATAGAAGAGACTTTACAGGGAACCCTATACCATTTCAGAGAAATAGCTGTCCAGTCTTTTAAAATTTCCAGTTATTGAGCACCCAGAACTTCTGGGGACAAGCTTCTGGGGACACTTGTTCTCACTGTCAGAAAGTTTCTCCTTAGTTCTAGGTTGCTTCTCTGTTCAGTTTCCATCCATTGCTTCTTGTTTGCCTTCTGGCGCTTTGGAAAATACATTGCCCCCTCCTTTCTTTATGGAAGCCCCTTCAAAGCCTGTTGCCTATCACACTCTTGGGCAAAGCATGTGAGCCATTTCCTCCTTTCAGTGGTCCATGAAAGTACATCTATAGTATGTAGATAATAAAGTTAAAAAAAGCTGAACATTTTTGTAGAACTATAGATAAGTTGAGGCTGGGTGTGACAAGGGATGGCTGGGAGGGGAGGGGCCAGGTGAGGCAGTCCTCGATGTGAGTGACATTAAGTTGGCCACACCCACTCAGTCACATGACCACCAAGTCACGCCCACAGTCACATGACCACCAAGCCATGACCACCAAATAAGCCAGGCCCACAGAACCGGTAGTAAAAAAACTTGAATCCCACCACTGATCTGTTCCCTTGGTTGATTGTTGTCACTGTCAGAAAGTTTCTCCTTATTTCCAGGTTAAATCGCTCCTTGTTCAGTTTCCATCCATGATTCCTTGTCTGGCCTACAGGAGCTTTAGAAAATAGCTTCACCCCTTCCTCCCTGTGGCAGCCCCTCAAATATTGGAAGACTGCTATCATGTCTCCTCTAGTCCTTCTATTGACTAGACTAGCCATGCCCAGTTCCTGTAACCATTCTTCATATATTTTAGTCTCCAGTCCCCTAATCATCCTGGTTGCTCTTCTCTGTACTTTTTCTAGAGTCTCAACATCTTTTTTATAGTGTGGTGATCAAACTGGATGCAGTACTCTAGGTGTGATCTTACTAATGATGATGTTAGTTTGGGGGGAATAGCTAAGACTCTAGAACAGGGGTGTCAAACTCAAGGCCCAGGGGCAAGATCTTACCCATGGGGTGCTTCGATCTGGCCCGTGGACTGCCCTGGAAACAGCAAAGAATCAGCCCACGGTGCCTCTGCCAGTGAAGACGGAGCTCAGGAGGACTGCGGGCGGCCCTCCTGAGCTCTATTTTCACTGGCAGAGGGTTGCAGGAGGCCATCACAGCTGAAAATGGAGCATCAGGAGCCTGTTTTCACTGGCAGAGCGCTCGGGCCACCACAGGCGCCCCAACACTAGTGACTTTGAGATGGCCACACCTACCCTGACCACACCCACTCTAACACTCCCCCCAAGGTCACACACAATGCTGATGAAATCGAGTTTGACACTCCTGGTCTAGAAGAATATAATATTTACATGCAAGCATGCCCAGCCAGTCACATGATCACCAAGCCACACCCACAAATTAGGCCACACCCACAGAACCAGTTGTTAAGAAATTTGAATCCCACCCTTGGACAAATGCAATGGTCATAAGTGTGACAAATGGTCATAACCAGGGCTGGGATTCTACTGGTTCAGACTGGTTCTACAGAACCAGTTGTTGTGATGACCCAGAGAGTAACACAAATGTAACAAAATCCAAAATGTAAATAAATGTCCTTCTCGTACAACCTCCCACCCAAGTGGGAGACCCTACACCATTTTTGACAAATGGGAGTCCAATCTCTTCTTGAAAGTCTCAAGTGATGGTGCTCCCACAACTTCTGAGGGAAAGCTGTTCCGTTGGTTGATTGTTCTCACTGTCAGAAAGTTTCTCCTTGTTTCCAAGTTAAATCTTTCCTCGTACAGTTTCCATCCATTATCCCTTGTCTGGCCTACAGGCGCTTTAGAAAATAACTTGACCCCTTCCTCTATATGGCAGCCCCTCAAATATTGGAAGACTGCTATCATGTCTATCATATTGTCATAAATATGAACCAGTGGTCAATCCTCCAAATGTAAATCACGTGACCATGGGGATACTGCAATGGTCATAAGTGTGACAAATAGTCATAACCATGGGTGGGATTCTACTGGTTTGGACCAGTTCTATAGAACCAGTTGTTGTGATGACCCAGAGAGTAACACAAACATAACAAAATCCAAAACGTAAATAAATATCCTTTAATGCCTCCAACTTGGCCCCATTCTTCAATAATTCTCAATTGGAGATAAAACTTATTCAAAAATAGTCTTCAAAAGAAGCAATGCAGTCCTAACTTAATGAGCAGATAGAGGTGAAAAAAAAACTAAAACAAACCATATTGAAAGAATTTCCACAACTGACTAGGATAATTAACTACCAACTTCAAGAAAATAATAAGGCACAGTCTGTTGGAAGGACGCCAGCCAGGATAACTTAATTCCAAAATAACATATACTTTGCTTCTGGCAACACTGTGTTTTAACTGTCTCTCTTATATACTATTCTCCCTAGCTGCAAATAATGAGGGGGATCATGGCCGCTTCCTCTCTCATAAGCCAAGTTGTTGCCTTCTCCATTCCTCCTTGAGTGTACTGGGATGAAGACATGATGGGCCTGATTGTTCCTCTGACTGCCCAGCCTGCCTCTGCCCCTCCCCATCTTCCTCCACAACCTCCAGAGCCACACCTCCACTCCCTGTAGGCTGATCCTCCACTCCCTCAGAGTCTGACTCTAACAAGGGCATGACAGTTGTTATGATTCTGCTCAGTTAGGAAAACCGGCAAATCGTGCCCCTGGCTGGCCCCACCCCTCTCTATCATCCCCTCCCCACCCAGTAAGTCCTTATCGCACATGCACAACATCACTGTCTGCATTCTCCCCACCCAGTCTTAAGGTTTTGGTTTTTTTTCCCCTCCTGATGATCAACCACCACCCCCGCTCCATTTTTTTGCCTTCCTGGGCCCCAGGGAAGCCTTCTTGGAGCAAAAGCACCCCTCCCCGGGAGGCTTCCCTGAGGCCCAGGATGCAAAAAAACCCAGGGGGGGGGGCTGCAAAAAAAAAGAAGCCACTCCCACCCAATCACATGGCCACACCCATCTAGCCACAACCACAAAACCAGTTGTTAAAAAATTTGAATCCCACCCCTGGTCATAACTCACTTTTTCCCAGTGCCATTGTAGCTTTTAAATGAATTGTTGTAAATCGAAAACCACCTGTATTCTATAATTCTGTGAAATTCGGATTGCAAGGATGAAGACCACTTTTGTACAGTATAAAGGTATCAGGTTGACAACATCACTTTTAGTAGGTTAATTTAGAAAGCCTTCTAGCCTTTATACAGCCCTGCCTTTGAACGGTTACAATTACAATGGAATCCTATATAAATCCTATATAAATCCTGCATCCATATAAACCCCACTGAATGTAATGGAGCTTACTCCCAGATTAGGTAGTACAGTCTTAATATCCTGTTACGTGCTTTGGAAAATGAAGGCTCTTTAATGGCCTCCAGACCTTCATCGTACCAAACCAAATCTTAACTTATCCCCTAGACTTCTGTTTCTGTATCATCTCCACTCTCTCAGAGGAGACAGCCTGCTTGATTTTATGACATTGCTGCTCCAAGGTTACAAACACAGTGCAAGTCTTGTAATTTAATCCTGTGAAGTTAGTAGTAAATTACAGTCCTAGGCAATTTACCGTATAGTCCATGCGGTTGCAAAGCAAGTTTATTTCCACTGACATTCTTGGAAATAGTATCTGACATATACCTGTCTCCTTAGAAATATGACACATGAAATTCAGTGTCATGTGGAATGCTCAGTTAGTATATTAACAGAAAAAGTTAAAATTGTTAAATAGGGTCTCAACAGTATTGTTTTATGCTGTGGTTAAAATATATTTATATTCATTTATCTCCCATAAGGTATGTCCTATATAAAAAAACTAGAGAAGGTTTAATCCAGTCATCCCAAACATGCTTTTTCAAGAGACAATTGATCTTTCTTTCTTTCTTTCCTTCTTTCCTTCTTTCCTTCTTCCCTTTTTCTTTTCTTTCTTTCTTTTTTCTCCCTTTTCTTTTTCCTTCCTTCTTTTTTTTTTCTCTCTTCCTTCCTTCCTTCCTTTCTTTTTCCTCTTCCTTCCTTCTCTTTTCTCCTTCCTCCATTTTTATTTCATTTTTCTCTCTTCCTTCCTTTTTTTTAATTTTTCCTTTATTTTTCCTTTCTTTCCTTTCTTTCTTTCTTTCTTTCCTTCCTTCCTTCCTTCCTTCCTTCCTTCCTTCCTTCCTTCCTTCCTTTCTTTCTTTCTTTCTTTCTTTCTTTCTTTCTTTCTTTCTTCAAGAAAGTCCAATTGCCTCTTGAAAAAGCACCTTTGGGATAACTATCACCGAGATGATTGAGAATCTCCACAGACATTTAATCCAGTCTCTTCGGCGGTTTTGTATACTGAAAGTAGTATTGTGTGGGGAAACTACCCAAAGTGATTCAATTTAATTTTTAAAAATGGTGTGATTTGCAGGTTGGTAGCCAATGGCTTTGTTTAACCACTTAACCACATACAATGTCAGGCATAAGAAATTAGGAGACAGGATATAGAGTTCACAAACAGTACAAGTTTATTTCATGGTATTTATACACATGAATCTGATCTACTAACTGCCAAAGCAAATTGAAGCCAGATAAGAATCAACAGACTTCAAGAGGTAAAAACCACTTGATTTTACCCTGCCTTCACTGTTTTATTATATATCTATATATGTATTATATATAACATTTCATTTAATGACTATTCAAAGTTGCAATGGCACTGAAAAAAATGACTTAGGACCATTTTTCACACTTAGAATAGATGCAGCACTCCCATGGTCACATGATCAAAATTCAGACCCTTGGCCAACTGACTCATATTTATGACCGTTGCTGGATCCCAGGGCCATGTGATCCCTTTTTGCGACCTTCTGATAAGTAAAGTCAATGGGGAAGCCAGATTCATTTGGCTTAAAAACTGAAAAGGCAAGAAATCTTACAATATTGGAAAAGAAGACTAGAAGCCGAAAATGAACAAACACCCAACCAGGAGGAATAGTCAGTTTTTCCAGGCTCATATAGAGGAAATTTGAATATATGAGAAAAATGATATTCTAAAGGTGCTGCTATGAAGAAGAACCATTTTCTGGGGTCCGCTAGATAACACAGTTTAATCCTTGGGACCTGATGATCCTAACTCTGATCCTACAAGATGTGTAGAACTCATGGGAGGCAAGCAGTCCCTCAGATAAGTAGAACCTATGGCCTACGGGGCTTTATATCCATCACTTGGATTTGCACCTCAAACCCTATTAGTAAGCAGCACAGCTCAGGGTTGTAATGAGAGCTGCTCATAGCTGCATTCTGGGCTGTTAAACTTCTCCTTGAAGAAATCTCTGATCAGACTGCTAAAAATGCAACTTAGCAATGGTATCATGCATTATGAATGCAGTAGCTTTCTCTCAGAATATGGGTTGGATCCATTCAAACTGTTTAAAAGATCCCAGGAATCAGGATAAACAGCTGGAGGAGTATGATGGCCTCAGAGTGACATTTTCAAGGCTAACCAGCAAGGTATTTTATTTCATTTTTTTCATAATTATATTTTATTTTCATGTTAATATTGCTGTTATTTCTCATTTTTCCACACTCAGCTGTTTAGAAAGCCCAGGTGAATGGGGAAAAAACCTTGCTAAGCTTACTCTCCTCCCAGTCACTCTTGATGACAATACAGATACATCCATGTAGTCTTTTTGGCAGCAATAATGAAATGCTGTCTGGTTGTCTTTTTCTAGGATATTTTGCTAACTTGCCAGCCTATCTTGCTGAATTTTTTTGGAGATCTCCTATCCACCCAGGGCCAGTCTCATTCAACTTCATTCAGCTTCTCTGGTCAGGCAAGGTTGCCAGGCTGAGGTACTAGCATTGCATTTGCAGGAGATGAAAGAGGAAGGGGAAGAGCAGAGGATGAGGAAGGGGAGGGGGAGAGGAGGAGGAGGAGGAGAGGAAGAGGAGGGAAAGGAATGAGAAAAAGAGGGGGAGAAGGGGAAGAAGAAGAGGAAAAAGGAGGAGGAGGAGAAGGGAAAAGAAGAAGAGGAGGGAGGAGGAGAAGGAGGAAGAGGAGAAGGAGAAGAAGAAGGAGTCACAAATATTTATGGAGATTCTCAGTCATCTAGGTCACGGTTGTCCCAAAGGTGCTTTTCAAAAGGCAACGGGACTTTCTTGATTTTTTTCCCCCTTGAAAACATTTCACTTCCCATCCAAGAAGCTGAACTGAAGAAGCTTCTTGGATGAGAAACAAAAAAGTTTTCAAGGGGGGAAAAACAACCTAAGAAAGTCCAACCGCCTTTTGAAAAGCACCTTTGGGACCATGGTCACAAACTTTTATTTATTTTATTGATTGATTGATTTGATTTGATTTGATTTGTCAATCTCTTACAAGATAACAGGAAAAAGTATAAACATGAGTAAGAATACAGGAAATAGGTACAAATAAATGGGGACAACAGGACAGGGACAGTAGGCACTTATGCACGCCCCTTATAGACCTCTGAGGAATGGGGTGAGGTCAATAGTGGACAGTTTGAGGTTAAAGGAGTGGGAGTGGGAGGATGTAACTACAGAGTCAGGTCGTGCATTCCAGGCATTGACCACTTTGTTGCTGAAGTCTGTACTTTTCTGCAATCACGTTTGGAGCGGTTTCCGTTGAGTTTGCATCTGTTGTGTGCTCTTGTCTTGTTGCGGTTGAAGCTGAAGTAGTCACTGACTGGCAGGACATTTGTAGCAGATAATTTTGTGTCGGAGGCTTAGGTCCAACCGTAGGCGGCATAAATTCTAGGGTCGTCCAAGCCCCAAATCTCAAGCCTGGTGGTGTAGGCCGTCTTCTGTTTGCGAGCAGAGGAGCCTAGGGCTCTTCTCGTGGAATAATTCTGGACTCGCTCGATTGTATTAATGTCCTTGCCCAAATGTTTTTAGGAGGGTGGGTGGGCTCGTTTTAATTTCACTGTTGATATATTTGGAGGGTGTTGTTGTTGTTTTTGTGTGTGTGTGTGTGTGTGTGTGTGTTGCTGCTGTTGTTGCTTTTACTTGGCTCGTGAGCCGCCCAGAGTTTGGTTTAAGATCTTTTATTTTAAAATAATAAAAGAACTGCACCCTGCCAGCAAGAAGAAAACTTCTCCGAGAGAGGGAGCCGCTTGCCCAAGTATCAAGGACCCAGGTGCGATTTCTCGTCCAGCAGCGCCTCCACGCGCCAAAACAATACAAATAAAAAAAGGCGGAGCGGAGGGCGGGCACCTTGCAGGAGAGAAAGCGGAAGCGGCGGCGCAAGGAGCCTTGCCGGCTCGGCTTCTGCCCGTCCTCCCAAAAGCAGAAGGGCGATGGCAGAAGGAAGCGGACGGGTTCCGCTGGTCCCGGCGCCGGATAGCTACGACCGGCGCCTGGGCGAGCTGGGGGGCGGCACCCAAGCCTCGCAGCGGCTCTTGGCTTACAGCGATGCGCTCTTCTCCATCATCGCCACCGTCATGGTGAGTCGGAGGCCGCTGCGCGCCGGCCGGGCTCTTTTTTTTTACTTCTCTTCCACTCGGAAAGGGGAGCCCTGCATCCCGGTGGGCACGGACTTGATGGCGTGCCGAAAGAGACGAGTTGATGTTAC
Organism: Laticauda colubrina; assembly: GCA_015471245.1. NCBI lineage: Eukaryota > Metazoa > Chordata > Lepidosauria > Squamata > Elapidae > Laticauda > Laticauda colubrina. Next base: position 17,677,566 of record BLBF01000004.1, on the reverse strand, counting down.
GTGCGCGGGGTTGTGTTTTGGCGTTGTTTTTTTTTTTTTTTTTTTTTCTTCCCCCTTCGGTGGAATCCCTCTGATGCAAAGAAAATAAAATCTATCTTCTACCTTATCTTACAGGACTATAAGTGAGCAGAAAGGCTCTTCTGGGACTGTCAGATAAGGTGGAAGATACGGCCGGTAAAGATCCTGGGAGGTCGGTGAGCGGGTGGGTGGGAAGGAGGAGTGAAGTATCCAACTTTGCTGCGATGCACCCACTGCAAAATGTGAACTTTTTTATCCTTACAATGCATCCAGCAGTGGTTACCTTCTATCTCTAACCTGAACGAATAAGCTCTGTCGATTTCTCTCCTCCGTTATACAAAAAAAAAAAAAAAATCTGCCCCTTTTATCCTTTCATCACAACGGGGTGAGAGAGTTTTTATGCAGCTTTCTCACTCCACAGACATTTGAAATGCAGTTCGTGACTTGTCGCATTCGCCCATCAGCACTGCTGTTCGTGATGTTCTGTTCTGCTTTTGATTTTCAGTCTTTATTTACCAAAATGGGGACTTGGGTGTGTTGGTCAGAGGGAGAAGCTTGCAAATAAATCAGCGGGCTAATGTTGAATGTTGAGAACCCAGACTGTATGGTTGAATTGTATTGTGTGAATCCAAGCAGTTGGGTTAGATCAGCAAACCGTATTTCACTTAACAAAGAGCCACAGGTTGCATGGTGAATTCCTTTATATACTTATTTTTATTTACTTTCCCCAGATCTTGTCAGGATGCTGTCATGCTCAACGGTATAAAATCTGTTAAATTAAAATGGTTTTGCTTATGGGTTGCTCTCTTTTACTTCTCCCCAAACTCCCTTTTGATCCTTTTCCATATTAATTTCGCCTTTCATTGTTTCTAACAGACCAAAGTTATTAGTGACTAATATTAATGTATATGGGATATATATGTGGATCACTGTGTGTGAGTTGGGTGGCTGTATAAATGTTTAATAACATGAAATACAGATTTGTTTATCAAATGTTTGGCTGAACACTGGAATGGATAGGAATGATAGCATCAAGATAGAATGGGAGGATAGCCAGTGTTAGTTGGAAAAAGAGTTTCTAAATTTCCAAAAGTTCAAAAATTGATACTACTTTGGTGCATTTTTAAAAAAAAATTCTGGAGTCTTAGCTGAAGAGTAAGTTACTTCCCATCAGGATCAAATGGAGTTGTAGTCTTGGTCTGAGAAAAAAAAACTAAGTCAATTTCCCAACAATCTTATAGCGAAGTCAGTGGGTCTGTTTCCACTTTAGCTAAAATTGAATATATAGGTTATCCTCATTTAATCTTGTACAGCAGGGGTAGGGAACTATGGCTCTTTTATGACTTGTGGACTTCAACTCTTAGAACTTCTAAGCCATCCATGCTGGTTCAGGAATTCTGAGAGTTAAAGTCCACAAGTCATAAAAGCCCCATAGTCCCCCATCTCTGTTGTAGAGCAAGTTTAGGATGGTGTTAAAAAGGTTACTGCATCCAATCCTTACATTTATTACCTCTGCGAGTTCATAAAGCAAAGAAAGCTGAAGTAAGGTCATGAAGCACAGTTGTGGTTTCACTTAGCATCTGCTTCACTAAATTGATTTGCTGCTCTCAATTCTGTACATTAAATGAGGACTACCTGTATCTTGGACTTTTCCCCACCAAAACCTCAGTTGCAAAAAGTGACTTAAAATCAATCATTTGTCTTTCATTGCAGCACTCTTAAAAGCTGTTGGTATTTTTTTTAAAAAGATGGTAACATCATTCATTTAAAGAGATTCTTAAGTGGGGTCATTTCATCCATATTAGGCAGCAGAAGAAAGTTTTGGATATCATTCAATCAATCATTAACCTAAAGCTCACTGCTAAATCTACCTATCTACCACTCCCATTCCTGGCATTTAAACCTTCTTGAATAATGTGCACATTAAATTAAGAAGTGTCTTTATGGGAATGTCTATCTCAAGAGGTATTAGGACAATTGGTGTTTATTCAGGCCAACTAAATTGAAGTTTGTATTCTTGGATAGTAATAAAGACAAGTAGCAGTCTAGTAGCAATATTTCGTACAGGAATCAACCTTGCTTATGACAAGATTCTACAAAAATCTGTATCAACAAGAGTCAATAGGAATATTGTTGGCTTTAATTTAGGCTGATGTTTGGACTTTATGGTCAAAATACATTTTAAAAAAGTCATCTTCTAATGACTAAAAACTTAACAGAAAAGCAGAAAAAAGAACTAGAAGAAATTATGGGAATACAAAGTGACAAAGAAAGTTAAATATTTAGGAATATGGTTGAGAGCATATTGTAAGGCGCTTAAAGAAAACAACTACGATAAATTGATGCTTCAGGTAAAGAAGGATCTAGAATTATGGGGCAAATTACAACTTTCACTATTGGGAAAGATTGCTACCATTAAAATGAATATCCTCCCAAAATTTTTATATCTATTTCAGATGATTCCAATTAAATTACATAAGAAATTTTTTTGAAGAACTCAATAAAATTATTGCTAAATTTATTTGGCAAGGGAAAAAACCCAGAATAAATTTAAAAGCAATGCAGGATATGAGGAGCAGGGGAGGGTTGGCACTTCCAAATTGGGAATTGTATTACACAGCTGCCACCCTAATATGGTTAAAAGATTGGGTAAACTTAAATAATAAGAATCTTATTTTTAGAGGGCCACGACTTACAAAGGGGATGGCATGCTTTTTTATGGGATGTAGGAAAAATTACCCAGAAATACTTTCACAGACACTTAATTAGAGACTCATTGGTAACTAATTGGAAGAAAATACTTAAAAAAACACTATTTAAAAGTACCGATTTGGCTATCAACAATGGAGGCAATGATTCACCCAAACAATTTGGATATTTCTAGAATGATCAAATATAAAGATTTATTAAACGTACAAGGAAATTTGAAATCCCGTCAAGAACTTCAAGAACGGGGATTTAAAATAGATCAATGGGCATATTTACAAATTCATAGTAGATATAACCAGGATAGAAAAGAATTCGGAATTAGTAATAAACCCCAGCAGCTAGATAAAATTTTAATGGGATCAGGAAAAAAGAATATAATTAGATTTTACAATTGTTTACTTGAAGTAGAATTAGAAGAAGAAATAATAAAAGGAAATATGATTGCTTGGAGTAGGAATGTAGGACATAATATCACTTTAAATGAATGGGAAAAAGTCTGGGGAAGTAATAATAAAATTACAAAATCGGTAGCATACAAAGAAAATGCATATAAACTGTTTTATAGATGGCACCTTCCTCCTTCAAGATTGGTGAAAATGTGCCCCAAAATGAGTCCAAAATGTTGGAAATGTAAAAAGAAAGAGGGAACTTTTTTCCACATGTGGTAGTCATGCATAGAAGCCCAAAAATATTGGAAAATAATAAGAAATTGGCTAGAAGATATTACTAAAGAACAGATCGAATATAAACCAGAGTCCTTTCTACTAGGGATTTTTGACAAACAAATATCAAAAAAGACAAAATATATTACAATACATATATTAACAGCAGCTAGGTTAGCTTTTGCTCAGTGTTGGAAGCCCCCACAGATTCCTACAAAGGAGATAATTATCCAAAAAATTTCAAACTGCGCAGAAATGGACAGATTAACATTAGCTCTAAAAAACAAAGAAACTTCAATATATTATAATAGCTGCAATTATTGGTCTAAGTGATTAGAACAAAGATGAAATTTATAATATAGGATAGAAAGAATAAGATAAATATATATGAGTGATGTATAAATTCTTGTAAAGATAAAGTGTTTAGAGATAGTAAAACCAAAGGAAGAAAAGATCTCACAAATTGTCGAAAGTAAGAATATTCTTAACAAATCTCTTTTCTGTATTTTCTTTTTTTTTTTTCCGGTCCTCTTTTCCCATCCCCTTCCCCCCCCCCCCACCCTTCAACTATGTACGTGTTATTATGTTGTGTCTTTTTTTTAAATTGTAAAATCAATAAAATTTGTTTTTTTTAAAAAGTCATCTATTTATTTTGTTTCTTGCTCTGCTTTTATATCATTTTCTTGATAATGAATGTTTATTTATTAGTATGTGTTGATTTTTGCTTTTTTAAAAAAACTTTTAATACACATTTATAAAAATAGGTTTCAAAAAGGGATTCTTACTATTTTGTAATTCAGCCATTGAGATTTGCCAACTTAGAAAATAATTACTGTTAAGTATCTTCACCAATTCTGATGCAGCCCATCATCCTTGCCAGACAATATTATATTCAATAAAATGTTTCTGTGAGAAGCTACAAATGTAAGATTCGACACAAGAACTTCTGCTTTTGATTTCTTTTCAGAAGCATGGATGTTTTCTGCACATTTGTTTCATGTTTGCAATTAAAACTTGCCTGTTACTTTAGCTATATGATTCTTCTGTTGCAGATTTTACCTGTGGCACATACAAAGATACATTCAGATGAGGTACTGTATTGTTTATTTCATATTCCACATAAAGGTCAGTTGTGATTCTATTTAAACAGTTTGAATTTCCAATAAGGTTGTTCTAACAAAGTGGGACATGCTGTTATGGATCATTGAAATTCAGCCTCTTTTGATCTGTCAGGCTTATAGAGTACAGAATGCCATAATTTGTTGGTCAAGAGAGAAATCTCTTAAATATTGTTATCATTAGCCTGGGAATCAACTTTGTTTACTGTCTCGCTGATATATGCTGGGGATGAAAGTCCATTACAAATGATAGCAAAGAACAATAGATTACAACATATTTTTCTCCCCCTTAATTCTTCACCACTTTTGACGACTTTTAGCAATGTAAGTTCCCCAGAGGAATGTCTAAATGAGATTCTCAGTCATCCAGGTCACAATTGTCACAAAGGTGCTTTTTCAAGAGGCAACTGGACTGTTTTGGTTTTTCTTGGAATACACTTCGCTTCTCATCCAAGAAGCTTCTTCAGCTCGGAAGAAGCTTCTTGGATGAGAAGCGAAATGTCTTCAAACAAAACCCAGAAAGTTCATTTGCTTCTTGAAAAAGCACATTAGGGTTCCCCAGAGGAATTGTGTAATGCTAGGAAGAGAGGGTGAGAATTTGCATGTCAAGGAGTACATGGCTGAACATTTCAGGAATTAAATATATAATGAAGAATTGTTTCAATAGGTTGGGCATTTTGTGATATATTTCAAAGTACTGTACAGAAAAGGTAGCAGATGCTGAAAAACAAGGGTGTAGTATTTGAATAATATTACTTACTTACTTAACTTTATTGTGGTCTTTAAGCGCCCAAGAGAATTGGCATTCAAATGTTCAAAATACTCAAAACGAAATTGACAGTGCCAGAATAGTTAGCAAAAGTACATACAGACAAAAAATGGGCCAAAAGACAATAATAAATAAAATGTGGTTATAGGCTTGCTCAGGCTCCACATACACAACAAGAAGTTGTGTAAAAAGAAAACTAGAAATCTGGATAATATAAATGTAGAATAGCAGTATAAAATACATATACACATACGTATACCTACAAATAAGGTTTACATAAAATAATTTGGAAATTGCATTGAATATTTGAGTCTACTTTCCAAAGCATAGGGATAATAGAGGATTGAACAAAAAACAAGGCCTATCATTAACCATAAGCTTTATTTGCAGTTCCTGAAAATGAAAACATGGTTTATAAACCAGTTTGAAATTTCTAAGGAGTTATTTATAGACAGGATGAGTTCTTATTAGGTGATTTTTGTATTTTGTGAGCTAGGCTAGCTTCATGTTGTTGAACTGCTTTAAAAATATAATAAGGATAATATGGATCACCTTAAGAATTATGTATTATATAAAACACCTTTTCATGCATTTGTTTATTTGAAAATAAATTGTGTAGTATTATATGAAACAAGAGTTTGTTAGCTTTTTGATTAACATTGTGTCTTTTTTCCAGAAACTTGGAGAAAGTGTCCAGCAGCTACTAGCCACCAAAATTGCTGTTTACCTGATGACCTTTTTAATAGTAACAGTTGCTTGGGCAGCTCATGTGAGGTATGCAATTTGGAGTGTTTTAGAAATTGTACATGTATCAAGCACTTGAAAACTGGAAGTTAGTCAGTCGGATGGTATTAGAAACACAACAGCAATGTACCAATTAGCTGGTCTGCGTGGCCAAAGAAAGAAGGTATGATGATGGGCATCTCAGTTGTCATAATTCATTATTCTTTCAATCTTTTTTCATTATGATCAACTTTATTCTTTCTACACAATTCTACTCCATGCTGAAGTTACTGCTGAGCTTATAAACAAACTTATCCGCAGAATTTTACAGACTGCTTTGCAAAATTTGCTAAACTCAGCCTTAAGAATTAGATTACTTGCCTCTCCCAACCAGTTATACTTGTCTTCAAAATAAGGCCACTTAAGAGCCCAAGACAAAATCCATCAGCATCCCAATTCTCAAGGAAGCAATTGTGAAGTACTTTTCTCCACCATCTTCCAACTATATCTTGGGAGGATTTCAGCTCTAGTATTATTAGGTTATAAGAGTTGTCACTCTTCAAGTTGTCACAGCTTGCACATGTATTGCATTAAACTGCAGTTTGTTGATCCTGCTTTACTGGCCCTCTTGATATGTAATGATAAATCAATCGTTAAGCATGATTTTCAGACCATAAGAAGTAAATCTGTGGATTGTGTGTAGGTAAAAGCAGAGATATAATGATGTACCTTAATGTGCAGATGCAGCCATTCTTAATTCTTTTGGGCAAATGGCACTGATGAAAGAAGTGGTTCATACATGAAAACCAGTCAAGATCAGCTAGACACAAGATTAAAAAAATCAAAGAAGAATAAGGATTTCTCAAATGATACCAATGACAGTTACACTGGTATTTGCTTGATTTACTGCCAACATCTGTATTTGATTCCTTTTCCTTCTTCAGAAGAGACAGAAATCTCTGGTTTATGTTATTGTATTAATGAAGTGAAGAAAGCAGTTTGATGTAGTGGTTGTGGCACCAGGCGCGAGATCAGGAGCCATGCCTTGGGCTCAAAACCAGCTGCCTCTCTCAGCCTTAGGAAGGAGGTAGTAGCAAATCACTTCCAAAAATGTTGGCAAGGAAGGTTCTTTTCCAGGCAAACTCCAGGAATCAGGATTGACTAGAAGGCTTTATCTACTCAAAGTAGATCAATACATAAATGACAAATAGAAAAAGAGTTCTGCTATCTTATCTGAAACTCATAGGTGCAACATGGTAAATATGGTAGCTCATATAAGATAATGAGCTGAGTCCTTGCCAGACGGAGAGAGAGCAAGATTCCAGAGAATTACTCTTGTGTTTTGCAGCAAACTCAACACAGGAAGGATATATTAATTCCTTTAAGGTAAGACATACCAGAAAAAAAATCCAATGTGTTTTCCTTTCTCTGAATCATAGAACAAGCAAGAATAGCAGCATTCACCAGAAAGGCTTGATGCTCCTGATGATTGGAATTGAGGGTGTCTAATCTGCTGACCTAAAAGGAATTTTAGGAAGGGTAGTTCCTGAATTTTAACTGGCAGTTTCTTTTGCATCTTGTTTCCATTTTTGCTCACAGGAGAATATTTGATAATTGTCACCAAATTTAAGACTTGCGAATTTGAATAAGTCTCATTATGAATCAAAATTTTGTAGGTCTGTTTTATAATATTTTGTTTTTTTCCTCCAGACTTTTTCAGGTGGTTGAACTCATTGATGATATACTTGCCCTTGCAAATTTGGTGAGTGATTTTTTTTCTTAAAAAAAATCCTAAATCTATTTTTTTGAAATGATAGATGTTCCCAGCTCTTAGTAAGAGATGAAATGGAGCTTGATATTTTTAAATCATTGTGCTGATGAATCACAATATTGGTATTTGGGCTTTGAGTTTTAAAAAAAATTATGAAATGTGCTGATGTACCAGGAGAGCTTTTAATTCAAGTCATATCATTTCAAAATGGCTAATTGGATATGAAGGGAATACTGTTTCTCGTGTCATTATATGGTAATTTGTAATTAATAGTTTATGTGAAAATGGCATTTGTAGGATTTTATTATAATAAAAACATTCTGTGGACGCCAATTCTAACTATTGAGTGAAAAAGACTTGCTCCTCAACCTCAATCCTTCCCTTAGTATAGAAATCAAATGTGTGGAAATTTCAGAATGAGGATTTTGCAGTAGATCAAAGGTCTAATGTAGGATGCTAAGCTGCTCACTTTTAGAAATAAACCAAACATTGTTTGGTCTCATTCACATATATCTCTAAACCATAACTTTCAAACTTCTTAGATTTCTTGGAAGCAAAGACATCTAGGGACTAGTGGTTTTTATATCTTAGAAACCCGTAGTAACCTAAATAAATTATAGGAGTAGGTTTTTTTATTTACTGTACTTTGATGATTCCTGAAACTTGCAGTATTCGTATGATATGTTTTCCTTTGAAAGATAACACCAGAGCAGTTTGACATCTGTGGCATCAATGATACATATTATTAAAGGAAAAAATAAGAAAAAGGAAATAAAAGAAGCCAAAAGATTATGCAAGGAGCCAGACAATAGACTCAGCCAGAAATGTTGAAACCTTTCATTCATAGCGCTTAAAAATGCAGGCCCTTCATTCCCCTTCTGAGTTGAACTGGAGCCATTGATTTGGGCTGGTTTTTAAAAGTAACAGTGGAATAAAACTAAAGTGTGATAATTTCCAGATCTGTGTGATTTTTCCCAAAGATGGGGGCAAAGTTGGCCAGTAAAGTCATACTCTCTGATATGGAGTGTCTGATGTTATCTTTGCCATTCAGAAAAGAATTGACTTGCCCTTGAACCATGATTGAAAAATCATGTGATGTATTAGTACAGCTTTATAAAACCTTAATGAGGCAACACTTGAATAAGGCATCCAGTTTTGGTCACCACATTACAGAAAAGATGTTGAGACTTTGGAAAAAGTCCAGAGAACAGCAATTAAGATGATTAAGGGCCCAGAGACAAAATATGAAGAACAGTGGCAGGAATTGGGTATGGCCAGTCCAGATTAGAGAAAAGAAGGGCTAGGGATGATACGTTAGCAGTATTCGAGTATTTGAGGGCCTGCCACAAAGAAAAAGGGGTCAACTTATTTTTCAAAACACCAGAAGGCAAGACAGGCAAGACAGTGAACCATAGATGAAAACTAATTAAGGAGAGAAGCAACCTGCAATTAAGGAGAAACTTTCTAACAGTGAGGGCAATTAACCAGCTTGTGTTCAGAAGTTGCAGGTGCTTGATCACTGGAAGTTTTTAAGAAGAGAGTGGACAGCCACTTGCCTGAAAGGGGGTTGGACTAAAAGACCCCCAAAGTCCCATCCAGCTCTATTCTGATTGATTGATTAATTGATTGACTGACTAACTGACTGCCTCCACAGAACGATGAGAACTGAATTACTGTATCTATGAACAGGAAAAGGTTTCTTTTCATCTGCTATACCACTTCTTCCTTTTCCTAGGCATGCATGATGAGCATTACTTTTTTGCCATATACTGTAAGTAAGCACTCTTATTTCTTCAATGTATTATGTCACATCTTTAGGTTGTTTCCTGAGTTAGTTACCTTATAATCCAGATTTCCAGATTTGTATATTGCATTGAACCACAAATTGACCACACAAGCTTTATGTTTCTCCTGTACAGGTGCTGATTTGTAGTTCAATACGTTGTGTATCCATTTAATAGAGATTAGGAGCATGCTGGAATCTTGTGCCAATATTTGATACATCTGAGATCAACTAAAGAGATGCATCGCATTAAAACCTGCAGATCCAATGTAGGATGCATCTTGAAGATACAGAAGCCACAGTGGATAAGAGTGCATGTACTTAATTATACATGTTACCTTATCTGATCTAGTAAGAGAGGACTATGGAAGTATCTAACATCAAATAAAAGAAACATAGAAGCAGAGTAATATATAATTAAACCCAGAATATGGTCTAAAACGGGGGTATCAAACTTGATTTCATTGACGGACGCATCAGGATTGTGCTTGACTTTGGGGGGGCAGGAGGTGTGTGCCAGGGGACATGGCCAGGTCGACATCACTCGTGTTGGGGGCATCTGTGGTGGCCCGAGCGCTGTTCCATCAAAAAAGGTCTCCTAAGCCACTTGCAGCCATCCCAAGCTCCATTTTTACTAACAGAAGCACCATGGGCCATATCTAAGCATCCAGCCCGCAGGCCTTGAATTTGACACCCCTGGTCTAAAAGCAAAGATAAAACCCAAATTAAAATCAAAAGAGGCACCCGCAGTCAATTATGTAGTGTCAAAAGCAAATTACAACAGAAGAGCTTTTAAAACTGTTTCCATAATTGCAACAAGGTGGGGATTTCACATATTTCTTGGTGGAAAATATTCTATAAGGTAGAAGCTAGTGCACATGAAGTAAAATGGGTAGATCTGAACACTGGTGGATTTCGACCAGTTTCACAATGGGTGTAGTGAGTGCGTGCTTTGGGTGAATGCAGAGCACATTAAAAAAACACCATTTTACAGCTTTAAAACTTACTTTCCACTGCAGCGCCACTGAGTAAATCAGCTGAGAAATAGTAATCGGCTGTGCCACACATGAGCTGAATATCAAAACTGCAGAAATAAAGGACATAACTAAAGGAGGGGTGGTTGGGCAGGCCCAACCAATTGCCAGAGCAAAGGATTCACCTGAACCCATGTGAACCCTAAGCAGCCCACCTGCTGGATCTGAAGCATGGACCGTGTTATTTGTTTGTTTGTTTGTTTGCACTTCCTATGTCTGGGATGGCATTTGGAGATTTTTTTTCTTTGATGTTTAAAAATTATCAAGCTCACACTACGATTTGTATATATTTTCTGTCTCCAAATGACAGTGAGAGTAGGCCGAAGCTGCCATCCCTAAAGATGAATTAAGCACGTAAAAACAGCCAAGAATCTTATCTAAAAGATCCCTTAGGGGAGGTAATTCAGGAAAAAAATAAAACCAAATTGTTAGGAAAACAAAGGGGGGAAAATGTAATCTGAACTGGACACAGGAAATTGTGTCAGAACAGATGATGAGAAACCCCAAGTCTCATCAACAGCTACCAAACTTGAAAATCCACACGGCAAGAGTAGCTGCCTGTATTATGAATCAACAAAGCAAGGACTTTAGGGATCAAAGGGATCCTAAGCCTGCCCTTAGAGTCATCTTTGATCCAGATTTCTGTCCCTCTGGCTAGTTTCTGTCCCTCTGGCTAGTACCTGACAACCTAGTTATTTTAGTTGTAAGAGTCTAGTTATGGTGGGATAGTGGTTAGGATGCAGTATTGGAGGCTAACTCTGTTCACTGCCAGGAGTTAGATCGTGATTGGCTCAAGATTGACTCAGCCTTCCACCCTTCCAAGGTCAGTAAAATTGAGGACCCCAAATTGTTTGGGGAAATATGCTGATTCTGTAAACTGCTTAGAGAGGGCTGTAAAGTACTGCGAAGCAGTATATAAGTCTAAGTGCTATTGGTAGTTGTGAAGACCTGGGTTAGTGTGAGAATGAGCAAATATACATTATTAGTAGCAAACGTTTTGTTGTTTCTTGAAATTTACCAGGTCTCAGTGTATTCCAACCAACTGGTTGTATGAGTGACTGTAAGCCAAACATGGAGTATACAGTATGTAATAACAGCAACTCCTGCCACTATTTTTCTGCAGAATTTGGGACAGGCAAGGCATGGAGAGTCACAGAAGGGATTCAGGGAGACAAATTTGGTCCTAGAACCTCAGATTAACCATTTGCTTTAATCTGTTCTTGAATACAAAAAGAATCTATTTTTTTTTAATTTTGCAGTTCTCCTTAATGACGTCTTTTCCTGACCAACCATTTGGACTTTTTACGTTTAGTAGCTGTGCTGTTATAATTGGTGTCATCCAGGTATAGTTGTTTTATATTTCACTACTGGTAGTCCTTGATTTACAACAGAGGGCTGTACAGCACTGTGAAGCGGTATATAAGTCTAAATGCTATTGCTATTAGGTGGCCGTTCAAAGTTACAACGGCACTGAAAAAAGTGATTTATGACTATTTTTCACACTTAAGACAGTTACAGTCCAAGGGGATTTTATATTTGGATGTGTGACACCTGATTCATATTTAGGAGAGTTGCAGTGTCCCTGGTCCCCTGATCACCTTTTGAGACCTGACAAGTAGACTCAATGGGGAAATCAGATTCACTTAACAACTGTGTTACTAATTTAAGAACAGCAGTGATTCACTTAAGATGTGAGAAAAATTGTGAAATGGGGCAAAACTCACTAAACAAATTTCTCACTTAGCAACAGGGGTGGGATGCTACCGGTTCTGTCTGGCTCTATAGAACAAGTAGCTCTAAAGAGCAGCAGACACAGAACTAGTTCTGTGTTTGCTGCTGTTTGGCCAATCTGCCCGCCCAGGCTCTTACCTGTCAGCGGCATAGCTGAGGTTGGAAAAGCAGGAAAAAAGAGGCTTTTCAAATGCTGTACACCTGTGCACAACGCTTTTCAGCTGTCCGGGCGGCACAGCTTAAGGTTTTCCACACATGCACGGAGCGTAAAATATAGTCACCGAATCGGTAGTAACACCAGTTGAATCCCACCCCTGCTTAGCAGCATGAATTTTGAGCTCAGTTGTGGTCATACTTTGAAGTCTACCTGGACTGTATAGTTGAATAAACCATAGTTAAAAATGGGATGTGTAGTAATTACAAGATCAACACTATTTTCCTTTGTGAGAGAATATACAGGTAGTCTAATTTCCATTGCTAAGCTAGGCAGTTATTAAGTGAGTTGCACTTAGTTTTGCAATTTTTTTTGCCATGGCTGTTAAGCAAATCACTCCAGTTGTTAATAAGAAGCCAGCTTTCCCCACTGACTTGGCTTGTTGGAAGTCAACTGGGAAGGTTGCAAAGAGTGGCCACAAGATCCTGGGACCCAACAACTATTGCAAATGTGTACTGGTTTTATGACTATATGCCGAGGAGCACGGAACACTGTTACCTTCCCACTGAAGTGGTACCTATTTATCTACTTGGATTTGCATGTTTTCGAACTAAGTGGGAAGGAGCTGGAGCAACTAACAGGAGCTCACCCCGTTCTGCAGCACTCAAGTCTCAAGCCCAGGCTATTAGTTTGTCAGCTGACAACTTCAGCATCTTTAACCTCTGAACCATCATGCTGCCTAGAGTTAAGTATAGGATGTACAATAAGGTGTTTTAACATGGGTGGTGACACAGCTGCTCTGTAAGCCCAGAAAAGTATATGGCTTCTTTAAGGAGGCCTGAAAAAGTATGGTATTTATGTGTACACCTGTTTCTAAATGCCTTTTGAGCTTTGGATCCCAGGTGCAACATACTCCTATTAGAACTCAAGGCAAATCTTCCAAGCATCCAAACTGTGATTATTTGAATTTACATCCAAATAATTATTTGCCCTCTGATGATGCAGCAATATTTTCTTGTTTTGCAGGTGATGATTGTATTATATGGCTTCAGACATTCGTATCTACTGAATCATCAGATACAGGAATCCGAAAATAAGGCATTTTATAAATACCATATCTTAAAGATTATCCTGAGAGGACCAACGCTGAGCTTTTTGGCTGCCATTTTCTCATTTTTCTTCTTTCCATTGGTAGGTTCATTGAATTAGGACAGTGTTTCACATTAGGTTGTGGTGGGCCTTAAATTTAGTGATTATGTGTGTAAGATGCTTTTGTTTTGTGTTGACGGCCTACACCAAAGGTGGGGAACCGTGGCTGACTCAGGAATTTTGGGAGTTAAAGTCCACAAGTCATAAAAGGAGCACCATTCCCCATTACTATACATAAGCATTTTTCTACTCTTTTAGACTTGAAGTTGTTCCAAACTTGATGATGCTTTCCTTCATGTGAGAGTAATTCTGTTCTGGCTCTATAAAGCTTTTGAAGATCGTCCTTGCTATTGGTACCCAGGATTCTTGATGAATTACAAGAAAAAGTCACCTTATTATTTTATTGGAAAGAATTGTTGCTTTATACAGACAGACTGCCTAAAAGTCTCAGATGTCTTTCTCAGGGACATGTATGCTTAAGAGGTCCATAAGAACTGGAATGCTCTGTTCTGAGTCCTGTACAAGGAATTGTGAAGACTCTGAATTGCCATTCTTCATTGTGATAAAGTGTTAACTGACAAGTGTGAATTTGGACATAGTGCTGTTTTTCCTCTGAAACCCAATTTTGCTAAATGATTCCAAAAAATCATTCAGAGTCTTTTATTTTTATTATGGAACATGCAGTACCTGATAAAGTAGGACAAATAGAAATGCATCCTTTTCTATTTATTACCATTGTATCAATGCACTCAATAAATATGCCTCTGTTTCCTTGCAGTCCTACATGTTTCTTGGGCTCATTGTCTTTTTCCCACTTCTCAGCCATCTAACCAAATGGTTTAGAAGCAGAATTCTTGGTGAGTGTTGTTTTATAAAGCATATCAATGTCCCTCCCTCCTCCTATTTTTCCCACAACAACAACTCTGTGAGGTTGGCTGGGCTGAGAGAGAGGGAATGAGTGGCCCAAAGTCACCCAGCTGATTTTCATGGCTAAGACGGGACTAGAACTCACAAACTACCACTTTCTAACACGGTGCCTAAGCCACTAGACCAAACTAGTCCTTTACAAGGCTCTTGTATGTCTTCCCTGAAGCTCCAGCAGTGAGAGGAAGACAATGGCGAAGGTTGGCTGGGGGAATCTAGGACTAGGTGGCAGCAGAAGAGTGCAGGACAGCCAAAATGAACAAAATTGGTAGAGAGGTAGTTGGGAGGAGTTGAAGCACACACTACAATTGTAAATTGTAAATACGAAGCGCCCAAATTTTGATCACATGAACCTGCAACAGCTGTTAACTTGAAACCATCGCTGAATGACTGGTCATTAAACAAGGACTACCTCATAAAAATAATGCAGACACGATATTCCCAACAAGCTTGGATAAACAAGGCACCTCATAGAATAAGAATGATGATAATCCAAATTGATACTGCTTTTGGGGGAAGGGGTTGTGGGCTTTATGAAGAAGCAAACAAATTGCCATCTTAACATAGAAATCAATTTTATTAAGCATGGTAAATTTTGTTGGCAGGTCAAGAGGAGGAACTCCCTATAGACTATTTTACTTCTTATCTTAAGGAACCCCTGAGTAAGGAACGAGTGGAAACCTTCAGTGATGGAGTTTATGCAATTGTTGCAACTCTGTTAATTCTGGACATATGGTAAGTCTTCAGCAATGGAATAAAACTGCACCCAGTATTTTCAAGTGTGAAAGTGTGCTAAGGGGAAAAATAGTGTCTGTAATTGAGTATATTTATTATCATGGTTGGCATGATGATCCATGATCATCAAGATGAACATGATCCTGCCCGCCTAGCAGTTTGAAAACATGCCAATGCAAGTAGATAAATGTCAGGATTCCAGCGATAAAAGGTGACAGTGAATTACGTGTCTCAGAATCGGCTTCATACAGGTCATGCCTACATGTTCGCTGCTAATAAATCCTTTGAAGTTTTTGAAGCTTGGCTCGAGGCTCAAGCGTAGGAATGTTTTACAAGTCGACAATAAATAGGTACCACTGATTTAGGAAGATAACAGCATTCTGTGCACCTTGGTCTATAGTCATGCTGGTCACATGACAACAGAAATGGCTAAGAAATGGAGATGAGCACCAGCCCCTAGAGTTGGACATGACTGGATTGGGGAAACCTTTACCTTTATTTTTATTATCATGGATAGACCTCTCATAAGTATGCCTGAACTTTATTACTTCCAGAGTGCCATCTTCGATCAGGATTTTATTTGTTAAATTTGGTACCTTTGGAGTACCATCTTCGATTAGGATTTTATTTAATAAATTTCTATCTCTGGTAAGTCGACTCTAGCAGGATTACAGTTCAAACTGTAAAACTATACCAATTAAAATGTTTTAAAACTGAAAAAAAAAAAAAACAGCCCAGGAACCAAGAGACGGACAGTACAGGAATGATGTCTTATTACCCTGTCAGGTACACCCAGTGGTGAGCGCTTTCCCTCAGGGCTCCAAGCCAACCGGCAAAACCAAGTTTTAATTACCATATTTTTCAGAGTACAACACACAGTTTTTCCACCCCCAAAAGTGGGTGGAAATGTCTGTGGGCCTTATATAGTGAATGTTGTGGGAGCCCCGCCCACCCGCCAGCCTCCACCATTTGGCCTCTGCCTCCCTGCAATTTGTCTCCTTGCAGCAAACAGCAAATAGCTTTGTCAGCTTCAGCACAGCCTGATTAGCATAAGCAGCTGATTGTCAGTATGATTGGCCTCCCGATGATCAGCTGTTTCCCTGCAATGGCTGCAGGGATTGCCATTGCCTATTGCTGCCTCTGTATGCCCCATTTTCAACCTCCGCATCCCATTTTCAGCCTCCACACACCCCATTTTCCGCCCGTTCCAATCCCTGCCAGCCAGAATGTGCCAAAAATGAGGTGTGCAAAGGCCGAAAAATGGATGCAGAGGCTGAAAATGGGGTGTGTAGAGGCTGAAAACGGGATGCAGAGGCTGAAAATGGGATGCACGGAGGCGGCAATAGGTGATGGCAATCTCTGCAGCCTGAAACAGCTGATCATTGGGAGGCCAATCCAACCGACAATCAGCTGCTTGTGCTAAGCAGGCTGTGCTGAAACTGACCAGGCTATTTGCTGTTTGATGCAAGGAGGCAAATTGCTGAGAGGCAGAGGCAGAATTTTTCCCCCCTTGTTTTCCTCCCCAAAAGCTAGGTGCGTCTTATACTTCAGAGCATCCTAAACTCTGAAAAATACAGTACTTTTCCGGGTACAAAAGGTCAAAAGAGTGGGATTTCTTCAGTCCTATGGAAAATATATGTGCTGATTATCCTAATTAACTTAACATTCTGTGTCAACAACAGAAAGAATTGTGGGACAATTTTCCCCACTTCTTGTTTTGTTTCCTTCGTTGCATGGGATTTGCAGTGGTCATATGAATTTCAACCATTGGTTTGGTTTCTCACACCTCTGTACAGATACAAATACTGTGATAATGTTCATACATCACACTAACATGATTTGGTTTTGGGTTACCATGCTAAGGCAAGTCACTCTTTGTTTCTTCGGGGGTTTTTTAAAGTGGACCTTCTTTAGAAAACTGAATTCAGACTCCTTTGAGAATTGTAAAAGACATAAATCATTGCTTAGGGTTACTATCTTGATGATAAAAGTTTCCCAGATTTATAATCCTTGCTTGTTCTTGATAGGAAGAAAAAAGCCTATTATGTAATCAAGAGAGTGAAGACAGTGAATAGTTTGCTTTGGTTCTTCCTCACTTAAATATTATCTTCAAAATGTTACCTTACTAGAAAGGCAAGGATGTGAATTATGCAGGTAGTCCCTGAGTTATGATTACAATTGAGGCCACAATTTGTCTTGCTAAATGAAGCATCTGTTGAGTTTTGCCCCATTTTATGACTTTTCTTGCCACAGTTGTTAAGTGAATCATTGGCAGATGTTAAGTTCATAACATGATTGTTAGCTGGCTTCCCCATTGCTTGTTTGAAGGTCATAAAAAGTGACCCTCCAGATACTGCAACTGTTATAAATATGAGTCAGTTGTCCAAGCGCCTGAATTTTGATAATGTGACTGTGGGAGTGTTGCAACGTTCATGTGAAAAACAGTCATAAGTCACTTTTTTCAGTGCCATTGTAATTTTGAATGGTCACTCAATGAATTGTAAGTCAAGAACTGCCTGTGCCTATTTTCATAATGGAATGGGTGAGTTTGTATAGATCTATATTATGTACCCAGTTGGCTGATGGTTTCCATGGTAATCGGATGTGACTACTGCTAAAGTAAAACTCTGTCAAAATTACCACACAAAAAAAAGTAGTCTGAACTTAAGGAGCTTGCTTGATGCATTTATATTTTCTTCTTGATTAGGCATGGAATGAAATGTGTTCAAGGAGCTACTGAGGTTATAAACAAACTCAAGTCAACCAAAGTGAAATGTCAGGATTCCAGCAGTTACCCCAATTAAATCATGAGTCTCGAGCCAAACTTCTAAAACTTAAAAAGGATTTATTGGGAGTAAAATTGTCTGGCACTGCCTGGGTGTAGCCGACTCTGAGACACATAATTCATTGTCACCCTTGACCCTGGTTTTCCCCCTCCCCCTGCGTGTATCATAATTCATATTCTCCAATGAGACACATCCAGAAACAAGAGTCATCAATCATATTCTCCAGTTAGAATTTTGCATGGCAGAAACTTCAGTCACCTAGTTACTATATTTGAAAACTATTTATGGAATGCACTTTCAATTTCCAAGCTACCGCTTTCCTTCCTCCCTTTCTGTTGGCAACTCTAAAGACCATAGAAATATTTTATGAGTTGACATGAAATTCATGAAGTGTCCTTTTAAAATAGATTACTTGTGGCAAGCCTATTCTAAATATATAGATATTGTTTTCTTTACTCAACAGTGAAGATAATGTTCCCGATGATAATGTGGTTAAAGAGAAATACAGTGGTCATCTTGCTGAAGCACTGAGAGAATTCAGTCCAAGTTTTCTTGCCTACTTCGGATCATTTGTAACCATTGGTCTTCTCTGGTTTGTCCATCATTCGCTCTTCCTCCATGTAACAAAAGCCACACGACTCATGACCCTCCTTAATACCCTTTCTTTGGCTTTTATTGGTGGACTGCCTCTTGCTTATCAGCTGACCAGTGAGTTTGCCGAGAAGTCTTACAATGAAATAGAAGCCATTCAGATTAGCTGCGTTACCATCTTTTTTGCAAGCATCTTCCAGTTCAGCATATGGATTGCCGCACTCTTTCATGAAGTCGAGACATTGCATCCTTTTGCTCGGTACGGTGGCAAAGAGCACGCCTTCATGTTTGCAAAGCTTTCTCTCTACCCCTGCGTGAGTTTGGCGGTCTTTTGCTTGACCTGTGTGATGAGCGAACTAAGCACGACTATTTTTCATCTGACACAAATAATCGTCCCGTTTGCTTTCCTGGTATTACGCATCTTCGTCAGAATTGGTTTGATGATGCTAAATTATATAATGTCATTGGCCAGGTCAAAGAGCAGTGTTTTAGAAGAAGAAGAAGCCTGTTTATCCCCAGCCGATGTGCTCTCATAGTTTCCCTTGCAATTTACATGGAAAATCAAGATACTTTGGCGAATTGGAGAATTCAGGACTCAGCTAAAATTGAATTGTTCCTTTCTTTAGGGATGTTCAGCTCTTCCTTTTATTCATGGACTGGCATCTGGGGCAGTGAGTTTGGCAAGAATACGCATCACCTGAATAGCCTCATTGATCATAGATGATTAGTGAGGAATCATAAGATGCTTGGGAGAAAATAATAACACTAGCAGTTTCTTGGGAATTTTTCTTCCCAAATAACAGTTTCTTGTTATTTGTCCTAGCCAGTAAAGGTGATAATACGAATGTCCTTATCCATTTTGTGGCCATTAAGTGACCTGGAGGATGTATTAACCTGCTAAATAATTCCATGTGTGTCTTGAGTTGAACCCTAAAAGCTGCTGTTTAATGTTTGTAATCTAGCAAATCAGTGCAAAGTAACATGATTAAGCTGAACAAATGAATTGTGAGTCAACAAATTACTATTAACAGTTATACAAAGAACAAATTCATTCAGCACTGGCAACTTTTTAAAGAAACCTTGATGTTCAGCATGCTAAATGTCCAGAGAATATTTAGAAAAAGTTGGCTGTCAATATAACCAAAGTTTGCTGGAACTATCACTTGATGAGGGGATACTTATGATATTGGCTTGTCCCATTATTGCCCCAATAATGCAACAAGCCCACATCTTAAGTATACCTTAGTATCTCATAAATATTTGGGTTTAATAGCCATAACTTTATTAATGTTAACTTCAGAAAATAAATTAATATTGTAATGCTATATTATTGTCTAGTCATTTGGAATTTATCAGTAGATGAAGAGCGATTAATGAAGCAAGGAAGATCATTCTGTTACGATGGGAAGATAGAACTTAAAATAATCCTTGGAGTATGATGACAATTGGGGCCTGGAACTCTTTTGCTAAACAACACAGTTGTAAAATGTGACATCACATAACTATGTCACTAAGCAACGACAATTCTGGCAGTCCCACTTACTGTTATTAAAGGGGGACCATGTGGGTCATTAAGTGAGGACTTTGCATGACTGTGACTTCTAACTTCCCGTCAGCTTCCTCAACTGATCAAGAGACAAAACAAATTTGCCACCAACAGATCCGGCAGTATACAGTAGAATCAACAAATGGAAACTTATCCAAGTAAAACATTTACTTGTGGGAAGCTGGCATGGATCATCAGAAATTGCAAAAATGCCACGCTTGTAATCGTAATCATAGAGCCATGGTGGCGCTGTGGTTAGAATGCAATATTGTAGGCTAATTCTGCCAGCTGCCAGCAGTTCGATTCTTTCTGGCTCAAAGCTGATTCAGCCTTTCATCCTTCTGAGATGGGTAAAATGAGGATCCAGATTGTTGGGGGCAATATGCTGACTCTGTAAACTGCTTAGAGAGGGGATGTAAAGCAGTGTGAAGAGGTATATAAAATTCAGTGCAATTGTGCTGTTGAACACAGGAACACTGCAAGGATTGGAACTCCAAGGACCTGTTGTAAATTTTACTTGTTTAGTGCCATTTCCTGTGGATGTAATAAAAGAAATAAGTGTTTTTTCCAGTGAGACAGGTCTATCAGGGCAACCTGGTCTACCCAATTATGAGATGGAGCATACTGCTGCTGCTTCATCGAGTCTCCCTTCATTTCTTTATCGGTAAACATAAATTCAACACATGTAATGAAAGACTTCATGTTACTCCACATCTCCAAGGTTAAATGATGTGTTTACAAACTGACCTTTTTTTTTCTATACATGCAATAATGTGTTTGTCCTTATACTTTTTGGTTTGTGTTCCAGTTATTTTTCCTTAATTCTTTATCATATTAATTGTACTTTCATCATTTATTTTTATTGTTTCATTCCTTTGCTATTGTTATGATTATACTTTTATCATTTTTTTTCTGTTTTATTGTTGTAAGCCACTCAGAGCAACCTCAAAGCAAAATAAAATTAACAATCAATAAGTTTTTAAAAAGTAACTATTTGATGCTAGAGTCTTGAAACAGGTGATCCTTTGGAAGCTTTAAGCTGGCTTGTGAGGATAGTTAGCTTATGTCATAAATGTGAAATATTTTCCTAGATCTGTTTTGTGAGAGGTTTTTTTTCTTCAGTATTATTCTCTGCTACATTTGACAAGGTTGCTTTCACTATCAAGATATTGACATGCCTACAAGTTTGATTATAAATCTTTAATATTGCCATTTAATGTGAGAATTTTTGCACTATTTCTCAATAGAAATTCATCATTACATCTCTCAAAAAAAATATGAACAGTAGGACTACAAAAGCATTACTGAAGCAAGCTGTAAAGTATCTTGTTTTCTTTTTTCAGTGCTTTGTACTATATGAATGGAGAATAAATTTATGGTACTGAACTAAACTATATTTATGAGATATGGTATACCTGAGATTTGAGATAGATTGAATAGCAACATAAAATAGTAAGATTTAACTATAGTTCCTGAAAGCTCTTTGGTCCTTTATTATTCTATCTATGTATTAATTGAATGGAATCTTTTATTTATTTTTATTAAATGTTACATTTATTAAGAGTTGGTATCTCATATCATTTTAGTGTTCCTTCTCAAAATGTCTTTATAACTATTTCAAATAAAACCATTGCCCATAACATGGAGAAAGAGAATGTGACTTAGATACTTTCTTTCACCATTATCTAGATGTAGGGGTGTCAAGCTGGCAGCCCGCGGGCCAGATGCATCATGCAGAGGACACACCTACCCCAGCTCTGTGAATGGGAAAAACATCACAAAACGTGATGGCAACTTGATGCGGCAAGTTTGACACCCATGATCTAGAGCAGGGGTGTCAAACTCATAGCATCACTATGGTATCATGTGGCATATCAGAACTTTTCTCCCCTTCACTAAACCGGGTATGGGCATGGCCAGCGCATGACACATCTGGTCCATGGGCCGGGAGTTTGACAGCCCTGCTCTAGAGTAAGCTTGAAAAGTATTTCAAGAACTTCAGGATGGCCATGAAGTCCTTCGCTAATATAATGGTGGAAATTTCCAGTAGGTTTTCTCTTAATTAAGTAGAGGATGAAACCATCTGCAGTTTTCTAAACTAAGAAATACTCAGTTAAAATACCTGTTAACATTTGATTTAGCCCAATGACCAAATTACATTGTTTGGTCAGAAAAAAGATAATATGTTTATTGCTGAGTGGAAAACCTCTGGTGGGCTTTTTGTATTTTAAAAAAATAATATATGATTTTGTAGTTTTAATGATTACATAGGACAGCGTATAGAAGTAAGAGTCAAGTAAGAGTCTTTAAAGAAACAGGTAAATTTTTAATTTTATCTAAAATTGCTGTAAAGAAGTTCAGAAATTACTTCTTTGTATCTTTTTTCTTTTTAACTTTAGCTTTTTTCTTTCTTCTGCTATTATCTTTTTTATCTTTCTTTTTCATTTTTTATCCCTTACTCTACATTAGTCTAAATTACTTTTTATCTTTTTAAAAACAAACCATATAATTTTTTAAAAATCATTTGATTAAGCGCATACACACTTCTAATTGTGGCAAAAGTGACAAGCAAATATCCATGAAATAACTAGGTCAACACAAATCAGCTTCCCAGATAGAAAAGCATTTAACAAGTGACATACCCAAACATCTAAGAAGAACTTTCTCTAGAGAACTGTTCAAACAACTTGGTTCTATAAAATACGGAAAATCTCATAGAGTTCCATGTGAAGAAAGATAATGTATAAATTGTGCACCAGCTTTTAAAAATATTGTGCATATTCTGTTTGGTTGCATACCATATTCTGCAGAAAAGGATATTTACTTCAATCCTTACTTAAAAACTTAGAAATATTGGGACACTCAGGCCAAACTGTCTTCTTGTATAGAAAAAAAAAGCATGCTATAAAGACTATAATTTTAATATCAAGACTACAGTCTTGTATCAAAGACCAGGGGTGTCAAACTCACATCACCATGGCAGCGTCATGTGGCATATCAGGACTTCCCCCCCACTTTGCTAAACCAGGCATCAGCATGGCCATGTGTGACGCATCCAGCCTGTAGGCTGGGAGTTTGACAGCCCTCCATTAGAGAATGGACTTGGTTTGGGTTGACTACGGGTTGATTACGGGTCACAATTTATTATGAATATATCTTGCTTTTTTCTGAATTGCTATTAGAGCTTTTTTAGGTGATAAGTGCACTTGTGAAAATAGTGTGAGTGTAGTGTCCTTTCCATGGATGGAGATGCAGAGTTAAGTGAAGACCTACCAGTAAATCTATGATACGGAATTCTTACTATTGCCTTTACATGGTTTTGGAACTTAGATTTTTAAGTTCTTCCTATTTCCCTTTTCTAAACCAGCTATTTCTCATCTACTATGAGTTTTGTAAAAACATAATTTTCCTTTGTTCCCTTCATGAAAACCGGGAGCAAGTGTGTTTCAAGTGACCTTGTTAATAACATCAATATCTGGAAAGACAGCTGTTTAAATAAGTGTTTCAAATCACAGAGAAAGCAAGAAGTGTTTTGTCATTTTGTTTAATTAATGTGACAGATGTTAACACAACTTCCTAAAGCTTATGAATTTCATTCTTTTTCATCTCCATGTGTGATGGTGTAGCAGAGAGTTTTGTAATCCAGATTTCCTGCCGAGTCAATAGGGGAGCATTGAAACATCTGATCTATCTGTACAACAATAGAAAAAGGGAAAAATTTAGCCAAGGAATTTGAGCAGGACAAGCCCAAAGACCACTGCCAAGTGATTCTTCAGTCTTTAAAGTTGGAAACTGCAGAAACATATCTACTAAAAATTCCTCCTAGAGCAGAGGTGGTATTCAGTAGGTTCTGACCAGTTCTGGAGAACCAGTAGCAGAAATTTTGAGTAGTTTGGAGAACCGGCAAATATTACCTCTGACTGGAGATTTTACAGTATTCTTCCCCTGCTATGCCCACCCAGCCATGCCCACAGTACCAATAGTAAAAAAATTTGAATCCCACCAACTGAAAAGTATACAGTAGAACCTCTGGTCATGACCATTATTCATTCCATAACTTTGGTGATTTCTTCATCTTCTAATGTTTAGTCTTTAGGAATTTCTTGGGTCAGGGTTGTGTTTGACCCAAGTATGTGTTCATGACCAGATTCAAAAATTTTGTGAATGTTTTGATCAGAACCCAATTTGGTTGTGGTCAGAAGCGTTCGTGACCAGAGTTTCTACTGAAGTAACAAAGCTAGAAGTGCTATCTCAGGGTTCTTCATAAAAGCTTTCATATAACTGAATTGAAATTTATTCGGACAAAAACATAACTTCAACAAAAGGAACTTAGCTCTATTAGCTACCTTCCACCTGAAAATAACAGTAATGATTAACTAATTTTTCTAAAGAACAATAATTTTGTGTGGGCACTAAGTACATATTACATTAGCTACTAATTCAAAGTACAAAAGAGTTTAGAAGTTATCTGAACTTTCTATAGATTAAACTTGGTAACCTTTTTATTTTCAGTTAGAGCCAGCCCTTTATCAAAGAATTCATAGCTCAGCAGCCACATTTGCATGTTGTAAACAGAAGTAAGTGAATTTTAATCTGTGGCATCCAGAGTTTAGCACCCCTCAGTTGAACAGCTGTTGCCATTTGATTTCAGCAGGGTGACAGATGCTTCAGTGATCTGGATTATGTAAGGCAGCTTCATGGATCCTTATCCTACATTCAGTATTTTATTTATCAAGTGTGTTGTAATTGGGAAAGTCCAGGTTAAATGAGTTTGGAACAATAGCTATTTGTTTCAAGAAATTTGTTTTGAACTTATTGATATAAGATGATAATTGTTTGGCCTAACCCAGTAACAAATATCCCAGTTAAAGAATTTGATTTTTAATTGGGATGATCCTGGCTGTATTTTTAAAAGTTCATTTCCAGTTTAAAAAACAACATTCTTAAAAATATAGACCTCTTCTGCTGTAAACTTATCACCTTGGGACATCATTAAGCGTTTCATACTGTTGGAGAAACAAGAAGAGATTTGTTTTAAAATGTTATAAAGAGTTGCATGAAAATATATGTATATATATATTTGTCCATTCCTATGCGGGAGAATGTTTTCTATGTTACAAAAGCCCAGTTGTACCTTTTCGTCAATAAGATAAATGCCATTGAAGTCTTGTACATTACTTGCAACATATGTTTTATATATCTGTGTGGATGTCTTAATTTACTTGATGATTTAATGGCAACATGGAAGATGTCATCTTTCTAGATAAGAGATTTAGGAATATTACATGACAAGTTTACTTTCTATCTGAATGTGTATTCAGGTTTGTCATGTTTTTGCCTCAGTTGAACATGGTTATTAACAGGGACTCTAGGGTGACTCTCATCTCTTTCCTCATTCTAAAGATATTTCCAGGCACAGAGTACAATTGTCACTCCTCTTATCTGATAAGAACCAAATAATTTCTTCCTAGGTTGCCCAGTTTGGGCCTCCATGTACGCTCTTTGTCTTTTAATTGAAGATTCTGATTTTGCTTGTAAATAAACTGTCTTTCTTCTTCCAAGGTAAAAACACATGGTCAATATAGAAGACTTCCAAGTTGACAACTGTAGCCATTCAACTTAGAACCTATCTTGATCAGACTGATGCCAATTGCCAATCATCTTACCTGATTATTTCATTCAATATTTTATAACCCAGTATGCTGTATTACCTTGTTTTATTTGACATGGCCATTAGGCTAATCAATCAACAATCAACAGAACTACTTATGGTATATGTTATTTTTTCCTATTCTGTAATTATACTTTTATTGCTGAACATCCTTTACTTCATTCATATTCCTTGTTACATATCTTATATTTAAGTGTGTGTGTGTGTGTGTGCAACAATAGAAAACAATAGAAAACCTAAAAAGTAATATAAATATACCATATTTTTTGCATTATGAGATGCTCCAGAACTTAAGATATGCCCAGCTTTTGGAGAGGAAAACAAGAAAAAAAAATCTGCCTCTGCCTCCCAGCATCCACCTGGTATTCATTTGCCTAGCATCCTTGCAACAAACAACAAACAGCCTGGTCAGTTATAGCATGTTATCACAGCCCCAGCACATGGCTCATCAGGGCTTCACTCCGTTGCACCCACCAATGGTCAATTGGGCTGAGCTGCCACTGCCACCACCAAGGATCCTTTGCTGCTGAGTAGCTGATTGGCAGTTGGATCAGCCTTTATCTCTGCCTCCAACACAGAGCACTCATCAGAGCCTTCCCCAGACTCCAGGACTGGCCCATGTTCCTCCTCAGTCTCCTCACTATTCAAATTTACTACCAGCTCCGCTGGCCACTGGCAGGCAACAATACTATTGCCATCGTTTGCTGCTGCCTATGCCAATTGCTGCTGATGGCAGCAGGGAACGGCAGCAGCAATTGACAGGCAGCAATTGGCAGTGATAAGCAGTGACAGCGGTAATCCCCGCCACCTAGAACAGCTGATCAGCAGTATTCTGGGAGGCCGATCCAACTGCCAATCAGCTGCTTGGCAGCAAAGACTCCAGCATTCCCTGGCCGCGGCGAATGGCCACACTGGTTACAGACGGTGGCGCCGGTGATCTCCCTCCTTCCCATCGCAATATTCACTCTATAAGATACACAGACATTTCCACCCATTTTTGGAGGGTGGGAGAAGTGCTTCTTATAGTGCAAAAAATATGGTACTATAGTAATATAAACTTACTTTTTAGGTTTTCTATTGCTTTCTGACCTTATGGCTGTTATGAAGTGCTTTGATTTCATTTTTTCATTTAGATCATTTCTGGAAGGGAACCTTTGCAGAAAGAGCTCAAATCAGAAGTTTGAGCAGACTTTTTAAAGGGACAGGTGCTTCTTCAGGTCAACTGCCTTCTAGCTGTTCAGGAATTTCAAAAGTTTATACCAAGGCTTTGAACTGAGAAAGAAGTTGGAGAGCAATTTTCATTACTTTGGCATAACTTTTTACACTTTAAATGATATTAGATTCTAGCCTAGATGCAATCAGGTAGAAGCTTCTTGACGTATCATCCCTGTTATGTTCAATACAAACTGACTATGGATTGTTCACAAAAGGCTGCTTGTTTTTTAATTTATTTCAATTTATGCCACCTGACCTTTTTGCATCTAATACTTACTAATCCTTGTTAATATTGCCTTTCGCATCTGGGTCAAACATTTTAAATGCATTCAGTATAGTCTCTTCAGTATCTGTACCTGCAGAAAATAATGAGATACAGTTGGATTTGTTGGAACTCTTATTTCTTGTGAGTCTTAAAATGCTGGACTAGAGGGCTAGCATCAGCTTTAATGGTTTCTAAGAATTTGTTGCAGTTCCAATGTCAAAATACCTCACAGGACTAGATGAAGAGAGCTCAGTATTGTCTATGGTCCCTTGATGGATTGACAAGTTGTTAATCTATAAAAAGGGATTGTTTAAAGAGAAAACAATTGCTTTGGTTTGAAAAACTAAAATCAGGACAAAGGGAATTAGGAGCTCCAAGTGAAGTCCATTTCCAAATAACACCCCATGCCTCTTAGTTTTCCAGATTTGATATTCATTTTCCAAACCAAATTTGATTCTAAATATAATTTTGAACACATTTTGGGTGAAAATGCCACTACAAAATTCAAAAGAATATGGATCTCCATGGATCAGCTCACATCAAAAGTGGTGAAGATTGAATTTGGAAATCCCCAAAATTTTCAACATTTCGTATTTATTTTAATTTTAATTTTTTAGCCCCTATTATTAAAGGACAGTCTCACCAAATAAGGACATTTGTAGGATTAATATTAAGCTCTAATTGTCCTAATTCAGGACAAAGGAAAATTCAGGCTAAGTTTTTTTTGGGGGGGGGGGGGGGGATAAGATAGTGCTAAACTTACCACTTAACTTTTCCCCAAATAGATTCAAAAACATGGTGAAATTAATAGGTCCTGTAGCTTCTTTAAGCATAGACTCTAATTCATCATCTTTGACATTGGTTTTACCTAAAATCAAACAAAGATATTAATTGCATCTGTCTTTAGCTATATCAGATTTATATGAATCTTGTTGATGGTAAATTCTACCAATTTTTATAAATGCTAGCAAAAAGGAATTTTACCAGTTTCAAAAAATTCCAATTTGCCATTATCCAAGTCCCCTTCAATTTGTAATTATTTTTAAAGAACATAAAGAGCTCAAGCACTTAATAACAAAAGTAGATTTTAAATTGAATTTATCTTCAATCTCCTTGAATCAGTAGGATAATATACTTGGAAATAGATTGAGAAATTATTAATTTACATTTAAATTATATTAAGAGCAGAAAATATATTTATCATTTGCTGATCTACAGAGAAGAGTCTGACTTTAAAGCTACCTAAATCTATTGCAATTTTTTCTGCTCCTTGTATTCTAGCTAACTGTAATTATTATTGTATCAGATTACAAAACAAAGGAAAAAAATCTGATTTTAAATTGAGACAAAATAATTTAATAACACTTGCCCAATGATGCATAGGTATCTTTTAGGTCTTCTTTGTCTATGAAGCCATCTCTGTTCTGATCAATTAAGGTGAAAGCCTATTTAAAAAATATTTTTATTATGTTTCTTTTAGTTACTAATGTCATCACAATCCTAATCATACTTACTTCAGTCTAGGTCCAATGTATTTCAGTGGATAAGATATTGTTGGCATGAGAGCTTTTTCTATATTCCAACATTTGGAAAAATAAAAATGTGATAGTTAAGCTTAAATTTAGAGCTGAAGACTTCAATTTTTTTTCTTATCAAAAACATTCAAAGATACTTCCAAAATTAGAGTTACAAATTATTCTATGGGAAGATGGGATTGTTATCCCAAATGGCTCCTCCATTTGTTAGTGAGGCTCTTAAATTTAGCTATTGGAGAAACAGAAATAGAACATATGAATATCTAAATAATCAGCTTAAATTGAACTAACAGTAATTCCCTTGATTTCAAGAACTACAAATATTGCAGTTATATGACATATTGTATGATAGCTATGGAAAAAAACAATTGAACATTACAATTAATAGCCATTCACAGGACAAATTATGACTGCTTTAATAATATAGAGTAAGGCTTCTCAATCTTAACAACTTTAAGAAGCGTGGAGTTCAACTCGCAGAATTCCCTAGCTACAAGCTGGGAGATGAAACTCACATATTTTAAAGTTGCCAAGTCTGAGAAAACCAGACTTAGAAGAATCGGCTTTTATGGATTTGAGGGCCATGTTGGGCTTTGGCTTGGCAGGTTGAGGGCTTCTTTTCCAATGTAGGAGGGAACAGGGTCTGCAGTGGGTATGGGAAAGGGTTTCCCCATCCAGTAGTGTCAGACTCTAGAAAGCAGTGTCCATCTGCATTTCCTAGCTGAGGAAGTATGTTGTCCCAACATACTTCCATGTTCAGTGGCCAGCATGACTATATGCTGAGACACACAAAATACTGTTAGTTTCCCTCCAAAGTGGTACGTACCTGAAAATAAGACTTGGTCTTATATTAATTTTTGCTCCCAAAAATGCATTAAGTCTTATTTTTCTGGTTAGGTCTTATTTTTGGGGAAATGTGGTTATGAAATGTATCCATCTGGCTGACAATCTTAAATGGGGCTTATTTTGGGGGTAGGGGTTATATATAAGCATCCTGAAAATTCATGCTCGGGCTTATTTTCTGACTGTAGAAACACAGTATCTATTCACATTTGAAAGCATTTGAATTGCTAAGCTAACAGGAGCTGGGGTAAGAAGGTATAGATTGGAATTAAGTGGGGGGAAGTAGATGCCCATGTAAAAATGGAGGGGGCATTTTGTCCCCCAATGAGGCTATGTTTTGCAAGTCAAGCAGAAACACGTTTATATGCTTGTTGTTTTCAAATATGAAAAAATACATCTATTTATTTTTACTTTCAACAGTTTTTCAATTGTAGATTGAAATATTTTTCTTCCCATGAGGAATAAAAAATTGAAATGACATTTCAAATTACATAGGTAAACTTCCACTCATGTGAGAAATTCTTTTGTCTATGTTTCTCTCATCTCTCAACAAGAGATCTGTAGGTTTGGAAGAGAAAAAAATACTCACTACCAGAAGATTTCATTCCACCATGGGATGAACCCCTTCACACAAGCCAGTGTGAATGGCATGAATATATTTCTTAAAATCAAAGCTCTTTCTGCAGCTATAACCTACTTCTCAGGTAGATTATTTGTATATTATTTATTCTGCTCTCCATTTTCTACAGTTAAAATAAAACAGGAAGCAATGTACAGCAATCTTCCCTGATCTGGCGTCTTCAAGATACACAGATTAAAATCTCAGAATTGCTTAGCTATTATCTTAGCTATACTGAATGTTCTGAAAATTGATATCCATGCAGCTATGGGTAAAACTGGTCTAGGGATTTCATTTTTGCTAAGTAGATTGTTTATCACATTACTTATGATTCAAAGACTTTCTTGTTAAATCCCCACAGATTGATGACATGTGATATACTAACAAGAATGGTGTTCTTAAATAAAATACAAAATTCCTGAATTGGAGGAGGGGGCGGGGAGTTCCCTTACATGGTAGACAGTCAGTCTGCAAATGAGTCTCACTTTTATATCATATTTTTCTACTTTTCTGATTTCTGTTAATTGTCTTCTGTTGGTATGATTTAGGCTGCAATCTAATATACTGTAGGCTTTCTGGTAGATTAAATCCTACTGAACAGAATAGGATACAACTATGCAAATGATGTTACTATTTAAAAAGCAAGTTAATGGGTAAATATAACATAAATATGCTATTACCACATCCTAGTCTTTAAAGTTTAATTTGGTTCATTTATAAGATGTTACTTCAAAGCCCCACACTGACTGATATCTGTAGGCTACTAATAGCAAGACGACAAGCAGAGATAGAAAGTTGGAGAGAGGGAGAACGACTTAAGGGAAGCTGTATACAGATATTCTCCTATTTTTCTTCTCCTGTTTTTCTCCTATTCTTAATGCATGGTAACGAGCCAGTTGTGTTGGATGACAAAAGGTTAAAGTTTGTCCAGTTTTCATCATGGCATACCACTCATGTGCAGTTTAAAACATTCTAAAGAGAAATGTTCTTACTTCCTTAAACTCTTGGATCTGTGTCTGTTCAAAGTTGGAGAAAACATTAGAAGAAGCCCTTTGAGCACGTTTGGCACCGCCTTCCTTCTTTTTGGTTTTTCGGCTGGCCTGAAATGAAGAGTATTATGAATTCAGTCAGATCGTACCTTATTCTGATCACACAGATAGAAGTAGATAAGGCAGTTGATAATAATTCTCAGGTTATTTTCCTAAATTACAACATACTATGATGATGCTATGTTTTATACATACCATCCTGTACAAAAGCAACAGGATATACAGACTGGAGTTTGGAGTTATTCATGAAAAAAGCCGTGGTTTTTAAAAATGTATATATTTATCTTCTAAATATTTACCCTTTAAGAGGTTACTCAATCAGGTTTGTGTTATGAAAACCATAGAGACATCATTTTTTAAAATACAGGTTAAACTCACCATCTTTCCTGGAGAGATCCTGTGTTTCTCTGGGAAACTGTATCAAACACTTCTTATATGTACAGGAGGATCTTGTCTTTCCAGATGGCATTCCCAAAGAAGATCTCAACACTGCATAAACCTTCAGCTCACAAGATGACTCCATACTTGGTCAGAACTGCAAGATACTTTCTATTCCCTGGTGAACAAACAACAGTTAGTTGAAGTTGTCCAGTAAGACATTCCTTCAATTGCTATGAGCTGCAATGTCCATGGTGGTTAATTCAACTGTCACTCAAGCTATTTTTGTGTATCTTTTGAACTCATATATTATAACATAGTAAGAACACTGGGCAGGGATTAAATAAGCATTAACTTTTAATGAAGACTTCTAAATTCCATCCCTGCATATTCTGGGAAATACATTTGGAAGATGCTACATTGGGAATCAGTAATTTCTTGATATAGTTTGTCATGATTTGTTAGAATTAAATAAGATTTGATTGTGTAGTTTCCTCCATACCTTTTTATCATTTTCATTATAATAAACTGGAAATACAAAGAATCCTGGAGAATTCATCCTGACTTTGAATGTGGAAGAGTAGACCTTGATTTGGGTGGTTTTGACTTAGTTAAACAGGTTAACATATTCAATCCCAGTCGTTCCTATTTATAGAAAGCTAGATATCCCTTTGAATATCTGGGTTCACACAACATGGTAAATCATAATTATATAATCACAGTTGCCAGCATACATGAGCAAACTGCATTTGGATTTAGTGTGCTTTGGATGCCAAATTTAAATTGTTAAACAATTCACTTAATTTATTTAAATGATTTATGCAATTAACGAACCATTTTATGATTTATTGCAAAATGAAACATGACTTCACTAAATCAAATATTTAAAATGACAGGCCTTGTTATAGAAATATTTATGGACTCAAAATATTCTTGTGGAATGGTTCCTTGCAGTTCAGATAATTTGCCCACAGCTGCTCATGCTAATAATATTCACTGATTATATTGTATTGTGATATTCTCCCTGGGACTTTGGCAGGCTGTGTGTGTGTATCTTTACTCTCTGCTGTTGCTCTCTTCTTTAGGATCCAATTTAAGGAACGTTTAAAGACGCTGTGTTGTAAGAGAAGTTGAAAACATTTTCAACTTGTATCTTTCAAAACATATATTGCTCTTTTTAAGTAAGTCAGTAATAACACATTTTTCAAACTGTTTGATGAATTAATCATGGCATATCATTTGTGTTCCATCAAACAATATCTAATGTAAAAGCCCATTAATTTTCATATAAAAATGATTAAATTCATAAATGCTGTAGAATTCCCGAAGCAGCCAGATAAAATTATTCTTATTGGCTTACACTAGACTGCTGTGAAATTGATCGACGTGTAGGACGGAAGCATTTGATCTTGGAAAAAGCATTGGTAGAATGCTTAAACCCTTAAATTCCAAGACTTGTACAAAGTATCATCATATAAAAATGTTGATGTTATTTATAAAGGTGAAACTTTCTTTTTATCTGATTTTAAATATACTTTGAAATGTTAAAAATGCAACTTTAAAAATCAAAATAGCCACAAACTTTCCATGGCATTTTTTGAGGCATTTTTTTTTAACGTCGTAGCTCGATAAATAAAATTGCATATTCAAGCTTGATCTTCCATTTTCTATCTCTACCTCCCTCTCTCTCTCTCTCTCTCTCTCTCGTTTTGTAACGTCGAAGCTTTTGCGTCACGGCGCGCCGGCGTTCGAAACGGCTTTGTGCGTCACATCCGTTTTCCTTCGGCCGGGAGGAGAAGATGATTCCCCCAGTGGAGGTTTCTCCGCTTATCAAGGTGAGCTGAGGCGCCGCGCGTGCCGGTTCGGCCTTTCCGTTGGGGCGCACGCGCTCCGTCCCGTGGTGGGCGAGGCGTGCAAACGAAGGAGGGCAGCTGGCGCTTTTAGCCGGAAGGTGACCGTGGAGGTCATGGAGAAGGGCTGGCTGGGGAACGGTGGGCCCGTCTCCTGCCCTTTCGGTCTCGCAAATCCGGTGTCTTCCACGTAGCTCGTCTTTCCCGGGTTCTCGTGTGAATTTCCCTCCCGCCCTCGCTCAAATAACGTCTTGTTCAAGTTGGTCTCTCTTTTATTTGCAAACCTTGATAAGACTGATCTGTGTATGTATGTCTATGTGTATATGTGTGTATGTATGCATGTATGTGTATACTGCACATGCATATGGGCATAGATATGTACGTGTGTATATATATATATATATATGTGTGTGTATATATATATATATATATATATATATATATATATATGCACACACATATATATACATATATATACATATATATATACATGTGTGCTGTTTAGCTTCCTTCGGGTATTATCCCACGTCATTGTAGTTCTGTTAAAGTTGTAGCAACGTTTCAGCAGAATCTCATCTGCCATCATCA
>BLBF01000004.1:17578801-17642950 GCA_015471245.1 Laticauda colubrina | reverse complement strand
TGAAACAGGTCCAGGCTCCCAGCCAATCAGAATGAACCAGCCTCAAATTTAAAAACCAGGAGCTGTAAGACCCACATCCATACAGAAGCCTGATGATGGCAGATGAGATTCTGCTGAAACGTTGCTACAACTTTAACAGAACTACAATGACGTGGGATAATACCCGAAGGAAGCTGAACAGCACATATATATATATATATATACATACATATATACATACGTATAATTAGCAATAGCACTTAGACTTATATACCACTTATCAGTGCTTTATAGCCTATATACATGTTTGTATATGTATAAATCACAGATCATTCAGCATACATAAAAAGCATTTATAACTGGTGTCTCAGTCAGACTCTTAACAGGAAATTCTTAATTAGATCTAGAGATGCCCAAAGAATTAAAAAGATTTTCATCTACAAGCTAGCTGTATCAAAAAGGTTTTGATGAAATGTAATAATGGCAACTAAATACACCCTTCACTGAGAGTCTATCTTGAATGCTGTTTAAAAGCCATTTTGGCTTTGCCAAAGGATATATGTGTTAGTCCTGTAAGGCAATCCAGACAAGAAAAACTGTGAGTACTTGCTATATCTTTGTGTAAAGCTACATTGACAGAATCTTGCAAGTCTGGAAGGATTTCTCGCCTGCTTTATTTTAACTCTCCAGAAAACTAAGGAGGTGCTCTCTGCAATGTTTTCCTGGTCCTTTCTGCTTCGGTGGGCTGAGATATTTTTTATATGAAGGTTGTGAAGTCTCCCAAGGACTTTCTTTTGTCTCCCAAGAATATTCCAACCTACCATTACAAAATAAAAATATCTGGGAAACCTTTTAAAAAAATGGTCAAAGTATTCAAACAAGTCATTATCGTTACTGTATTCTCATTCTGATTACTGCTTTTGTGCTCCCAAAAGCAAGTATAATA
The DNA here is from genome assembly GCA_015471245.1 of Laticauda colubrina. Lineage (NCBI taxonomy): Eukaryota > Metazoa > Chordata > Lepidosauria > Squamata > Elapidae > Laticauda > Laticauda colubrina. The sequence continues at coordinate 17,642,025 of BLBF01000004.1, read as the reverse complement.
TACAACATTGTATAGATAGTCCTTGACTTAAGATCACAATTGGGATCAGAATTTCAGTTGCTAAGCAAGGCATTATTAAGTGAGTCACAAGTTAAGTCAGACCTGAGCATTTTATAGCCTCCCAGGCCACATCTGGCTGTTTGGTAGTACAACCCCCATGAGGTCAATCAGAAGTTAGAAATCAAATGTAAATAAATGTACACGATGCATTCAAGACAACTATTTTATTTTGAAGGTGATTGCTTTCTTTTTCTATTTATGCATGGCACGCAGCCATGTTGGTTCGGCTTCCATAACAGTCCCAGTTTCTTGTGTGGGTACTTGGGAAAATCAATTGTTCACCCCTGATTTAAGTGAATCACTGTCATTGTTAAACAAATCTAGCTTCCCCCATTGACTTTACTTGTCGGAAGCCAGCTGTGATCAAGGCAGCAAATGGTGATCATGTAAACTGGCTCCAGAACACTGCAACCATGATACATATATGGTGGTTGCGAGGCGCCTGGATTTTAATCACATGACCATGGGTAAGACATTTTTCTCAGTGCTGTTGTAGCTTTGAATGGTTGCTAAACAAATGGTGTAATGTATATACCACTTTATAATAATAGTGGGTATACAGAACGTTATTGCTGTGGAAATATATATAACACCTTGGAATGTCTGAATTCAGTCTTTTTATGAATTAAGTGTAATATACTTCATGGTTTACATTTCTGTAATTTAAAGCTCTGCAGATACTCAGCTCTGCTGATGGGAATCATTTATGGAGCAAGAAGATATGGTAAGTGATTAATAAAAATAACCTTTTTATTTATGTTTGGATTGTGAATAACTGATGTTTGGTTTTGAAAACTACATCAATTAAACGGTACTGTAATATTTTTTGTAATAGATGCATTTACAGCCAGCTGTTCCATCTGGCTTCTTAACAGTTATTCACAAGCATCTTCTCAGAAATCTTAGATCACTTCATGTGAAAAAATGAACGCACAAGCTTGTTGTATATTGATATCAATTTATTGATATCACATTGGTCCTGATTGGAGTCTATATTTATACTTCCACAATTAAGATTTGTGCATGTATTTATTGGTGCATAAACATGAGCATATTCAGTTCTATAAAGCATTTTATAAAAATAACTATTGGTAAAATGGATGGCATATAAATTTAATACATAAATCAATTAAAACATTTTTTAAAATCTTGTTAAAAATCAATTCTGAATTCAGGGCTTATTAATAAGTAAAAAAATAGTATGCTCTCCATACTTACCTTTTTTCTATATTTTGTGAAAATGCATCTTAATAATTTAGTTAAATGTTAGCAATGCTAAAAGCAGAGAACAAACCTTTTCAACATCGTCATGATGAAAAGAAGCATTTAGGCAAGACAACACTCCATCCACTTTGAAGCTAAAATTATTCCACAGGCCTATGTTAAATATTTTGTATCTTGAAACTCCACATGCTTTTAATGAATTGAAAGCAAAGAACTGTGAAGGAATAAATTACAATGCATTTATGCTTCCTCTGAATATGTATTGTTTTACTTTACAATAGCTTATTTAAAGCCTATTGCTGCGGAGGATAGGAGATTAGAAGCAGAGGAAAAAGCAAAACAGGAGGAATTGAAAAGAATTGCAAAAGCGTTGGAAGAAGGTATTTTCTTTAAATTTGTTTGATTTTAACAACAGTCACATGAATAATGAATGAATAAATGATTGTAAGTGGACTATCGCTATGTCAACAGAAGGTTGATGTTTTGGATTTCAATGAAATCCCCCTTCCCCCAGATAACATACATAGATACATACATCCAAACAGAGAGAGGGATCCAATTTGGCCTAATCATGGTTAAGGCACCAGGCCAGAAAGTGGGAGACCAAATTCTAATTCCACTTTAGCCATGAAAACCATCCGGCCAGTTACTCTCTCTCAGCTCAACCTACCTCACAGAGTTGTTGGAGGAGGACATATATTGGATATCTTTGTTGCCTTGACTTACTTGTAAAACTACGAGGGCTATCCACAAAATAGATTACGTTTGGCGATACAAAAAAACAAAGTGTAGGAAATTTTTTTTATTATATAGACTTGAAAGTGACACTTAAATACTACTTTTCAACATATTCACCGAACAAATTGAGGCACTCATCATTGCGGTGAACAAGTTTTGTAATTCCATTAATTATAAAATTCAGCTGCCTGAGATTTGAGCCAGTCAGTCATGCCCGCCCGCAGTTCTGCGTTGTCGTCAAAGTGCTGTGTTCCAAGCCAGGTCTTCATCCTCGGAAACAAGTGGGAGTCGCTTGGTACAAGATCAGGGCTGTAAGGCGGATGAGGAAAAATCTCCCACTTGAAAGCATTCAGGACTTCTCCAGTATGATTTGCTGTGTGTGGTTGGGCATTGTCATGCAAAAAATTTTGAGCTTAACTTTCCTCTTCGCTTGTTCTGAATTGCTTTTCTTAGTTTTTGCAATGTTTCACAATACCTCACAGAGTTTATTGTTGCACCATGTTCTAGAAAATCGATAGGAAGCACACCTTGCCTATCCCAAAAACAGTCGCCATAATCTTCCTTGCAGAGAACGTTTGCAAACATTTTCTTGGTTTTTTGGGGGAATTTATGTGCCCCCACTCCATAGACTGCAATTTGGTCTCGCTGTTCACAGGTTTGATCCAAGTCTCGTCTCCAGTTATGATTCGATCAAGAAATGAATCTCCATCTTTGTCGTAAGAGTACAGAAATGTCAATGATGTGGCCATACGCTGACTCTTGTGGTTTTCTGTCAGGATTTTTGGCATCCATCTTGCACAAAATTTGTGGTAGCCTAGCTTTTGTGTAACAGTTTCATGCAATAAACTGCGTGAAATTTGTGGAAAACTAAGTGAAAGTTCCGTAACTGTGATACGGCAGTTTTCACGAACCTTGTCATCGGCTTTCGCGACCAGTTCATCAGTCACAATGCTCGGACGTCCACTCTGCTGTTCATCATGAATGTTAGTTCGTCCATTTTTAAACTTAATGCACCATTGGTGCACTCCACCTTCAGTGATGATGTTGTCCCCGTACACTTCACACAGTTGCCGAAAAATTTCAAATCGGTTTATGTTTTTTTTGCCAACAAAAACCTTATCACTGATCACACCTCACAACTCGTGGGATTTTCAATTGCAGCATACATTTCAAACGTTTGCTGTGAAATAACGAGCAATGATACGAACCTTCCACTAGCACGACTAGATGCAGACTAAGCGGCGGACGCACAGACCAAAGATGGGCGCACTAGCTCTGTCCCTTCTTGCTACAGACGAAAACCTAATCTATTTTGTGGATAGCCCTCGTAATAAAGGCAGGAGATGAATAAATTATATGCATTTTAATATGGTAGGATAGAAAATGCCTTCTGCCTTTCTTTCTATTGAGTAATGATTATAATCTTTTATCCATCTTTGTCTTTCTTAAATCTTCTTTCATTGAACAGAAAGTCTACATAAAATTTCTGGTCTTTCAAAAACCTCTTTTTACTATTTTTTTCTGACCAAACTGGCCAATTTTAACATTTCTTTAAATCCAGTTAACTTTCTAATCTAATCTTCCACTGGAAGTGTTTCATTGCTTTTCCAAGTTGATGCATACAATACTCTTGTTCCACATGAAAACAGCACTTCTATCATATCCTCCTGGGTGGGCTGGGGGAAGTGATAAAATATACATCATAATGCAAATATCATAGATTATATACTTGTATCAAATGTTTCCATGTATGTCATTTTTTTCCTGTGATTGGCTGTGGATGTCTGTCATCTCAGGCATCAGTGGAAAGAAACAGTCCTCCAGCATCAGAGGTTTCTCCAGGACAGTTGTTGATTTCAATGAATGTCCTTCAAGGGTGCTCACATCTGATTGTAGATTATTCTAAATATTTATTTTAATTTGGGGGGAAATTATAGTATAAAGCTTGTATATAATTCTTCCATATTTGGAAGAGACTATTGTTGTGTTTTTGATCATCTGGCAGTTAAAATATTATCAAGGAGAATTGCCAAAACATCTGACAAGAATACACACTGCTCAAAAAAATAAAGAGAACATTTAAACAACACAATGTAACTCCAAGTCAATCACACTTCTGTGGAATCAAGCTGTCCACTTAGGAAGCAACACTGATTGACAATCAATTTCACATGCTGTTGTGCAAATGGAATAGACAACAGATAGAAAGCATAGGCAGTAAGCAAGACATCCCCAATAAAGGAGTGGTTCTGCAGGTGGTGACCACAGACCACTTCTCAGTTCCTATGCTTTCTGGCTGATGGTTTGGTCACTTTTGAATGCTGGCAATGCTTTCACTCTAGTGGTAGCATGAGACGGAGTCTACAACCCACACAAGTGGCTCAGGTAATGCAGCTCATCCAGGATGACACATCAATACGAGCTGTAGCAAGAAAGTTTGTTGTGTCTGCCAGCGTAGTATCCAGAGCATGGAGGCACTACCAGGAGGCAGGCCAGTACATCAAGAGATGTGGAGGAGGCCATAGGAGGGCAACAACCCAGCATCAGGACCGCTACCTCTGCTTTTGTGCAAGGAGGGACAAGAGAAACCCTGCAAAATGACCTCCAGCAGGCCACAAATGTGCATGTGGCTGCTCAAACAGTCAGAAACAGACTCCCTGAGGGTGGTATGAGGGCCCAACGTCTACAGGCGGGGTTTGTGCTTTCAGCCCAACACCGTGCAGGACGTTTGGCATTTGCCAGAGAACACCAAGATTGGCAAATTTGCCACTGGTGCCCTGTGCCAGATGAAAGCAGGTTCACACTGAGCACATGTGAAAGATGTGACAGGGTCTGGAGATGCCGTGAAGAATGTTCTGCTGCCTGCAACATCCAGCATGACCGGTTTGGCAGTGGGTCAGTAATGGTGTGGGGTGGCATTTCTTTAGGGGGCCGCACAGCCCTCCATGTGCTCGCCAGAGGTAGCCTGACTGACATTATGTACCGAGATGAGATCCTCACACCCCTTGTGGGACCATAGGCTGGTGCGGTTGGCCCTGGATTCCTCCTAATGCAAGACAATGCTAGACCTCATGTGGCTGGGGTGGGTCAGCAGTTCCTGCAAGATGAAGGCATTGATGCGATGGACTAGCCAGCCCGTTCCCCAGACCTGAATCCAATTGAGCACATCTGGGACATCATGTCTCACTCCATCCACCAACGCCACGTTGCACCACTGACTGTCCAGGAGTTGGGGGATGCTTTAGTCCAGGTGTGGGACGAGATCCCTCAGGAGACCATCCGCCACCTCATCAGGAGCATGCCCAGGCGTTGTAGGGAGGTCATACAGGCACGTGGAGGCCACACACATTACTGAGCCTCATTTTGACTTGTTTTAAGGACATTATATCAAAGTTGGATCAGCCTGTAGTGTTTTTTTCCACTTTAATTTTGAGTGTAACTCCAAATTCAGACCTCCGTGGGTTGCTAAATTTGATTTCCATTGATTATTTTTGTGTGATTTTGTTGTCAGCACATTCAACTATGTAATGAACAACGTATTTAATAAGAATATTTCATTCATTCAGATCTAGGATGTCTTATTTTTGTATTCCCTTTATTTTTTTGAGCAGTGTATTTCAGAAAGCTTTCTTTAAAAATTTGTTTAAATTCTGAGTGCATTTAGGATGCTAAATTGCGTTCTTTTTTTCCTTTTCAGCTCAAGAATCAATATTGAAATAAACTTCCTTGGTCCACGTCTTCGAAATGTTGAAGTATATAATTCTAAACATCTAGAATACATTTATTTACATCAATAAACAGACATTTACAACAATGTTGACTTTCTTAGTATGCATAGTGCTAATTAAAAAAGAAATGACAAAATGAAATACAATGTGCTGATCTGAGTTTATTCTCAAAGTCTTCATGTTGATGCTGGGATCTTGACTTTTTAATATAATAAAGCATTAACTGTTCAGCCATTGTGCTAGTGAGATAATTAGTCCATTTGTGTACTGACTGGAATTATAACAATTACATACACGCACACACTATAATGATAATGTTAGCACTGATGTTAGTTTGGGTAATGAAATGTCTTCAAGAAAACAACCAACCTCAGAGAGCACCAAGGACTCCTCATTTCAATCCGGAGTTATAAATATTCTCCTTTATTGATATTATATATTGAGAGAGAGAGAGAAAATTTCTATGACTTATTTGACTTAAAATTTATTAGACCCTGGAGAACTTCTAAAAAACCAATAGCATAATGTGCAAGGAGGAAGAGCAAGGTTATGTAATAAAAATAAATGTATTGTTGGAAAAACCTTTGAGCTATTGGCAGACATCAAGTGCTTTTGCCTTGATTTTATGGTGTGGCAGGTTATATCACTGGCTTCCTGGATTTATATAGTGAGGTTCTCTTGATTTTCTTTACTTTTCAGTTTTTATCAGACATGGATTGTAAAGACATGTCAGAATAAGTAATGTTCTTCATATTTGCATATTTAAGAAAAGGTTTTGAAAAATCAAGTGAAGCCTATTGAAATCAGTTTTATTCCATTATAAATATTAGAAGGACAGCAGCTCAGATCCTGCATGAGGGAAGAAGTGCATGTTTTTTAAGAGGTTTAGAAAGGGGTAATTCACTTTCACTGAGAACATTTTTTTCTAAATGTACATATGTTATTTACAATAAGCAATCCCAATAATTATAAATCAATATTAATGTTTAATAATTGAAACAATGCAATTATCGAACATATATTTGAAACTTTAGTTTTTTTCTAAATACTCTTTTTAAAATAAACTACAGTACTAGTTATAATAATGAATGAAAGGTAGATGAACTGTGATTGTTAGGGTTAGGATTAACCTATGAACACAGGTTCAGCTTGGCTGGAAAGGCAATATTCAAATAATAGTGACATTATCAGAAGGCACATTTGAAAGATGCTTGGGTAGCTACTAGTCTTCTGTTAGGGAGACTAAAAGATTCTCCATGCTGTTTGGAGACACATGATTCCTGTAAAAGTTGAAAGCTATATACATATTGTGAGTGGTTAAAAGAGAAATGTTTTTGTTGTGACTAGATAAAACTGCTGAGGTCCATTGTGAAGCAAGCTAATGTGATTAAGAACAGAAACATCTGGTCTGATTCAAAAAATATTCAAATTTCTGCTTTTTGTGGCATTATGTTGGATTAAAATTACAAGCTTTCGCTGACCAACGTGAATTCTTATAATTGGAAAGATCAGATCACCAATTCATTCTCAATATTGGATGTAGATTTTCTTAACTTTGAATGTGTAGTTTTCGTTTTCCTCAGAAAACTACCTACCAGTAATACCTTGCATTCATTTTCATGTTTCCTTAGTCACAGGACATATGCTGAGAAAAAACTGAGAATTACATTTATATTGGAAGTTTTAAGGCAGGTAGATGAATAAATGGAAGGTTTTTAAATGTTTTATTTTAAAAAATAATTTTGTTCAAATTAAATTTGTACACACGCTTGTGAGATTTAACTTCAGTTATACAATCCGTTACCCAAAGCTAGTCTCTAGCATTGCTATCCTATTTGTAATATGGTGCTGTCCATTCAGTGATGTCTGATTCTTTGTGATTCTATGGACCAGCTTCTCTACACATTTACTGATCTTGTATGGCTTTTTTTATTTCCTTTATACTCTGGCTAGATACTTTGATAGTATCTACTCACCCTGTTTTTGGCAGTATCATTTCCTCCTGCTGACCATTCCAAGGATAATTTCCTTTTCCAGTGAATTTGATAGGATGAGATGACTGAAATAAGTACTGTAACATAGAATTTTATGATTTTGCATGGCAGCAGTATGGTGCTGTATGCTCCAGTATTTAAGTTTTTGTCACCTTTGTTGACTGAGGAATCTTCAGGAACTCCTTCAAGACCACAGCTTCAGCAAGTCAATTTTTTTTTTTAAACAAATTTTATTGATTTTACAATTTATGAAAAAAAACAAAGACACAACAACATAATAACACGTACATAATTGAAGGGTAGGGAAGAAAAAAAAAGGAAAAAGGGGATGGGAAAAGAGAACCGGGAAAAAAACCAAAACGCGATAGCATGAAATAATCTCTACTTAGTTGCCAGGCTGATGTCCTTGCTCTTCCACATTAAATTCTGGACTGCTCAGTCCTCAACTCTCATGTTTTTACAGAATTTATTTCACTGGAGTTGGGCAGCCAATAAATACAATTTCTTTTTTTCAAATCAAGAATGCTTATATGCTCTGTTTTCCCATTATACTCCTGACATGAAAATAAACTGCATTTGCCAATAATTACCAGGTTTTCTGGACAGTTCTAGCATTTATTTGATCATAAGCAGAAACTGCTCACAACAAATAATTTGCATCTGAAGGAAGCTTTGCACATTTGTGTGTGTATGGGTGTTACAACCTGGCATTTACTTCAATCCAGGGAAGTATTCTGTAAGAAGTAAAGGCTAATGTCAGGCTTTAGACCAAGGCTTTCAAACTTCCGGCTCGTGGGCTGGATGTATCATGGACTCGCCACGCCTACCCTCAGTTTAGTGAAGGGGGAAAAAGTCCTGATATGTCACATGACACTGTCGTGACTACATGAATTTGACACCTCTGCTTTAGACTACATTTGAAACAAGGACTGCAAGTTAATGTCTTGCAGAAACAGGATTTGTGGTCAGAGTGGATCTGTTCCCTAGTGATTTGTATGGGGATAGACTTCATCTTTCTCCCTTTGATGGCTGATTGCATCCTATCTACAGATTAGTCTCTCCTTCGTATATGCTGCTCTGAAATTATTCATTGTAGAGGTTAGTGATGAGAGCACCTTAGGTTCCCCAAAGCTTTGTTGTGGGTCTGCTTAATTTCAAACTACTTCAGCCATGATTGGCCCTTGATTTCATAAAACAGTCTCGAGAAGCAGATTATTATAGATTTCTAATATAGTTACAAAATACCACAGGAGGCAGAGAGTTAAGCCCATGTCACACTGGCCAACAGATGCAAAACGGACACAACGGACAAGAAAAATGTTCCATCCGTTGTTATCCGCTCTCAAAAGGGGCAAAAATTTGCATAACCGGAGCGGATAACACGGACGTGGGGAGGACGCAGGGCGGATGCAAAGCGGATGCGGAACGGAAGCCCAGCGGATGGAAGCGGATGAGAGCGGATAAGAGTGGATGGCGCAACCGCAGGGCTTCCGGGGGGCCTCAGCGAAGCGGACGCGGAACGGAAAGAGCAGATGCACAGCGGATGCACAGCGGATGAAGCGGATGCACAGCGGATGAAGCGGATGCACAGCGGAAGCCTAGCGAATGCACAGCGGAAGCGGAACGGATGCCGACCGTTAATTGCGCATGCGGGGGGGAAGTATTACGTAAGCCCCCCGGATATAAAGGGAAGCAGCTCGCACATGGCCAGCATTCCAAGGAAAGACCTGCTGCTGGACACTTCGAGTTCCTTGCCTGCCCTGCCAGCCTGCCTTCCAGTCAGCCTTGGTGCCTGCCTGCCTTCCTGCCAGGCTTTCTGCTATCCTTCCTACCAGGCTTCCTGCCAGCCTTGGTGCCTGCCATCCTCCCGGCCAGCCAGCAACCCGACAACCATGGGGAGGAAGAGAAAGCCTCAGCAACCTGCCGCCAGCCCTGGCAAGAGGGACAGGGCCAACCTTCCCCCCCCCTGCCCCTGACTCTGCTGGTGCTGGGGCTTTTGCTGAAGCTGCTCCAGGCGGTGGTGCTTCTGCTGGTGCTGGGGCTTCTGCTGTTGCTTACTCTGTTGAAGCTGCTCCTGGTCCTGCTCGACCTGCTCGACCTGCTCGTGCTCCTGGACTTGCTCGTCCTGCTCATGCTCCTGGTCTTGCTCGTCCTGCTCGTGCTCCTGGTCCTGCTCATGCTCCTGGACTTGCTGGCCCTGCTGGTGCTTACTCTACTGCTACTGATCCTGGTCCTGGTGTTCCTGCTGCTGCTGCTGCTGCTGCTGCTGCTGATGATGATGATGATGATTATGATCCTGCTGGTGAGGATGATGATGCTGATTATGATCCTGCTGGTGAGGATGATGATGATGATGATGATGATGATCCTGCTGCTGCTGCTGCTGGTGGTGGTGTGGAGGAGCAGCCCCTACTACCTTGGAGCCCCTCTGATGAGGGCCCATCTGATCCTGCCAAAGGGAGGAAGAGGCGAATGCGACAACGGGAGAGGAGGCAATACTCCATTGCGGAGACGCACGAGGATGAGGTGCTGGAGTGGCTGAGAGAGAACGACTATCTGTGGCAGAAGGGACACCGGCTGTACAGGGACACCAAGCGGAAGCAGGCTGCTTGGAAAGAGAGGGCAGAGAGTATGGGTTACACTTCGGAGGTGCTCCTCGGCTGGTGGAAACATATGCACACCTGGTACGGGAAGCTGCACCTGAAGAAATCTGGCCAGGCCACTGTGAAGCTGACAGACAGAGAGACCTACGTCATGGCCAGGTGCATCTTCCTGGAGGGTGAGATCCGCCACCGAGGAGCACCAGCAGCCCCTCTCACTACCCTCTCTCTCTGGCAGCCTGCTGCCACCCAGTCCTCTTCCGGCCGAGAGTCAGTCCCTGTCTCCAGGCAGGTTTCTGTGGAGCGTGCCAGGGTGGAGAACCCGCGGACAGGTGTGGTAAGTGTGGTGGAGTGCGTAGAGGACTCCCTGGTGTGGTGGGAGAAAGGAGACATTGAGTCCATCACAGTCCTAGCTGCATCCACCCTCCCCCCAGCTCCGCCTCCGAAGAAAGGCAGAGAGCCGGACAGCTGGAGGGGCAGAGCCACAATGTCCTGCTGGAGATCAGGGACACCATCCGCACTAGCATAGATCTCCTCTCTCAGCTGGTCCACACCGACTCCTCATCCTCCAACCGCAAGCCCTTCCTCACCTATGTCAACCAGACCCTCAAGGAAATGGCGGATCCACAGTACTAGCAGGTGAAGGACTGGATCACCAAGCTGCTTCACAACCCTCCAGACCCAGAGGAACCTGCTCCCACCCAGTCCAGGCCTGCTCTTCCATCCCAGGTGATGTCCCTCCCATTCCAAGGCTTCCCACAGGCCCTCACCTACCGGGGCTACGGCTACCAGGAGGTTCAGCAGCACAGGCAGCAGCCCTTCCAAGTCCAGGCACAGAGTCATCGGGCGACACCGTTGCCACCTGTTTCACTGATGCCACCGATGCCACCCACGCCAATGATGCCACCAACGACAGCGATGCCACCCATGCCAATGATGCGACCCACAACAGCGATGCGACCCACGCCAGTCCTCACCCAGCTGCAGAGCAGACAGCCCCGCTACACTACTCCTTCCTCCACCCCACAGCCAAGCCCGGCCTCAGTACATCTGTCATCAGTACTGGGGCTGACACCCCATGGCATCGCGGGGCTGAGCCAGCTGTCCGAGACCTTTCTTAACACACCGTCCCCTGTTGTTCTCTCAAGGCCAGGCACTCCAGCACCACCCACCACCACAGCACCTGGACCCTTCACCCCTGAGACTGGGCACACCTCCGAGTGACCAAGAAGAGTGCCAGAGACCGGCTAGCTGGCTACCTGTGGACTTTATTTGGACACTTGACTTGGGTCAATTTTTTTTTACAGCTTGTTGTTCAATAAAGTTTATCTTTGATTCACACACTTGCTTCATTGCTTTTTTTTAAATAAAGTCTTGGTGGAAACTTTTAGAATTGGCTTAAGCCTTTGCAAGCTTGTGGGATGGGTTAAGATAGCAGTGGGGTGGGCAGGGATACCTGTGGAATGAGCAGGGATACCTTTGGGATGGCTAATAGCTGTGGGATAGATAAACCTCCAGTGCAAGCATAGTAGGACTGTATGATCCACCCTCCCAGGTGCCACACCTATGGCCCTTTATTATCAATAATAATGTAATCAATCATCCACACATGTCAACATAAACACAACTCTTTATTAAACGCCCTGTTCATTGTAGGCCAACCAAACATACGTGGCCCAATCTCATCCGTGTGATGAGACAGACTGAAGGAAGCATCCATTAAGCATCCTGAGTGTCGATCAGGTTTTGCCCTTGCCTCAATTCCCCAGGCTCCATGTCCCCATTGCCTTGTTGACGGTCCACGAGCCTGTTCTGCAAGACTGGGTAGCGGGTGCGCATGAGATTGTGCAGGATGCAGCAAGCTTCCACGATCCTCCTCATGGTCTCTGGGCGATGCTGCATGGTGGTGAGAAGTACCTGGAACCTGTTGGCCAGGATGCCAAAGGCGTTCTCCACCACCCGCCTTGCCCTGGACAGCTTGTAGTTGAAGATCCTCTCTTCACGGGTGAGGAGTCTGGAAGTGTATGCTTCATGAGGTAGGTTCTGAGGGAGAAGGCATCATCCCCCATGATGAAGTAGGGCACATCTTGCGTGTCGTTGGGCAGGGGTTCTGGATCTGGGAAGCCCACGATGAGGTTGCCTTCCAGCCCCTCCTTGAGGTGACTAGCATTGTATACCTGGGCATCTGAAGATGAGCCGTAGCCTGAAGCATCGATGTACATGAACTTGTAGTCAGCATCGACCATGGCGAAGAGGATGATGCTGAAGAAGCCCTTGTAGTTGAAATAAGTGGACCCCGACTTGGCTGGAGCTTTGCAGGCCACGTGCTTGCCATCGATGGCTCCAACGGTGTGTGGGAAGTTCCACCTCTGATACCACTGCTCTGCAACTTTCTTCCAGCCGTCTTCAGTGAAGGGGCACTGGAGGAGCTCCTCCTTGTATTCTTCGATGATGGCCTGCACCACTTCTCTGACCACAATGCTGATGGTGTTGTGTGACACCCTCCAGCCGTACTGCATGCTTTTGTAGGTGGTCCCTGAGGCCAGGTGGCGCAGAGTGAGTGCCATCTTGAGCCCAGGTTTCAGGCTGGGGCGGAAGTTGGTGTTTGCCTTGGTCAACCTGGGTGTCAGGCGCTGCACAACTTCGTCAAACATGGCTAGAGGCATCCTCATGAAGTTCTGGAACGCCCGAGTGTCTTCGTTCCTGAGCTCCACCATCAGCTTGTTGTACAGTCCGTACTCTGCTCTTCTCCCGATCCATTTTCAGACCCAGATGCTTCTTGGCCGCCTCTTTTTCTTCCCATAGTAGAGTTCACAGAGCCTGTAGATGGCTTCGTACTGTTGCAGAAGGATGGTGGCTGTCAAAAGGACTGTGGTACGATCCACAGTGGACATGACTGGATGCTGTGGAAGAGCAAGAGTCAGATGAAGGCTGCAGAGGTCTGCACAGGTGGGCTGCTGGTCTGAAAGTGAGATGCAGACGAGTTGCTCCCCCTTTTTATAGGCAGTGTAGGTGTCCCTTTGCATCCTCTAGGCATCCTCTAGGCATCCTCTAGACATCCTTAATATCCGAGATAGATCCCCTCTGTGAACGTTTTTTCCGCTTTAAACGCTTTGTTTACGTGCTGCATCCATTCTGCATCCGTTCTGCATCTGTTCCGCGTCCGTTCCGCTTCCTCCCTGTGTCCGGGCGGATGCGAGTTCTGCGGATGCGCAGCGGATGCCTAGCGGATATAGCGGATGCGTAGCAGATGCGTAATGGATGAGTAGCGGATGCGTAGCGGATGCAGAACGGACGAACTGGATACATTTTCCACGCAAAAGTTTTAGACAGCCCAAAACTTTGGGAGCGGATGAAACTTCCATAAATGGATGCTGGACGGATCGAGAGGATGAAAAACGGAGGCAGTGAGTACAGAACGGATACATCGCGTTAACCAACGGATGGCAAGGTTTTTTGTCCGTTTTACATCCTCTTTGCATCCGTTGGTTCAGTGTGACATGGGCTTTAGTTCAGTGATGCAGAATGTTCACATGTCATGTTCCAAGATAACTTTAGAACATACAGCTATTGTATCGTGTATATATTGTATACTATAACATACTTCTTCAGCTATTTAGGTATCTTTAAGTTTTTCAAGGAGACATATAAATGCAGAGTTTGCATGAAGCACATTTGAAAATACATATGTGCTTCTCTAGATCCACATTACTATGGCTCTTGTTCATCTGTACAAGTGACAAATCTAGTTCTGTTGCTGTATATGTGAAACAGCCCTTAAGTAATGTTGACCTATTGTAATCTTACAATGTTAAGTGTTGACCTAAATAATGCAACAAGTTGAAGACGAGGTAACAGGTCCTCCGTTGGCCATTGGTGCTGCAAAAAAGAAAAAAAAGCAATGGTTAGCTGAGCTCTTCAATGGATGTCAATTTAAGAACTGACTATGAAGAACCATCTGTCAGGGTTCTAGAAAAACCCAACTCCAATTAAAAACTCTGACAGAGGCATTTTCTCAAAGTTTCCTTTTATTAAAGTAGTTATTCTGACACATCTGGGAAAACCTAAATCTGAAATTTCTGGGTTTTCCTCCAATAAATACAAAATTACAAATCCACCCCGTGCACCCTTCATTCCATCACATGCCCCTATCACCATCCATTCCCTTTACTACTCCTCAGCCAGGTGCAGGAATATCATGACCTTGACTTTAAAGAAGAATGCTATTATGACTAACCACATACGGTCTATGAAATCCACCCTCCTGACTTCCCATGCTCCAGAATGTGGAAGCGTGGAAGCTTCTGGTGCTAATATGGCTTCCAAAGCTGACACCATCTGCTTAATGTTTGCATGCCAGGCATAGTTTTAATTGCAGGATCGTTATCAGATGAAAAAGAAGCTACCTGAACCAAGTGGGGAAAGTCAAAATTAGTTGGATTTTGGAATTGCTACAAAGGAAGAATTTTGTTGACAGAAAAGAGATAAGTTTATAAAATTGGTATTGACGAGGATGAATGAAATGGGATGGCTAAACTTTCACAAGTTTTATGTAACAATTTCAATAAAGGATAAAGGATGTCCAATAAAGGATGACCATGTTTCTTTGAAATTTATCCATACTCTATGTATATAAGCAACTTGTTTATAAATCGTAAATCATATTATATCTTCCATCCATTGAGCAATTTGGACCATAAATTAGTCTTTCCAATGGGGAAGGTACCTCTATTCTTGCCTTAACCATAGCAAAATAAACAACTCCTCCTGTATGTAGGATACTTTGATATTTTAATAAGTTTTATCAGAATCTGCTTTTTCTCGCACTATTCATATCATGTATCATCAAGCGAGTAGCTAGAAGGAGAAAGAATATTAGAGATCCCAAGTTTCATTTCATTTCTAACCTCCAGGAGCATCTGTTTTTGGGTCCTTCTTCTGTTCTTCCTGCAAGGCGGCCATCTTTGCTTCAGACGCATCAGCCAGAGCTTTCCACTCTTTGCGGTTATTGAGCAGTCTTTCATACATTGGCAGAATTTCAGGGTGGAATTGTGAAAATTCCTACATGAGCAAACAATAGGAAGAAGAATCCCAAATCAAGGGTCACCAAATCCTTTAGCAAAGACTTGAGCCTCCTGCAGTGGTTGTAGCCTTGACCAGTCCCTGTAATATCTCCTTGTTACAGGTAGTTTTGACTTAGGACCACAAGTGAGACCAAAATTTCTGTTGCTAAACTGTTCTTGGGTGTGTTTGGATTCATTGTATAACCTTTCTTGCCACCATTGCTCAGTGAAACACTGAGGTTATTAAGTTCGTAACACATTTGTTAAGTGAATCTGATTTCTACATTGCGTTTGCTGGCCAGAAGGTTGCAAACAGGAATCACATGACTCAGTGACACTGCAAGCATCATTAACATATCTATGCTGGTTGACGAGAGTCTGAATTTTGATCAGGTGGCTGTGGGGATGCTGTAACAATTTTAAGGATGAAAAATTGTTATAAGTCTCTTTTTTTCAGTCCCATTTTAACTTTGAACATTCACTAAATAAATGTTTTTAAGTTGAAGCCTAACCATATAGCTATTTTGAACACAGTTGCCAAAGCTATTGTCTTCCTATAAAGTCTGAACTGTATGAACGTCATCAGCCAAACATTTGGGGGATAAATGTGGGTCATTTAGCTGTATGATTTTGATTTGAGGAACAAGGATAAGTTTAAACACGATTTGGGGCATAATTTCCTTTATTCATTTTGAGGAGTTCCTCAGGAAAGCTAATTCCATTTCATTGTCATTTCAACCACCTTTTTCTTATAAGCTGCAGTAAGCATCTGTTACACAGCAAAAATCTATCCAGGGTCAAAAGCATAATTTGCTTCAAGAAAAGATGACTATCTTTTAGAATAAAACCTTTAATTGGAAATAAAAGACATTTTTCTGTTTTGCTTGATGATTTGCTTATTTATTGCAGTCATTAGAAATCCTAATCTACCCTATCATCCATTCATTAAGAATACTTTCCACAGAGAATAATATCAGAACCTGAAGCACATATCTCTGGAAGACAAGATATTTTAGAAAGGAAGCAGTGAAGCTCTCTTGCTGATAGACATTTTCGAGATTGCAAAAACATTTTTCTCAAGAATCTCAAAATGATCTCAAAGTTGCCTTCCACACCTAGCAATGCAAATCATTTGCAAGTTCAATTACGTCATATCAAACAATATAAAATGAGGATACATGAAGTGCAATTCTTGCTGCTCTCTGAAGTTCTCTGCTTGATTGCGGACAGTTCACTACCCATCTAGGTAACATCATCAGTATGAGAGAGTGTGGGTTTTCTTGTGTGTTTATATATAATAGCTTCCACTTTTTGTGGGAGTATAGTTTGGGGGCATTTTTCTGGTCCCTACTTTGAAATTGCTCATTTTCAAACTTAACCCTTTTTTCAAATTTCATCAGATTCTGTTTGTTTTTGGAGAACTGCCTTGTTGACTGAGAAAGTCCATCCCATTTATACAATTTCTTTCCAACATCCCACTGGAGGGGATAGAAAGCTCAGAAAATGGTAGAGTGCAACTCTAGATTCTCATTTTTAAAAATAAATAAAGGAAATGGAAATCTGCCTTCTAACTCCCAAAGGATTTGTACTAAGGTGCCATAAGCATCCATATTTATTGTTGATGATAAAAATATCTGCCTCAACCAAGTACAAGCAACTTAATGCCATCCAGATGGTTTGGATTACAATTCTTATAATCCCTTGCTATTGCTCATGTTTTCTGATGGGAGATGAAATCCAAATTACCTAGAGCAGGGGTCTCCAACCTTGGCAACTTTAAGCCTGGTGGACTCCAACTCCCAGAATTCCTCAGCCAGAAAAGCTGGCTAGGGAATTCTGGGAGTTGAAGTCCACAAGTCTTAAAGTTGCCAAGGTTGGAGACCCCTGATCTAGAGAGCATGAGGTTTTGTACAGTGACTTAAACTTAGTAAAGGTTCCTGGACCTAATAAATCAGATCATTAATCCACTAACCTTGTATACAAACGTGCACACAAAGTCAATGAAACCAACTTGAAGTTTGGGGAGTTCAGCAGCTTTTCTTCTGTCCATCATAGGCTAGGACAAAATAGCAATGGTTGTTTTTGAATAGACACATTTATTAAATCCTCTTAAGGAACAGAGTTTTGAAGTCTGAACTCTAGTGTTGTCATGAAACCTTAGGGTTCAAAACACACGCAATACAGGTAGTCCTTAACTTACAAGCTGCCCAAAATTTATGTTGGTATGTGAGACATTTGCCCCATTTTATACCTTTCTTGCCACAATTGTTAAGAGAATCATTGCAGCCGTTAGTAACATGATTGTTAAAGAATCTGGCTTCCCCGTTGACTTTGCTTGTCCAAAGCTTTCAAAAGTTGATCGCACGATCTGGAGGTATCTCAACCATCATAATTATGAATCAGTTTCCAAGCATCTGCATTTTGATCACATGACCATAGGGATGCTGCTGCGGTCGTGTGAAAAATGATCATAAATCACTTTTTATCAGTGCCATTGTAACTTTGAACAGGTCACTAAACAAACTCTTGGAAGTCAAGAACTACCTGTAATGAGCCTTGTAACTTCTGTGAGATAAAGAGAACGATCCTGAATCAATCAAATGGAAAAAGGAAAATAATTAGTGTTGGGGAAAAAAAAGAGCTCATCTCAATCAAGTTTACTTTCTTCTCACATGAATGTCTGTTATTTACTCCCATCATGGCAAAGGAAGAAAAACATTTCTCTGTGTATATAAATTTGGGTGACTTCCATTCAGTGACCACATTTGGTTTTGAAATTGGGTGAATTTCAAGATCAAATGATCTACAGAGGAGAGAGAACCTCTGTCCTTGAATCATTTCTTCTCAGGGCATATCAGGAAAAACAAGGGGAAAAAAGTAGTAGTAACATATATACTAATAACAATAGCAATTGTGCAACAGAATAAGTTTAACTAAGTTTATCTTTATGTTAGCTTATTTGTAATGCTGTTGGTTATATTGGTGTGCTTATAGTTATGAACCAACTTTATGTTTAGTTCATGCATAACAATAACCTTAACCCCAACCCTTTGCCCATTTTAATGAGGAAATATTAGAGTGAGAAAGATAAGTTTTTTTGATCTTCATCTCTCTTTGACCATGAAATGGGGTGAAACTATTGTTTCACTTGGAAGGGTCCCAAAATAGCTTCTACTATATATTCTAGCAAGGCTTTTATTTCAAATGTCCTGCAGGGCTGATGCCCACTGAGCTAACTCTGGCTTTTCCTCCTACTGGAAGGACATTTGGAAAGGAGGGCTGCCCACAGCATAGGATTTCACCTTCTAGGACTAGAAAGGTTAGGGGAAAAAAAACAGAAGAAGGCAGGAAGCAAATCAATGACTATTTTTTAAAATGAACTCACAATAGGCTGTTGTTGAAGTACAGACATTTCCAGATCTCCCTGTTCCCAGAATTCAGCAGCTACAAGTAATGCCACCTGCATATGGGGGAAATTTTTTTTATGACGTTGGCATTCACATTTCACAACTCTTATTGTTTTGTCCTATAAAATCATCACTATTAATTCTAACACTTGGAAGCATTCTATGTGTTTGCTTCTCTTCCCCTTTTTTTTCCCGAGATTTATGCACATGTCAGACCATTGTTGTCAATGAGATTTTAAACCTTTAAAATTTGTACTGCATCACTTAATCTTCTTAAACACAACCTGAAATTATTACTTGTATAAAACAAACCCCAGACTTCTGGAATATAATACTTTTTCACATCTGACTTGTTAAATAGATGTGTTACACCAGCTGTAAAATGTTTGGGTGGAATTTCTAATGTACCTGAGCTCCATCATCTAGAAGACTACAAGTGGATGTTGGAAAGACCAAAACGATTAAGAAAAAAACCCACAATATAAAGCTTATATTATCTAATTGGGGCAGGATCCAGTCTTTTCTTTATGCTGTAGGGTCAACCCTTAACATTTTGTTGGACACTACAAAGATGAAATTATTCAACTCTGTGATAAGGAAAATGCACAATTCCGCAGATTGTTCTTAACATTTGAAGAAAAGACACTGTGTGTGAAAGGCACCTGACCTTACTCTGGATTTCCCAGGGTTTTGCAATAGCAGATAAGTCACAGGCGGTCATCATCATAGCCCTGTAGAGAAGAAGCCAGAAGGGTACAGTGAGGAAATCTGTGCTTCTCTGTCCATTCACATTCACCCATGCAGCAAAACCATTGCAACAAAACGAATTTCCAATCAGCTCTCCAAGGCAGATACATTCAGATCCTTACGAGGGTACCCAGAAGAATTGAGCCAAAAGGAACCCATTGAAAAACAGGGAATTATACCTTGGGAGAAAGCTATCTAGTAGAGAGGAAAGAAAGATGGCTCTAGAAGGCTTAAATACCTCCATCAGGTGAGTCTTAGGGTTCTGTATCTAAGTGCTCACATTGTTTTATTGAAATTAAATTATTTTTTTTAAATGAGTTGGAATTAGAAATGTCACCTTGGTATGTTAAGATAATGTATTTTCCTTCCATGACTCAGAGTTCATATCATAGTCCTACACATGTATAAGTTTTAGAAAGGACTGGGCAAAACCTCATCTTCTCAAGTATATGCTGATGTCAGTATGCATGCATGTAGTCTCCAGGTAGCCTCTGGCCAGATTGTCCAAGTTCTTTAAGGTTTTATGACTATTATATTTTAATTTACAGCAGTACTAAGAGTGTTAGTTTCAAAAGCAGCTTTTAGAATTTTCTCATTCAACCCAAATGACTTAAATGACTATAATGTAATCCCTCCTAGGGAGATTTAATATCAATCATTCTCAATTTTCTATATCCTAGGCCATACTCACAGCTCTCTGAAAGAACCTACATTCTCATCAGATAGCCAATTTTTACAAAAAGACCCAATATGTACACACACACACACACACACACACACACACTGTCAGGGCTCCAATAAATCCACCCTCATTCAAATCAAAAGTTTCTAGCTGCATCTCAGAGAAAAGTAACTTGATTTATTAGGAGTGGCCATGTTGGCGTAAGCTAGATGCAGTCAATACTAAATTGCATCATACATTTCCCATTGATCCTGGTCTTCCCACCACCCCCTGGATGTGACTTCTCCAATGGGATACATCCATCTCCAAAAGTCATCCATCATGCTCTCCAATACCCTTCTTATGCTCCGACAACTTTGGGTTACCGGGGTGATTATCTCGGCATTTAAGGAATGCCTTGTTTTCCCCCACTCCCTTTTTCTGACAGCTAAAAGGACCAAAGGAGTATCTTTTTAGTTGACACATATATCTATGTGTATATATGACTATATATACATACCCCACATACAGGTAGACCGAGTTTAGTACTAATATTAACCTGATATAACATGCCATTTTGTGTTTTTCATTGTTGCCATTTATTGTTGCCATTTATATATTTAGGCTTTTAAAAAGAGATCACTTACATAATAATCTCTTTCTTTGTGGTTTCCAGAGACAAATATTCAGCCCACTTTTTCTGATCATTGTAGGTCTTCGACTGTTCAACTATTTTCTGAAACATTGTTCTCTTTCTTTAAAAAAAGATTGCAAATGGCAAACGAAAAAGAAAAATCAATGTCTTTTTTTGGAGCTTGAGCACCATCAAAATTCACAGTAATTTTTTAGTAACTCAACAATATAAGCACAAGTCCTAGAAAGAAAAGGAATTCACAGGGGCCTCTTGGGCTCATTTCATTCTGATATAGATTCCACACCATCACTTTACCTATTAAGAATAAAAAAAAAACTCCCTTTAATAGATAGATTGTCCATTGGATTAGCCCTAATATTGAAAGTGTGGAGCAGAATTTGCTATTGATGAAATATAAGCAACTTCCTGTTCTTCAATGCTTAAGCTGCACACATGTCTTGATACACCCTTGAATATTTTACAGACCCAAAGACAAAACAATATATTGCCTTCATGTCAAGAAATCAGGGTCTTCCTTAATATTTACACGTTAATGCTATTCTGGGAGAATAAACCAATTCAATCCGTAGCTTAACTTTCCCCAGCACATTGAAGCTACATAGACTGTACTGCATGTAGAAAACACCACAATGTGATGTAGTGATTAAGGTGTTGGATTGAGATCTGAGAAGCATCCTTGGCCATGAAAGCTAACTTTTAGCCAATGATTTTCTCAGTCTTACCCAAAGCACAGGATATTGAGGGGATAAAATGAAGGAAACTGGCATGAAACTTGCATATTTGAGTGTCTAGTGCAGGGGTGTCAAACTGGATTTCTTTGAGGGCCGGATCAGTATTGTAGTTCTCCTCCAGGGGTGGGCTGGGAAGGGGGGAGAGGGGTTGGACACCAGTGGTGGGATTCAATTTTTTTTACTACTGGTTCTGTGAGCGTAGCTTGGTGGGCAGGGCAGGGGAAGGATACTGTAAAATCTCCAGTCAGATGTGGTATTTGCTGGTTCTCCAAACTACTCAAAATTTCCACTACCAGTTCTTCAGAACTGGTCAGAACCTGCTGAATACCACCTCTGATGGACACCTCTTGCAGGGCGCGGGGGACTGTCTGTGGGCCTCCCTGCGCCTGATTTTGGCTACCAGAGGCAATGCGGGCCAGTTCTTTGCTATTTCCAGGCTGGCCCCATAAGCCAGATTTAAGAACCCAGTGGACAGGATCTGGCCCACAGGCCTTGAGTTTGAAACTCCTGGTCTAGTGGAAAGAAAGATAGCAATGGGTAAATTCAACATTATCTGACATTTTAGAGCTTATATTCTTCTCCAAATTATACTTCAGATCCTCCTTATTGAGCAGAATCTAATTAAAGATCAATTTTTTACATTATACAGGCAGTCCTCGACTTACAACAGTTCATTTAGCAAATGCTCATAGTTACAACAGCACTGAAAAAAAGGGAGTTATGACCATGCTTCACACTTACAATCA
Organism: Laticauda colubrina; assembly: GCA_015471245.1. Classification (NCBI taxonomy): domain Eukaryota; kingdom Metazoa; phylum Chordata; class Lepidosauria; order Squamata; family Elapidae; genus Laticauda; species Laticauda colubrina. The sequence continues at coordinate 17,619,671 of BLBF01000004.1, read as the reverse complement.
CTGTACCATCCCAGCAGTCAGGAGATCAAAATTCAGATGTTTGGCAACTGGCTGATATTTATGACCTTTGTTGTATCCCAGGGTGATATGATCTCCTTTTATGACCTTTTGACAAGCAAAGTCAGTTGGGATGCCAGATTCACTTAACAGCCATGGGACAAACTTAACAACTGCAGTGATTCATTTAAGAACTGTGGCAAGAAAAGTCATAAAATGGGGCAAAACTCACTTCACAGCTCTTCCCCTTAACAACAGAAATGTTGGGGTCGGTTGTGGCCATAAGTGGAGGACTACCTGTACTGAAACTACTTTGCTAATTCTTTCTTATTTGTGATGTTTCACTCAAAATGTAGCAATATTCTGAAGAACTGTGTCAAACAGGTGGGTTTGCTGTAGTAATTAATATATGATTCACTTACTTGAAATACAGTGCTAAATCGGTGGCTATAATGGCAATATCCATTAAGTGATTTACATGTTCATACTGCCTCCTGTTGAGATTCTGATAGATGTTCAGGGACTAAAAGGGAGAAATACATAAATCAGAATGGAAGATTGAACCTAACAGGCAACATGTTGGGTGCCTCCAACTTTTCCCAATAATATCTTTCTTTAAAGCCTAGTTGTCAAGTGCAATAGACCAAGGCCCCACGTTAAGTTCCAAAATGATTTATTACTCATGCCTGTGCAACAGGAATCTAATCAACTAATAGCACTATTTTGGCACTAGTTAAGAATTAATTGAATCCAAGGGGCATTGGACTTGGATCATTTGTGGCTATTAGCGATGCTAGGCTCTAATAAACAATTTGGTTTCAATTTTTTTCAAATTGAAAAAAAACTATCTTGTAATCTGCAACTCTTATACTGCAAAAACAAATGGACTACATAACTCGATTAGGGCAAAGCAATAAACACAATCTACATAGACTTCTGTAAAGCCTTTGATTCAGTGGTACACGACAAACTACTACTAAACTAAAATCTTATGGTATCTCTGGACACCTACATAACTGGGTGCATTCCTGTCAAACAGACAACAGATGGTCAAAATTGGGAGCGTCCTATCAAATTTTGTACCTGTCAACAGTGGTGTCCCCCAAGGCAGTGTTTTAGAACCAACTCTCTTCATACTCTACATAAATGACCTCTGTGATCATATCAAGAGCAGCTGCATCCTCTTCGCTAACGATGTAAAGCTATTCAACACCACAGACAATGCTATTATCCTCTAAAAGGACCTTGACTATGTGTTCTGTATAAAAATAGTAGAATCCAAATAACCCATTCTGATTGGTCACTAAAAACTAATGGGGATAGGTTCAAAAGGAACCAATCCCCTAAGTCGCACAAAGGCGGCAAAATCAAATGAATGTCATTGGCTACAAGCCGGCAGACAGAAAAGTATAAAAGGGCTGTCGCGGCTTGAGCCAATGTTCCGTTTTGCAACTATACTTGAAATAAAGACTTGTTGTTGGAACCCGGTCTACCTCGCGTTTTTCCGGATGGAACACTGGCGACGAGGATGGGATCGTCCTAAATGTGAGACGGAGCACGCAGTGAAAGACAAGCCAGACAAAGAGCAATGGCTGGAAACAATGCGCCGCCCGCACCCTTCAACCCCAATGAAGAAGATTGGGAATCTTACGTAGACCGTTTCCAGATGTACCTAGAGAGCAATGAGATGGAGGAAATCTCAGACCAACGAAAAAGAGCTGTCTTCTTGACACACTGTGGGCCCGCGATTTTTAAAATGGCCAAGGCTTTGGCAAAGCCCCGAGATGTCAAACAACTGACGTGGACCGAGCTCCAAAGAACATTAAAGGCCCACTATGCACCAGTGATGTCAAACCTGATAAAGCGGCACGAGTTTTATTGAAGAGACCAGAAAGAAGGCAAAACCATCACTGATTTTGTAGCTGCACTACACCAAATAGGAGGAGCGTGCAAGTTTCTTAACTTAAATGAAGCGATGCGGGATCGAGTGATATTGGGGTTAAGAGACTCAACCATACAGAGCAAGCTACTGAACAAACCCAACGTATCAGTAGCCGAAGCTATTGCAGAAGCCTCGGCTGCTGAAGCTGCCAAAAAATCGGCAGATAAGATGAAACAAATGAATGCAAGCAACGATGAAAAAAGCCCGTCCAGAGGAAAAAAACAACCTCCCACAACTACTCATTATGAAGAACTCGAAGAGACGTCAGAATCCGGGGAGGAAGACGATGAAATCCACAGCCTATACGCTAACAAGAAAGGGCGTGAAAATAGAAATTGGCGGGAATGTGCTGGCTGCGGGGGAAACCATCCCTGAGCCGATTGCAGATTCCTCGATGCCATTTGCAGAACATGCAAGAAAAGGGGACATATCGAGAAAGTCTGCAGAAACAAAAAGAATTACAGCCCAAAGAGACGAAAAGACTCCCCAGCAAAACCTGAGCCAAGACTCTCCGAGAGAAAGTGGCAGCGAAACAGGCAAGCCACTAACCGGGAGGAAGCATACCAAACTTTCACTATCGGAAGCGCTCAGACGGAAAGCGGGAAGAAAGTAAAAATAGTTGTAAAAATTGAAGACAGCCCCTGCGAGATGGAAGTTGATTCTGGATCGTTCCTATCCATGGTGTCATGGGACACCCTCAAAAAACTAATTCCAGACATCAAAATTAAGGAACTCCAGAGACAAAAAATAACCCTCAAAGATTATCAGGGAAACCGAATTCCTGTAATCGGCTTGGGACATTTTCGAATCGCTTACAGGCAACATGTTGCAGTACTACCATTAACAATAGTCGACCGAGATCGACCAAGCCTCCTGGGTATCGAATGGTTCGCACCATTGGGCATCGGAATGACCGGAGTAGACCGGGTGGCCACAACTGACTGGGAAGAAGACCTGATCCGAGAATTCCAGGACGTCTTCGACGGCTCCCTAGGCAGGTATCGGGGAACCCCCATTTCATTTAGTCTAGACCCACAGATAACCCCTAAAAGGCTAAAGGCCAGACGGGTTCCTTTTGCTTTAAAAGAAAAAATAGAGGAACAACTAAATAAATTAATAGATCAAGGGGTTTTAGAACCGGTCGACCACGCTAAATGGGAAACACCAATTGTGACACCAATTAAGCCAGATGGGTCGGTTCGAATCTATGGCGACTACAAGGCTACCCTGAACCACGCGTTGCAACAGAGCGCGTACCCGGTGCCAGTTGTGCAACACCTACTGCACTCTCTAGGGGGAGGAAAGGTTTTCGCTAAACTAGACCTGGCACAGGCGTACCAACAGCTCCCAGTAGACCCCTTAACGGCGGAAGCACAAACAATAGTGACTCACAAAGGGGCATTCAAATGTAACAGACTCCAATTTGGAGTAAGCGTAGCCCCAGGCGTTTTCCAGAGCCTCATGGAATGCCTGTTAAATGGCATAAGAGGGGTCGTGCCATACTTTGACGACGTCCTAAGATGAAACACAGCTTAAAAAAAGACTCAAAGAGGTCCTAAATAAATTCAGAGAATCTGGCCTTAAAGAAAAAAGAGGTGCTGCCTAATGACTGATCACGTCGAGTTTTTAGGATATTTAATTGATGGAGAAGGCATACACCCCACCGAAAAAAAAGTAAGAGCTATAAAAGACGCACCAGAACCAAAGAATAAAACTGAGCTGCAGGCATTTTTGGGACTGATAAACTTTTAGAATGTGTTCCTACCCCAAAAAGCCACAATAGTGGAACCATTGCATCGATTACTGGACAAGAGAACAATTTGGACATGGGGGCTTAGAGAAAAAAAAGCTTTCCAAGGAATAAAAGACTTATGAACATCAAACACCGTTCTTATCCAGTTTAGCAACACACTGCCATTGACGGTGACCTGCGACGCCTCGTCATTCGGAGTCGGTGCCATCCTGAGCCACCAATTGCCTGATGGGAGAGAGACACCCGTCGCATACTATTCTAAGACCCTGTCCAAAACCAAGCGTAATTACAGCCACTTGGACAGAGAAGCTCTAGCAATTGTCGCCGGAGTGAAACGCTTCCACAAGTACCTATATGGAACTTTTCAAATCGTAAAAGACCACAAACTGCTACTAGGAATTTTGGCGGGAAACAAGCCCACACCGAATATTCTGTCCCCACGAATGACTAGATGGTCAGAGTTCCTAGCAACCTATTCCTATACTCTGACACATCACCCAGGGAAACAAATTTCCCATGCAGACGCTTTGAGCAGAGCACCATTGCCATCAACAGAGGAAGACCAGGCACCAACGATGACAGCATTGCAGATAGAGACTTGCCCCGATCTACCCATATCTGTGAATGATGTCGCCAGAGCCACCGCAAAAGAACCATTGACTGCCCGCGTACTTAACTGGGTAGGTAAAGGCTGGCTGGAAAACCAAAAAACTGAGAACTTCAAACCTTTCCGGACCAGACAAACTGAACTCTCAATCCCAAAAGGTTGTTTATTGTGGGGTGATCGGGTAATTATTCCTAACAAATTACAAACCAAGGTACTGGGTATGCTTCACGAAGGCCACCCGGGAATAGTTAAAATGAAAAGCCTTGCTAGAAGCTATGTCTGGTGGCCGGGTATAGATAGGGACATCAAATACTGGGTAAACTCGTGCAATAAATGCCAAAGAATCAAGCCGTCCCCGCCAAAAGCACCCATAAGAAACTGGGAAACCCCAAGAGGCCCCTGGTCATGAATCCACATCGATTTTGCGGGTCCTACCAAGGGGCATACGTTTCTGATTGTCGTGGATGCATACTCTAATTGGCTGGAGGTAAAAATTATGCCATCTACGACAACAGAAACCGTTATAAAACAACTCGACAAACTCTTTGCAACCCATGGCCTACCAGACGTCCTAGTGTCCAACAACGGGCCACAATTAACCAGTCTCCAATTCAAGCAATACCTAGCCTCCCTAGGTATAAGATGTTGTAACTATGTATCATTTATGTGTTTGCAACGGTGTATCAATGCAACTATGTATCATTCAGACATTGCAACATTGTATCATTCACGTGTAATCATTAAGCTTCTGTCTTCTCAGTGACCTTTTACAGGGCACGTACAGAGACAAGGAGTCAAACATTTGCAGAAATGGTTTATTCACTTGGGATTACATTGTCTGGCATGCAGCTTTGTGAAGAAGTAATATCCTGATCAAATATAAATCTTGCCATCCTGTCTGTCCTGATATCTTGCTTTTGTTTGAGCCATTGTTAAATCTGTATATTCCGTCTGACCTAGGCTTAACCTAGGTTCTGAATAAACAATCACCCCCTTTTGAATGAGCATAATAAAAGAGCGTGTACCCGGACATTCGGGGCACACTCATCGCGAGGAACTTCGTCTCCTGTCGTTTCTCTCTCCTTCGCTCCCTATCATGAGACGCCCATCTAATGCGGGATAGCAGATACCGCATTCTGGTGACCCCGACGTGATTCCCTAAGGGGGATACGCCGCGACGCGCTCATATCTTACTCGCTCAATGGGAGCTGTGCTTCGCCAGGCCTGAAGCGAATTGCACATCATCGGATCTGAAACACGGTCTCGACTTTCGTAAGTATGGGCGGAAACTTTTCTCAACAACAGACAGAGCATCTGAAGGAATTGAGGGAGTTAGTCGCCTCTTCTTCTAAATATTCTGCTAATTTAAAGGGCTCGCCTGTAAAAATTAAACCTATTGCTACATTATTGGCTTATGTGTGGCAACACTGTCCCACTTATCCAGAGAAAGGGTCCTTAAAAATCTCCATTTGGGAAAAAATTGGTGACTATCTCCATAATCCTCCTCGTGCACCTATTGGCATTTTGGTCACTTGGAGGAAAATTATGGAGGCTTTAAAAGTCCATTATAAAATAGAAGTAGAAAGTGTATTTGAATCTCCTCCACCAAGTTATGATAACTTTTCTGTCCTTCAACCCTCCGATCCCAATGATCGTAAGTCATTACGAGAGCCTCCCTCCATCCAATCCACTTCTTTAAATGGAGAGCTCTCGTGTCCTCCACCACCCTCCCGAAGGGGGGGGGTGTTGTAAAAGCCATTCAACAAGCCTTTTCTGAAGGAGAAATGGATGAGGACACCCTTGCAGCTGCCTCCCTTTATCCTATCATACAAGCCGGCAATCCTCCAGCTCCTCAATATACCCCAATGCCGTACAAAATAATTAAGGATTTAAAAGCAGCTTGCAAGGAAAATGGTATTCAATCTCGCTATGTACAGGGTCTTTTAGGATCAATAGCCCAACCAGGAGCTGACTTGATAAATGCTGATTGGCGTACATTATTTGCCATGATCCTCACGCCTTCACAATTTTTGGTCTGGGAGTCAGAATTTCATAAGCGTACTGCAGCCGCAGCCGCTAGAGGCTTACCGGCAAATGTCACTCTAGATATGCTTAATGGTACTGACACTATGCTTACCGTTGCCCAGCAGACTGCCACAGACGCAGCTGCTTTCCCTATACTACAGGATTGTGCTTTGGCCGTTGCTCGAAAAGTTGACAATGCGGGATGTGTGCCCAAATCTTTCTCTAAAGTTATTCAAGGACCTTCTGAGCCTTTTTCCTCCTTTATAAACCGTCTCACAGAAGCCTTAGAGAGACAAATTGATAATGAGGAGGCTTGTAATGAATTACAATTGAAACTTGCTTATGAAAACGCAAACGCTGATTGTCAGAAAGTTTTGCAACCAATAATTAATAAGAAAAATGTTACCCTGGCAGATTATCTTACAGCCTGCCGAATCATAGGAACCACATCCCATTCCATGTCTACTCTGGCTACAGCCAATACTGAAGGCATGCAGCAGAACATGAGCTCTCTTCTTCCCATTTCCCAACAAAACACTCGCAAAATGGGCAATTGTTTTAATTGTGGCAAGCCAGGTCACTTTAAGAGCCAATGCAGAGCCCCGGGTGGGGGAGCAAACATGTCAAGAAACCAGGTAGCTCGCCCAAAGACACCATGCCCTCGATGCCAAAAAGGCTATCACTGGGCTAATCAGTGCAGAGTCCAAAAGAATGAACAGCAGAATAACCCTGCAATCATCCGAAAACCTTTTTTGAATCAGGGAAACTAGAAACGGGGCAGGCAGCCAGCCCCACAACAAAGGCTGCTGAAAATTGCAACTTTTCTTCTTTCGCTTACGATCTTGTTGCTAATGAAACTGTTACTTATCTTCCTGGTGTCGCTGACTTTCTCTTTGTACGTCTTGTTCAGCCTTTTCATATGCCCCCCAATATTCCAGTGCTAGTCTTTCCTGTAAGGGATTTAGCTGAACAAGGTATTCTTGCCTCTCCTTTTCTGCATGATCCCACTGTATTGTCTGATGTCTGTCTGTCTGTACTAGCTAATACAGAAGTTACTATAAATGAGGGGGATGTTGTGGCAAAAATGATTGTGCTCTTAGACCAACAACAAGAGCAACTCTATTCAATTGAAAGACCAATTAGTCAACCAAAACCTACGGTAACATTCTTATTGAATGGTCGATCCTTTCTTGGTCTTTTAGATACTGGAGCGGATATTTCCGTCATCCGAACCGCTGAGTGGCCAAACACCTGGCCTGCAGATGTGGCACTAGCGGTGAGAGGAGTGGGGGGACTCCAGGAGACTCGCATTAGCAGAAACTGGGTAAAAGCCCATTCCCCTGAGTCTCAATGTGTTGCTTATATTAAACCAGCTGTAATTCCTCTGTATACTAACTTGTGGGGAAGAGACCTTATGTCACAATTTAATGCACAACTTACCCTCTACTAACCATGCTTCGCTTGCATCTGACTCACAATAACCCTGTGTGGATTGATCAGTGGCCTCTCCCTTCTATAAAGCTTGAAGCCTTACATTCTCTTGTTCAAGAACAATTAGATAGAGGTCATCTAGAACCTTCATTGAGTCCATATAATACCCCAGTTTTTGTTATCAAAAAGAAAAACGGCGCTTGGCGCCTCCTTCAGGATTTAAGGGCTGTGAATTCGGTCCTCCTTCCAATGGGACCCCTGCAATGTGGTCTTCCAAATCCTAACATAATTCCTCAAGAGTATGACCTTATCATTATTGATTTAAAAAACTGTTTTTTCTCCATTCCGTTACACCAGTCAGATAGAAAATTATTTGCTTTTACAGTACCAACTTTAAATAATCAGAGACCTACCAAACAATATCAATGGAAAGTCTTACCACAAGGCATGTTAAACAGTCCAACTATGTGTCAATTTTTTGTGGATTTAGCCTTGCAACCATACAGTGACAAATATCTTCATTTTTTAATCTATCATTACATGGATGATATATTGGTATCTGCACCTGGCCCAAAGGGCACGGTATTAAAAACTCTGCCGTGCCTGACCTCCATTCTAAGTAAAGCAGGTCTCACAATAGCCCCAGAAAAAATACAATCCAAACCACCCTTTTCCTATTTAGGTCACAAGTTACTTGCTTCAGCTGCTGTTCCTTCCCTTCCCCTCCCAACACTTCCCCCAAAACCTACACTTGTGATCTTACAACAGTTCCTAGGAACCTTAAATTGGGCACGTCCTTATTTGGGTTTGACCACAGCTACATTAGCTCCTCTCTTTAATGCCCTCACACAAGGTAAAGCCCCTTCTGATGTTATCATTCTAAATAAAGAGCAGTTGCAGGCATTAAAAGACATTTCTCATTCACTGGCTACTCGATGGGTGGATCGAGCTATAGAGAATTGCCCTTTATCAATTGCTTTACTAAATACTGTTCAGAGACCTACAGCTGTTATAATGCAATCTCATCAAACACAGGTTCTGATTTTAGAATGGCTGCATTTGTCTCACACCCCACGGACCACAATCACTAGTAAAGCCTCTGCATATTCCCAGTTGATCTTTAAAGGTCGACAAAGATGTAAACAACTCATGGGATGTGAGCCTGTTTCAATATTCACTCCTTGCTCACTGACCACGTGGGAAATGCTATGGTGTAATTCAGAAGAACTACAATACGCTTTAGAAGAGTGGCCAGGGCAAACTTCTTGCCATTTACCAGCAGACCCACGTTTCACTTTTCTTAAAACTCTCCCTTTTGAATGGCAATCCCCTCTCTCAATATCTCCATTAGTAGATGCACCTACGCTTTATGCAGATGGGGGGAAAGTGTATGGTGCTTGTGCATGGAACCAGGAGGGAGAGTGGAAAACTAAAATTACCCCTCCGCAATCTTCTGCTCAACAGGCAGAACTTGCTGCATCTCTTATTGCATTTCAACAGTTTCAAAAAGCTCCTTTTAATTTAATAGTTGATTCCTTGTACGTTTCTCAGATTTTGAAAAATATATATCAAGCCTATTTATCTCCTAGCATATCTGTTCCTTTGTTAAAATTGATGATTCCTATACAACAATGTATCAACAGTCCTAGGCATCCATTCTTTGTAACACATATCAGGAGCCACCAACCTCTTCCTGGTATTTTACAGGAGGGAAATAAGGTGGCAGACGCTGCAGCAGCAGCTGCATCAGGTAAATCAATTTGTAATCTGACAGCAGCACAAAGCCATGACTATTTTCACCAAAATAAAAAAGCATTACAAAAACAATTTTCTCTAACTCAGGCAGAAGCTGCTGCCATTATTCAACAATGCCCCACATGTAGTAAGCAAGGACATTCCATTCCCATAGGAGTAAATCCTAGAGGATTGAAAGCTTGTGAAATTTGGCAAATGGATGTAACTCAGTATCCACCTTTTGCCCCTTGGAAATATTTGCACGTTTCCATCGATACATATTCAGGATTTATTCTGGCTACTCCTCAAAGGGGAGAAACTGTAAAACATGTCATCAATCATTCAATTCGTACCTTTGCCTCGCTGGGACGTCCAAAAGAAATCAAAACAGACAATGGACCTGCCTATACGAGTTCTGCTTTCCAGGACTTCTGTAATAGATGGGATGTAACTCACAAGTTTGGGATTCCCTATAACAGCCAGGGGCAGGCTATTGTGGAACGAGCTCACTTATCTCTGAAACGTGCTCTTGATCGCTATTCATTGTGGGAAAAACCTCCCAACCTCCCAGCATTACAAAATTCTCTTAACATTTGTCTTTACACTTTAAATTTTCTTAATCTGACTGGCATTCCTCCTACTTCTGCTGCCTCACGTCATTTTTCCTCCCCTTCACCCCCTCCTAACAGACCTCTGGTACATTATCGCAGATTGCCAGATCCCGCCTGGCAGGGTCCTGCTGAGCTTCTCACCTGGGGACGAGGCTACGCTGCGATTTTACTACCAGACAAAACCACTTGCTGGGTCCCTGGTCGGGCGGTAAGACCCTATCATGGGAATTCCTCCGCTACATCTGCATCTTAAACTCTTCCTGATATTCTTGCCTATATCCTCTTTGCAATTTCTACCTTATTCATATCCTACTTATACCTTTGTTCAACATGGTCATTGGACCACATTAGAATTTCGCTTTATTAATTATGATAGTGACTGTCCTATTGTCTGTTGGCATAATGATCTTCCCTTAAATCTATCTCCTTATATTTACACATACTTCAACAAAACCTATGCTTCCTGTCAAAAGATTATGCGTATTAAAGCCACTTCATTAACAGAAGGCTATTATACTTGTTCTATGTGGGTACGTCATGAAAATGCTACCCATAGCTTTCACTCTGTCACTTCTGTTTTGTTTACAGAACACTCTATCACTCACTCTTTTGTTCCTTCTTTACTCTTCCTATGGAAAAGAACCCTAAAATCTTTTCCTCTATTCAAGCTAGATATAGGGGGACCTAAATGTCCTTCTCTTGTATTATGGGTTCCTCCAACCCAATTAACATCCTTGATGAATGACCAAATTAATCTTCATTGTCATTATTGTAATTATTATCCTTTTTCTACTAATTGCATTCCCTTCTCATCTCGTAAATGTTCTACAACTAACTTGTCCATAGTCCTCTCTCCTACTTGTAATGCCTTTATATACCCAAACTCTGATCCTGCCAACAAACGACGCTTCAAAAGAACTGTCCATGACGATCCTCAGAAGCCTCATAGAAAATATAATATTACTTGGACTATAAAAGACTTTCAAGGCATTCGTTTAAGCTCTACAACCAATTCTTCTCGCATAGAAGATCAAAGCTTCCTATGCTTTGCTGAACTCTTCAAACTCATCAATTGCCTCCACATGTTGGCTTTGTATTTCTGCCTCTCCACCTTTTTACGAAGCCATCGCTTCCCAAGAAACCATTGCTAATTCCACATCAGACGAACGTTGCCGTTGGAGGAACTCCACTATTACTGTTTCTTCCATCACTGGGGTTGGTTGTTGCTTGGGAAATATTCCATCCAATTACTCACAATATTGTCATAATGTTTCTAATGGCTATCATTGTAATGTATATCTTCCTAAGAACCGCCTTGGCCACACCCACACCATCGGAGGATACTCTGCAGTCTACACCACCTCAGGAGGAAATTTTATATCACGCCTGAAAGGAATGTATTTTATCCCTGGCAATAACTCTGTCTGGGCTTGTTCCACCGGTCTCACAGCATGTGTCTATGGGGATGAACTTATTAAATCCAAATCATTTTGCATTCAAGTATGGCTTATACCAAAAATTAACGTGTATAACTCTGATGATTTTAAAACAAAAGGTTAAACATGTATAATTGGTATCAAGGCTTGTTTTCTATTTCACCATGGCTTACAACCCTTATAACTGCATTGGCAGGACCATTAATAATCATTATATTGATATGTATTATAGGACCTTGTTGTTTTAACAGAATATTGCAATTTTTGAAAAATCAATTATCCTCCATAACTGCTAATGTTAATGTATTATTGCAAGCTCATGTTAAGTCCTTAACACCGGATGAAAAAATGTCATTGCTGAGTTACCGCTCCTTGGACAACCCTGACACTGACGGATCGCACTCCTGCCTAGATGACTGGGACGGTGAACATTTTAGAAAAAAGGTTCCTGTCTTCTTGGACAAGGAAGAAGACTCGTCATAAAAAATAAAAACAGAGGAGATGTTGTAACTATGTATCATTTATGTGTTTGCAACGGTGTATCAATACAACTATGTATCATTCAGACATTGCAACATTGTATCATTCACGTGTAATCATTAAGCTTCTGTCTTCTCAGTGACCTTTTACAGGGCACGTACAGAGACAAGGAGTCAAACATTTGCAGAAATGGTTTATTCACTTGGGATTACATTGTCTGGCATGCAGCTTTGTGAAGAAGTAATATCCTAATCAAATATAAATCTTGCCATCCTGTCTGTCCTGGTATCTTGCTTTTGTTTGAGCCATTGTTAAATCTGTATATTCCGTCTGACCTAGGCTTAACCTAGGTTCTGAATAAACAATCACCCCCTTTTGAATGAGCATAATAAAAGAGTGTGTACCCGGACATTCGGGGCGCACTCATCGCGAGGAACTTCGTCTCCTGTCGTTTCTCTCTCCTTCGCTCCCTATCATGAGACGCCCATCTAATGCGGGATAGCAGATACCGCAATAAGGCATGCCCTAACCACGCCGGCCCACCCGGCTGCAAACGGTAGGGCAGAGAGAATGGTCAGGTTTACCAAGGAGGGTTTAGAAAAAATGGACACTGGGATGTCCAAAATAAAATAAATCGATTACTCACCCTCCAACATATCACACCCAGTACTACAACCAACAAAACCCCAGCAGAATTACTGATGGGAAGGAAACTAAGGTCGCATCTAGACAGATTGCACCCAAATTTCACACCAGAAAACCCCCCCGACTCCTCCACTCGATTCAGGACCTTTGCAATAGGTGACTTAGTTTATGCAAAAAATTTTACCGGGGACCCATTATGGCTACCCGGACAAATTACACAAATAACAGGCCCCAAATCCTACCGACTAACGGTAGACGACGGCAGGGAATGGAAGCGGCACATAGACCAGCTTCGCTCCCGAAACATAGAACGAAATGCAAACACACAACCACACATAGAAAAACACGACAAAATTCAAACCAAAGAGGCGGGGGGAAATACAAGAAATCAAGAAAGAACCATTTAAATTAAACTATGAAAACAATAACAATCAAAAAGAGCAAATAAAAGACTCACTGTTTGAAGAAAGTTGCGAGAAGAGTTCATCCGAAGGGGCCAGCCAGGCCAGCTCAACCTGCCCAGAGGAAACGGGAGGGAGCGGCAAAACCGCCGGCCTAAGAAACTCAGGCGGCAGTAAAATGGCTGACTCACCCTTCCAGACGGTTCCATGGAGAAGGACGGAAGACACAGCAACCCCATCAGAAACGGTCGAAGTCTCCAACAATAATGAACCGTGCAAATCCAGTCGAGTCAAGAGAAGCCCCACCTACCTGCGCGACTACGTCACCACGTAGGACTGAACTAAGAGGGGAGGGGTGTTCTGTATAAAAATAGTAGAATCCAAATAACCCATTCTGATTGGTCACTAAAAACTAATGGGGATAGGTTCAAAAAGAACCAATGCCCGAAGCTGCACAAAGGCGGCAAAATCAAATGAATGTCATTGGCTACAAGCCGGCAGACAGAAAAGTATAAAATGGCTGTCGCGGCTTGAGCCAATGTTCCATTTTGCAACTATACTTGAAATAAAGACTTGTTGTTGGAACCCGGTCTACCTTGCGTTTTTCCGGACGGAACACTATGCATCAGAATGGTCAATCAAATGGCAACTTCAAATTTCAACAAATAAATGCTCTGTCTTACATATTGGCAGAAAAAATCAGAAAATAAAATACAAGCTAAATAGTCAAGACCTTGTGGAGGATCCAAACTTTGTTAAGGACCTTGGAGTATTCATCTCAAATGATCTAAGTGCTAGAGCCCGCTGTAACTACATAGCCAAAAAGGCATTAAGAGTTGTTAATCTAATCCTACATTGCTTCTTCTCTGATAATATCACACTACTAACTAGAGCATACAAAACATTTTCTACACCTATACTTGAATACAGCTCATCAGTCTGGAACCCATATCTTGTATCTGATATTAACACAATTTAAAAAGTCCAGAAATATTTCACAAGAAGAATTCTCCACTCCTCTACTCATTGAAGAATACCTTATGCCACCAGACTTGAAACTCTAGACCTAGAAAACTTAGAACTACACCACCTTCGGTCCGATTTAAATATAGTATATAAAATCATACATTGCAATGTCCTACCTGCAAATGAATACTTCAGCTTCAGTCATAACAATACAAGAGCACACAATAGATACCAACTCAAGGTTAATCTCACCAAACTTGACTGCAGAAAACACGACTTCAGCAACAGAGTGGCCAATGTCTGGAATACTCTATCTGACTCTGTGGTTTCTTCCCCAAATCCCAAAAACTTTAACCTTAGACTGTCTATTGTTGACCTCACCCCCTTCCTCAGAGGCCTGGGGGGGGCATGCATAAGCGTACTAATCGTGTCTACCATCCCTGTCCTATTGTGTTTTATTTTTCTTATACGTATCTATCTCATGTATTCAAAACTACAGTATAGTTATTCTTATATCTGTATCTTGTAAGCGATTGACAAATCAAATAAATATTAAATACTAAAATTTGACTTCATCCCCAAGCTCTGCCATTCCTTCTCCTACAATTGTATAATTTATATATCAAATAGATTGTCATGCCTCTGTTAGAATCTGACTCCGAGGGAGAGGAGGAACAGCTGACAGGGAATGGGAGTGTGGCTCTGGAGGTTGTGGAGGAAACTGGGGAAGGGCAGAGGCTGGCTAGGCATTCAGAGGAAGACCCAGGCCCATCCCCTCTTCATCCTAGGACACGCAGGGAGGAGAGGATAAGGGAGAAATGTTTATGACGTGGTCTATGGGGGAGGAAAGGGCCTAGATCCCCTTCATGGGCTGCAGCTGTGAGGACCGTATAAAAGGATAAACTACGCGTAGGCCAGTGCTGGAAGCAAAGCATGAAAATATTTCTAATCTATCAGTTCTTTTCTGAATTCTGGCGTCCTTCCCAGTGTGTGTATTTCGATATCTGCAGAAATCTTCAAGCCCTTATCCTGCCTTGTCTCATTAATTCTTCAGTGTGGTTTGTGTTGTTGTTTTTTTCTATTTATAATTTATGTGTATTTTGAGTTTGAATGGAAATTTTTCCTTTTTGCAACTGTTTGTGTGGGAGTTTTTTCACCAGTCAATGATAATTGGACCTTTAAAGCCAAGTTGAAGGAATTAAAGGGACTTCACCTGTTTTTGTGATTTTCTTGCTTTTGTATCCCACCCTGGGTCCTCACATAGATACTGAGAAGATATACTCATTCTTTTTCATAGGTTCAAGGCCTAAACATTTATTTCTTACATAGACAGATAGACAGACAGACAGATATAAACACATTATAATCTCATACTTTATTGTGGGCTTTTACTGATGGTTTTCCAGAAGCCAATGGAAACATTTTCCAGAAGCTGAACATGTTGGATCATGTTATGATACTCAACTTTCCCTCTACCTCACCTTTCACAATTTCCACCAACTGATCCATTGATTGATCAATCCATCAATTGATCCATTCTGAAATTACTGAACAAGAGTTTTTACTGGTGTTTTATTCAGATAAATTATTTCTTAAATGGGTAGGTACATTTTTGGTACTTCTCCAAATATTTGGCAGACTCGATTTTGAAGTGTGCTGATGCCTCTCATTCCTCAGGACACTTCTACCAGTTTGCCATCTGTTTCTCTCCCATCTCCTAGCTGAAGATAATTTTCTTCACTTTTCTCAGCTTGAAATGCTGCTTTCCAAGTGGCTGTTGTATAAAAATGCCCTCATTTTTAATTTCAGTACTGATAATCTTAATTTTGAAATAAAGTGCTCTAGCATAAATTCCCAATTAACTGGCATAAACGATCCATTAATTTTAAGCATGTGTGTGCCTTGAACCATCTGATAAAATTATTAATTGAAACTGGTAGTTGTTGAATTGTTAATGAGCCAATTTTATTTTCTATTAACATGGAAGTTAAAATCAAGGTAGGCTATACTACTTGGAAGCTGAAAGAATTGACATCTTTAAATCCTGCATCTGAGAAGGAAAAAGAATTGATGCTTTGATGGATGCTTTGTCATTGGTGCAAAGTTTTAAACCAATCAAAATTTGAGTTGTGTCTAATACCAATCACTGTTTCATAAAAAGAAAACATGGATCCACCCAATTACTTCTGCCATTGAAAATATTGGTCACCCACCTCCTCTGAGAGCAGAAATTTGCCAAATTCCAAATGGTGTCTTTCTAGAATGGATGAGCCATGAAGTTTTGCCAAGGGATTTTGAGATCTGTTAGCAAACACCAGAGAAGATTAGAGAATGGAATCATTACAAGAATGCCAAATACTTCTTTATTTCTATCCTCAAGCTTGCAGACGATTGCTTTGGGACTGGAAGTACAAGAACAGCAACCAGACATTGCTCGAATCTTTGATGAAGAAAGCTCTTATTAAAATTATAATTTCCCTGAGTTGTGCTATAACTATTTTATGATACATTTTATTATGGTTCATTGGTTCCAAGACACTTTACAAAGCTATTGATAACATGCAAACTACACAGAACTGGAACAATGAGAATATCAGCTGTAAAATTTCTAAGTCGCAAAAACAGCAAACAGATATTTAAATACAAATATACTTTAGAAGCATATATTTCACCATGGTACAGCTGAATATCTACCGTATCATTCTTTTTCTGTATCATTCTTTATGCAAGAAGGGATACATTCATGTAAGGAAGGCCTCAACTTTTTTAAAATGGTAGTTTTTAAAGTTTTTAAATATATCTATGGACACTATAAGCCATTAGAAATAGGAGCACTGCTGGACTTCCGGTTTTGAGCTTCTTCGGTGACAGACCGAAACCTTGTCTCTATGAGGCTCCGATCCATGCTCGCCGCTGGAGTGCCCCAGGCTGGCTGGTTTCGGGGCTAAGCCACCCCGTAGAGGTGGTGAAGAGGGGGGAGACTGCCTGCAGGGTTGAGGAGAGCTGCATCTCTCCTCCCCAGCTGGCCATTACTCCCTTTCCCGAAGGCGGTTGCAGCGGTGGTCAGAAATGGCCACCACAAAAAAGAGCTTGACCAGGAAAGAATGTGCAGGAGGAAGATAAGAAGAGAAAGTTTTGGTTGACTGGGTTAAACAGCAAAAACAACAAATAAGGTACCCTGGAATTTAAACTTAACAACATTGTTCCCAAAGAAGATCTTGAAGCTGCGAAGGAGAGAGAGAAGGGAAAGGATTAGGTTTTTTCTTCCCTTCCTTATACTAACAGCTAAGAGACTTAAGCAAGAAATTGGAAAAAAAATCCACTTTGACATTAATAGGCATCTAAGCTGGAAATAAAAGTCAAAGGGATAATAAAGATTTCTGGACATTGAAAAGTTTTTAAAAGCTGGAAAGGAGAAAAAAAGAATACAAGGGCAGGATCTGGACAAATGGAGGAGACTGCCTGGAATTAAGGAATGGAACTGTAATTAAATGTGAAATTTTGATAAGATTCTTCAAAGATACATTTCAATGGAAACTTGGTAATAAAATAATAGAACCCCAGGAAGATAAAGTGGAAAAAAGAAGCAAGTAATAACAGCCTTGGATTATTGGATTATTTGGTGATTTTTGGTTTTTGCAGGTAGACTGACTAAAATTAACTGGGTAGTTGTTTAAAAGTTTTTAAAATGGTATCACTCTTTGAAGAACTGAAAACAGAACTTAAAAAATGGAAAGAAAATGCACAAGAAGGGAGAAGTTCTTTTGGCTTCGTGTATCAATTTTTAGAAATGGAGATCTGGAACTATGAAAAGCAACAAGAAACGCTTGCAGAACAAGAAGACTGGGACAAAGAAGAAGCCATCTTTAATGATCAAACAATTTTAAGTGGGGGGAAAAAAAGAAAAGGGGGGAAGAGAGTGAAAGGTTTAAGACAAGAAAAAACAACCAAAAAGAAGAAGGACAATTTGAAAGATAAGTATAATATTAGAAAGCAACAGAAGAGGGGATTACAGATGAGAGAGTTAGAAGTAGAGAGACGAGGGGGTAAAAAAGGGAGGGAGAAGAAGAGAGGGAATAAAGCAAGGGAAAGAAGTTGTAAAAGACAGAAACAAGATACAGGGAGATACAGGGAAAAGATATAAGGATTGTGACCATAAGCTTGTTTAGAGATAATGGGTGAAAATTTAAATTGTAAAAGGGATTCTGTAATGGTACATAAGATAGCATTGTTATATTACAATAGAAATAATTTTAGAAAATATGGATAAAATATTTATTGTAATGTAATGGGATGTTTGTTAATAAATAAATGAATTAAAATGATTGAGATAATTAAAAGGGAACATTTTTAATTATTAGTAATGATTTATAAAAATATAAGTAAGAAATAAATGTTCCCAAAGAAGTATGATATTCAATTGAAAAGAAATGTGAAAGATGTTAAGATTTTAATGCATATTAAT
The DNA here is from genome assembly GCA_015471245.1 of Laticauda colubrina. Lineage (NCBI taxonomy): Eukaryota > Metazoa > Chordata > Lepidosauria > Squamata > Elapidae > Laticauda > Laticauda colubrina. Next base: position 17,601,178 of record BLBF01000004.1, on the reverse strand, counting down.
GATAGAATTGAATTGGAATGGAATGTGTGTTTTATTTACATATGTATATAATTTTTTCTTTTGAAGAATATAGTGTCTATTTTAAGAATGTACCAAGCAGAATCTGACTGGAAGTTATGTATTATATTGAATGCTATAATCTCAAAGCTATACATTGAAGCTTAAATAAGAGTTTGAATGGACAAAATTAAAGGATATAAAGGTGTCATACTCTAATTGGTAACTACAGGGAAAAATTTGTTTAATAAGAAAAGATAATATCAAATTGGAACAGAACAGACAAAAGTATAAATATAATGATTTGAACTGAGATGAGATAATCAAAACAAAATTGAGAAAATTAAAAGAGGGGAAAAACTATGTAGAAAATATAAAATGGTAATAAGATATGGAATAGAATATAAAAATGAGCGTGAAATTGAGTTTTGTGTCTGTATGGGACCATGCTATTTTCAAAAAAGATGTTTTATTTCTATTTTGTTTTTTGTGAAAACCCAAATAAAATTTTCAAAAAAAAAAAAAAAGAAAGAAATAGGAGCAATGCTACAGCTATCAGATCTGGGCTGCAAAATCTGATGACTACAAAAAGATTTAGGAACCCTCTGGTGCCATCTAGACTACAAAAAGATTGAGGAACCGTCTCTGGAATGGATAATTGTCTCCCACATCTGGTAGATGTTGACAAGGTGTGTCCATAGGGTTTAGGGTGTCTGGAACCCCTGCATCAGAATTTTTCTGCCTTGTTTCACTTTTCTTTTAAATTGAAGGCCATCATGTTGCTAAACAAGCGCCATTCACCCCTTCCTCCCCCAGTACCATCTTTCCCAGAATGCCTCTCAGAAAATAAAAATATTCACTGAAGTGCAACCCAGTGTTGTACATTGTCTGGTGATCTTAAGAAAAAAACTAAATGAGCATCATTTCAAATGCCCCTTTATTACCAAAGCTGAGCCCACTAAGGAAGAGAGTGGACCTTGGCTTTAGCATTGTGCTTGCTTTTATTTGTATGGGAGCAGGGAGGAGCACTGTGAGTGGATGCTTCTGCCATCACAAAAAGAGTTTTGCTCTTTGAGAATTTTTTATGGTTGGAGTAGGGATGTGGTGGCTCAGTGGCTAAGACGCTGAGCTTGTCGATCAGAAAGGTCAGCAGTTCAGCATTTTGAATCTCTAGAACCATGTAACGGAGTGAGTTCCCATTACTTGTCCCAGCTTCTGCCAACCTAGCAGTTCAAACGCATGTGAAAATGCACGTTAGAAAAATAGGGACCACTTTGGTGGGAAGGTAACAGTGTTCCGTGCACCTTCAGTGTTTAGTCATGCCGGCCACATGACCATGGAGACGTCTTCAGAGAGTGGCTGTGTATTGGAGATGAGCACCGCCCCCTAGAGCCAGAAACAACTAGCACGTGTGTGCAAGGGGAACCTTTCCTTGACCTAATGGTTGGAGTTGTTTTTGGAGAAGGTGAGGAGCTAAAATACTTCTTGAAGAGCTGGTCACTATTTCTGCACAATTGAAAGTCTTGTGGGTATTCAAGAGGAAAATCAAATGTTTCTGAAATGCAGTAGTTAACTAGTTTGGACAAAAGAAGGTAGGAATCTATTGTTTGTTTCAGACTGCAATTTTTTAAGTCCTGTTTGTTGGGGTCAGTTAAAACCAAGTGATAGAAATCCTAGAACAGTCACTGAGAAGCAGCATATGATTCTCCATTAATGTGTAAGTGGACGCCAGCAGTTTTTCTTTTGTGCATGAAGAATCATTTGACTTTTGAGGGAGCAGCCTGTAGAATTTAACATGAAATCTATTCTGAAACAACAGATCCCAATATAAATTGTATTGCTAATAAAAGAAGAGCACTTACTTCATCTGATAAAGATTGTTAGTTCCTCGGTGGTCAATATCATGACACAAAGCTGCAGTGACCATGGCAAAGGCTTCAAGATCTGTGTAGTACTGCTTCAATTTACCTGTCTATATAAAACAAAACTCTCCGATTCCTTTTTTTTAAAAAAAGACCATGAGATTTAGCTTTTATTTTGTTAAGAGACTTTTAAAAAGAGACATACAGTCTGAATTTTCATTGCTGTTCATATCACAAATTATCTTAGTTTTTTGCAATAAAATTAAATGAAAGTAGAACTTGCAATCAAAAATATTCAAAGAGCTTGCATATTTGTGGCCATCCGTTTGTAACTCATAAAGCCCTTTCCAGAATCAGTGGAACTAAATATTTTGGCCTTTATTTTGCCTTTTGTGTGTGGGTATAATTGAGCATATTTTAAGAATCAGAAGCCAACTCATCTTGACATTCTGCATCCAAATAAAGATAAATAAAGATAATTGTCACTGAAGTGCTTAAATACTATGACTGTGATACGTATGTACATATGGTACATACATACGGTACATACATAGATATATATATATATATATTTGTTTTCTTAAGTTTTCGTGGGTATTTATATGTATGGTATTCAGTTTTGTTCAGGTATTTTCCCATGTCATTATAGTTGTGCTTTTAAAGTTGTAGCAACATTTCGGCAGAATCTCATCTGCCATCACCAGGCTTCTGTATTGTGTTCGTCTGTAAGTCAGACTTTCATAGCTGTTTCAATTTTAAATTTGGGGCGAGCCTACTGCTGTGCCAGAATGTTTTTTTCTTCATCCTGATTGGTTGGGAATCTTGGTCTGTGTTTATTGGTCTTGGAGTTTGCTGTGTTCTGCTTGATTGGTGTTTCTAATATATTCTGTCTGTTTTGTGGCTTTTTTTTGTCTTGATTGGCTGGCAACATTGTGTTCCTGTATTGGAGAATTTTAGTGCAACTTGGCTCCGAGTAAATGGACGGCTATCATTTATTAGGAAGCTAGGTTTCATCTGGGTGCCTGGTTGGGGTGTGTTTGAGCTGGAGGTATCAGGGGGGATCTGTTTGTGCCCAGGTGTTTGCCTGGCTTGTGGGGTGGAGATTTTTCTGTTTGAGAGTGCAGGTTTCCAAATGATTGACAGTCTGGTGGAATCATCTCTTCTATTCATGCTTTCAGGTCTTTTTTCAATCTCTATGGCTTCTCTAATAATTCTGTGGCTGGGGTTTTCTCTAGTGGCTAGGGTTTTGGTGCCATTGAAGTCGATGCTATGACATGTTGCTTTCATGTGTTGGACTAGTGAGGAGGTGTGTTCCAGCTTTTTTACTGCATTTTTGTGTTCATTCAGGAGGGTACTTATTCTTCTATTGGTCTGTCCAAAATATGTGGCAGGGCATGATGCACAGGGGACTTCATATATACCATCAGAGCATTAGTATTTCTTATATTATTATTAATACACTCTGATGCCAAGGAGTTCTACTCCCCCTCCCCACCTGAAAAGAAATCTGTTTCAAATGCAAAACACAAGCAGAGGAGAGGAGTTTCAGTTTCAGTTTCACAGCAGCAACCATCTTTAGTACAGAATAGTTGAGCTAAGCCATGCCCAGGCTCCTTTGTGTCTCCTTGCTCACACAGCAAATACTATTTCAGTTTCCATGTTTCAGCTTCCAAACAACCCTCAACTATCTCACACACTGACAGGATGCCAAATGAGTACCGGTGGATGCTAGAAAGCCGAGGCACATTTTTTGTCCCCTTATTTGCCCCCCAAAAAACTAAGCCCAGTCACATAGTTTCATAGCAAAGCACCGCTATAAAGTTAGTTTCTTGATAAATGATGGAATATCTGAATCTGGGCTCTTAAACCAGAATGAGGTTGGAAAATCTGAGCTAAAAATTGTTGTAGATACTTAGACAAATTAAGAATTTCAGAGTGGGGTGAAAGGTATGAGTTTCACTGTTTTAAGGGCAAAGACAATTATACACTGGTTAAATGGTAGAAATAAGAAGAAGTAATCTGAGAATGACAGTGGCTCTAAACTGAAACCATCCCTACAGAAGGCTCAGTAAAGACATACCATAAGAAGGGTAAACATAGTCTGTGCAACATTGAAGCCATGACGCCAGTTGTGATAGGTAATCTTTCGGTAACCCTTACTGACTGAAAAAACAAACCTCACCAGGACCTGTGAAAATAAAAAGAGTTAATCAGTGTAGACCAGTTTTATGTGCCACAATTTTCTCAAAAGGAGGGAAGAAACTGCCCCCTCCCTCCCAAAAAAAGTTTCTTATCCAATTTTGGGTATTCAGATGTTCAGGAGAAATATATTACATCTTACAACAGTTGATTCAGTGACAGTTCGAAGTGACAAAGGCAGTGAAAAAAGTGACTTATGACCATTTTTCACATGATTGTTTCAACATAACCATGGTCACATGATTTACATTCAGATGCTTGACCACTGGTTCATATTTATGACAATTGTAGTGTCCCAGGAATCATGTAGTCACCTTTTGCGACCTTCTGACAAGCAAAGTCCATGGGGAAGCCAGATTCACATAACAACCAGGTTACTAATTTAACAACTGCAGTGATTCACTGAACAAACACGGTGAGAAAAGTTGTAAAATGGAGCAAAACTCATTAACAAATTACTCACTCAGCAACATAAATGGTGGGCTCAGTTGTGGTGGTAAGTCAAGGACTACCTGTACCTCTTTTTTCCTTAGTGACCCCATAATTTATTTTATTCATTAATTTGGATCGCCGATACCTGAACTGTTAACTTAAAATTTTGAAGCGGTTTATAATCTAAATAAAATGCATTAGGGCATACACATTACTAAGGAAGGCTGAAAGCATACACATGAAAGCATTCTCCTAGGCCTCTACCTTCAATGGACAGTTGGTTTCTAAATTTTGGGAACCCAGTAAGTTTCAAAAGAACTTTGTAGAAGTTTTAGAAGATGTTAGCCTGAAATGGCTACTAGGGAAGTCCCAATTTAGACTTAGTTATTTATACTACTAACTGTCTCTCACAGGTAATTGCCAGATTGATGAAGATCCAAAGAGGATTGTGGTAATCCTCCTGCAGATTATATGATGTCTTGCCTGGAGGCTTACAAAAACAAGTAAGCAATTCAGTGGTGGGATTCAAATTTTTTTACTATCAGTTCTGTGGGTGTGGCTTGGCAGGGGAAGGATACTGTAAAATCATCAGTCAGAGATGGTACTTCCTAGTTCGTCGAACTACTCAAAATTTCCACTACCAGTTCTTCAGAACTGATCGGAACTTGCTGAATACCATCTCTGATACAATTGATTATTAGCTAACTTCCAAGTATTGGTTGATTGGCATTTCCCTGTCCTCCACAGTTGGTCAAAAAGTGTTAGCCAACACTGATTGGCTGATGGATTGTATGCTTGTAAACATGTTATGTTCATCTTGGCTTTCAAAAATTGATGGAGGAGAACAACCTGAAGCATTACTCAAGAACCTATAAATTGCAATTAGAGATTTTGTGTAGAGAAAGTCTGGGCAGCTGGAATTTCCCATGGGTTCTGGTTCTACTGAGAAGCACAATCATTACCCAAGGAGCAGGATATTTCAAATCTACATGCAATTCTAAGATGTTCCTACTATCCCTCAGATTATTTACATTCAATATGTATATGTGACTTCCTATTCCCTTTCTATACAGATTTTTTTTTGCTTTATTTTGTACCACCTTGGTGGAATAGCTAAGGTTTTGGCTCATGACTTGGAACACCTAGGTTTAATTCTACTCTCACACAGGGAAGCCCACAAGATGACATTGGAATAAGTAACTACCTCTCAATGCAATTTACCCTCTAGAGTTGTAGGAAAATTTGGAGGAGAAAAGCGATGAATTCTGCTTTGAACTACTGAAAGAAATGTGGGATATAATCCAAGCAGACAAATTCCCTTTAAAAAGACAACTCATCTGTGAAAAGTTCAAAATGCCACCATCCACTTAATAGTAGATGAGTATAAAGCCACAGTGTGCTCATTAAGCCCCTGTCACACTGCACCAACGGATGGAAAGAGGATGTAAAACAGAGAAAAACACTTGCCATCCATTGGTTAACACGATGCTTCCGTCCTGTACTCACTGCCTCCGTTTTGCTTCCTCTCTATCCGTCCAGCATCCGTCTATTGACATTTCATCCGCTCAGAAGGTTTTGAGCTGCTCAAAACTTTTGAGCGGAAAATGTATCCAATGCATCTGTTCTGCATCCGCTAGGCATATGGGGGACATCCGTTCTGCATCCGTTACGCATCTGCTATATCCGCTAGGCATACGCTGCACATCCGCGCAACTCAAATCCGTTCCAGCAGTAAACGGATGCAGGGAGGAAGCGGAACGGACGCGCAGTGTTAGTAGCACAGACAGAGAAAGGATGAAAGCGGATGCAGCTACGCATCCACATCATCCGCTATGCATCTGCTCTGCATCCGCTCTGCATCCGCTCTGCATCCGCTCTGCATCCTCTACGCATCCGCTCTGCATCCTCTACGCATCCACTCTGCATCCGCTCTGCATCCTCTACACATCCTCTACGCATCCTCTACGCATCCGCTCTGCATCCGCTCTGCATCCGCTCTGCATCTGCTTCCATCCGCTTCCATCCACTAGGCTTCCGTTCCGCATCCGCCTTCCATCCGCTCTGCGTCCTCCCCCCGTCCGTTCCTTTCCGTGTTATCCGCTCTACTTATGCAAATTTTTGCCCCTTTTGAGAGCGGATAACAACGGATGGAACATTTTTCTCGTCCGCTGTGTCCTTTTTACAAACGTTTTGCATCCGTTGGGCAGTGTGACAGGGCCTTTACTCTTTTTTAAAAAAATTCTTCAAATTTGAAGAAGGGTCTGCAAAAAATATTACCATTTACCTCCTGTGGAATTTGGAATTTTTTCACCACTCCAAGCTCATAATACATTTGAATGCCACATTTTACAAGGTCAAGTTCAGTCCATTCGAAATCAGAAAAGTGAAAGGCGTAGATTTCACATTCTTCAGGATCTGGAAGCATTTCTTTCTGGGGGCAAAAAAAATGTTTAGATTAGTTTAAATTAGTTTAGTTTAGATCCCAGAGTGGAAGCAATGAGGCTTTGCTCTCTGAATTGCCATAAAAATAGTGACTATGCTTGCATCTAATACTACTTAATGAGTTTGCAAACAATGCAATAACTGTAATGCACCAAACTAAACTTAGTTCAAATCGACTTCTGTTCAATTCCTGTCCTGCAAAACAGCTTTGCCAGCATTTAATTTTACTATTCCAAGATCTTGATTTGCTAATGTTTGCAAAAATGGAATTGTAGTTTATGTAAGCTTTTGTTAATTAATCAGAGCTTGTGATCAATGATATGGTCAGACAAGAAGATAACTCATAGCTAGTTTTTTGGTCTGGACTTGTGTTGCATTTAAATAACTGTCCTGCCTGTTTCCGGATGTTTGTTTTCCTGCCATTCCACCTCTAGTGTGTCTGTATGTCTGCATATGATTGTCCATTCCTGCAATGAGCCATGACCAATATTTGTATTCTATGACTACTATGGACAAATGAGGTCAGTGTTTTCCTCAGTAATGTATTTTGCTTTTGTAAAAATGTGGAATATTTTTTTCTGTCACCATATTAATGCTAAATCTATATTGCCTGAGGTGAGCTGAGCTTCTTGATTCATGCGAAACATGTCAATAAGTGAAATTGGAAAATTTTCTTAGAGGAAACACTTTGCTGAAATTAATACTTTTTGCAAACAATTTTCATTATTTCGATAAAACTCATGAGTGAAATAGTGAGGTGAGTTTTCATTAAAGTCTAGAAAAATGTCTGTGATAAATTCAATTTTTTTTGCCTTGTATGGTCTTTGTTTCGTAAATTATAAATCAAAAAATAACAAATATTTACTTAGCTGAAGCACACTTTATATGTATTGAAGGAGACATATCAGGAAAGACAAATCTCTAGGACAACCCTCTGCACAAAGAAGGCATCCTTATTTCATCCTGGATAAATGGTTGCCCAATCTTTTCTTAGAAACCTCCAGTGAAAGAACACCCATAATTCCAGGAAGTGAGCTGTTCCACTGAGTAAATAAATTTCTCCTTGGCTTCAGGTTGGATTTCCCTTTGTCTAGTTTCCAAACATTGCTTTTTGCTCTGCCCTTAGGGCTAGGACCATAGGACATCATTATCTGCTTATGTAATGTTCTCCTATGTAATGTGCAACCGAATAAAAGTTTCCCAGTTTAGATCCATAATCTTTAAAAGAAGGGCATGATACCACAATAAGGCATTCACAAAAATTGATACTCACTAGAAGTTCCATCAGTTCATCCTCTTCACATTCGTTCACCTCTTTGCCAAGCTTCTCTCTTGTTGGCTGTGGAAAAACACAAGCATGTTGAAGTTATGAGCATACAAGATATATGTATTTTGCAATCTAAAGCAGCAGATGAATAAAACCTGCAACCTTCCAGTACTATCAACATATCTGACAATTTAATGATTTTCAAAACAGACACACACACAATGCTTGTTATCTAATGGTGACAGATCTTATCTTGTAGCAGACTTTGTAGCACTCAAGATCCAAATAGTTCTCAATCCTTTTACAATTAGAATAGAATAGAATAACAGAGTTGGAAGGGACCTTGGAGGTCTTCTAGTCCAACCCCCTGCCTAGGCAGGAAACCCTATACCACTTCAGACAAATGATTCTCCAATCTCTTCTTAAAAACTTCCAGTGTTGGAGCATTCACAACTTCTGGAGGCAAGTTGTTCCACTGTTCTGCCAGGACATTTCTTCTTAGTTCTAGTTTGCTTCTCTCCTTGATTAATTTCCCATGCATTGCTTTTTGTCCTGCCCTCAGGTGCTTTGGAGAATAGCTTGACTCCTTCTTCTTTGTGGCAACCCTTGAGATATCTGCTATCATATCACCCTTAGTTCTTCTCTTCATTAAACTAGACATATCCAATTCCAGCAACATTCTTTTTATGTTTTAGCCTCCAGTCCCCTAATCATCTTTGTTTCTCTTCTCTGCATTTTTTCTATTGTCTCAACATCTTTTTTACATTATGGAGACCAAAACTGGATGCAGTATTCCAAGTGTGGCTTTACCAGGCATTATAAAGTGGTATTAACACTTCATGTGATCTTGATTTTCTCTCTCTCTGTTAATACAGCCTACAACCATATTGGCTTTTTTGGTAGCTGCAGCACACTGCTGGCTCATATTTAAATGGTTGTCCACTAAGTTTCCAAGATCCCTCTTACAGTTGAAACATAATTTACTAAGAAATAAGGAATAGAGTGAATTAGAACAGAGCCAAATCTTTAAAAGTCATACCAAGAGCTCTTGAAGTTCCTCCTGGTCACATCGTACATGATGAAGCACCATATCCTGTGCAATGTCCTTTCTATTCTCCAATTTATTCATCTTATCATAAGTATCAGTGTTGAGGACAGACCACCCCAGAAACTGTGTTAAGGACTTGAAAAAGGAAACAAAGATATTTTGTTACTAAACAGGAGCTGATATCCATTTTTCTCTGACCATTTCTTGTTCTCTGAACTTTTTATTATTATTATTATTATTATTATTATTATTATTATTATTATTATTATTATTGTTGTTGTTGTTGTTGTTGTTGTTGTTGTTGTTATTTTATGGATTTGAATATGACCACTTTCCTTTTCATGTGTAAATGAAGTGCTCAAGGTGAATAGCAAATTAAAAAAAAAACCTAGCAGTAATATCAAATAATTTTTGGGATAGCAGGATTGATGATACTGTTCTGTTCAGTCATAATCTGTTAATAAAGTTGAATGTGTAAACCCAATAACTCATCCAGGAAGTTATGGGACTATTTCTTTGATAAGGACTCCCAAATAGAATTTAAGCTCAAAATGAAAATAAATTACATATGAGGCAAAGAAACGGAAAGATAAGAGGAAACAGGAAGGATGAGAGTTTAGACAAGTGAAAGATATCAGGATAACAGAAAAAAAAAGCTTTTTTCCAAACTCGCATCCTGTAAATGTGTTTCAGGACATTTAGAGGATGATAACTTCCAAAATTCCTCAGAATATGGCCAATGGCCAGTTCAATATTAATATAATATTATAATATTATGTTATATTTATAATATAAAGAAAGAAGTGGGACACACACTAAAAAGCTTACACACACACAAAAAGATCTACAATGGAGATGTATATTAGGAATAATATGAAATCACTATTTATAATATTATTAATCTTAATCTTATTCTCTAGATGTTCTCAGCCCGGTGTTTCTTGATGTGCTATATGATGTCAAAACTCAAGAAATGGATCTGTGCTGAATGGGTTGGTTTATTCTGTTTGTCACACTGGAAGTTAAATTAGCCATTGCAGAGTTGTATAGGTAATCAACTACCTTATGGGAAACACACATTATATTTTTTCATATCCATTAATTATGCCTACCTCCATTAGTGTTTCATCCTGTTCATCAAAGGGCTTCCCATCTTTTCTATTGTAAAATGTAGCAACACCTACAATTTCTTCTTTTTTGTTGACGATTGGCATTGAGAGAACATTTTTGATGATCCATCCTGATTCGTCAACAGGACCTTTCTTAAAACACCAACATGTCAGTGTAAAACAGATCTAGGGCTAACCTGCAGATCTAGCAATAATAAAAACTATTTATATGATGCAAATTTGTTATTAAAACAAAACAAATGTGTGCAACATTTTATTTTTAATGTGGTTTTTATAGAAATAAGACAAATTGATTTACTCTAGATGATTTGCTCTTTAATCTGAAGACTGACTATGTGTTAGTAAGAAGTGTAGGGGCCCACGTGGTTAAGATGCTGGATTGGAGTTTAGCAAACCTATCTTTAGGACTCAAGTGCTGTTGTGTGATGAGGTGAACTCCCCTCATTCACTCCAGCTCTTTGTCATGGACATGAAAGAAGCCCTATGGGTGTTCCACATGATGTCACCATCTAATCCTTTCGACCTGGAAACATTTTAAACTGTGTTTCTAACATGAATTGGGGGGGGGGGGGAAGAAGGGAAACCATGTTAGTTGACCAAAATAGGTAAAAACTATAGCCCATAGTTCAAATGATTTCAAGAACATCTGGTTGTCAAATTCATATTGACAGTCCCTTTGCCAGATGTTGGGAACCACCCAGCCTGGCAGGGAGGAGGAAATCAAGCACAAAATTAGCCTGGAGTCATTGCACAACTTCAAAAAGTCTAGGACTGACCCAGGGGTGGGATTCAAATTTCTTAACACTGGTTCTGTGGGCATGGCCTAATTTGTGGGTGTGGCTTGGTGGTCATGTGACTGGCTGGGCATGGCTTGTATGTAAGTATTATAAATATTTATGTAAATATTGAATTTTTTATTAAAAAAGAGCAATTTTTACCCAAAAGCAGGCAAAGCAGGCAGGCAGATTGAGTTGTTCACAGAATCACAGATTCACTTAGAGAACTATCTATCTGCAATCGGTTACCTGAGTCTGCACTGAAAAGCTTCAGTCCTAAGGAAGGTTCGGCTCTACTTTTAGATTATCTAGAAACCAAGAAATCCAAGGATTTCCTTCTTTCTAGCTGATCTAAATCTCCTAGCAGAGCAAAATAGCTGATGGTCGAGGAAAAAAAGGGAAAAATAGCAACTTACCAAACCAGGCAAGTTGGATGGCTCACATACCAGGTAAGGAGTGAGTGGGTGGGGAGGGAAGGGACCAGCCAATGGAGCAATTTGCCGGTTCTCCGAACTGTGGACAATCATAACATGCATGTGTGCAGCATTTGCAAGAAATCATCAGCTGTGCCGCCTGGACATCTGAAAAGCACTGTGCCCAGGTGCACAGCGTTTGAAAATCCTCTTGTTTCCTGCTTTTTCAACCTCAGCTGTGCTGCGCAAAGTAGCGGAGGAGGGAAAAGCAGGGAATAAAGGACAGCCTAGAGCCCAGGCAGGCAGGTGGGCCAAACACTGAACTGATTCAGTGTCAGCTGCTCTTCACAGCTACCAGTTCTATAGAACTGGGCCAAACCAGTAGCATCCCACCACTGGACTAACCCTCCCTAAATTCTTTGTAATTTTATCTAATTGTCCCCAGGCCAGACTGTGTTATAGGCACAATGTAATAAAATAGCTTGAACTCTGTTCTTTGTTCAAAACCTGGCACCAGCAGAATAAATATAAAACTCTTATGAACAGGCTTACAATACCTGAAATGTAAACATTTCATCTGCTGCTATGTTCATAACATTACAAATCTGAAAAATTGCAGAAAAAAAATATGTCAATATATATTTTGCTGTTTTGAAAATTAAATAAAAACTAAAAGTACATATGATTGACATATTGTGGCTGTGATACAAGAATTTATACACATTTCATTTTTTAAAATTCAGACCATCCTCACACTATGAGTGGCTATTGAAACTTCTCTTTGATTCAAATATAGCTCCTATTTCAGAAAATAAGCCCAGATTATCCATGAAGAATTTATCACAGAGATCTTTAGTCCTTAGCCAAAGTACTCTTGAGTTATGCAAAGAGGTCAACATAAACACTTACAAAACCAGTTTCTGCTACATAAGTAGGAAGGCCACTACTCAGTGCCCAGTGATCTTCCTTGGGATTTCTAAATAAATTAAAAAAAATGAAATTGAAAAATTAGGCTTGGATAGAAAAGGAATGAGTTCTATGCAAAGATGTGATATATTACTTCTTCCTTCCTTTTACTCTATGCAGGGGTGTCAAACTTGACTTCATTGATAGCCGCATGAGGGTTATGTTTGACCTCGGGGATGGGGTGGGTGTTGCCAGGATCGGCTTTGCCAGGATGGGTGTTGCCAGCTTGACATCACTTGTGTCAGAGGCTCCTGTGGTGGCCCGAGCACTCTGCCAGTGAAAACAGGCTCCTGAGCTCTGTTTTCGGCTGCGATGGCCTCCTGTAACCCTCTGCCAACAAAATGGAGCTTAATTTTGCTGGCAAAGGCACCGCGACCTGGTTCTTCACTGTTTCCAGGGAGGCCCTATGCGCATGCGCATGCGCACGCGCACACACACAAACACACACACACACACACACACACACACACACATGTAAAGAACTTCATTTCCCACCAAAATGCGAGAGGCAGTGTATCACTTATTCTCATAAAAAGGTGTAACACTTGTTAGGTTGAGAGTTAATTATCTTTATAAGTGAGTGAACATCTGAGCTCAGTTAGAACACTCCAGTTCTTTCTTCTCAGCTTGAGGCTCTTCAGATGGTAAACACTATAACTCTAGAAATTCCCAAATAATGCTCAATTAATACATTTTCAGTACATCTGAGGGGCATCATGGAGAGGGTGGTAATCACAACCATGCCCTGATTTTTTTTTTTACTCTTTATTAAAAAAAATGATCTCGTATTTTGTAGAATCATGGTTAGATAGTATCATTGAGGCAATGAACATGAATCTGGACAAACTCCAAGAGACAGTGGACGGTGGGGAGGGGCTGTCCATGGAGTGGCAAAGAGTCTGACTAGGCAACAACATTCTGTAGACTAGATTGAAGGAACTGAGTGCATACAACTTTGTATCAATGCCGCCCCTGCAATTATTTTACTTTACTTACGGGATAACTTTAATTTCTTCCTTTCCATGTAAAATATAATCAATGACCTTATAAAAGGCAATTTCCTTAAAAAAAACAGAAACCAGAGTTGACATTCATAAGAGGGGAGCCAATAGAGAAAGATATTACTGTTAATCTTCTCATTACTCCTTATCACCCATCCCCTCCCACTTGTGATTGTAGGACTGTAACTCTGTCACTTGTATCCTTACGATTTATATTGACTGTTTCCTAGTATGATTTGATTGCTGACTGTACCCTATGACTCCATTATGTGTTGTATATTATGATTCTTGATTATTAACGAATGTATCTTTTCTTTATGTATACTGAGAGTATTTACATCAAGACAAATTCCTTGTATGTCTAATCACACTTGGCCAATAAAGTATTCTATTCTATTCTATTCTATTCTATTCTATTCTATTCTATTCTATTTCTTAGCTGGTAAGTAACTTACTCTGCCATCTGGAGTTCGAGGCCCTGAATAAGGTGGAACTTCACCCATTAATACTGGCCATAAGTCAAAGAATTCCTAGAAAGTGAAATAAAGGTTATAAGAAAAATACATTTTAAAAAATAGAACTGGTCCTGATATACTTTTTTTAAGTTGGAAGAAATATCTTTTCCAAACAGATGTTCTTTGTGAAACTATTTTTGAATATTTGCATCATTTTTCCCTTGCTGAAATCCAAGAAACTCAAGTAAATTCTGAAATTTAAGTACATGAAATTTGCATACGAAAACCCCCAACTTTCATCCCTATCATTTCCAATGGAAAAGGAGCTGTTGCCATTGGCATAGAAATAATAAATTTAACAAAATTAACCAATAAACTGATACAAAATTGAGAAAACATTCCAAATAAATTGTTTGATTTACACAGTTCTATTGGAGAATGTGGCAGGAAAATGGCAGTTTCAATGACTGGGCACATAATTTGTGTATGCAGAAAGGCCAATTTGTGAAACTAAATATGGGATCCTTCGTACTTTTTGAGCTTGATTGATCTAGCATTGATGACATTACTTAGTTTCGTAATAAAATGTTTGCAAGAAAACCACCAAACTAAGAGTACCAAGGACCCCATAGTTTAACCCGGAGCTATAAGTATTCTCTTCTATCAAAACTAAATATGTTAGGGGAATATTTTGAAGAATAGCAGATAATAGTACTGTAAATGTTGCAGTATTTTGTTTGTTTCATTCTGATTTTGCTGCACAAACATTTTAACATAAATGGAAGAGGACACGAAAACGTGTGGAGCTGAAATAGACAAGCTTACGTTGAGCTACACTTAGGAACAATTTACCTTTTGCTTACACATGTCCAGAAGACCTACTGAATACCTGTCACAGTTCAAATATGCTCTCACTGTGTAAAAAGATTTGTGGAATTGTCTTTCGATGTCAGTCAGTTCCTCAAATACTTTATTGGCTGACCACAGTAAAACCTGCAGAAGAGCAAAGCCAGTGAAATAAATTGCCTGGACAGTCTACTGAAACACCATTTCTGATTTCTCTTTCTTTCTGTCTTAATAAAAATTAGATCTCATGGACAAAGTCAGGCCAGGCTTCATACACAATTTATTATATAAATTACATTAAATGTTAAAATTCATTGTCATTTTATTTTAAACACTTCCTTACTCATTTGATGTGTGATATTTGAACAATCCTAAGGATAATAATTTTTTAATGGAAAAAATAGTGATTACACTATGATATACATAGTGGGTGGGTGGATGTTTGAGTGTACAAACACACATACATATCTGTGTGTGTGTAAGAAAGAGAAAGAGAATGATTGTGTACAAGACTACTATGTGTTTGATGATGATTGCATATGGATGTATCTGTGTGGGGGTGTTTGGGGACGTATGAATATGATTTTGGTCCACCACCAATCAAACTGGAAGATTCTAATGGTCACACAATAGGATCATAGTAGAGAAAATAGCAGTGCAGTGGTACCTTGGTACTCAACTATTTTGAAACTCATCAAATTTAGTACTCAAAGCATTTTGACTCATAAATATTGTTTTGGTACTCATCATTTGTATGGTACTCAATATCCAAGCTAGAGTTTGTTGATGTTGGCTGCCTTGGGACTCATTACATTATTCCTTATGGGAAACAATGTGTACTCATTGTTTTTGGTATTTGTTGTTCCTTTCGTAACCAATTAATGACGAGAAACAAAATACCACTATATAGAGATGAAAATAGAAAAAGTGGGTAATAATCAACAAAACCTGAGACTTTATGAGTGGAACTGAGAAGTACCTAAGATACTTATAGAAAATCATTTCAATTTTCAAATCATGACCAAGTATTTAAGATTCTGAATTGTCAAGCACTAGTATGAAGCCATTTCCTTCTCAGCATGTACCATGTAATGCACAAAGAAAATCATAAATAACTAAGCTTTCTTTATCCTTCTTGCTGAACTGGATTGGGCAAATAGTTTGAACAATATCCTTTCTGCTGCAAAATTGTTTCAGTTGCTTCAAGCAGTATATACTTTCTATGCAGTATCTGTCTAAAATGGTAAATACTTTTAGTAAATACTGAATACTGTAGTTATCTTAAAAATGTTCCAAAGACCATATTAAAAAAAACATCAAAAATGGTCCAGCAGAACATCGTTCAAATATTTGTCTTTGGAATTCTGATCATGGACCGAAATAAATTATGATTGACATTTGTTTTCTATAATGTGAAAAGGAAGTAACCAAGAATAATCAAATTGTTAAGGGAGTATCAGAAAAATTTACTTAATCCAGAGAAAATAGAAGGTATGAGAAAGATATCAATATAAACCTGCCTTGATTTTAATTTCTGTACCTGTAGAATACAATAGCTTTTAAACTCTCTGGTTTTTAATACTCACACAAATGCTGAGGGTACCAGATGGCATATTGTCTGGTGGTGGCTCATTTTCCATCAAGTTTCTGAAAATATTCATATCCCACATTGATATATTTTTGAAATTGCAACTGACCTTTGTCTACTGTTCTACTGTTATAATGCATTCTAGTATTTGAGGGGCTCCTACAAATATGAAGGGGACAACCTATTTTCCAAAGCACCAAAAGGCAAGACACAAAACAATGGATGAAAATTAATCTAGGAGAGAAACGAACTGTAGAGAAATGTCCTAATGGTGAGAACAATCAACCAATGGAATGGCTTGCCTTCAAAAGTTGTGAGTGCTCCATCACTGGAGGCTTTCAAAAAGTGACTGGACAAGCATTTATCTGAAATGGTATAGGGTATTCTGCTTGAGCAGAATAGACTAGAAGTTAGACTAGAAGATTTCCAAGGTCCCTTCCAATTCTATTATTTGATGTCCTATGTTCCTCGATTCTGTGTAGAGAACTGAACCATTCCAGTTTTTGAAACTAAGCGGAGAGAAAAGGCCAAGAGCCAAGAAATATAAGAAGGCAGAAAAGGTTTGACCCGTTTTGGTTTCGATAAGGTTTGTTTCAGTTCTGTTCTGGTTTTGTCACCTTTCTATGACCCTCAAGACATACAGTCAGTAATTTCTGAAAGCCCTTTGACAGGAGATGTTCTTGTCAAAACAAAACAGTCCTGGATCACAGGCACATTTTGAGGATTGGTTAAAAAATTGGTGCCTTTTACACCCATACATGTGCACGCACCCACACAAACAGATAGGTTTAGAGATAGCAGAAAAGTTTAGAGAAATTTCCTCACCTGACCTTTTCGTGTTTCACAATTATGAAGGTAGCTCAGATGATAAATTTTCAGATTCAAGGAGGCAAAATTGAGATATTTCAGGAACAGCTGAGACATTAAAAAAAACTTTGCTCAGTTACATAAGATACGGCAATGCAGTTATATTTAAATGTGAATATTGGGAACTAGAGAATGTTTTAGAAGATGCTTTTCCAGTACTTACATTTTCATCTGCACTGTTGAAAAAAGGACCTCCGATCTTATTCACAGCCATGATCACCGCAACTACATCTTTGCCATTCATTATTGGCGTGGCAAGAATGTTCTTTGTAGTAGACTCAGTGAGTTCATCAACAAATGTACTAAACAGTTGGCACTGTTTAAAAGAAGAAGAATTCAGAACACTTAGCATCTAACCTAACAGCCTAGTCCTTTTTCATCCTTTTTTCTCTATACAATAAGATAAAAATCATATCTGATTTTTTTTGTGTTCCAAAAGTATCTTGGAATGACTTCTAAAATCCCATTAAAAACAGTGTTGTCATGTTAGGTAGGTTGTCTTCTCGGGGTGCAATGACAGGGAGACACCAACATGCAGGTCACACTGAATGGGAGGAGTTTTGATCCAAATTTGGAACTGATCTGCAGCAAAGCTATATTCATCCTGGGCAAAAAACCTTGTTTGAGATTTTACAATAGTTCTTTTTTTAAAAAAAGTTTTTATGTTTTAAGACAAACATATACAAACAAAACAATGGAGATTTTACAATGATTCTTAAGTATCTGAGTCCAGCATTGCCTCTCCGTGGACTCACAATCTGTCTCCTTTCATTTGCAAATTATATATTTGCCGGTAAGATTCTACTTGCTCTGTCCTTCAAAATAAAAAGTCACCACTTCACTCAGCTGGATGCCATAGAGATCAGCTGGAAATTAAATATGATAAATTCTCCAGGGAAAATGTGGAAGCTGCTATCTTAACATATCTAGAGGGCATTTATCTGGGGAAGGGTAAATTACACAATGAAAGCTATTTAAGATGTCACACCTCAGGGAAAGAAGAATCAAGCTGGTTTTAATTCCACATGGAAGGGACTATTTGTTTACCTTACCTACTGTATCCTACCTACGAGTCTATGATGAGCAAATAACCTGGTTATGAAAGCATACTTAACAATGAACTAATCCCAGCAGAAACCATTTACAGACGGCAGGGATTTGAAATTAATAATACTGACGTGTGTGTGTGTGCAAGATATGATAGGACACAATCTGGATTTTAAGACTGGGAAGAAGTGTAATATATTTGTGCCATATGGCACAAACATTTGTCATCTGGGAGTGAATACAAGGAATCCTTAACTTATTATCACAATTGAGCCCGAAATTTCAGTTGTGAGACAGATGTTAAGTGAAGTTTGCTCTATTTTACAACCTTCCTTGCCACAGTTGTTAAGTGAATCGCTGCAGTTGTTAAGCTATCAACACAGTTGTTAAGTGAAACTGGCTTCCCCATTGATTTTGCTTGTCAGAAGGTTGCAAAAGGTAATCACATGACCCCTGGGACACTTGCAACCATGAATCAATTGCCAGGTATCTGAATTTTGATCATAAGTACATGGAGATGCTGCCACGATCATAAGTGTGAAAAGTGCTAAAAACTTCTTCAGTGCTGTTGTAACTTCAAATGATCATTAAATGAACTGTTTTAAGTTGAAGACTACCTGCACTTTTGTTTTTGTCAGGCTCTAACAATCAGACCCACATGTGTGGAGTTCAAAGAAGCTACTTTATTGTTGTATGTTTATTCTACAGAAATCTCCCCAGACTGGTACTTTCCCCTGGGAAAGACTAGCTAAGGTTCAATAGCATTCAGGATGGAGTGAGGGGATCAGACCTTGCCTCTCAGGTTTACCTAAGGATTCCATGCTAATTTCTCCCTTGGGTTCTCTTCCCAACTGGGATGGTCACTCTCCAACAATTTTCCACTCAGGTACTTCCCCGAAGGCACTATTCCGAGACTGCCACAACACTTTTGTTAACTCCATTCTATTGTCCTTGGTTAACCAAGTTAATTTACTTCCAGATCAGCTGCAAGACAGCACATGGAAATGTTCTGGTTTCTAACTTGAGAGGCTGATGTTCTGAGGAGCTTAAGCGCAGGTGAGTCATTTTCCATTGTCAGGAATTTCCATTTCTCTCTCTTAGGATCCTCCCCTTCCACCCTCATTTAGGAGTATCTATTTCTTTTTTTAGCAGAGAGATGGGCCCTGACAGCTTGTTGGCTCCCCTCTCTTAGCAACAGTCATGTTTACCCAATGAATGGCAACAGTAGGGACACAGTGTTCTCCAGATGATTAGCTAGAAGGACCATTGGATCTCAACACTTCAAGGTCAGTGCTAGTGTGAGCAAGCCTAGTTAGCTTCAACCTGTTTCTTGGAGAGTGAAGCCAATAACAGTGTGGAAGTGCTTTTGAAATGAAAATGATTGCTATCTTGTAATATAGTCACACCCTTCTCACTTGAAAAACTTTTCTTAAGCAAATTGGTGTGAGTAAATTATATTTGAAAATCCTTTGAATATTTCTGTTCAATGGTGACTAAAATTTCTATGTTCTTTGAAAAGAGTCCTGTATTATTGGACTAAACAACCAACTACTTCAATGTCTGACTACTAATAGGAGAACAGCAATCCCCTGTCCATGCTTCCAAACAACAGGCATCTAGAGGCATGTTCCTTCTTGTGTACCAATCATACTTCACTAATTCAGAATCTCTTAAGGATGCCTTCCAATTTCTGCAATTGTTCAAAATTATTTGATCATAGAACTTTCAGTTTGGTTGCTTGAAACAAGATTTTCTGATGATGTTTCAATGATCAAGGAAAGGAGATGTTCACCCATAGGAGTTCAGTTAGATCATGATGAGCTGGTTTCACTCAACCTACTTCTCCTGATAGTTGAGGGATGGGAGTAAAGTAGGAAGTTTGTATACACATTTGCAGCAAAAAGTCACTTTGGGCTGGTATTAAGAAGGTAGATATAGAACTGATACCTTGCAAGAAACTAAAATGCTATGGGATCTCCTTAAGAGCTCATGTGGTCTTGAAAATTTAATGAATAGCCAGTGCTGTGAATCACTCTTCTTAGGTTCAACCTAAGAGTCATTATGTGAGATGAGCAGCTATATAAATGTGATGAATATATATTTAAAATAACTTTATGTTAATGTCACAATTCTCTAAGAAAAGTCATCCATTGTGCAAGAGAAGCTCAGAAGAAGCTAAACCTCCCATTAATGGACATACCAGTTTCAGAATTAGAGTTGATAGCTTTAACCTCCATATCATCTAGAGGTGGTATTCAGCAGATTCTGACCAGTTCTGGAGGAACGGTTGTGGAAATTTTGAATATTGGCAAATTGGCAAATACCACCTCTGAATTGGCAAATACCACCTCTGACCTGGCCCCACCCCCACCTATTCTCTGCCTCCTGAGTCCCAGCTGAGTCTTCTTTTATTGCTCTGCACAGGAGAATGCAACTGGAAAGCAGGTTAGTGGGATGGGGAGGGAATGGGATTTTGCAGTAACCCTGGAACGGGGTGGGAATGGTGATTTTATAGTATCTTTCCCCTGCCACACCCACCAAGTCACACTCACCAAGCCACGCCACACCACCAAGCCATGCCCACAGAACTGATAAGAAAAAAATTTGAATCCCTCCATTGATATCATCCCTATAGACATATCCATATTTTCTCCATTTTGTCAGATATAACCCCCTCACTCCAAGCCAGCATAGCAGAAATAGTCAACTGACTAGCCATGGCATTGGAAAGGAAGGTATGGGGAGGGAAAGAAGAGGGTGGGGGAATCGCAATAGGACAGTCAAGAAGAATCCTCAAAGAATATACTGGAGGAAAAATGCAAAGTGGTAGAAACAAGGATCAAACCAGTGGTTTGGAAGCACACTTCACAGAATAACAAAATGCTAGTAGCAGTCTAGCCATAAACATACAGACCAGACAAGGCAATTTAAAACAAATGAAGAGATTGAAAGGAAAACAAAGAGATTGAAGGGAAACCCCCCCCCCCCAAATAACATTACAAAGAGAATGAATAAGAGAACTTAATCTCTAGAGGAAAAGGAGCCAACAAAGAGACCTTTGCTGTGCTAAACCACAACAAGAGAATGGAAAAATAGATGGACACACAAGGAATGTAAACACAATTATTCTGTTTTTCTTATTGTTCCAAGATCTGTAAAAGGCTTCTTATGCTACAACTCATGACGTGCAACAAATCTTTGATTTAAAGAGCTGCTGCTCTTGCTCTATCTAGGCACATCAGGTAGAAAAATAGGTATACAGCCAACCCCCCCTTCCCCATAATAAACAAGCCTCAACAGCGGTACCTTGGTACTCATCATTAATTGGTTCTGGGAAGAATGATGGGTACCAAAAACAGTGGGTACCAAACAAAATTTCCCCATAAGGAATAATGTAGTGAGTCATAAGGCAATCGACACCAACAAAATGTTCATGTTAAAATGCATTGAGTACGAAATTCAATGAGTTTTAAAGCAGCTAAGTACCAAGGTACCACCGCATTATATTTACTGTTTTCTTCTATTAAGAACATGAGCAGACTGTGCTGGATCAGACCAAAGGTCTACTTAGCATTTTGAGTTTGCCAGGCAGATGAATCCAGGAAACCAAGTTCATGACAAAAGGACAATTATCCTCTCTACTGTTGCTTATAACCAATGGAAGTTAGGCCTTCAATTCTGGGGGTGATATCCAGTCAACAAGACTTTTGTCCTTTGACTATCCAATCCCATATGACTGTCTGCTCTTCCTTTGAGATATTTTGAAGAAACAAATTCCTTAATTTAACAAACAGCTGTCTGATGTCCTTAATTACTTCTGAATCTCTTACATTTTAAGTCATTGGAACAACTTGTCTCCAGAAGTTGTAAATGCTCCATCACTGGAAATTTTAAAGAAGAGATTGGATAACCATTTGTCTGAAATGGTGTAGAGTTTCCTGCCTAAGCAGCGGGGTTGGATTAGAAGACCTCCAAAATCCCTTCCAGTTTATTCTATTCTATTCTATTCTATTCTATTCTATTCTATTCTATTCTATTCTA
>BLBF01000004.1:17563710-17578791 GCA_015471245.1 Laticauda colubrina | reverse complement strand
TACTCTACTCTACTCTACTCTACTCTACTCTACTCTACTCTACTCTATTCTATTCTTCTGAGACCGGGAGAAAAACGTTTTCTATTTTTAACTCACTATGAATTATTTTATATATCTCCAGAGATAGGCAACTTGATGACCTTCATAAGAATCCTGCAATCTTTTGCTTAGGGCATGCCAGTTGGGGTTAAGGAGAGGTAAAGGTGGTATTAAGTTGTCTATTTTGATCTAAAAAGGCTTTTTTTTTTCAAGGGGAGCTGTATCTTCAGTGGCTTCCCGAAAGTCCACAAGGAACTGTCAGATAAAACTTCCTACTAACCAGCTTCATCTCCCTGTTACTTAATGGGCATATCCATGAAATTTTCTTGCTAGCAATAGGGAAGCAATTTGCTGCTGTCTTTTGGGGGTATTTCTGTAAGTGTTAAATCTAGCCTACATCCTTGGTCTCCCAAACATATATTGGCCAGGACTGACCCTGCTTAGCTGTTTGAAATCAGCCAAGAGTTGGCGAGGTGCTGTTGCTGGTCCCTAAATTTATTTATTTGATTTATTTATTTGATTTGTCAATTGCTTACAACATAACAGGTATAAGTATAAGCATGAATAAGAATACAGGAAATAGGTACTAATAATGGGGACATTAGGACAGGGATGGTAGGCATGATTGTGCACTTATGCATGCTCCTTACAGACCTCTTAGGATGGGGTGAGGTCAATAGTGGATAGTTTAAATCATAGTGAAAGAATCCCTGCATTCTTAAAACCCTTCTGAAATATGAATACTAGTTAATTTTTATTCTTTGGCATCATTTATCAATAACAGATGATAACCTCAAGCCTTACCTCAAGAGCATTCTGGATGTTTATGGTCTTCTTGGTCTGAGCAACATGGCCCAATACACCCATGTCCAGTGGGAAAACAATTTCAGAGTCAGAGGTCACCAGACATTCTTCCAAAGTGCTGTTCTTATGAACGTTGAACAGCCGGCTAGCCAGCTCGGGGGTGCCATTTCGCTGCCTGTACATAAACAGACTGCACCACGCAGCATTGATGAGAGCACTGATTCTCTTGAGGGTCTTGAAGACCACCTTCTCCATGTTGATGCTTTCTTGCATGTCTTGTATCAGCTCGAAAAGAATTTCTGTTTCTGCCAGGTCCATCCCCTCAAAACCTGTACTATCTTCTGAGGACTGTTCACCGTTCATCTTGGGACAGAAGAAGGCTCTATCTTCCAGTTTCTTCTTGAAATACTGCTTGGCAAAATCTGGATTGCTATCCAAGAAAGTTTTGACTTCCTCTTTGCTGATGCTCATGATGGGAAATTCTGATGCTGGAGCCTTCAGGCAATGGCTGTGCAGAATAACAGGGTCCCACAAATACAGTGTTTGTGTAGAGTGTGGAGATTATAATTAGCAAGGCAATTCTCCAACAACAAGCTATTGTTTTGACCAGGGAGTGGAAGAGCAGATCTTCTTAACCAAGCAGCTTAAATTACTGGTTTCAAAGCTGTTTCAAATAAGGGTGTATGTATATGTGATTATGATTTCCCCCCTCTCCTAATGGTGATAGTAGAACTGAAATAAGCTTCTTGGAGTCTAATTAAATACACACAGCTCAATTGTAATCCTTAGCCAATCAGTTTCCTATCTAATTACACCTGTTCCCAGCAAGAGTGTATCTAGTTAAGAAAAATGATCTATAAATGGACTGACATAGAAATGGCCAGAAGAAGCAGTTATTGTACTATGTATTTTCTCTTTTGATGGAAGAGCTGGCTCATTTTAGGCTGGCCATGGGTTGGATTTCTACTTAAGGCATTCAAATACTTTATATATTTTCCTGCTTGGATAGCAGGAAAGAGAGAAGTGCACACATCTGTTATATCACCTGAAATTAAATGATCTTGAGTCAGATGCCAAAGAAGACCTTGTTCCTTTCAATTCTGCATTAGCCAGCGCTAATATGAGCTTTAGTTCTGGACATCGCCTTCCTTGAAAAACTTTGAAAATTAGTCATGTCTCCAGATGGCCAAGGATCTGGAAGGAAACTCTCACAAATAATAGAAGGCTTGGATATGTCTAGCTTGGAGAAACACAGTCTTGATGAATGGCAATGAAGCATACAGGTATCTGCAAAGTGTGGTCAAAAAATGCCTAGAAGGGCTGGTATTCAGCAGGTTCTGACCAGTTCGGGAGAACTAGTAGTGGAAATTTTGAGTAGTTCAGAGAACCAGCAGTGGAAAGTTTGAGTAGTTTGGAATACCACCTCTGACTGGCCCCGCCCCCATCTATTCTCTGCCTCCCAAGTCCCAGCTGATTGGCTGGCTCTTTCTTTGTTGCCCTGCACAGGAGAACGGAGCTGGAAATCAGGTTAGTGGGGTGGGGAGGCAATGGGGATTTTGCAATATCTTTCCCCTGGAGTGGGATGGGAATGGAGATTTTACAGTATCCTTCCCCTGCCACACCCACCAAGCCATGCCCACCAAGCCACCCGTCACCCACCAAGCCATGCCCATGGAACCAGTAATAATTTTTTTTTTAATCCCACCACTTGGGTGGTGGCCCTACCTGCTTTTCATATGTGACCAAAATATTTCCTTGTTTCAGTGTGTTTCGTTTCTTCATCAGCCCGTTAGATGGCACTACAGCTCAACAATTGCAATTTCAAAGCCTATTTTACTGAGAGAAATCTCTCCTTCCAGCCTATGTTGAACACCCTGAATTAAATTAGGGTGTACAAATCACTGAATACCAAGGCATGTTAATCCTCAGCTTTGCTCAAGATTATTAAATTGGAGTTTGCACATCTTATTTAGAAAATTGAATCCCAAGAAATAGCAGAGATTCATTCAATTTGGGCCAGTTCTGCAGTAGCAATAACAATAGCACTTAGACCTATATACTGCCCCACAGACTGCTTTACACTACAGCACTTTCTGGGTGGTTTACAAGGTCAGCATGTTGGCCCCAACAATCTAGGTCCTCATTTTACCGACCTCAAAAGGCTGGAAAACTGAGTCAACCTCAGTAGTTTGAAGCAAACTGGGACTGGATGCAACTAGAATAGAATAGAATAGGATCTGGAAGGGACCTTGGAGATCTTCTAGTCCAGCTCCCTGCTAAAGTAGGAGAACCTTTCAAACAAGTGACTGTCTAGTCTCTTCTTAAAAACCTGCAGGGATGGAGCACCATGATTTCTAGAGGAAAGCTGTTCCACTGGTTAATTGTCCTCACTGTTAGGAAGTATCTCCTTAATTCCCGGTTGCTTCTCCCTTTGATTAGTTTCCAACCATTGTTTCTTGTCCTGCCCTCTGGTGCTTTGGAGAATAACTTGACCTCCTCTTCTTTGTGGCAGCATCTCAAATATTGGAACTAGTTTGATCTGAATCTGGATTTCAAGAAGCTCAATCCAATTCATAAGACTAAGATGCTAAACAGCTTCTGTAAAAAAAAGGTCTTAACTTCTTTAGCAAATGCCAAATAATTGAAACAAACGATAGAGACAATTGGCTTCAGTAATTGTCAAGGCTCACTTCATACCAAAGGGATCATATTAATAATTAGACCACTGAGGTCAACCTAATCATAGTGGAATGATAATTAAGTCTGTTATGATTTGTTTCATGCATATCTTTATCATTTCTCAGCAGGGCACACTGTAAATAGTGTCTGTTTTCAGATGATCCTACAATTATTTGTTGCTGCTTAGATAAAGCTCACTACCCATTGAATGACTCCTTTTTTTCTTACTTTATTCTTTGATGACATGATTGTCAAATCTTTTTAATCAAGTCAGTTGTGGAAACTTATACTTGCAAATAATTAAGTAAAGGACTTTAAATATTGCCTCCTTTCTCCCCACCTCTAAAACCAGCACCTCATCTTCTTCTTCTCGAGTCACTACACAAGTCCTGTCCAGTGCAGAGCGCAGGATCTGGCTTTGGTGTTGAAAGTCTCCAGGTCATTGACAGTGCATGGCTCTGGTAGGAGGGGGCAGACCAAAAGATGTTGCATTGTCTGATCCTGCCCACAATCGCAAGCAGTTTCTCCATCCCTATTGTAGCCCCATTTCTGCATGAGGACTTTGCATCGTCCTCTTCCTGTCTGTAGGCGATTCAGGCATGACCAGATGGGCCATGCCTCACTTGAACCCGGAGGAAGTGATTCACTTGGTTCATAGGAGAGCTGATGCGTCACAGACTGGAGGTGGTTGGACCATAGGGTAATCCTTCGACCGTGGGTGGTGTCATCAAGGGATTCGGTTGAATGGAGAAAACTGCGTCTGGATTTGAGTCTCTTTTTAGCCGGTTCACGATTGTAGAGTGGGTGGCGAGGGTTAACTTCTTGCTTGGTTTTCTCCATCTGTGCTGAGACCTCTCGCCTGATGTGTGGTGGAGCAATACCACACAGTAAGTAAAGGTCATCTACTCTTGTTGGACGCAGACATCCAGAGATAACTCTGCAAGCTGCATTCAGGACTGGGTCGATCTTTGCAGCATGGGATGACCTACACCAGACAGGGGCTGCATATTCGGCAGTGGAGAAGCATAGAGCAAGAGCTGTGGTGCGGATAGTTTTGGCATCTGTTCCCCATCTTGTATTAGCAAGCTTCTTCAATATGCTGTTCCTTGCTCCAGCTTTCGCCTTTGTCCTGGCAATGTGCTCCTTGTAAGTAAGGGAACGATCCAGTGTGACACCTAGATAGATCGGCTTATTGGTGTGTTTAAGCCATTTTCCATACCATCTGACCCTCAGTTGTCGGTTAGCATCTCTGTTCTTAAGGTGGAAGACGCTAAGTTGAGTCTTCTCCGGGTTTGCACGTAGGTGATTTGCGGCATAGTAAGGAGTTAGACCTGCCAGAGCATCACTGAGTGCTTTTTCCACCTCTTCAAAGGATTGCTTCTGTGAGGCAATGCAGAGATCATCGGCATACAGGTAACTCCTTGTACTTGGATGGATTGGTTGGTCATTCGTGTAGATGTTGAAAAGAAGCGGGGCAAGGACGCTTCCTTGCGGGAGACCGTTTTTCTGTCTCCGCCATCTGCTGTGGGTACCATTCAGATTCACATAGAACCGCCGGTTTGAAAGCAGGTTCTGGATCAATTGTGTCAGCTTGACATCCTTGGTCATCTCAAAGACTTTCCTTGTAAGAATCCTATGGTTCACTGTATCGTAGGCCGCAGAGAGGTCAACAAAAGCTGCTCCAGTTATCAGCCCTTCCTCAAACCCATCTTCGATGTACTGTGTGAGATTCAACAGTTGGCCAGTACAGGACTTTCCTGGCCTGAAGCCTGCCTGCTCAGGAATGAGGAGCTCATCTACAAAGGGGGCGATACGGTTGAGTAGGAGCCTTTCAAAAAGTTTGTACGTGTGGCAGAGCAGGGAAATAGATCTGTAACTCTTTGGGCTGGCTGGGTCTTTGCCTAGTTTGAGTAAGGCGACTACTCTGGACTTCCTCCATAGCTTTGGCAAGGTGTTGTCACTCAGACATTTGTTCAGCATGTCAAGCAGCCACTGGAGTGCAACAGGTCCAAGATGTTTGATCTGCTCACAGAGGATATCATCTAACCCAGCTGCCTTATTACTCTTCATTGCTTTGGTAGCACCACACAGATCATTCATGGTGAAAGGTCTTGTGAAGTCAGATGGCCCTTGGGAAGCTGTCTCAGCATTTTGGGGGAGCTTGGCTCTTCTTGGGTGGTGGTTAGGGTTACCCTGGCTGTTCACAAGGAGTTGGTGAGCGACTTGGTCAGCAGTGACTTGAGGCCTTGGTTGGGATTTCGTAGAGTCGTTCCCAAGGATGCGAATCGTTTTCCAAGCTTTCCTGCTGCTGTGGGTCATATCTGTTGATTCAATGAATTCCTGCCACTTCCTCCGTCTGCTATCCATAATGGCAGTGGTCAAGTTTTCCCCACATTCAAGTGTGTCAGTACTGAAGGGGTCATTCTCAAAGTGCCTGACGTATTCGTTGTACAGCACCTTGGAGTCATCTGTCAAGCCTGGTGTATAGCTTGTACGGCATCCTCGTGGGATATTTTTCCTTGATGATTTCTTGTTCAACTCTACAAAGGTATCGTAGTGGGTAGGAAGGGCAGGCAGGTCCTGAAGATATGAATCCAAGTCTACGGCAAACTGTTCCCAGTTTGCTTTCCTCAGGTTGAAACGTCTACGAAGGGGAACTGTGCGGGGAGTGATAGCTGCATTCACCTTCAGCCCGATTGGTCGATGTTGGGTGTGTGGGATAGGATCAAGCACAACCTTCTCACACTGTTGAGCGATATTGTTTGATACAAACACCAGATCAGGGTTGTAGCCACGTCTCCATCTACAGCTGTTGAAGGAGGAGGGAAGTTTTGCATCATGAATAAGTGACAACTGGTTTGCATCAGACCAGTTCTCCACAAGTTCGCCGTCTTCGTTGGTTTCTCCATATCCCCAGATGGTGTTGCGACTGTTGAAATCACCAATGGCCACATTAACACGGCCATCGGTAACTCCTGGAGGTACGCAGAAAGTCTGAGTTGGAGGTTTATAGATGGAGCTTACAGAAATCCCCATAAGCCCAATGGTTAGGACTTCAATGTTGTCCGTGTCTGACATAGAGAACTTATCCACAATCAGGCCATTGCGTGCGAAAATTGCGCTGCCATACTGGTCATGTGGTATTTCCGCTATGAGGGTCATGCCATCGATGCGTGGACGAGTACGTGAAGACCCACGATGTGTCTCCTGCAGACAAAGAATGTCACAATTGTTCTTTATACACAGGTTAGCCAGAAGATCCTGCTTGGTACCTGTGAGACCTTCAATGTTGGATGAGATGATGCTCAGGGCCGGTCCTGATAAGGACCCATGTTTATGACGCTGGCGCTCATCAACAGATCGGTCGTTGGTAGCCATTGTAATGAACTAGTAGTTGTGTAGTGTGGTAGAAGGATTCGCAGGAGAAATTCCTGACAGGGACCGCGACGTGAACGCTCCTTCTTTGGCCCCCAGCACCTCATAATAGGACCTTACTAAGGAATATTATTATCTAGAATGTTATTTCCCTGAGCACATTTTGCACAAAACTTCTGTTCTTCTCTGTGAAACTTTGGAATGTCCTCCCTGTGACATTTAAATAGGTTCAAATGTAATTAAATCTATCCCCAATCTACACAGGTGGTTCTGGACTTACAGTCATTCATTTAGTGACCATTCGAAGTTACAATGGCACTGGAAAAAAGGACATGACCATTTCTCATACTTATGACCATTGCAGCATCCCCCCCAGTCATGTGATCAAAATTCAACTGCTTGGCAACTGGTTTGTATTAATGATGGTTGCAATGTCCTGGGTCATACAATCAGCTTTTATAACCTTCCAACAAAGAAAGTCAACAGGAAAGCCAGATTCACTTAAGAACTATGCTACTCAAATCAAATCAAGTGTCAACTCATAAAACATATTGTATTAATGTTTTATAGTTGTCAACAGAAAGGAGGGGTGGAGTTTCAAAGAGCAGGCAGCAGTATGGAATCAAAAGTACATTCCATTCATATTTTCTTCAGAGACATTAGATGACTGAAGCTTCTGCCCCCAAAAAATCTAATTGGAGAGCATGATTGATGACTCTTGGTTATGGACATGATTCGTTGGATGATACACCCAGAAGAGTGTAGGGGGGAAAGCAGGATCAAGGGTGACGGTGAATTACCTATCTCAGAGTCAGCTACGCCCAAGCAAATGCCGGCATGTTAACTTCTAATAAATCCATAGAAACTTTGGGAATGTGGCTCGAGGCTCATGATTTAATTGAAGTAACTGCCAGAATTCTGACATCAAGTTTATTGCAGTCAAAAACCAGAGCCCAGAACATATGAAAACACTTGAAGAATATCCAGTTAAAAATTCTAGAATAAGGCAATTAATAACAGATGAAATCTATATTAAAATTACAAATTGGCATCCAACCTGTCAGTTACACATGGCCTAACTATACTATAATATCAGTCCTTAAACTGTGAGGCCCATAGTCATTCAATACTAAAATGCCAAAGAGTTGTAAGGCAAAAGGGTTTGTTACATTAGTTGTGTAAAATAGCTATGATGGAATAATCACATGTTTTTGACAAATCCCCAGTGCTGCTGCGCAGAATCCAGCTACCTGCGCCGTAATCACAGTCTACTAACTACCAACAACTATAGTAATTCACTTAACAACTGTGGCAAGAAAAGCCATAAATGGGGCAAAACTCACTTAAGAAATGCCTCACTTAGCAATAGAAATTTTGTGCTCAATTGTGGTCGTAAATCAAGGATTAGCTGTATTTTTTTCTTCTTCTTTTACATGAAAGATAAAATAGGGTTTTTCCTATACTAGATAATGGGAAGCACGAAGTTTCAAATTGCAATTTAAATCTGGAAGACTGAGGACTGAGACCAAACTGAGTTGGGACAATTCCCAAATTTTGAAGCTGGTTTCCAAACCATACCCCAAAGTCTGTGCATGACCCTAATATTATTGATTGATCAAATAACAATATTAACATTTATCTTGGTAGTCCATCCAACAAACATGGCCAATGCATTATTTTAAGTTCACATTTAATAAATCATTGGGTTCTGACAAGTGGATTGAGACAATTGCTGTCATCCTGAGATCAAGTTCAGTCATATCCACCGATATATATTTGTCCAGCGAGATGATTTTTTTTCTCCCTAATTTATACTAAATAGTTTACATTTGTGGTTGAGGATCATTCTCTACTGTGTTCTCAATCATTTTCCAATCCACTATTTATCTTAATGTCAAATGTTTGATTTTTGTCTCTCTATACAAACATTAATTCCAAATGCCTTATACTCTATTTGCTCACATTTGGAAAAGAGTGAGTTTTGCTGTGATGCCTTGGTTAAAGAGTCCTGGTGATGCAGCAGTGATTAGAATGCTGTACTGCAGGCTCACTCTGCCCACAGTCTGGAGTCTGATCAAGGTTGATTCAGCCTCCCAAACTTCTGAGGTTCATAAAATGAGAACAATTTATAATGTTAGCGTATTGTTGGGGGCAAGAAGTGCTGTAAAAACACTTTGGAGCAGTATGTAAGTCTATATATTAAGTCAAAGTGCAATTGCTATTCAAGTGCCCAGTCCAAATGCTATTTTCACTTAGGATAAACCTTGGGCCTGAGGGAGAGCAGTAAGCTGAGAAAGCAAGACAGAAATAACAATCAAAGTAAAGTTGGAAACAGGAAAGATTTCAGTGGTTGAAGCTAACAGCCCAGATCATCTCTTCAAGATAGCATGTCATTATTCTGCATTTATTTATTAAATTTCTAATCTCTGGTTCTGTCACTTAAGGCAGCTTACAACCATTAAAAATGAAAGTGCTAAAACATAGCAATGAACATTTAAAACATTAAAAGGATGCAATGATAACCAAGACCAAGTTAAAATGAATCTAAAGCCCATGTCACACAGCACCAATGGATGGAAAGAGAATGTAAAACGGAGAGAAACACTTGCCATCCATTGGTTAATGCGATGCATCTGTTCTGTACTCACTGCGTCCGTTTTTCATACTCTCTATCCGTCCAGAATCCGTCTAGTGTGATTTCATCCGCTCAAAAAGTTTTGAGTTGCACAAAACTTTTTGAGCGAATAAAGTATCCAATGCGTCCGTTCTACATCCGCTACGCATACGGGGAACATCCGTTCTACATCCGTCGTCATCCGTTACACGTCCGCTATATCCGCTAGGCATCCGCTGTGCATCCGTGCAACTCACATCCACTCCAGCGGAAAATGGACACAGGGAGGAAGCGAAACGGACGCGGAATGGACACGCAGCGTCAGTAGCACGGACGTAGAAAGGATGAAAGTGGATGCAGCTCGCATATAAAGCATTAAAACGGAAAAAAACGTTCGAATAGGGGACGTATCTCGGGTATTTAGGATGTCTGCAGGATGCCTGGAGGATGCAAAAGGACACCTAGTGGAAAACCGACATTTCCAATAAAAAGGGGGAGAAATCACCTGGATCTCACTTTCAGTCCAGCAGCCCTGCTCTGCAGACCTCTTCAGCCTTCATCTTGCTCTTGCTCTTCCACAGCATCCAGTCATCTCCACCATGGATCATCGCACACTCCTTTTGGTAGCCGCCATTGTTCTACAACAGTGCGAAACCCTCTACAGGCTCTTTCACCTGTTCTATGGGAAGAAAAGGAGGCGTCCAAGAAGTTTGTGGGTCCGAAGATGGATCGCGAGAAGAGCCGAGTACGGACTGTATAACAAGCTGATGCTGGAGCTGAGGAACGAAGAAACTCGTGCATTCCAGAACTTCATGAGGATGCCACCAGCCATGTTTGACAAAATTGTAGGAGTCTGAGACTCAGGTTGACCAAGCCTAGCACCAACTTCCATCCCAACCTGGACCCTGGGCTGAAGGTGGCACTGACTTTGCGCCACCTGGCCTCCAGGACCACGTACAGGAGCATGCAGTACGCCTGGAGGGTGCCACACAACACCATCAACATTATGGTCAGAGAAGTGGTGCAGGCCATCATCGAAGAATACCTGGAGGAGCTCCTCCAGTGCCCCTCCACTGAAGAAGGATGGAAGAAAGTTGCAGAGCAGTGGTATCAGAAGTGGAACTTCCCCCACACCGTTGGAGCCATAGATGGGAAGCACGTGGCCTGCAAAGCTCCAGCCAATTCAGCGTCCTCTTATTACAACTATAAGGGCTTCTTCAGTATCATCCTCTTTGCCATGGTTGATGCTGACTATAAGTTCATGTACATCGATGCTTCAGGCAACGGGTCAGCTTCAGATAGCCAGGTATACAATGCCAGTGACCTCAAGGATGCGCTGGAACGCAACCTCATCATGGGTTTTCCAGGTCCAGACCCCCTACCCAATGACACACAAGATGTGCCCTACTTCATCGTGGGTGATGATGCCTTCTCCCTCAGAACTACCTCATGAAGCCCAACACTTCAAGATACCTCACCCGTGAAGAGAGGATCTTCAACTACAGGCTGTCCAGGGCAAGACGGATGGTGGAGAACGCCTTTGGCATCCTGGCCAACAGGTTCCAGGTACTTCTCACCACCATGCAGCATCACCCAGGGACTGTGAGGAGCATCGTGGAAGCTTGCTGCATCCTGCACAATCTCATGCGCACCCGCTACCCAGTGTTGCAGAACAGATTTGTGGACCGTCAACAAGGGAATGGGGACATGGAGCCTGGTGAATGGAGGCAAAGACGGAACCTGATAGACACTGTGGATGTACAAGGCCCCAACAGAGCTTCACGTGAAGGGAAGAAGCAGTGCAACCTCCTGAAACACTGGTGCAACTCCCCAGCTGGAGCAGTGGAGTGGAAAGACAGGATGGTAGATGGTTAATGGATGCTTTCTTGAGCCTGTCTCATCACACTGATGAGATTATGCCATGTATGTTGAGTGGCCTTACAATGAACAGGGCATTTAATAAAGAGTTGTGTTTATGTTGAAATGTGTTGATGAATGATTAAATTGTTATTGATAATAAAGGGCCATAGGTGTGGCAGCTGGGAGGGTGGACCATACAGTCCCACTATGCTTGCACTGGAGGTTTATCTATCCCACAACTATTACCCATCCCACAGGTATCCCTGCCCATCCCACTGCTATCCTTACCCATCCCACAAGCATGCAAAGGCTTAAACCATTTCTAAAAGTTTCCACTAAGACTTTATTTACTAAAATAAATGAACTAAGTGTGTGAAGCAAAGATAAACTTTATTAATAACAAATTGAAAAAGCAAAATGACCCAAGTAAAGTGTCCCAAGCAAAGATAAAGTCAACAGGTAGCAACCCAGTCTCTGGCACTCTTCTCAGTCACTCTGAAGTGTGCCCATAGTCTCAGGGGTGAAGGGTCCAGGTGCTGTGGAGGTGACTGCTGCTGGAGTGCTGGTCTGAGGCGCCATTGGCATGCCTGGCCCTGAGAGGACAACAGGGGATGGTGTGTGGAGGAAGCTCTCAGAGAGCTGACTCAGTCCTGTGATGTTGAGAGCCCCTTCCTCCATGACATGGGGTGTCAGTCCCAAGAGCGATGACAGATGTTCTGAGGCCGGGCTTGGCTGTGGGGTGGAGGAAGGAGGAGTATAGTGGGTCTGTCTGGTCTGCAGGTGAGCGAGGTGAGGCATGGGTGGCATCTGTGGCGTCAGTGGCATCTGTGGTGTTGGTGGCATCTGTGGCGTTGGTGGCATCTGTGGCATCGGTGGCGTACGATGTACCTGTGGCTGGACTGGGAAGGGCTGCCTGTGCTGCTGGAACTCCTGGTAGCCGTAGCCTTGGTAGGTGAGGGCCTGTGGAAAGCCTTGGAAGGGCTGTGACATCACCTGGGGTGGAGGAGCAGAACTGGATTGGGTCGGAGCAGGTTCAGCTGGGCCTGGAGGGTTGTGCAGAAGACCAGTGATCCTCTCCTTTATCACCTGGTACTGTGATTCGGACATGTCCATGAGGGTCTGGTTGACGTAGGTGAGGAAGGGCTTTCGGTTTGAGGATGGTATGTTGGTGTGTACCAGCTGAGAGAGGAGATCTACGCTGCTTTTGATGGTGTCCCTGATTTCCAGCAGGACAGTGTGTCTCTGCCCCACCGGTCTGCCTCTCTGCCTGCTTTCTGTGGAGGTGGAGCTGGGGGTGGGTGTGGGTTGGTCTCTGGTGGCCGCGGCCTCTTCTTGCTCCATCTGCATTAGGGGATCCTCCATGTGCTCCGGCATGGGGTGTGCAGCTGTCAGGGGGGTCTCCGTCGTGGGGCGCTCCATAGATTCCTGCTTGGACACAGGAGCTGACTCTTGGCCAGAAGAGGACTGGCTCTCTTTGGGCTGCCTGAGAGAGAGGGTAGACAGAGGGGCTGCTCCTCGGTGGTGGGCCTCACCCTCCAAGAAGCTGCACTTGGCCATCACGTAGGTCTCCCGGTCGGTGAGCTTGATCGTGGCCTGGCCAGACTTCTTGAGGTGCAGCTTCCCGTACCAGGTGTGCATGTGCTTCCACCACCCGAGGAGGACCTCCAAAGTGTAGCCCAGGCTCTCCGCCTTCTCTCTCCAAGCCGCCTGCTTCTGGTTGGTGTCTCGATAGAGCCTGTGTCCCTTCCGCCAGAGGTACTCGTTCTCCCTCAGCCATTTGAGCACCTCATCATCATGTTCCTCTTCGATGGAGTACTGCCTCCTCTCCCTATCACGCGATTGCCTCTTCCTCCCTCTGGCAGGGCCTTCTGGGCCCTCATCAGAAGGGCTTTGAGGTTCTAGGGGCTGGTCCACCACACCACCAGCAGCAGCAGCAACAACAGCAGCAGCAAAAGCAGGACCAGTAGGACTAGCAGAACCAGCAGCACCAGCAGGACCAGGAGCAGCAGCAGCAGAGTAAGCACCAGCACCAGGAGCAGCACCAGCAGAGTCAGCGCCAGCAGAAGCACCAGCACCAGAAGCAGCATCAGCAGAGTAAGCACCAGCAGAAGCACCAGCAACCAGGAGCAGCACCAGCAGAAGCACAAGCACCAGAAGAGTCAGCCCCAGCAGCAGAAGCCCCAGCAGAAGCAGAGTCAGTGCCGGGGGTGGGATGGTGGCCCTGTCCTTCTTGCCAGGGCTGGCAGGAGTAGGCACAGGTTTCCTCTTCTTCCCCATGGTTGTTGGCTGGAGATGTGTCTGGCAGCAGGTCTTTCCTCTGAATGGTGACCTGCTTGCGAGCTGCATCCTTTTATATCTGCGGGGCTGACGCAATGCATCCTCCCCACATGCGCAGTGAACGCTTTGCATCTGCTAGGCATCCGCTATGCATCCGTTAGGCGTCCGTGATGCATCCGCGTCATCTGCTCGGCATCTGCTCTGCATCCGCTCCTTCCGCTGCGCGGCTGCTTCGCTGTGCTCCCCCGGAAGCCCTGCGGATGTACCATCCGCTTCCATCTGCTTCCATCCACTAGGCTTCTGTGGAGCATCCGCTTTACATCCTCGCTACGTTCTTCCCCCGTCCATTCCTTTCCATTGTTGTCCGCTCTGCTTATGCAAATTCGGGGCACTTTTGAGAGTGGATAACAATGGATGGAACATTTTCTTGTCCGCTGTGTCCTTTTTACATACTTTTTGCATCTGTCGGCCGATATGACAGGGCCTTAAGGAAAGCAGTACATTAATTCAACGAACCATT
Source organism: Laticauda colubrina (assembly GCA_015471245.1). Lineage (NCBI taxonomy): Eukaryota > Metazoa > Chordata > Lepidosauria > Squamata > Elapidae > Laticauda > Laticauda colubrina. The sequence continues at coordinate 17,564,623 of BLBF01000004.1, read as the reverse complement.
AAAAGTTGGACAAAATATTTTGCCATTTTGCTACGGACTGGTAAATTGAGACCCAAACACCCCTTCCTTTGGGACAACATGCTCCCTGGGGAATTCTGGGATTTGAAGTCCACAAGTCTTAAAATTGTCAAAGTGGGACAACCTTGCTATAAAGAGACTTATAACCTAACTCTAATTTATAAAGAAATGGTGATCTCCCCTGAGATAACATATAACCCTAATTAAAACAGAAAAGGAAGTTTTGACAGAGTCTCTGTCCATTTTTAGACTGTGGGAATTCAGCAAATCACATGTTTCCCCACTCCAAATTTGGCCTCCTTAAAACCTTTTGTTGACATGTGCCTTTTTTCCACAGCTGAAGCAGCATTTGATCCTGATTGAAAGACTGGCTGCCTGGGGTATGAACTTCTTTAGCTGTTTAAATCCACCTTCAAGAGAGTTATCGTATTCAGCTTAGCTTATCCATAAGTGAGTAGGCTGGCATTTAATTGCCCTCTGGAGGGCCATGGGGACATGGCCCGGAAGGAGGTATAAGGTACCCAACTAACTGATCCGATGCAGAACACAGAATGACTGCAAATGATTTGGATCAAGTGTATGCATTTGGCAATGCTCCTGTGTTTTCCTTTCTTCCTTGCAGATCAAGGCTCTCACAGGTTCTTTTTAGAATATCTAACTACATTGGCAAATGCTGCCGATTAAGTTAGGTACAGTGGTGGGATTCAATTTTTTTTTACTAACGGCTCTGTGGGCATTGTTTGGTGGGTGTGGCATGGCTTGGTGGGCATTGCAGGGGAAGGATACTGTAAAATCTCCATTCCTTCCCCACTCCTGGGGGAAGGTTACTGCAAAATCCCATTCCCTCCTGTTCTGTATGTAAAGTGGATGACTCCAAATCTACCATTCTGATTGG
>BLBF01000004.1:17513668-17557475 GCA_015471245.1 Laticauda colubrina | reverse complement strand
CTCCCTCCCTCCCTCCCTCCCTCCCTCCCTCTCTCTCTCCCTCTCCCTCTCCCTTGCTCTCTCTCTCTCACACACACACACAGGTCCCTCACCCCCCCTCACCCCCTCCAAGGCAGCCACATTCTGTGGGCCATGTGGGCGGTGCAGCCTTGTGTTCCTGCGCAGCCTGGATTAATTGCTTTGGGGGGGTGCTCTGGGGTTGACTTTTCTCTGTGAATCACCAAATTTTTCTTGTGGACCACCAGTGGGCCACAGCCCACTGATTGGCAACCACTGGTTTAGATAACAACTGAAGTAAGATTTTAGATTTTGCTTTCTGTAAAGTTTCAGTTGTGAGAGAACTAAAATCTTTAAAAAAAAACCTTTATCATTTGAAGCAACATATAAGAACTCTAGTTTTGAGAGAGCTGTGTGTGAATTCTCCCCCATTTGGACAATAGATTTAAGAACATTGTGTCTTATGTGTAAAGTAGGCTTTCAGAGGGGTAGACTGTTTGATTTGCTACTTCACAACATCACATAACACAAGAAAACATACACATTTAGTCTTTGCAATTAGGAGGGCCAGAAACTAGACCTTGCTCAGAGATCAAAACCAACCAAAAGGCACCGCTATTCTCATTTTCAGTAAACCATTGCAAAAAAGTCAGAGGCAACCCAAGAAAAGTTATGTGATACCTTATCTAGTTTAATGGAGCCCTCTGAGAATCACTTAAAAGAGAGCATCCCAAATGTTGATTGCAATATGGTATACTTCCTGATCTAGATTCATAAGTAATTGGCTAATTAATAGTTTGGGATGCATAGGACTGATAATTTTGCAAGACATCACATTTGACAAGTGTTCCCTCTCCATCAGTTTGAAGCGCTGTGGTTCAATAGATATTTTGAAAAACAGGCCTTTTCTCGCTGTTTTGTTTTAACTCTTGAGGCAATGAACATTGATTAACGGTGAGTTTTAAAATCTTGAAGTTGTCTTTTGAATTAACAGGCTGCAAAGGTGTCGGAAACAACCACATTGGAGAAAGGAACAGGTGACTTGGAACAGGTGTAAATTAATCAGATCCAGGGAAGACTGGCACCATTTTGCTTTAGAAAGCCCAAAGGATAAATGACATCTGTGATCATAAGCAGATATTATCTGGGGAGATAATAACCTGCTGTCTTTTGCATTCAAGCAATTCTCTACGCTGGTATTTCAGCAACCACCAATCTCAACAATTGCAATTCTGGGATGGTAGACGGTAGCAGGCCTCTTTGGAAAAGCTAAGTTAGAAAAAGCTTCAATGGATACAGAAGAAAGAATAAAATTGCAGCCATAAAATTATTCAAAGGTGAACTGTAAGAGAAGAGGATGGACAATGGCAAAAGGATTTACTCTATCAGTGCATATCTAATGTATGCATATGGAAAGTTGGGGGGGGATGTTAATGGTCCAGGTGAAGTATTCCACCACAAGGGGAAGTAATTAATGTCAGAGGTATGTTAAGGACAACCTATGATCTACAAGGTCTCATTATAGCCCTAAAAAGGTTTTGTTCTCTCATTATAGCCCTAAAAAGTATGGCCCTCTCATTATAGCCCCTCAATCATTTTCATCATAGTTCTTGCAGTCAAGTTGAGCTGAATAACCAGAAATATATAGGGTATACCCCCTGAAAGTTGCTGCCATGTTAAAATATTGAATGTGGCCCAAGGGGGACATTATTACATGCATAGATAATTATTAATTAATAATTAATTTATCATATTAATTGAGCTAATATAGTCTTTCTTCAATCATGTTTTAATTTCCCTTTATGTTGCATTTGTCCTTCTCACAGTCACAATTTTTTGCTGACTTTGCCTTTTTTCTTTTGGTTTTATTGTGGTTATTATCATATCCCTTCAAGGGCAATTCTCCCAAAATGTTTTGAAAGTCTGAGCTAGAGGGATTGATTGGAAGGTTCTTTATTTGGGTCATTAGTTAGGAACACTCGGTGTAATTATTTGGCCTTTTGAGTTGCTTAGTGCCCTTGGGAGTTGAAGTTCACAAGTCTTAAAGTTGCCAAGTTTGGAGACCTCTGTACTAGAAGATGAATGCCGGTAACCAAGTAAATAAAAATGAGACATTATGGTGGATATAGCTGTCTTTTTAATCTGGGCTGAATTCTGTTGCTTTTACAGAATGAAATACAATCACTACACCCTCCTGATGACCCTGATCTTCATGATTAATGATTGCATGGGGCAGACTTCATGTGTGGTGGATTCATTCACTGTGAAGAAAGACTTTGACCCCAAACGGGTAACTACGAACACTTTCTAATATCAAGGGCAAATGGCATGTTGATTGAATTTAAATCATTAGCTGAAGTCCACATAACTTTGTGAGCATGAACCGGACTTGGTGTCTAAAATATGTCACTTTTAGCAGAGTCAGTTTTGATTTTGTTTTTCTAAATCTCAACTTACTTTACTCCTGGGAGCCCATAGTATTTGGAAGTCATTCCTCTTCATTTTATAGTTTTGGCTCAGGAGATACATTTGCTGTACAGTATCTGAGATGGGGTGAGAAATGATCTGCTGTATCTGTTTCTTGCCCCTCCTGCAGCTAATTTAGGAAGGAGAGTGATCACCAAGGCAGGCAAAGTAAACCTAAAATCTCCTTCAAATCCAGCTCTATTCTTGCTGATTTCATAGGCAGTCAGGGTCCATATTGTTTTTTTGACAACAATATGAGAGCAGTGTCACATTGATTTCTCTTGGTTGTTTGGTTGTGTTGTTTTTTTTGAAAACTATTCATTCATTCATTCATTCATTCATTCATTCATTCATTCATTCATTCATTCACTCACTCACTCACTTCTCCACTCCACTCTATTCCATTCCATTCCTCCATGATTTTTGTGCTGCCTATCTCGCCTTGAGGCAATTCTGGATAGCTTACAAACATTAAAAGTCGGTAAAACATTATACAATAAATAAGAATAATAATTTACAATTAAAGGTTGAGGAGGAAAGAAAGTGCTCCACATAAGGAGAGGTAGGGTCTTCTCTTAACCTATCAACCAATTCCAGTGTAATGCATCCTGTTGGACCTCCCCAGGCCAACTGGCAGGTCTTCAGATCCTTACAGGTCAGAAGGGTGGGTATGGATCTCACCTTGGGGAGGTGGGGGTACAATGTTTCAAAGGGAAGGAACCATGGCCCAGAAGTCTCTTCTCCTCTGGCTCTCACCAGTCAAAATTCCTTGACTGATGAGATCCACAGCATGCCTTTTTTTGCAGGCCAGTCCTATTGGGGTGAGATGGTTCCTCGGTTAGCTCCCAGATTAACTTCCCTTTTCTATTCCACACTCTTTAATATTTCTTGGTGGTTCCTATTTAAGTTTTAAGGATGCCTGACTCAATTTAATTTCCCAGCTCAAAGACGCAGCTGTCAACTCGGAGGCTCTTCTAAGCAAAACCAAAGAAGTGCAGGGGAGCTTTGGGCCATTGAATCCAAAACAGTGGGACAAAATGTCTCATGTAAATAAATGACAGATTACTTAATCTGTGTCTGTCCAGTTCTTGCTAAATTATATTCTCAGTATCCCCAACCCAGATGCCAATAGTGAGATATGATGGGAGACATAATTCAATAAATCTATATGGTACAAATTCTCCAATTCAGTGTCTGCTGGATCGCTTCCCATGAGGAAAACAAGAACTGTATTTCTTCAACAGTTTGTTTCCATTATTGATTGGTCCTTTATATCAATGATTTTCTTAATGTGTGTCATGCCCCTGTTGGAATCTGATTCTGAGGGGGAGGTCAAGCAGCTGATAGGGAGTAGGAGTGTGGCTCCGGTGGCTTCGGAGGAAACTTGGGAAGGCACAGTCTGGCTGGGCATTCAGAGTAAGACCCAGGCCTACCACCTCTTCATCCTAAGGCATTCAGGGAGTAACGGATAAGGGAGCAACATGAGTTACGTGGGTCATGGGGGAGAAAAGGGCCCTGATTCCCTTCGTTAGCTGCAGCTAATTTTTATTGTAAGAAATAGATTATTACTTGATTCTTCTGTTTGAATAGCTTTCAGCTTTTATTAATCTCCATGTATTTATATTCTGCGTTTATACAGTATATGTTTTTATAAATAACTCAAGGCAGCAAACAAATTTCTAATATCCTTCCCTCCTCCTATTGTCCCCACAACAACAATCCTGGGAGGTGTGTTGGGCCAAGAGTTGGACTGGCCCAAAGCCACCCAACTGGCTTTTATGCTGAGGTAGGAGTGGAATTCAGTCTCCTGGTTTCTAGACTGGCACCTTAATCACTAGACCCAACTTTCAACTATTCAGATAGATTCAGGAGAGAGTAGTGGGGTTCACTGTTTCCAAATAAGTCAACTGTTTAAGATCTGTATTTAAATTAAGGACACGTAGACAATCAGTTTGCAAGTGTAGCTCCATTTTTTCTTCAGATCCAGTTAATACTTTAACTTTAGTCATGTCTTGTGCAGTGTTCATTGTGAAGATGTATTCTCTGTCCTTACCTTTTTTTGTGTGTGTATTTTAGTATGCAGGTAAATGGTATGCTCTGGCCAAGAAAGACCCAGAAGGATTGTTTTTACAGGATAATATCTCAGCTGAATACACCATTGAGGAGGATGGGACTATGACTGCATCTTCCAAAGGCAGAATGAAGCTTTTTGGGTAAGCTGCAGCTGCATATGAATAACTAGCATGCCTGTGTATCATTAGGCACTTGTTCATTTTATGCAGAATTACATTTCTGTGATCAAGATGCCTAGGGACTCTGATGTGGATCACAAAGTGGAAGCCCTGGCTCATATAGCCATGGCTCATTGAATAATACTGAGTTTGCACAAATGTAACCCACGACTCACAAATCACAGTGACTTGTTTCACCCAGCAAGATTGGGGCAAGCCAAGCAATAGCAATAGCAATAGCACTCAGACTTATATACTGCTTCGCAGTGCTTTACCGCCCTCTCTAAGCGATTTGCAGAGCCAGCCTATTGTCCCTAACAATCTGGGTCCTCATTTTACTGATCTCGGAAGGATGGAAGGCTAAGTCAACTTTGAGCCTGGTGATGCTCGAACTGACAGCCAGCAGTCAGCAAAAGTAGCCTCCAATGCTGCATTCTAACCATTGTGTCACCATGCTTCTTAGGTGAAGCAACCTATGTTATTATTTATTTATTCATTGGATTCTTATCCTTACTGTTTTTTATACATAATTCAAGGTGACAAATATGCCTAGTACTCCTTCCTTCTTCTATTTTTTCCATAATAACAACCCTGTGAGGTGAGTTGGATGGAGAGAGAGTGACTGGCCCAAAGTCACTCAGCAGACTTTTTATGCCTCGGGGTGCGGGGCCGGAGGGCGTGAGGATGGGTCTCCTGTTTTCCACCTGGTGCCTTAACCACACTATATGTGAATTCAGGCATTGTGAAGACTGCAAATAAGTTAAAATGAGATCTTCCAGACGATTTGGTGATCAAAGTCTTAAACTGCAGAGTTAATCATCAACAGTGTTGGAAATTGTAATCCAAAGGACAGAGGGCACCAAGTTGCAGTTGCTGAAAATTACACTATATGTTTAGATCATCTAGCAGTGATTACTGTGTGTCAATTCAGTTGTCTGTTGTCACTAATCTAGGTAGTCTTCAGCATACAACAGTTTCACTCAAACAAGTGACCACTCAAAGTTAAAACGGTTCTGAAAAAAATGACTTATGAACCATTTTTCACACTTATGACTGTTGCAGCTTCCCCATGGTCACATGATCAAAATTCAGATGCTTGGTAACTGACTCATACTTAGTTAGGTTCCAGTGTCCTGGGGTCATGTGATCACCTTCAGCAACCTTCTGGCAAGCAAAATCAATGGGGAGGCCAGATTCGTTTAACAATTGTGTTACTAATTTAACAACTGCAGTGATTCATTTCAGTACTTCCTGAATTTACACAATATAGAAAATCACAGAATGACTTAGGTTTATGCATCATACTAACTAAGCCACAAAAATCCCAACCAAGATTAATAGTTGCAAAATTTAGCATTTTTGTAGAAATGCAGACTCTAATAGTTTGCTGTACAAGTTGCATGAAGAACAACATTAGAAACAACTAATGCAGAGCAGATGTGAGACAAGCAAGTTGCACTTGGCATGACAAGGTATATGGCTTTGAGCTATCATCTTAATAAACCAGTCTTTCTCAATCTCAGAAAGTTTGAGGTCTGTGGACTTCAACTCCTGAATTCTCCAGTATATATTTACTGTAATAAACAGTACTGTACTGGAATCAGAACAGGATGCAAGCATAGAATATTCCAGGCAAAAGAGCAAAATGTTAGCTACATAGGAAAAAATTAATTTTGGTATCTTTTTGTTTCAGATTCTGGATGATTTGTGCCGATATGGCTGCTCAATATTCAGTACCTGACCCCACCACCCCAGGCAAAATGTTCATGAATTACCAAGGCTTGGCAAGCTATTTGTCAAGTGGAGGTCAGTTTTTTTTCTTTCAGTTTTTAAGCAGAGCATGAGTGCAACCTCATTTTCCTACCTATCTTTTTAAAAATAATTGTCATTAAAACTTTTTAAAGTGAAGTTAAAAACTAACACAAACCAATATAAAGTAAGAAAGAAAAAGGAGAAATCAGGAGAAAGAAAAATAGAAAAGAAAAAAAAGGTACCAAGGAGATGTTTCCAATTTTCTTTACAATAGTTATTGGTACAATTATAAATTTATTTATTTCTCTTCTTTTTACAATCTATCAAGTTATTTATATCATTTCTCACCTAGAAAGGGACATTATCTCTGACAATGGAGTAAATACATTTGACTGCATTGTATGCCATTAACATGTCAAATACATTGATTGCATTGTATGCCATTAACATGTCATATCTTTAATAACTATTGTTTTACCTTCTGGTAGAGAATTCTACAGTTCAATTAGGTGTTGCAAAGAGATAGAAAAAAAGGAAGTTCTGAATCTCTCACTGTTTCATTAGATGACTCCAGAATGAGAGAAAGACACTTCTAGTTAATTTCACTGTGTTGTGCATAATTTTAGGCATCCCTATGCTACCTGTTTCCAGCCATTTTTTTTGCTTTTCCTCTAAGTTTATGGCCAAGAATGTATGGGAAAAATTATGTGCCATACATTCATGTCATCCTAGACATATCAGAATATTCTGAAATGGTGCTTAAAATCCAAAATTATATCCATTTGAGACTCCAAAGTGCTTTTTCAAAAGAGAACTGAACTGTTTTTTCCTTGAGTAAGAACATTTTTTTCCTTGAGGTTCTTCTTCCTCAAGGAAAAAACAGTCCAGTTGCCTTTTGAAGAAGCACTTTTGAGACACCTATCTGGATGACTGAGAATCTCCACATATATATCCATTTGAGTGTTTGCAGTCTTACTGGCATTATCTTAGTCCTTTGTATCCCTCTATTTATTGTTGATTGTATGACTCATTGTTTTATTTAAAAAATATTCAAGATGGCTTCAGTAAGAAAAAATTATGTCCTAATTCTAAAAAACTTCTGATTCCTTTCTGTAATGCCAGCAGAACATTCTGAAATAAATTCAGTTTAAATTCAAAGCAAAGTCACACAATCAGACTAAATTTAGATGTTTCCAAACTTTGGCAATTTTAAGACATGTGGAGTTTAATTCCCAAATTTCCCCAGCTAGATGGGGAATTCTGAAAGTTGAAGTCTATACATCTTAAAGTTGCCAAGATTAGGAAACCCTGCTTTAGAGTGCATTTCAAATGGCGGACATCGTGACTTGAAAAACATCTTAGTAATGGTGGGAAAACCTACATTGTCATATTTTCTAGCAAGAAAACTTATGTCACTCTCTTTTTCCTCTCTCCTTGTTGCTGCTTTCTATCTTTGTTAAGAAAGATGATCAACAACTTAAAGACATTAAAATATTAATCCCTCAAATGACAAATCTGGGTCATTCGTTAGCTGTCCTCTTTGTTTTTTAAAGGTCTATGCCCTACACTCCCAGGAAGGTTTTTCAAAATTCTGATTTTGTGTGCGTGTGAACAAAAACATGCAGGAAGGACATAGGGTCCATGAATTAATAATACTGATTCTTTCATTTCTGACACAATCAATAGTTAACAGAACTCATTATGTACACTTGAATTTGTATTCCAGGTGATAATTACTGGGTGATTGACACAGATTATGATAACTATGCCATCACCTATGCTTGCCGCACTGTGAAGGAGGATGGGTCCTGTGATGATGGCTATGCCATTGTTTTCTCCCGCAACCCTCGGGGCCTTCCCCCTGTCATTCAGAAAATTGTGCAGCAGAAACAGGAGGAAATCTGCATGTCTGGCCTGTTCCAGCCTGTGCTACAGTCAGGTATGTGGAAAGGCCCTATGGCTCCAGTAATGAATTTGACTTCTGTGGGACAACACGGGGCACTGATCTATCAAAAGACCGAATTTGGTATAGACTATGGAAAGGAAGAATGTGGGAAAGCTGTTTCAGTCTAGGCCCGTGATAGTGAACCTTTGGCCCGCATGCCAGAGGTGGCATGCAGAGGCTTCTCAGTGGGCATGTGCACCATCGGCAGCTGCTTTTCTGATTCCTGGCCAGCTGGTCTTCGTGGGTACTGGAGCACCGGAAAACAGTTTGAAAAATGGCCTGTTTTTTGGCCATTTTTCGAGCCGTTTTGGGGGCTTTTTCGAGCCATTTGTCATGCCAAAAACAGCCTAAAAAAACAGCCTGAAAATGCCCAAAAATGATCCCAAAATGACCAAAAATGGGTCAAAAAATGGCCTGAGAATGGCCTCCAAAATAGCCAAAAAACAGGCATGCGTGCCAGCTGGTCTTCGGTTTTCTGGAGCTCCATATATGCACATTCCAGTTTGGGCACTTGATGCTGAAAAGCTTCACCATCACTGCTCTAGGCAATTCTAGCCCTGGCATCAGATTCTGAGATCATGAGAATTCCTGGTGCATGATCGATACAATTGCACCAAACCATAATGTTAGCACTGATAATGTCACCAAAGACCCCTCATAATATTGTTTAATTGGTTTGGCTTGGCATGTTGTGTGAACCTTAAACTATAGGATCTAAGAAATTGTGGTTTAATAAATTGTGGTTAAATAAACCACACCACAGCATGATGATTCAGCCAAGGTCTCCAACAACAGATGATAAAAATGCTTCTGCGAAGTCTATATATAGAAAGCCTTCCACATTTAGTTCAATCGCGATTATGAATTTTTTAAAAAGCTGTCTCCAGCTTAAGATTGCAGTCATCTTATCTAGCAAAGAATCCCTTAAATAAAACTAAATCTGCTTCAGAATTAAAGTTGTGCTATTGCCAGTTAATTTTATGGCCTGAACCCCAGATGTAGTATTTATTGATTCTCTATAGATAAAACTAAGGAATGTAAAAAATGCCTTGTGGAATTGTCATGTATAGAAATAAGTGAATAAATGATCTGAACAACTTTTTGTTGCATTAAGGGCACTAAAGGGTGTTTATTTTGTTTGTCTCCACAGGGGCTTGTTAAATCGAAACTCCTCCAGTCCAGAGATGGAGTAAAAGGCCTAATGTCAACATCTCAAACATGTTCCTCACAAATTCTTTAAATCATTTTCCCCCCAAAGCACATTTAAGTGCTAATTTCTAGTATTTAGACTTTTGAAAGAAAACTGGCTCAATGATAATAGTGCATTATTTCTCGTATGAACTCTTGCATAAACTGATACATCAGTTTAAAAACTAGACCTTTTTCAATTATCTTTTAATTTTAATTTAACCTCTCTTGGGCAAATATTTATCTCGTGTGGCACTGAATCCTTCAGCAAAAGATACAGGCCTTATGAATGTAATTTTCCTCCTGCAAACTTTTCTCAAAATCCTATGCCAAGTTTTTCTTTTTCTGCATTAATTCCATTATTAATTCTTATTAATTTAAATTAATTTAAATAGAGAAGCACCAGTTATACACAAGATGTTTATGGAGATTCTCAGTCGTCCAAGTCATAGTTGTCCCAAAGGTGCTTTCTTTCAAAAAGCAACTGGAAGTTGTTGGGGTTTTTTTGAGCAAAACAAGAAAGTCCAGTTGCCTTTTGGAAACACCTTTGGATTATACACAAGAGTTATATGTGGAAGGACAAACTATTTCAAAATTGTAGTTCACAGAATACATTAACCTAGATATTGCAAAGGGAGGCTTTCTGTGGGGCCTCCACTATTCTTTGTGTAACTCCACCCAAAATGGACAATCTCCAATATCCTGTTCTGCTAGAGATATAGAATTGAGGAAGCTTCTCAATAAAGATCCTGCAGACCACGCACTGTATCTGCTTACCAAGGAAAGCAAACAGCATGGCTTTCTTGTTTGAGTGTTTTAGTCAACAGATGACATTTTTCTTAGCAATTGGTGGTTCTTCAGTTCTGGCTTCAGCTTTACTCTAATTATTTACTGCGCTTGTCTAATTATTTAGCAAATTATCTGGTATCCTGGCTCAAATTTCTCAGTAGGATTTGGAATTATGTTTGATAAAGGAGACATTTATTTTATAAGTTTGAAATGGTTTTTCTTGTTTTTGGAGGTTGATCAAAAGGGGCATTAAGATTCTTAAAAGTATAACTTCCCTATCACCATTTCCAAATCCCTCAGCTGTTCACAGATTAACCATTTTACGTACTACACGTGCAGGGCATAGTTTATGGATGATGTCAAAGCACATCTTATTTAGAATAGGCAGTTCCTCCTTCTCTTTATTCCTTGGAACATTTTCTTCAGTTCCTATTGGTATAGTGTCTTGGAAGTATGGACAAAAATTGACACAAGAATTGTCTTTCTAATGCTGCAATGTAATTTATAACTACTGTATGTAAGAATTAGCAATGGTATAAATAAGGATAAGAATCTATTTGAATGAATAAACTTCATTGTGAACCTTTCTTGTCTATTTCTGTTGTTGCTTAGTCACTAAGTGATATCTGACTCTTCGCGCCACTGTGGCTCATAATGATGATTACAGTGCAAGCAAAGCTCTCCAATGTACATGCAAAAGCTTTGATCACATTACTGTAGTCATCACCTTAACTTTTTTGAACACACTTTATTTATTGGAATGGCATACATATTCTAGGAAGCGTAAAATATTCTGACAGGAAAATCGGAATATGTTGCCTCACCCATTTCTAAGTAAACTTTTTCAGGTAAACAAATATCTATTGAAAATACAATCCCTGTGCTAAAGTTATCCTTGTTTAAAACAAGCTTCACAGGGACGTTTCTCCTTACATAAATATTCAGGCTGTTCAGTTTCTGCTGCCTTCCACTCTTTGAAAGGAGGTTTCCTTCTACTTCCTTCCTTATGTTGCAAAAAAGTGAGGGTGTGATTTGTTTGAATTATGCCATGTTTGAACAAAAGAATGAAGTAGGTGAGGAAGAGGAAACTTCCTTATTCCAAGGCTTGAGTAGAAGCTCAAGATGGAACTCTTCTTTGAGCTGAACTGGATTGTGGGAATAAGTACTCATGTTCTCCATGAACCCACCATCACAGCGATTGTCAGAGTGTTTGCAGCATGACTATTATTGCAAGACAACCCAGGAGCAAAACACAGCATACAGAGGCTTCATCTTTTAACAATAGTTTATATACAAGACTGCTATATACATACATACACATGTTAGGCAAATATCTAGCAATCAATCAATCTTGAACTCTATATGGAGAACTACAATGGCGAAACGCCCTCTCATGGCTGCCCTTATATAGACAGCTTGTTAAAGTGGCAATGACCCTGTTGATCCATCCTCAATTTTAAATTGGCAGTAGCCCTGCTGACTTATTCTCATTGCATCAGCATTTATAGCAGCTTTACAGCAGGTGGTCAGCTCTTAAATCTTCATTACCTTAACACTCCTCCCATTTAAATCTGAACAGCTGATAATCCAAATGCTTTAATATATTCCTGATGTTTGTCCACAGGTACAGGCTTTGTTAATATATTAGCTATGTTACGGTCAGTAGGACAATGCTGTAATTGTATCAGTTTCTCCTTTACAGATTCCCTAACATTACAGTATTTGTTGTCTACATGTTTACTCCTGTCTCCAATGTGATCTCCTGATGCCATTTTCCGGTTCCCAACCTTTTCAGTTTTGTGGATTGGCAGTGGTGGTTGGGGGGGGGGGGGGGGGGGGGGGGGGGGGGGGGGGGGGGATGGTTTCTCACACATACTGCTTGCATGAATGCAGCTTCATGCACTTGCCTGATGCTTGCATGGCCCGGTTCCCAAGAGGCCTTGGCTGGCACAGAGCCATGAACAAAGGATGGGTGATCCCTGGACCATGATATTGTGGCTGGAAATCTAAATGGCACACACTCACGTTAAGGAACTCGCTTTAAGAAAAGGTTAACAAATCCATCTTTGTTTCATGCAACCCAGATTCTGCAGCTTGAAATTATCATTGTTTCACTCCAGGTAATAATTGGACATTCTTATTGTCAACTATGCCAGTCTAGGGAAGAAAACAAAGTTGAGCAGTGCTCTGCTTTGTTCTCATAATTTCTTGGATGTAATTCCAGGAGAGTGCTTAAAAATGACCTGGGAAAGAAGAGTCTCTTCATATTATTGGTAGAAGAAAAATAGAAAACTGAGCCAACAAAAGGAGAAGAATTTTGTTAAGAATAAGAAAACCATCCTTTTAAAGGTTATGGTTTGTCTGTAATAAAAAGCTACCTGCAACTTGCAGTTTTAATCATCCATATATGACTTCTGATATACCAGCCAATATAACTTCCGATGAACATTTTTGCTTCTTTTTAAGATAGTTCTCTGTAGAACATAGGCACAGAAAATGGACCTGGCCTGTCCCAATAATCCACAGCACGGATTTTGTAGTATCCCACAAGCGTAGTTCCTGTAAAGAAAACCCAACAAATGAGAAATTGTGAAATTTAAATTCCTTTACAAGTTACTCCTAAATTGACTGATCAGGCTGAAATATTAGTATTGTATATAAATACAATTGTGACTGCTCATTTAACTTTAATCCACGTTAAGAATATTCTGTTATAAATGAAATTGCAAATCTTATCTTGTGTTGGCAATTCCTGAAATCAATATGTCAATCCATTTATATTTTAAATATGATTTTCTGCATTAACATATAATGAAGAAAACTTGTTACTGGTGGAACAGAATATCTGAACGATATAGGCATCTGGATTTGCACTCCAATATCATTGAAGAGACTTTTAAAGTGGAGTAGGAAATTTGTCGGGGTTACATGTCAATAGTAGGTGGGGCTACATTTCCTCTGTAGGATCTTTTTTTCATGAAACAGGCAGGCTCCTTTCATATAAGATCTCCTCTAAATGACTATCAAGCACAGGATGTCTGAGATATGAAAACTGTGGGTCGCAAGGCCCTTTAAATTTAAGAATCTTTCTTCCAGAAGATATCATGCAGAAATTTTATTCATCTTCCCTTCAGTTCAAAAAACCAATTTAAGATTTGACATAAAACACTTAAAGATAATACTTTATGCATATGGTCATCATCTTCCTTGAATTCCACCTCTTTAAAAATATTTTCTTTCATAAACTGCCTATGGAGAACTTCAAAACATTATGGATGGAAGTGAAGGTGTCATTACATATTTCGCTAAATAAGGATCTAAGGAATGCTTAGATCAGCAATCCTGAAACAGAATTTTAGGGAAGAACTTAAAGACACTGTTTGAAAAAAAAACCTATTTTCCTGATTTAGAAAAAGGCTTAAAACAAAAACTTTCCTTCCCAAATCAACAAATTTATATTAATGATTATAGTTTTAACGGGAAATACAGTGATAATAATAAATAACATTGTAAATAGTTTTAATAAGAATTGTAGTTTCCAATTAAATTTCAAATGCATGCTTGAGGTTTTAAATTGAAATTGCATTTGTTTCACCTTAAAAAAATGCAGGAAATGTGTTTTTTTTTTTTACCTGGACTGTAGATTAACATTGTGAATATACTGTCCTTGACACTGATTTGGTGATATTTTTTCCCATCCACTGAAAACATCACTTCAAATTTTTTCAAACATCTGTGTGAAAATACACATGCATATTTATCATAAAGGTTACAGGGTTATTTTTATTTTTTTCTGCAAAGCAAAAGGGTTTCCAGGAAAAGACTATAGAGAATTTGAAAGTATTTTCTCAAATACTGTTTTTAAAAAGCAACAAGGGGAGAATCCAAAAGGTGAATATGTCCCTGCACAGTACAGTACCAATTGCAAAAAAAGTTTTTTGAGAAAAAAGATCTATTCTCATGCATTGGACAAAGAGCTGTCTTGAGATTAATACATGTTAGATATTAAAACTGCTATTATTACTACTACAGTTGTTGGGAGCACCGGTGTTTCTAGTTTGAAAGGATTGAATGATGACTTCACTGTAGCTCAGGGGACACCTACTTGGGCGCTCCTTTCATATCCTTGTTAACTTGTCCACCAAAGTGGTACCCATTGATCTACTCATGCTGCTTTTGAAATGATGGCAGGAGCTGGAGGGTGTGATGGAATTCATCCCATTCTGCAGCAGCACTGAGGTTTTGAACATGAGTCTACCAATTGTCAGCCCAGTGTCCTAACTTTGTGGGCCACCACTTTCCTATTACAGTAAAACTACTGATCAATTTTGCTGGTAAATAGGGGAAGATTAAACTATCTCAGTCATTCCTTTAGTACAGTGGGCTGGCTGGGGAATTCTCAGAGGTGAAGTCCACACATCTTATAAGTTATCGAAGTTGAGAAATATAGGTAGTCCTCGACATACAACCACAACTAAGCCCAAAATTTTTGTTGTTATACGTGGTAGTTAAGTGAGTTTTCTCACCGTTGCTAAGTGAATCACTGCAACTGTTAAGTGATTCATGCAATTAAGCAAATCATGTGATTGTTAAGCATAGTTTCCGTCATAGACTTTGATCCTCTTTCTGCGCTGAAGCTGTGACAACTGCATAAGAGTTTGGACCTGTGTTCTGGCAAATGCTGGAGACAAAATGTGTTTTATTTTGGTTTGAGGTTATTTTGGTTGGCGTCCTTCCAACACACTGTGCCTTGTTATCTCCTTGAATTTGGTAAATACTTCTCCTGTTCTGTTGTGGAAATTTTATCATTGTAGTTTGTTTGGTTTTTATTTTCACCTCTATCTGCTCATTAAGTTCGGACTGTATTGCTTTCTTTTGAAGACTATTTTTGAGTACGTTTTATCTCCAACTGAGAATTATTGAACAGTGGGGCCAAGTTGGAGGCATTAAAGGACATTTATTTATGTTTTGGATTTTGTAACATTTGTGTTACACTCTGGATCATCACAGATCCCATGACCATGTTGTAAGTGTGAAAAATGGTCATAAGTCACATTTTTCAGTTCCATTGTAACTTTGAATGGTTACTAAATGGATGGTTGTAAGACAAGGACTTCTGAGAGATTCTGCTCTTACCCTTTTTTAAAAAAATTATATACGTCTGTTTATACAACCAGGCAGCAGCCAAAAAAGTTAATACAATCCTTGGTTACATAAACAGAGGCAAAGAATCAAAATCATGTAAAGTATTATTACTGCTTTATAAAGCCTTTGTGAGACCAAACCAGAAATCCTGCATCCAGTTTTGGTCACCACATTACAAAAAAATTGTTGAGACTTTGGAAGAAGTGCAGAGAACAGCAACTAAGATGATTAAGGGCCCGGAGACTAAAACATATGAAGAACGATCGCAGGATTTGTGTTTGGCCATTCAAGAGAAAAGAAGGATTAGGGGGGAATATAACAGAAGTATTCCAGTATTTGGGAGGCTGCCACGAAGAGGAGGGGGTCAATTTATTTTCCAAAGGAACAGAAGGTAGGACAAGAAACAATGGACGAAAAAAATCAAGGAGAGAAGCAACCTGGAATTAAGGAAAAACTTCCCAACAGTGAGAACAATTAACCAGTGGAAGAGCTGGCCTTCAGAAGTTGTGGGTGCTTCATCACTGGAGGTTTTTAAGAAGAGACTGGGAAGCCACTTGTCTAAAATGGTATAGGGTCTCCTGCTAGAGCAGAGGGTTGGGCTAGAAGACCTCCAACGTCCCTTCCAGCTCCGTTCTCAATTTTTTCACTTATGGAAGATGGCTTTGTCTCTAATTAAAAGTATTGGGGAAAATATGAGGGGCACAGATTTCAAGTCTTTCCTCCCAAACAGCACAAGTCATTTCTTATATTATACGATTCAAACTTCTTTAGTGCTACATATGTAGGTCAAGGTGAGCTGAGAAATATTCATCAGCCCAGGTTTTTGTTGCCTTATGTAACTATACTGGAGGTTAGAATTATGATAGGGAAGAAATTTTCCAGCTAGTTGCTTGCAAACAAAGAACAATTACAGTGTGCAAAATTAAAAATAGCTATTAAATTAATAGTACTTTATCTGGAAAATGAATGAAAGGACAACAGTGATGGATTTATTGAAAATGACCTACTTTGAATTCACACAGCTGTCATCCCATGTTATCAGAACTTGTCCTTTCATGAGACCAATGAAACGAACACCATTCACCTGCCAAGACAGAATCGCTTGGACTAAATACTGCATGCATGGAAAATATGAGCTGAGATTCAGTTCAGGTTATTTAATGTGTGGATTGATTCAGTTTAGGTTCGGAAGAAACAAAAGCACATCAGTCCACACAAATAACAAAGTCAGGAAGGATGGCTGACAACCAGGAAAACTAACCAGACTTTGGATTTTACTAGAATATTTTCAAAGTAGCATTTAGAGTTGATTAAGTGGAATGTTAGACTTACTGCGTTCACTCACCATGAATTAAATTTGTGTGCAATAAAGGAGTATCATCTCACATACTTGAGGAATGCAAGCTGTTTCTTGATGCTTTTTCCTTTCTAATTCTTTCTAACATCTTTTAAGGAATTTGAATTGACAAATAATACAGCAACTTGCACAGTGCTATAGTGAGGAATGCTTTTCCAACTGCTACTCACATGCCTTTGTAATCCCTTCTATTGTCTGCAAATTAGGCACACTACAAGCAGAATCAAGGGGAGCATCAATAAGTGCTACCTTGTGATTGTGAATCGTGGTTGCATTTTCCCAATCTCAAGACTGGGAAGAGAGTTAATCCTTTGTAGGATAAGATATTGTGTGTACAAGATGTGTACAATTGTGTTTTACTTTCAAGGACTGTTTGCCACATTAAGAAAAAGATCTTAGGACATTTTTTTGTCAAATTCTTGAATTTTTGTTCCTGCTTGGCACGGGGCAAAAGCTCATCCTGTAAGAAAAACCCAACACAGTCTTATACATTGTTTACATCTAAGATAGAAGTAAAACAATCAAAAAAACAGCAAACATCAAAACAAAAAGCATCCTGCTATCTTTGCTTCTTCTATAGGTTGGTAGGTTTTGTTTAGAGTTCATGAAAACAGAAAACAGGAGAAGATTGACCAAATGGTCTAGAATAATAAAATCTAGTTTGGTGGATTTGTCACCTCAAAAATATAAGCTTAAGATAGGTTGATTCTGATTCACTTACTTCCAGATAAGTGTACATATGATTGGTCCTTGATAGGAAAAAAAAATATGGAGCTATCCGTAGAGAAGACTGTCCTTTCATAAAAACATAAGTATCTCAGAAATTACGACAATTTCCCTTTCTTTCAACTCCAGCAAACTATTTGTAAGAGTGAGGAAGAGACAGGTATTTCTTTTCAAGTTAAAAGCTTGGATCCATTGTGGTTAGAATGCAGTATTGCAGGCCAACTCTGCCCACATCCTGAAGTTCAATCCTGATGGAGTTCAAGGTTGTCTCAACCTTCTATCCTTCCGAAATCGGTAAAAGGAGGACCCAGACTTTTGGGGGCCAATATACTGACTTTGTAATTTGACATTGCTGTGTAACATTACAGGGCAATATATAAGTCTAAGTGTTGCTACTATTGCTATCTTGGGTAATGTAGCTTTTTTAGTACAAACCTGACATCCTTATTCTCTGGGACCTGCTTGTCTTCTAGGCCTACAAAAGCCTATCCTGTGCACATTTTAGGAGTAGCCAGATATCCCTAAGACATATATTTACCACCTCAATGATAGTTATGTCTTGGAGCAAGGGCTGAACATCTGTAATCCTTCATAGTGTTGGATTATAACAGTAAGCACTGCAGGCAGAGACCTGTAGTTCAACAGCCAGATGGACCAAAGTCCTTCACAGATGTTTTATAGGCCATGCTTCCCCTTTGGCTGGAAATCTGTCTCTTTCTTTCTAACCTTGATAGTTTTTACATGTTCTGTACAAGGGTATACTTGTACTTGCCAGAGAAAAAAGTGGCATCTGGTACACAGCAGTGTAAAAACATTCTTTGGATCAAATAGTGCTGATAAAGGATAATAGAAGAACTGTGGGAGTTATTGAAAGAATGCCAAGAATTCTCCAGCCTCTCCTAACTCCAGAGTGAAGTCAGGCTAAGAAACAAATAAAGTCATTTAGTTTCCAACTTTCTGTGTTTGCAAGCAAGTGGCCTAAGAGAGCACCCACCTGGCTGGGAGCAGAGAGGGGCTTTGCACAAATATGAAGAAGAAAAACAGCTGGAATTGGAAGTTCTTGCTTCAGCATTAAATGGTCTTTTGCAGGTAGTGGAAATGGTCCTTTCACTACAGGGTCCTAAGAAATAGATTAAAAATTAATGTTTAAAAGGCAGAGATGCTGGAGAACATTATCTAGAACCTCAATGACACATGTGAGTTGGGAAAATTATCAGTAGAAGACCATCATCTAAAGCAGGGGATATCCAAACTTGGCAACTTTAAGTTTCATGGACTTCAACTCTCAACTATGCTGGCTGGGGAATTCTGGGTGTTGAAGTCCACAAGTCTTAAAGTTGCCAAGTTTGGAGACTCCTGATCTAAAAAAAGCCATTTCTTTGACTCTTGTACTCACATTTTTCAGTGTAATTTGAGTGGTTTCTGCATTTTTACGTAAGGCATTTCATGTTTAAGGCTTCATTTAAAAATATGACTGTTGGGAAGATCAACTGGCTTCTTAAGTTGAACTCTGGGAATCTATCATGATCATCTGAAGAAGAAATCTTTACCTCTTTTCTTAAATAGTTGCAGAATGTATGCTTACCAAGCTTAAAAGGTGTTTCAGGGGATGCAATCCCAGGATAAGGGGCAGCAGACTTAAAGAACTACAGAAAAGTGTTATATTTACACCCCTGTAAATTAAGATATTAGACTAGGACAACCCAGCTTCAAATCTCTCTTTACCCACACGGAAGTTCATTGGCTGACTTTGAGCCCTTCACTCTCTTTCAGCCCAATCTGCCTCTCAGGATTGTGATCGTGAGGAAAAATGGGAGGGAGAATCTTGTACACACCACCTGTAAGAAAGGTGAGGTGTAATTCTAACAAGCAAATAATGGTCCCCAAATTTTATTTATTTATTTAAGAAATGTATATGACTTCCCAATTTCAATAACTGTGGCTCTGGATGGTGCATGATCCACCAGCAACATGTCGATATATCAGGAACCCAAACTGATATTACATCATTTCATGCAAGTACTCCAATAAATTCAGCTGGGATGGGGCCAACCATATATAACTACATACGTATTTGGGGAAGGTCATTCCAATGGACAAGCACTACAAAGGAAAAAAAACACATTTAAAAGAAAAGCAGAGAGGAGGCAAAGCCTATTGGTCCTGTCTACTGCCACTTATGTGTACAGTTAGTGGAAAGAAAGTGAGATGCATAAGGCAATGCCAAAAGAAGAGAAATATGGAGAAATATAGATGGGAGACCCCACCTATTTCTTGCTTAAACTCCTTTCCTTGTTTGTTTCAGATTCATCCTCTAGTTGGCACATGACTCCCAAGAAGGAATATTGTTCCCAATAGGTGAGGGAAGCTGAGGCCAACATTTCTGATTTCCAACTCTCCTCAGAAATTCTCTGTGTCTGCAACACCTTCTTTGGTTGTTTTTTTTTTTTAAAGCCCCATTTGCATTGAATCACTGAGCAGCTTCAAGAGGACACGGGTGGTGCTTAGATTCCCTAGTGCTCAAGCATGTCCTAATAGGAGAGCATGGGGGAAAGATCAAAAATAAAATCAGAGGGGAAACATTCCTTCAGGGTTTGTTTGTAAAGAAATCTATAACCGTAAACATTTACATAACCCCTTCCATAGTGCCAGGTCCATGGAAAAAGCTGGCCCACAAGGAGCAAACATCTGGTTAGCATAAAAGGAATGAATCTGATTGGGATGACTACCTGATTTATTTCTACAGGACTAGACAAAAGAGATACAGAGGATAGGTGAGTAGATTGGGAGAGGGGGTGCCCTCATTTAGAGATCATTCCAGACATATATTAGCTTAATGCCATTTTGACTTTCCCCACAATCATCCTGGAAAATATAAGTTGGAAAAAATAATGACAATTCTTTTATTTGAAGGACTGTGGCACTGCCTCCCTTCAGAATTAAGAGTCCCTTCAATTGCTTGGGAATCTGTTACATCTGGAGAATAAAGAAGCTATCATAATGCCAGATGTAGACACTGTGTGTGTGTGTGTGTGTGTGTGTCAAACTATTTTCCAAACTTCAAAAGGCAAGATGAGAAACAATGGATGGAAACTCACCACAAAGGGAAGCAACCTATAACTAAGAAGAAATTTCCTAATGGAGAAAACCAATAAAACAATTTGCCTTCAAGAAGCTGTGGTGCTCCATTACTGGAGGCTTTAAAAAAAAAAAAAGATTGGGCAATTGTTTATCTGAAATTGGAGGCTTTTCAAAAAAAAAAAAAAAGTTTGGGCAATTGTTTATCTGAAATTGTATAGGGTCTTCTGCTTAAGCAGGCAGCTGGAATAGAAGACTTCAAAGATCCCTTCCAACTCTATTATTCTATGTTCTAATGTAAGGCTACAAGTTCAACCCAAATTTTAAAATAAATTTAGGTTCTGAAGTTTTACCAGAGAAGGGACTTTTCAAATGAAAGTAGTTTTTGTAGTAGTTCAAATGGGAGCAGAGCTGAGCAGACGAGGGAGCCAAGAGATTGGAAGTGAGGCGAGAGGTTGACAGCCAAATATGAGTTTTCTCTCAGAATTTTTCTCAAGGGAGCTCTTTATTGCTATCAAAAAGCAGAATGTTCAAAAGAGCTGCTAACATGAAGAGATCTGGAGGTTTAGACATTTTATTTTTCTACTAAAGAAATTGCAGAATTTGAAGTATTGTGCTTTTCAAATAAACAAATGAGAGCAACCCTAAATGTTTTCAGAAGTAAATATGTCTGTGTCCAGTGGGGCTTATTCTTTAATGCTTAGGACTCATTGAAAAACTGTGATAGAAGCCAATATTGTTATGAATGCTGTGGAGAGAGCAGACAGTTTTGTTTATAGTCTACCTTACAAAAAGATGACATGAACCTAACAAAGTAAATAGAACTTCTTTTGACTGGAGCAAAAGAATACGCAATCCAGCCCCTCTGTCAGTCAGCTCTGCTTATGATTTCTCAGAAATCCTCAAGGGGCTGTAGTTAAAAAGGGAATGCTGGATGGGTCTAATTCAGCAGAAGAGTACCAGCATTCAGCAAAGAAGGAAGAGGACAAACTGTTTGAAATAAGGGACCAGTATAAGGCAGCTCAAAAGAGTATACAGTACAGGAAATATGCAAGGTGGTAGTCAGAGCCTTGTTGCAAAGATTAAACTTATAGTCAATGGAAAGAAGTAAAAATGTCTCTTCCCACTCAGCTTTTAGATGGGAAATGTGAAGGACCTACTTGTTTTAAGACTGAGCTAAAATTTTAAGGATTTTATCCTATCATCTGTTCACTAAACAACAATATATCACTCAAAACTATAGAAAACTTTATTAATGTTTATTCTCACACAGTTATTTTAATGCCTTTCTTCCTTCCCTGTCTTCCTTCCTTCTCCCTCCCTTACATAAGCTTTCTCCAACCATGGCTGAAAATTGTGGGAGTTCAAATGCAATACATTTTTGTAGCCCGTCAGTGGCCAGTAGAGCTGGCGGCAGACTCGGACAGAGAGGAGGTTGGGGAGGAACATGGGCCAGTCCTGGAGTCTGGGGAAGGCTCTGATGAGTGCTCTGCATTGGAGGCAGTGCCATCTGACAGTTATTAGCTGCCTTTGGAGTCGGAGATCAGTGGGGCAGAAGAACAGCTGGAGCCTGTTCCTGATGCGCGCATGTGCAGAACTGCCAGGAGAATGGAACAGTTAAGGAACAAGAGTCAACTCAGGAAAAAAGGCACAAGTGGATGGTGAATAGCCACTCCCGTAGGAATAAATAGGAGCTAAAGGGGAGTGGTGTTTGCAGGAGACAGTTGGTTCATTTAATTAGTGTGAAGATTTGTTTGTTTAAGTTCGTGACTCACCAAGACTCCTTGCCAAGTATTTCTTTGTATAGTGTTGCACTTGGAAGCTATCAACCTGGAACTCTCTAAGCCTATCTGTGGTTGCAATTCACTCTTGAAAGACTGTTTGCCAGAACTTTGCTGGATGTGAATGATAGGAAAATAAAAAAGGGTTTTGTCGGGACAAGGAACCTGTTTCGTGATTTTGTGAAGCTTAGGTCAGAACACACATCTGGATGAAGTTAGGGAAAATTAGCTTAAACAAATGGTTTCTAGAATGGTCTGTAGATCAATGAAAAAGTTTACTGTTTATTTTTTGTTTATACACCATAAATATGTATACAATGCCATGGTGATTATTTTGATGTAAATTTTCATGCGACCGAGATATAGGGTGACAAAACATACTTAGGAAGAAACTCACTGAATTCAGAAACATTTGCTCTCAAATAAGTAGGGCCTGGGTCTTATTTCACAAAGAACCATTTCTCAAATGCATGACACTGTACCTCAGCATCTCTTATTTGCTCCCATTGCATCTGAGAAGGAAAATCCGGCATTCCCGTTTTCTTCCATTCCAAATATGGATTGGTTAGGTTGTTATCCATGTAGTATGTGACATATACAAGTTCTTTGGGAAGACAAAGAAATGCAATAGTTTTAAGGTTTGGCTTTAGTTGAATGTCAAATCAAACATAAGTGTTCTGGTGCACAATCATTTATTTAATGATTTCAAGTAATAAATTTTGGGCCTTCACTCTTAGACAAAGTAGCTTTAGAGAGAAAGAGGGAAGTAGGTCATCAGGAGCCTGAAAAACCCAAGCTGGCATTGTTTCATCCTGTAGGCCACTGAAAAGGTTTTGCATCCTGAAATATGAAAGGGAATGGGGGGAAAAATCCAACTGAGCCTGACTAAGATACAATGCTCAATAGACTGTTCTGATGGGAGGCGAGGTAAGAGCCAAATCTCCAAATAGATTTGTTGACCCCTGAGTTGATATGTGCCACTCCAGCGTTTCTCACTCTCCTGCAAATCCCCAGTTAAAAAGATGCGGGCCTGCTTGTAACGTCACTTGATGAGTGAGGGGCAACAATCCAGAAACTCTCATTGCAGAACTCAAACCCGGTGAGGGTTTGTTTGTTGAAGTGAAACCTGGGAAGCTGTTTCACTCTTTTCTAACTCTTTCTAAAAACCTGCTTGGGAACAAGTCTTTCTATGGGAATGAATGAAAGCAACATTTCTGCTGAAGAGAAAGAGATCCAAAAGATGACAAGCTTTTCACCAAGATAATTTTTTTCACAATCAGAATTTTTTCACCATGAAGTTGTCTCGGTCTCACCCCCAGAACCAGTGGTGGCATTCAAATAATTTAACAACCAGTTCTCTGCCCTAATGATTTCTTCCAACAACCAGTTCACTCAACTGCTTAGAAACTTAACAACCGGTTCTCCCAAAGTGGTGCGAACTGGCTGAATCCCACAACTGCCCAGAACTGAAACAAAAAGCCCTAACATTGAACATACAATTGTTTCCCAAAACACAATTCTGTGTGCTTAATTTGTCCTAATTAGATTGTGTAAATTGTCTATTCAAGGTAAGCCATCAGGGATTATCTTCTGGCCATGCGCCTTCTGAGTTCAAACCCCCAAACCACTTCCCATATGGCTTAAAGAATGACCCTCCTGTGCCACAACTCAAACTAAATACTAATTTAACAATAAGTATTTAGTGATCACTTTAGGATGAGGCAGTGTTTGTGTGTTCATGCTGTAGCTGTTAGGAACTGTCCATTGCCCTGTGAGACCTCAGAAAAGACCTCACTTGCATTTGTTTAACCTGCTTCCCCAAACTGAATGTAAACCTCATGTTTCTGGAGGGTATCATGTTAATAGCTCTACAAAAAAAAAGTCATAGCAAAAATTTACCTCTGTGTTTAGGATAATTGGCTATGTTTAGAATCACAGTACTGATGTTTGAGGATGTCTTGTTATCATTGCTTGAATAGATCAGTATTGATGCTTGCCAGCTGTCCAACAATTGTAATCCTGAAGGTTTATGTAAGCTGGCTAATATTCCCAAAGTGTTACAGTCTTCTGATTTGTGACTGGAAATGTTGGCAGAAACTTGCTCTTCTCCTGCACAAGAGGGAGAAAACCTTGAACCAAAAAAAGGTCTTGAAATGAGAAACTTACAGAGGAGCATTTAAAGCATGTTGTCATAGTTCCAGAAGTCGGCCAAATGAACTGTAACACTGTGTTAGAACATTTCACCAAAAGATTTGAATTCCATGTGGGCATAAGAAGAGCTAAAGTTTGAAATAACAGATATTTAGTTGAAGACACCTAAGTTGCTATATTGGTTCTTGTTATGTTTGTTAAAATCTGTCCTTCTAAGATTGTGCCATATTGTTATTTTTAGTTTTTTTTCATCACCTCTTTATTATTTTTATAAATAATTCAGGGTGGCAAACATATCTATTCTTCCATCCTCCTCCTATTTTATCCACAACAGCACTGTGAAGTGAGTTGGGTTGAGAAAGAGTGACTGGCCTAAGTTCACTCATCTGCTTTTCATGCCAAAGGCAGGACTAGAACTCACAGTCTCCTGGTTTCTAGTCTGGTGCTTTAACCACTAATTATATGCTGTTGGAAGGCAAATTGCTATTACTTACTACCACACACTATTTTTTTTCTCCCAGTATGTTATGGGTGGTAACAGGTATGAAATTTTTAGGAAATCATGATACTCATTGACTTATTTCCCAGTTCATTTGAATTAATATCAGCTGGTCAACATAATATACTTCTTTCTTCTTTATCAAAGGCAAGATACTTCATTTCTGAGAATAGTTAAGTGTGCAGAGAAAATGACTAGGCTGAGCCCGAGGGAGGAGTCAAACGCATCACCAGCCTTGAATCTCTTCGTGCCCACAAGATATCTAAGTTCAGCCCACTTTCAATTCCGTTGCTGCCAATTTGCTTTGACCATTAGTAGCTCCTTGAACTACTAACCTTGAGCTGTCTGGACTCTTGATTTGACAGTGTGATTAGCAGTTGTGAAAAGAAATGGGGGAGGGGAGGGGGTATCGTACCTAGCAAAGCCAGCAAGCCCATTACTGTGAGCACCGGCTTCCTCACCATCTGGACGTGGGGGGGCTTTGTGTTATTCATCTGAAAGCGTGCCGTAAGGGTCCTCTGGGTGAAGTAATAGGGATGGTAACTCAGGAATGCATTGTCGTTGCTTAGCAAAGTGTAGTTGATGGTGTTGTCGGGTTTAGCGATCAGAAGGTTTTGATGCTGAGCAATTACCTGTAAAGTAAAGGAACACCCTTTGAAAATACGTGAGTTATTATGTTAGCTCAGTAAAACAAGTGATATTCTTCTTTTATTTTATCTTACACTTTTATCTTTATTGTACCTAACCTACTATATGTTATTCTATTTTATCTCACTTCACTCTACCTGATCTCATCTCATTTTATTGTATTTTACTGCGGCTGATGCTCATGTTTGATATGGTCAATTGACTAATCAATAAAGTATATCGTACTGTAACAAGTAATAGAAGTAACCTTCTATTTTTCAGGATTATTGATGGCAAACCCACTGCAGGACAAGATCATTATTTTAAACCAATCCCATCTAATCTGTTGCCTTTCAAATGTATTTGGATAACAATTCTCATCATTCACAACCAGGTTAGGAATGCTTGAAGGAGGTATGTTGGGGAAAGGGTGATTTGCATCTCCTTTATGAAATTATACAGTATATAAATCATGGCTGTGGGTATTCTGCACACAGTAAAATTGTGCAACAAAGCAGCACAGGTTATGAAACGTATATACGTTAAAACAGGTTTGCAATATTTCCTCTGAATCTGGATGCTTTATTCCGTATCAGTACTATTTAGTGTATACTTAGCAAAAGTTGGCTTGCAATATGGAGGAATACAGCACTGTGCAAAGCACTGAAACTCCAAAGTTATTTATTGGTTTTAGATACAGTATATATATTGATTAAATAAGTAAGTGGCTTTATTATTTTTGACAACTAGGAATTCAGGTATTTGTTATATATTTTCAAGTATAATGTTGCAACAAAGGAAAATAAAGAGAAATTGTTTCAACCAGTTAAAAGAAAAGCTAAGATTTACAGCTGCACATTGGGTCAAATATCATATCTGATTCTTCTGCAGTCTTCCTAAAGAAGCATACCATATACACATAGCTGAACACAAATATTTCATATTGGGATCACTGTACAGCTTTGCTTTCCACCTCATTTCTAATTCCAGATGATCGTGCTGCAATTTATCTCTCCTTACAGAAGAAATTAAATCCAGTTGCAGGATCACTGTGACAACTTGAAAACAAAAAAAGCACCATAATATTTTAGCATCAGGGTCCACCAAGAAAAAAGCCTTTCCAATAGCTTGAATTGACCTAATTCCCTAGCCAGCTAAAATTAGGAATTTAAGAGGAGGATTGCAACAGCATAACTAATCAGATGTAGAAGGATTAATGTTCCATGCCAAAATACGCACACACACAAAAGCAGATTAGCTCTTAAGAACACCAAGTTTTGCAGAAAGGAGTTGTATAAAACTGCACATAAAATCACAAAAAGTTGTTCACATTAAAATGAATGAGACCCCAGGAAGACAAATTGTCACTGTTTCTAACTATTAATTTATGGAAGGTGTGCATATGTGAATGAAATAAACTTTACATTCCTTGGTCTTCACTGAAAAATCTAAGAGTAGGCAACTCACAGCACTAGCACTTAGACTTGTATACTGCTTCATAATGCTTTACAGCACTCTTTGAGCAGTTTACAGAGTTAGCATATTGCCCCTAACAATCTGGGTCCTCATTTCACCGACTTTGGAAGTATAGAAGGCTGTGCTGACTTTGAGCCGATCAGGATTGAACTCCTGGTTGTAGGCAGAGTCAGCCTACAATACTGTACTTTAACCACTGCCTCACTGAGGGCTCCTAGCAAAATAAATGGGGAAGCTGGATTCACTTAACAACAACACTACAAACAAAAACATGATGGGAGTTTTGAGTACACAATATTTGAAACATTAGTTTGGAATCTTTCAGCTACAATTTCTAATTCATAGTGCATGGCATTCAACTAAAGTTCAGTGAATACAAATTCTGGGCTGTCTGTCAGATAATTCCATACTTTCCCAACATTATGAAGTTGACCTCAATTACTTGAAATTCATCCTGAAAAGCGAATTTTGAAAAAGATGCAATTACATTTGACTCTTCTTTCTTACTGTCATTCCTTGATCTTTTAAAGTGTAAGGATAAATTAATCAACTATAAGGAGAGAGAAGGGATTTTATAGAATTGGTGACTTGTTGAAGGAAGTCCTGTTATTTCTAAATATATATATATTGAAAAATGATTAGTTGTAATCTGATTTCCAACAAGTCAATCCTATATAAACTGCCTTCATAATACTTTCATATTTAGCAATAAAATCTGAATATACTGTATCTATTTCACTTTGTGGGAAGTACCTCTCAGCAGTGCTTGTACTGTGCAAACATCTTAAGCCCATGTCACACTGCCCAATGGATGCAAAAAGGACACAATGGCCGAGCAAAAATATCCATCCGTTGTTATCCGCTCTCAAAAGGGGCAAAAATTTGCATAACCGGAGCGGATAACACGGACGCGGGGAGGACGCAGGGCGGATGCAAAGCGGATGCGGAACGGAAGCCCAGCAGATGGGAGCGGATGGGAGCGGATGGCACGTCTGCTAGGCTTCCGGGGGACCTCAGCAAAGCGGACGCGGAACGGATACAGCGGATGCACAGTGGACGCGGAACGGATGAAGCGGATGCATAGTGGATGCACAGCGGAAGCCTAATGGATGCCTGGCGTTAATTGCGCATGCGGGGAGGATGCATTGCGTCAGCCCCGTGGATATGACGGAAGCAGCTCGGAAGCAGGTCGCCATTCAGAGGAAAGACCTGCTGCCGGACGGATTGGCTGCCTTGCCTGCCCTGCCTGCATGTCTGCCTGCAAGTCTTGCTGCCAGCCTTGCTGCCAGCCAGTCTGCCTGCCAGCCTTGGTGCCTGGCTGCTTGCAAGCCTTGGTTCATGCATGTCTGCAAGCCTTGGTGCCTGCCTCCCTGCAAGCCTTGGTGCCAGCCTCCCTGCAAGCCTTGGTGCCTGCCAGCCTTCCTGCCAGCCTTGGTGCCTGCCTGCCTGCCAGCCTTCCTGCCAACCTTGGTTCCTGCCAGCCTCCCTGCCAGCCAGCAACCCCACAACCATGCGGAAGCACAGCAAGCCTCAGCCATCTGCTGCCAGCCCTTGCAAGAGGGACAGGGCTACCATCCCACCCCCTGGCCCTCACTCTGGTTCTCCTGGGGCTTCTGCAGCACGGGCTCGCTCTTCTGGGGCTGGGGCTTCTGCTGCTTCTGCTTCTGGAGGAGCTGATGAAAAGCACTCCAGCACCAGCCACCTCCACAGCACCTGGACCCTTCACCCCTGAGACTGAGCGACCAAGAGGAGTGCCAGAGACTCATTTTTGTTTTATAGCTTGTTGTTAATAAAGTCTATTTATGATTCACACACTTGCTTCATTTCTGTTTCTTAATAAAGTCTTGCTGGAAACTTTTAGAAATGGCTTAAGCCTTTGCATGCTTGTGGGATGGGTAAGGATAGCTTTGGAATGGGTTAGGATACCTGTGGGATGGGTAATAGCTGTGGGATGGGTTAGGATAGCAGTGGGATAGATAAACCTCCAGTGCAAGCATAGTGGGACTGTATGGTCCACCCTCCCAGGTGCCACACCTATGGCCCTTTATTATCAATAATAATGTAATAATTATCCACACATGTCAACATAAACACAACTCTTTATTAAATGCCCTGTTCATTGTAGGCCAACCAAACATACATGGCCCAATATCATCCATGTGATGAGACAGGCTGAAGGAAGTATCCATTAAGCATCTACCATCCTGTCTTGCCACTCCACTGCTCCAGCTGGGGAGTTGCACCAGTGTCTCAGGAGGTTGCGCTGCTTCTTCGCTTCATGTGAGGCTCTGTTGGGGCCTTGCACATCCTCAGTGTCGATCAGGTTTCGCCCTTGCCTCCATTCCCCAGGCTCCATGTCCCCATTGCCTTGTTGGAGGTCCACAAGCCTGTTCTGCAACACTGGGTAGTGGGTGCGCATGAGATTGTGCAGGATGCAGCAAGCTTCCATGATCCTCCTCACGGTCTCTGGGCAATGCTGCATGGTGGTGAGAAGTACCTGGAACCTGTTGGCCAGAATGCCAAAGGCGTTCTCCACCACCCGCCTTGCCCTGGGTTGAAGCCTGTAGTTGAAGATCCTCTCTTCACGGGTGAGGAGTCTGGAGGTGTAGGGCTTCATGAGGTAGGTTGTGAGGGAGAAGTCGTCATCCCCCACAATGAAGTAGGGCACATCTTGTGTGTCATTGGGCAGGGGTTCTGGATCTGGGAAGCCCACGATGAGGTTGCCTTCCAGCTCCTCCTTGAGGTGACTGGCGTTGTATACCTGGGCATCTGAAGATGACCCGTTGCCTGAAGCATCGATGTACATGAACTTGTAGTCAGCATCGACCATGGCGAAGAGGATGATGCTGAAGAAGCCCTTGGAGTTGAAATAAGTGGACCCTGAGTTGGGTGGAGCTTTGCAGGCCACGTGCTTGCCATCTATGGCTCCAATGGTGTGTGGTAAGTTCCACTTCTGATACCATTGCTCTGCAACTTTCTTCCAGCCTTCTTCAGTGGAGGGGTACTGGAGGAGCTCCTCCTTGTATTCTTTGATGATGGCCTGCACCACTTCTCTGACCACAAGGCTAATGGTGTTGGATGGCACCCTCCAGCCGTACTGCATGCTCCTGTAGGTGGTCCCTGAGGCCAGGTGGCACAGAGTGAGTGCCACCTTGAGCCCAGGTTCCAGGCTGGGCCGGAAGCTGGTGTTTACCTTGGTCAACCTGGGTGTCAGCCGCTGCACAACTTCGTCAAACATGGCTGGAGGCATCCTCATGAAGTTCTGGAACGCCCGAGTGTCTTCGTTCCTGAGCTCCACCATCAGCTTGTTGTACAGTCCGTCCTCTGCTCTTCTGGCGAACCATCTTCGGACCCAGACTCTTTTTGGCTGCCTCTTTTTCTTCTCGCAGTAGTGTTCACAGAGCCTGAAGATGGCTTCGCACTGTTGCAGAACGATGGCGGCTGCCGAAAGGACTTTGTTACAATCCACGGTGGACATCACTGGATGCTGTGGAAGAGGAAGAGCCAGATGAAGGCTGCAGAGGTCTGCACCGCTGGGCTGCTGTTCTGAAAGTGAGATGCAGATGAGTTCCTCCCCCTTTTTATAGGAAATATAAGTTTTCCGCTAGGCATCCTCTAGGCATCCTCTAGACATCCTTAATATCCGAGATAGATCCCCTCTACGAACGTTTTTTCCGTTTTAAACGCTTTGTTTTCGTGCTGCATCTGCTAGGCATCCGTTCTGCATCCGTTCCGCTTCCTCCCTGCGTCCGTTTACCGCTGGAGCGGATGGAGTTGCGCAGATGCGCAGCGGATGCCTAGCGGATATAGCGGATGCGTAACGGATGCGTAGCGGATGCAGAACGGACGAACTGGATACATTTTCCACGCAAAAGTTTTGGGCAGCTCAAAACTTTCAGAGCGGATGAAACGTCAATAAACGGATGCTGGACGGATAGAGAGGAAGCAAAACGGAGGCAGTGAGTACATCGCGTTTTCCAATGGATGGCAAGCTTTTTTGTCCGTTTTACATCCTCTTTGCATCCGTTGGTTCAGTGTGACATGGGCTTTATGTAAATAATAACAGGTTTGTTTGAAAGTTTTACTGCTTAGCTCTCCTCCCCACTGTGTAACCATGACTAAGAAGTGTGGAGTGCCAAAGTCAGCATCAATGCCAGGCACATCTCCTGTTGAAGATATGGATGCCAACTGGCTCCAAAAACTATGATCTACCTCTGCCCCAGTCTAGCCATGGTACCTAGGGAAGCAAGGAACATAAGCAGGGTGAAGAACATTCCTGATGCCCTTAGCATTCAGGGTAATTGTTTTAAGGAAAACAGATATTGCTTTTCATTATATAACACAATGATGCAGATCATAAACCTACAGGAAATGTCTTTTTGGGAAACCCACATCTCTTCTCTCCTCAAAGAAAGATGAGGAAAATACATCTAGGGCAGTGTTTCTCAACTGTAGCAACTTTTAGGTGTGTGGACTTTCACTTCCAGCATTAACTGGTTGAGGAAGTCTGGGAGTTGAAGTCCAAATATCTTAAAGTAGAGACAAAGTTGAAAAATAACTGTTCCAAGGTATTGCTTAGGGGAACAGATACCTCTTCCGGGCAACCAAGAACTTGTCAGAGTATATTCATTAACTGGCAGAGACATGGTTAACAAAGTCAGCAAGTGAGTAAGCATGGCAACAGACCAGCCAATGGGAGCTGACAGACTGGGTATGGTTTGCCTCTGTGTGCTTTGTTGAGAATTGAAACTGAAACTAACTTGCTTGCTTGCGGAAACTGGTACCTGCTCTGAGCTGCTTCTGCTTGCGTTTTTGTTTATGTTAAGTTGAAAGAATCTACAAATAGTATTGTAAACTTTACTCATTTTATTATGTTTACAAAGAAGTTAATGATGCTGCTGAATCTGTCTCCTGTGTGTTTTCTGGACTTGAATTTCTGCTGCAAACGCTTCACAGAATTTGAATCTGACATGATAAGATGATCCTTCAATAGCTAACTCAGGATAAATGTGTAAAACCACTCATTCTTCAATTGCAAAAATTAGCCTTCAGTCAATAAAACCCACAAGCAGGGACAGAGATGCTCTATCAAATGAATATTTCATGCTTGATTCTCAGTATCTCAAGAAATCTGTCATTGTTTTTAATTTTAAAAAAAAGGGAAGAGAGGCTCAACCCACCTTCCCTTCTAAAGGGATGACCTTTTTTTGTTTTAAAATCCTAGGATAACCTTCTTGCTGAACCCTGTCCTCCAGCTTCTATTTGCCAGAATATAGGTAGTACTCAACTTACAACCATTCATTTAATGACCATAGAAAGTTATAGTGGCCCTGAAAAAAAGTGACTTATGACCATTTTCCACACTTATGATGTTTATGATAGTAGCAGTGCCCTGGGGGTCATGTGATCACTTTTTCCAATTTTCTGACAATAGCAATAGCACTTGGACTTATATAACTGTCCCGTGATGCTTTACCATGCTCTCTGGGAAGTTTATATTATTAGCAAATTGCTCCAACAATCTGGGTCACATAGCACATCTACAAAAGTGGATGTAGGTCTACGACGAAGACAAGATCATATGCTGGACTTAACACCCCTTTTTCTCCAAAGTGTATTTTAAATTGTAATTTGTTATTTAAACATGGTAGGCAGACACTACTATAAAGGAGAATATTTGTTGCTAAGGGTTGAAATGAGGGGGTCACTGCCAAAGAGCCAACACTAAACAGCTCAACCAAAGAATCTCTAAGGCCGCCCCAACCCACACAGACAAGCAAACATCAGAATATGAACTGACAGCCAATAGCACTCCTTACTAGCACTGATGATATTTCCTAGTTAAGGGTAATGAAATGTCTGCAAGAAAATAAGCAAGCTCAGAGAGCACTAAAGACACTACTTAAGATTACCAAAATTGCAAGGTGCAAATACAATTTTCTTCCATTAGGTGGTGCACAAGGCTTGACTTTGCAACATTGGGAAGCCTACAAAACTAAACTAAAGCATTCATCGGGCCAGTTCCAATAGCAGCTCAGTTGTGGCCATAAGTCTAGGGCTATCTGTATCAATTAGTGGGGAAGGCAGCTGTGTATACTGTGGCTCTGAAAACATCCCACCTCTAATTGCATGCTGTATTCCCATAGGCCAAAGGCAGAGGTGATATTCAGCAGGTTCTAACCAGTTCTGGAGAACCGGTAGTAGAAAACTTGAGTAGTTCAAAGAACTGGCAAATACCATCTCTGACTGGAGATTTTACAGTATCCTTCCCCAGCCACACTCACCAAGCAAAAATTCAACAAAAATTGAATCCCACCACTGGCCCAAAGGATGTTGCAAATAGATGGAGCAACTATCTACCATCTACTTTACCTTCTTCTCAACTGTTTTGGATCTGTCCTGGTTCATTATCTATGTTAGTGCATAAGTTGGTAGAAACAGAGCAAAGAGACATCTGCTACAAGCTTCCTGCTTCCTGTTGTCCCAGTATAATATGGAGAAGTATGGCAATGAACTTTCTGGTCCTTTCCTGGTCTAGATTAGAGCCTAAATTCTTACAGCCCTGGCCTGGTCCTGACAGCCTGAATGTTTGTCAGAGCAAGCAGAGCAAATTAAGCAAGAAAGTCTATATACGCTTCTGTTTATTTTGATATGCCAATTGTTCAATAAAAATCTTAAATCAAAAATTTCTACATTTACCAGCATCAACTTTACCTTTACCACCATAGCTGCATAGGTCACATCCGCTCTCCACTGCTGTGGAATCGACCATCCTACTAAAGGATCAGCCTCATCATTGTATATAGGGACCGAGGCAAAATTGGGGAACATCTTCTGAATCTGTCCCATAGCCTCAGTTTCCTGTTCCAAGATATGAAGAGAACTCCCAGCTCCCTGGTGATTAGAAATATTGTGATGACTCTTATTATCTATTAAGCATAATGTCAACTAAAAAGATACTCCTCTGGTCTTTCTAGCTGCCAAAAAAAGGGGGTGGGAAAAAACCAGGGTAACTATTAGGGAAAATACACCCGATATTCCATAGTAGCTTCTTAAAACCTGTGGTGGGATCAACCCAGAGGCTACCACCATGTGAACCCCCAGACCCTGTGGTCATAGGAGGCCAAACCCATTATGAGGCGCAGCGAATCCTCGATTTGAGGTGGCACAGGAGACAACTCCAATATCTAATCAAGTGGAAGGGCTACTCTTTATCAGAGGCATCTTGGGTAAAGAGTAGGAACTTCCAAGCTGATCGTCTTGTGACGAGGTTCCATGCAGAAAACTCAAACAAACCTGTGGTGTGAGTGTGTTAGGGATAACATTGTTCACCCTAACTGGTTTAGGTGAAATAATAACTATGAATCATAGTTAGTGTATGTTAGAGTGTATACAGCTTTAACTGTGAAATAGCAATTAAAGGAGTGGTTAAGAAAACAATATAAAAGTAGCAAGACTACGGCTTGCTCTCTCTGGCTCTCTCTGGCTTTGATGATCCCTGATTACTGCTTGGAATCAAGACTGCATTGCTCGAACGGGAGAGACAACAAAGGACTGATTTGTAAGTGAACTGACATAGGATATTCTACATGGACTTTGCTAACTGAATATCCCTGAATGGACTGACTACTTGATACATGACTATTGGACTGTTATTTGACTATGCTATTAACTTATACTGGAATAAAATATATTCTTGATAGCACAAGCGTATCTGTTATTTTTACTGTATGTTAATAAACATACAAGCTTAGCTCACTCATTTATCTGTGTGCCTATCTGACTAACGCTGCACATTCTGTTTAGCTTGTCTACCTAACCCTGGTTGAGGAACCCAGGCTTAACAGAGTGTGTGTTCACAACCCTAAATTCTATACCTGTAATAAATTTGTTTTCTTTTTGTGTTGTACAGGTCACCTTTAGGAAGTGAGGGGAGCTGGATGTCAACTAAAAAGATACTCCTTTGGTCTTTTTAAGATGCCAGAAAAAGGGGGTGGGGGAAAGACCAGGGTCAAGGAGGAAAAGTATGATGTAATTTAGTATTGGCTTCACCCAGCCACGCGCCAACATTGCAACTTCTAATAAACCAATTTACTTTTTCTGAGATACGGCTAGAGACTTTTGATTTGAATGAGGGTGGATTTGTTGGAACCCTGACACATACACCTGATCTCCTACTTTTATGCTATTGTGTCAAAATGAGGCCAGAGAATCTCTCTTTTTTATCATCTGAGGTTGTAGGGGGTCCACAGAAGCTCCAAAATTTATGACAAAATTAAGAAATTTTAAATGTACAAAAGGAGAAATACTATTAAATAATGATAGGAGACTAATAAATCCAACTACATTTTTATAGCTATAAATAATATTAACCTTATAATATTAATTCATATTAGGCTCCAAGAGCCAGTTTGGTCTTGCAGAACAAATGTGATCTATGGGCCTAGATTACAATGCAAGAGACTGAATTCATGTCCCACCTTAGCCATGAAAGCCAGTTGAGTGGCTTTAGGCCAGTCATTTTTTCTCAGCCCAACATACCTCACAGGGATGTTATGGAGAAAATAGGAGGAAAAAGGCATATTTGCCACCTTGAGATATTTGAAAAAATAATAAAGGTAAAATATACATAAATGGCTTCTATTTTATTCTCATACTACCATGGATTATGTGGTTCGTTAAACCTTTGTTCATACTAAGCTGTCCATCCTGATTAATACGCTCTACTGGGAATCTTTTTACTTGAAGTTTTATTTTATTTATTTATACAGTGTATAGTTCATCCAATTCTCAATAACTCTGGGCAGCTTAAAATTCGAAATATAAATTACAAAACTTCTCTCCCCCCCAAAATGAATAGCCTGAAAAGCAACATATAAGCCAGGAAAATTCATTTAACAGGGACACAACCTCAACCTTGTTCAAAGTTTGGGAGAAAAGTCAGGTCTTTCATAGCTTCCTGAAGGATGGAAGCCATCCAGATCTCTTGGGAACGAGGTTATCATTCCCACAAGGTGAAACTGCTTAATCATTGGACTGGGAGAGAATCAATTTTGCCCCATCACATCAGATTGGCAGAAACAATTGAAGACAGGCGCTCCCTCAAATAAAGATGATAACCAAGCTCCTTGAATTGTACTGGAAAGTTCGTTGGTAACCTGAGCAGCTCATGGAGCAATGGGGATCATACAGGCCTAATGAGGCATGCTCAACATGGCTGACATGGGTGCATTCTGGACTGCCTGTAGTTGCCAGGTTTAATAGAGGAAACTAAAGCTTCAGCTATAAATAAGCCTACAAGGTAATATACATAGTGGCACTTTGAACATGCCATATAATTCTCTGCAAGAGGTAATAGCCACTTTTTATTCAACTCAATGTTTTCCATCCTGTCTGTATTTTTTAAATCAGATAAAAGTAAATAAATGAGAACATTTAATTTGGATCAGGAATTTTTAAAGTTTTCATCCATTAAAAAAAATGAGCTGACCTTTTTATGCATGGCGATGTAGTCTAGCCGGACTCCTGTCTCTCCAGTGAAAAAATTTGTGCCGTTGTAGCAATGACTGAGGAGATTCCAACAAATTGGAGACTTTGGAAATGGATGAAAGGAATCACCGGGGCCTCCCAATTTTAGCTGACAACTGGCTTCCCTTAATCCTTCAGAACAAGCATCATAGTAGTTGAGAAATCCTAGATGTAAAATGAAAGAGTTGTGAAAGACTCAGCATTTGAGTCTATATGGTATCTTGTCAATGGAACAGAAAAGTACCTTACTCTTCAAAACACACTAGGCTGAAATCTAACAAAGCAGAGCACATTACAGAATATTTCTGTATTAACAGCTGATTAAGAAATATAACATTTGCCTCAACTCGTATGTCTTCTTTGTGACTATGGAACTTGGGGCTATGGATTATTTCTATTATGAATGCCGATAAATTACAATATATACATATATATAAGTAGGTCTAGGGGTGTTCGGGTCTTTTCCCGTGTAAGATTAAGAGTATTTTGGTGACGTTGCCATCCACTCGCCATCATAAGGCTGGTGCTTTTGGCTTCGTGCCAGTGCAAGCAGTGTGTGATCGGAGCTGCCGTCTCTTTATAAATACTGGTGGGAGGGCTGTTGTGCTGGGCTGTTTGGCTGTGCTGCTGCCTCTTGATTGGTTGATGGAGTTGCTGTTGGCATAATGGACTGTGTGATGGCTTGTGAGTTTTGTTGTGGCGATATCCTGGATCTTGTGCTTTAATCTCCTGGGTCGTTTGTGTTTTGATCTCTTTTCCATTCGCCTCCTGTGTTGTAACGGCTTGGGTAATGGGTTGTGTGGTGACCTTGTGAGTTTTATTGCTGTGGTATCTTTGGTCTTGTGCTGTGATTTCCTGGGTCATTTGCTGTGTTGCAACTTCTTGAGTTCTTGTGGTGTAATTTCCTGAGTTTTCTGATGTGATATCCTGAGCGGGTTGGTGTGATGTAGCATTCTGGGTTTTGGTCTGTCTTTGAGTTTGGGGTCTGGGTCTGGGTTCTTGGCACTGTGTTCTTGGTGTGTCAGCTTGTTTGGTTTTAGGGTCGGGGGGTGCGACAGCTGGTGAAGCAGCCATGGTCTGGTTTCTGGAAGGTGGTTGTCCTTTGTTTATAGGATGGGTTTGGACCTGGGTCTGATGAGGGGGATTGGCGTTGGTGTCCCGTGTTGTTTTGGTTTGGTGTTGGTTTTCGTGGCTGGGACTCATTTGTTGGTGAGGGCTAGTTTCCAGATGTCTGGTAGGGGGAAGGTATCATCCCGTTTATTCATGTTATTGGGGTATTTCTCTATCTCGATGGCTTCCCTAATTATTCTCTTGCTGTAGTGTTCAGTGTTGGATATTAATTTGGTTCCTTAGAAATTAATTTCATGTCCTGTGGCTTTAAGGTGCTGGAAGAGGGAGGAAGTAGTTTCCTCTTTTCTGGCTGCGTTTTTGTGTTCTGCAATGTGTGCATTTATTCTGTTGGTTTGTCCAATGTATGTGGCTGGACAATTGTTGCATGGTATTTCATAAACTCCTTGGTTTTCTAGCTTGATCTTGTCTTTGGGGTTTCTTAGGATGTTACCTGTTGCTTTCATGTGTTGGACTAGTGAGGTGGAGACAGAGATGCAGGGGGCACATGATCTGCCTCCCCCCAGACACACCACACAGCCACCTGCTGCATCACACCTGAGGGCAGGCAAAGACAGAAGGTGGGATGGAATGTGTAGGCGGCTGCAACTGTTAAATTAGTAATGTGGTTGTTAAGTGAATCTGGTTTCCCCATTGACTTTGCTTGTCAGACAAAAATATGAGCCAGTTCCATGTGTCTGCAACTGTCGTAAATATGAAAAATGGTCACAAGTTACTTTTTTCAGCATTGCTGTAACTTTGAATGGTCACTTGTAACGAATGCTTGTAAGCTGAGGACTACCTGTAGTGGGGTTGCAGAAATAGACATGGGTGCGCCTACAAGTTTGATCAAAGAACAACTCTTAAAAGGTTTTAAAAACTTTGGCTTGGCTGAAACTCACATCTGAAGGCAGTGTAGCTCAGGAATAGAAGATCCCAAACCTTTTTGGGGATCAGTGTAGCTGCAGGAATGTGCAACAATTGGGATGGAAAAATATTTTCTTCCCGCTTTTTCATCAGGTGAAGGCTTAAGCAAGGACAAGACAATTGTAAAATCTTAGGCATTTCATGCAGAACGATTTAAGGCCTCATTTTGGGGACACTTTTAGGATTTTAAAAGTTGAGAAAAGTTTCCAAGCTGGGTGCTCCAGAAAGTGATGTATTATAATTTCCAGGAAACTGTGTGGGACAAGTATTCTGTTCCTTCTTTATTTACCTATTAAATCAAATCCACATTCTTAACATTCTTTGAAGAGCAAGAGGAGTATCATATAAATTGAATAAAATAAAATAACAAAGAAATGTTGCTCAAGTAATATATAATTAAAATGGTTTTAAAAGACTAAATAGCATCCCTGTTTGCTAACCTGGGCACAATAACCTAGCTTTGGAAAAGCCTGGATGGCAAAACCAGTATCTATTTGATATCAAGTCTGGGTTTTACGAGATTTAAAGTGAGCAACATTTTCCTTGCTTGCCTTCAACATCTCCTTGGAATTCTTTCCATATTATTCACAGTTGTTATAAAAGGGATTTAAAACAGCTTACCATTTACAGTCATTGATACATTGTCAAAGTCATGGTGATCTGGTTCATTCCAGGTCTCAAAATTCCACTTAGAAACATGTTTCAATCCATACCTCTCTGGAAACCAAATTTACAGTTAGTGTAAGTTTAAAACTCATCCATTAGATTATGAGGAAAATCTCAAGTGAAAGACTCTTGGGCCAAACAGTTCCACACCAGCAGACTTTGCCTTTAAGAGATATACATGGATGATCAATCTGGGAAATGAAAAATTTACAGATTATTTATTCCATAAAGGGGGGAGGGAGAGATCCTGCAGATTTTACTCTGCTATTCATTGCTGACTTTAGGAGGTGGTGGTCATTTCCATTTCAAGGACATTGACCCAGCATTGTCTGAAAACATTTCCACAGTTATATGACTAGCATGACATCACAGAGCACTGTTACCTTCTCACTGAAGTGGTACCTATTTGTCTACTTGTATTTGCATCGATGGTGGGATTCAAAAAATTTTACTACCGGTTCTGTGGGCATGGCTTGGTGGGCGTGGTAGAGGAAGGATACTGCAAAATCTCCATTCCCACCCCACTCCTTGGGGAAGGTTACTGCAAAATCTCATTCCCTCCCCACTCCACTAACCTGCTTTCCAGCTCTGTTCTCCTGTACAGGGCAACAAAAGAAGACCCAGCCAATCAGCTGGAACTCTGGAGGCAGACAATAGATGAGGGCAGGGCCAGTCAGAGGTGGTATTTGCCAGTTCTCTGAAC
This sequence comes from Laticauda colubrina, assembly GCA_015471245.1. Taxonomy (NCBI): domain Eukaryota; kingdom Metazoa; phylum Chordata; class Lepidosauria; order Squamata; family Elapidae; genus Laticauda; species Laticauda colubrina. The sequence continues at coordinate 17,517,336 of BLBF01000004.1, read as the reverse complement.
TACTCAAAATTTCTGTTACCAGTTCTCCAAACTACTCAAAATTTCTGCTACCGGTTCTCCAGAACTGGTCAGAACCTGCTGAATACCACCTCTGATTTGCACGCTGTTGAACTGCTAGGCTGGCAAGAGCTGGGCGATGACAGGAGCTCAGTCTGTCACATCGGCTTTGGATCTCAAACCTGGGCTGCTGGCTTTCCAGCTGACAAGTCCAGCATCTTAATCACTGAGCCACTGTGTCACCCAATTACTCCACAATAGAGCCCCAAATTTGTCTACATAGGAAAACACAATGAGGAACCTCCGAAGTAGATGCAATTTTCCTAAAGACATACACATAATTGCTGTAGCCCTTCATAATTCTGTTGCTTAATTGTAATGTGTAATGTAAAAGAAAAGGGAATAACCATATTAACTGTGTTGAATTAATATAGAGTTCAAATATATATAGTATGATCCTCAGTATATAGCTCAAAGGCCTAGTGTGATCCTCAGCCCAAAAGTTCATATATCCATGTGGTAGATCCATGTAAAGTGACAATAAAATTTAATTTTATTCTATTCTTAAATGTTTGCACCAGCCCTGAATTTGGTTAACTTACCTATATATCTTTCGGCCAATTGTACAATCAGGTTCTTCCATTCTACCACTTGTTTTTTTTCATCAAAATCAGTGAAGTATCCTGAAGGATTTCCCATCAATTCAAAACCTTCATTTAAGATAAAACAGAAGGAAAATAATTCAATCAATCAATCAATCAAAAATTGATAGCATTTTGCAATTTTCAATGTAAGCCTGCTTTAGTCCTCACTTTTGAACAATAGTTAATATCCAAGGAATCAGGGGACCAATTTCATTTAAAGTGTGTAAAGCAGGAAAGGAACTCGTCAGCTAATAATTTATGATAACAGCAGACAAATAAGCCAAATGAATTCTTAAAAATGCAAATCTTCTACTAGATTCATTTGAAGGAGGCACTTCAGATTTCAAACCATAATTGTTTGAAATTATGACATGTGCACTCTTACCAATAATTTAAACACTATCAATTTAATTATTGATGTTCAGGTAAACAAGGCAGGCCAGTGAGAATATTCTTTAAGTATTCATCCACTGTAATATAATATTTGGTATTTTATACAGCACTTTTTCATGGCTTTCCACATGTTCTTCAAATCCTTATAAAAGCTCTATGGAATGAATACATTCTAGTTCTATTATCCTTTTATTAGAGAGTTGGAACAAGAAATGGGTTAAGGTATATTTAGTATTCATGGTTCAACTGAGAATGTATCAAGAACTTGACCGATTATTTTAATCAGTGCTCTCTAATTTCTTCCTGATGTGCATTCTTAAAATGCCACTTAGAAACTGAAGTACAAAACAATTTGAGAAATCTTTTTTGTGAAGTTCTACTTGGGAGGTTCAGTGGGGATGTCTACTTAAGCATTCACTTGATTCAGATATAATTCGGCATCATTGCACAGCATCACTATACAGATAGTCCTCTACTTACAACCATTTGTTTTGTCATGCCCCTGGTGGAGACTGACTCTGAGGGAGAGGAGGAACACCCAACAGGGAGTGGAAGCGTGGCTCCAGAGGTTGTGGAGGAGGCTGGGGAAGGGCAGAGGCCGGCTGAGCAGTCAGAGGAGGACCGAGGCCCATCCCCTATCCATCCTAGGGCACGCAGGGAGGAGTGGATAAGGGAGAGATGTGATCTACTCGGGGGGAAAGGGCCTTGATCCTCTTCATAGGCTGCAGCTGTGATAACTGAATAAGAATTTGGACCTGCGTACTGGTGAACACTGGAAACAAAGCAGTGTTTTATTTTGGTCTGAAGTTTATCTTGATTGGCATCCTTCCAACAGACTGTGCCTTGTTATCTCCTGGAATTTGGTAAATACTTCTCTTGTTCCATTGTGGAAATGTCATCATTGTAGTTTGTTTGGTTTTTTATTTCACCTCTATCTGCTCATTAAGTTCGAACTGTATTGCTTTCTTCTGAAAACTATTTTTGAGTACGTTTTATCTCCAACTGAGAATTATTGAACAGTGGGGCCAAGTTGGAGGCATTAAAGGACATTTATTTACGTTTTGGATTTGTTCCGATGTATCCAACCCTGGGTCATCACATGTTTAGTGACTGTTTAAAGTTACAATGGCGTTGAAAAAAGTGACTTATGACTAGAGCTCACCTTTACCACCACTGCAGCATCCCCACAATTATGTGATCAAAATTTGGATGCTTGGTAACCAGTATGCTTTTACAATATTTGCAGCATCCAGAGGTCATATGATTGACATTTGCCAGCTGGCTTCCATCAAACTAAGTCAATTAGAGAAGCTGGATTTGCTTAACAACCATGGCAAAAAGGTCATAAAATTAGGCACACTAAACAAACACATTGCTTAGCACATGGAAATTCTATTCCCAATTTGGTCATTAAGTTGAGGACTACCTATATCTACACTGTTCAGATTGCAAGTAGAGGCTTTTATGATAGTATAAATTCCTATTCCAAAAAACCCACAACCACTTCATTTCAAATAAGCTTCATACTGAAGTTGAATGGTCCAGATACTGGATTTATTTTCCAAATAAAAACTGGACCTCAAAAATTGCTTTAAGGAAGGCACAAATTGCAACTATTTCCTCACTGCTTTTTTATATTGTTCTTTTTTTTTTTAACAAGTAGCACAAAAAAGTCACAGCTTTGTAACGAAACAGGTTCTTTGCTGGTAAGTTCATATAGTTTGTTAATCTACAATACAATTTGTTTCTTTTTGGTTTAGCCTGCTGTATGAACTCAACTCAAATGAGATTTTTAAAAATAAATAGCGAACTAAAGGAACCATCTCCTTCAGCCTCTTCACTTCAAATAAAGGGACTTTGGTGGAGATGCTATGAAGAACTTTAAAGAATAGTGGACACTTGGAATTGATAAAATTAGGCTTCAAGTAAGAGTTCTTGTTGAGGTAATTCCCCGTTAGGAGAATGAGTGCACACAGAGAGACGTAGTGAGAGTGGTGAAGAATAACACACAAACAGCACACAGATACACTGTATAGTAAAATGTAGCTTTTTACTTCCAATACACATTTAAGCAAAGTCCAACAAGAGTCCAAGTCATTCACGGTTAAAGCAGTCAGTTTTCAGTCCAGGGATAATTCTAATAACAAAGTCCAGTATCAAAAACAGTTCAGTAACAGACTTACATCAAATCCAAGAATAAGAGTCAACAGGGAAAAATGGAGGAACAGCAACACTCTCAGCAACAAGAGAATAAGATAAACAACCCAGGTTTCTGGCTCCATCCACACCCAATTACAATTTTAGCATTCCCTTGAAGAGACAGTATTAAAATGTCTCTCCTGATTGATATATTTTCCAACCCAACTATTAGGTGACTTACATTCCTAACAGTTCTGCACCTTTTTTTTTGCTGATGGGCAATTCTGAGAATAGAAGGACATTCTCACAAGGGTGTGTGTGTGTGTGTGTGTGTATGTTGCCCATTCACAAAGTGATATCATAACCAGACTGCTAAATAGTCTCTCCTTCCACAATAAATGCTCCATTGTTCCTGATCTTTTCTTTCTTTCTCTTTCTTTCTTTCTTTCTTTCTTTCTTTCTTTCTTTCTTTCTTTCTTTCTTTCTTTCTTTCTT
>BLBF01000004.1:17446255-17513658 GCA_015471245.1 Laticauda colubrina | reverse complement strand
CTTCCTTCCTTCCTTCCTTCCTTCCTTCCTTCCTTCCTTCCTTCCTTCCTTCCTTCCAAAACATTAGGCTGCTTTTCAAACAGGCCATAGGCTAAGTGATGAAAGATGAGGAAAGGCTGAAATGGATTTTTATGTTTCTCTTTAAAATATCATTTTCTTCCAGTCACTGATTATTTTATTGAATATTTAATTACAAACCACCTTGAGTCTCTCTTTGATATGGTGGCTTTATCAGACAGCGTCATCCTCATCTAAGACAGGTTTTGAGATCTGTTTGCAGTCCAGGCATTTTTAGATATAACAATGAGCCAGGAATTGTTTTAAAATTGAAATTGCTTTACTCTATTGTAAGTTTCATTCACAATTTCATTCACAAACAAACACATATGTGTGCATGTGTTTGTAAATACACACACACACACACACACACACACACACACACACACACATATCTGTAAGCCAACAAATAGCCTAATCTATAGATAGGCCAATGGACTGATATGAAGTAAAACAGTTTCATATGAACAGGAGTAATATTTAGCATCACTCTAAAAACACAGAGCAGGAGCCTCTAGCATTAAATGACACAAGTGATAAAGCCAGAATATATACAGATAGTCCTCGAGTTACAAACAAAATTGAGCTCAATGTTTATATTGCTAAGTGAGATATTTAAGGGAGTTTTGCTCCATTTTACGACATTTCTTGCTACAGTTGTTAGGTGAATCACTGCAGTTGTTAAGTGAATCTGGCTTCCCCATTGACTTTGTTTGTCAGAAGGTCTCAAAAAATGTTCACATGAGTACCGGGACACTGCAACCCGTGAAAAATATGAGTCAGTTGCCAAGCGTCTGAATTTTGATCACATGACCATGAAGATGCTGTAATGGTCATGTGAAAAAAATGGTCAAAAGTAATTTTTTTGTGTGACATTGCAACGGTCAATAAATGAACTATTAGAACAACTCGAGGTTAACTTGTATAACATTCAGCAAAATGAGGCTACAATTTTTTATTCATTTAGTAATCTAATAGAATTCTACATCTATTGAAAGATTAGATGGATCCCATGATATTCAAAAACAGAGTAGTATAATAACAAGAGCATTGGATTTTACTTCGACTGTAATAACAACAGATAGTTGCAGAATCTCTGTTTCTGACAACATTGGCTAAATATGAAATGTGCACACGTCTACTGGCATTAGATAAAGTGCCCATTAGAGTACGTGTGTCATGCCCCTGTCAGAATCTGATTCCGAGGGGGAGGCTGAGCAGCTGACACGGAGTGGGAGTGTGACTCCACTGGCTGTGGAAGAAACTGGGGAAGGGCAAAGTCCGGCTGGGCAGAGCAGGGGAGAGGTAGAGCAAGGCAGAGGGAATTCAGAGGAAGATCCAAGTCCACCCCCTCTTCATCCTAGAGCACACAGGGAGGAACAGAGAAGGGAGCAATGTGAGTTGCGTGGCTTGCGGGGGAGGAAAGTGTTAAGACATGGGAATGAGACTCAGGACACCAGCATGACTGTCAATTGTTTTATTTTCTTGTAGGACTGAACTGCGGAGAAACCGCGGCAGCCCTTTTTATAGTTGGGCTGCTCATGGCTGTGACCAGTGACAGCTCTTCAATTTTCCCACCGCCACGGACTAACCAATTACAGGTAAGTATGTTAATACATAACAGAAAGGGCCCTGATTCCCTTCATTAGCTGCAGCTGGGAACATAGTGTTTAAAAAGGGAGTTTGCACACAGCAACTTGTTGGAAACAAATAGTGTATTATCTTGTCCTGTTAAGGCTTATTTGGGTTCCTGGTGTCTTTCCAACTGTGTGTGTTTTGTTGGCCTTTGAAATCTGCAATTTCTTATCCTGCCCTGTTCAGTTAATTGCTGCAGTGTGGTTTGTGTGGATTTTTATGTACAGTTTATATGTACTTTGTTTTCAGATTGAATTTACTCCACTTAAAGACTATTCTTGGGAGAGTTTTTTCTCCACCCGAAGGTAACTGGACATTAGGGGAAAAGTTGGAGGTATTAAAGGGACTTTTCTTACATATGTGACTGTGTTGCCTTTGTGCCATGCCTCGGGTCATCACAACGTGTCTATCCAGTACTAGCTATTGATTTTCCTGGGATCAGATATAAAGCAATAATTGTTCAGCTGTGTGAAGTATAAGCATTTTAATGCTAACATTATTTGCAAAGGCTGTGTAACTTCCAACTGCCCTTTGTCCTGAAGGAAATGTAAAAATATCCATCAGATATGGTGGAAGTTTAACTTCTTGAATTGCAACACTTACTGGTTAAATTTTTGTAGTTGTCAAGATAAACAAATGATTGCACATAACTCCAAATACCTTCACTTAAACATTGTAAAACAGAAATAATAATTGTCTGGTTTTATATTTACCAGGACGTAGCTTGTTTTCCCAAAGAAGATTCATAAAATTATCCAGGTTTGTGAAATTGTAGTGAAGTGTCCCATTTATCATCCTGAAAAAGATATTGCAGACCTTTGACAGCTGTTTGAATTGAAAGTCCCTCCTTCTCGCCCTCCCAAGTATAATTTCACAAACTTTTCATCAATAAGATAAAGGAGCAGCAAATTACTAATTTATAATAGAGTCTATGCAACTGTATACATCAGAATAACTTTCCATATGAACACATCAGTTAGTTGAATGGACTTCAGCAGAAAAGGATAAAATGGAGTATTAAAAGAATCCCCATACACTAGCCTTCTTTAACTTGGGCATCCAAAGATATACAATTATAATTCTAGAATTTGAAGCCAGCATGCAGAAGGCTGAGAGAGAGGGGAGTGGGGAAGAGGGAGGAAGGGAGGGGGAGAGAGCTTTCTATATGCTGACTGCAAACAAAACGAGAAGTTACCATATGTACATAAACATATATTATTTGGGAAGTTTAATGTCTAATATTGTTTCCTTTCTGTAAAAAATCTCATTACTAAATTGCCTTTTATGATACAAGGACTTAATGTATTTTTTTTTCTTATTTAAGGAAAACAAAAGTTGTTGAAGTAATACAAAACCCTAGATTTCATGAAAGCATTCAGACTTTGATGACTTGTATGCTGGAATCATTTTTGGTTACCCCATAAGCAAATATGTTTAGTTCATATTCTACAGTAAAATACATCTTTACAATAGATAATTTATATTGGTTAACTGCATACAAGCCATGTGCTGGGTTAAACAGTATTAAACTTCTTACAGGTAAACAAATATTGTAATTTGTATCAGTTGAATTCATCTCTAAGTGACATGCAGACCACAAAGTAAATGTATTATATTGCAGAAATGTTAAACATTTCTTCAGACTACATAGTAAAACAGGTAATATACTGTAAAAAAAATATCTTTACCATCTTTATCCCAAAAGTAACCAAATATTTAAAATTTGCACATGGATGTGGCTAACACATTGTTCTCTAGATATGTGAGCAGTAATGAGATGGACCCACACTCAATCATGATTGAAATAAACCACTTAAATCAGTAGTGTGAGTTAATCATGACTAGCTGAATCTAAGTTTGGATCAAATTAAATTATCATCATACAGTATATTTGACATATACACATGAAACTGGTTCACACATGACACAGCTCATTTATAATAGAACTCAAGGTGTTCTGGACTGATGGCAATACCTTTGTATATTAAAGAAACCCACAAGTTATGTAACAGTGATATATACATAGGAGGAGGAGGAGGAGGAGGAAGTGGTGGTGGTGATTATCTTGACCTTCTAAGGAAACTTTTATCTTGGATTTGGCCAAGCTCTCCAGGACCAAGGACAGCTCTATAAAGAAAGATAAACATTCCAACCAACCTACAGCTAGCTGCTGGCTAAATGTGTGACCCCCTCAAAAATTATTACAATAAGCAACAGCAAGACTTTAATGTCTTGCTTTTTTCAGTCTAATTAGAAAATTCTCATGTACTGAAAAACAGAAAATCCAGATTCTGGAAGGTTGAACTTTGGTTCTTCAAACTCACTCCTCTGGGTTTTGCTCAATGCTTTCTGTCATTCCTGCTTAATCTTTTGTGAAATCAGAAGGTGCCTTAAGTAGAATCCAGTCTGAGGCTTCAGGTTTTGGAAAAGGTGGAAGAGGAAGAAGCCTGATGAGTAAGGGAACAGTAGAGGGATATTTTTACTCCAACTGTATTGCAGTCCTAAGAGCCTAGAATTTTAATGTAATCCCACTCCAATATCAAGTCTGATATTTAATTTGAAAGCAAAAGGAGCAGAAGGAGAAACTTCAGAAGCTAGCTCCTAAGGAAACAACTTCCAACTGTTTAGCAATGCTTAGGAATAGCGAGTCTGACCTCCACATTTCATTTGAAGCAGCAGAAGGAAGCTGTGTGTGTATCTTGGCTGCTCTTTCTCCTTCATCCAACAAAACCCCTCCAACGGGTTTCTCAGCACTGAAAGCTAATAATTCTGCAAACAGCCACTGCAAAATGCCTATGAATAAGCAAGGCACACATAAAGATTCAGAACTGAGAGCGGACAAAGAGAGCTTTCTATCTTATCAAAATAATGCGGCCTGCTATTTCCTGTTTCTCAGCCAGCCTAGCTTAGCTAGCTAATTCTCCATGCTTTCCTCGGCAACAGGGACAGAGCGAGAGGGAGGGAAAAGAAGAGACATGAAAATCAAAGAGCCTTACAGCTCCTTGCTTGATGGAGGTATGTTTCTATATTAACCTTCAGTATTTTTACTGTAACTCAGTATTGTTCATTCTGGCATTCTTAGGAGGGGGGAAAAAACCAATAGCAGAACTGAAGAAAAACAGAACTGTCTCAACAAGATTTTTAATCAGTAAACAAGCTTGAAATGACTATATCCATACTATCATTTTGTTGATAGATTTTGAATTCAACGTCGAGCTACGAAAGCTGAAATATGACAGCAGAGTGTTATCTTTTGATGATTATTTTTGTTGTTTTTACTAATGCTTTAATTACAGCTTTATTGCATGTCTCTGTCTTACTGGACTGTAAACCACAGTGAGTCAGTTTGAATTTGGCACTCTATAAAGATAACATAAGTTCTGCTTTAAATATGAAATACAAATAAGCATTCAATAGCTCTGCTTTTTAAAATACTTCTTCCTAGTATGAGAATGAATACTTAAATGTCTGGACTGAATGCTTATTGCTATTCAGCTATAATACAACAGGAATTGGGCAGCCAGCTTCCACCAGAAATGGAAGTGTTAAAATTTTCTTGACAATATACCCTTTGGTTTAAGAAAAGAAAGTCCCTAGGTAGGGAGAAAAGAATTGCAGAAATTAACCTTTAATGCTTAGCCCAGAGTGGACAAACTACATTATTTTGTTCTTAGTTAGCAAGGCATTATATTGTTACATTATTAAAGTTTGAACCAGTGACTCAACCCTATTCTTGGTTAAAAATCAATGATGAAAAAAAAACGGTTTCACAAATTTAAAACTAACTATTGTTAGGTTACATGTTATTTGGATGCAATACAACATTGGAAATGGCACCAAAGTTCTTAATTCCAGCAACAAAAGGTCATACGGTACATAAGAGTAACTTTTTAAGGGATAAAGCAATATAAATTCATTAATCAACAAAATGACTCAAAAACTACAGCCAGAGGTAGTTCTGGATATTTCACTACAAAAGTTTTTTAGGGTGATGAAAGAAACCATTCCTATGACTAGATGCATTTTCTATCACGGAAATGGAAAAGGCAAAGTAGATTTCTTCCTTTTTTTTTTTTTTTAACATGCTTTCTTTTTATAAAAGATTCTATTGCAGTTTCACTCAAACCACAATTTCTGACATTTTACAAAATATAAGTTGTGAGAAATTGCTTGATATGACATTAAGATGAGTTGAAGAATTTGGAATGTGAAAGCAGGATTTTAATTATTTAGGATGCAAAGTGTGTTGCCCTGTTTTAATGTGTAAAATTATTTTTATTGATCCAAATTTACATTTCTTGCCTAACATAGCATTATTTGTAAAGCAAACTAAGCCCAACCCATGTCTCCTTTATTTAGTGAGATTCTGCAGTAGAAGTAGAAAAACGGCAGCATCTCGGTTTTACAGATACCATTTACATTGACCATGGCGGAACAAACTCTTTGGCATAGCTTACATAACATAGCCAGGAAATGGAAATCCACAGAGTGCATCTTGCCAAAAGTGCTTCATAGGATTCTTTTATTCCTAGCAGAATTGTTCTTTGTTTATGGTTGGCAGCACTGGAAGAGATTGATCCTCAACCCCAAATAATGTCATATAGGTAGCATGTTTTAAATTCCTAATTTTGTATCTGTGGATAGAATAGAAGGCAAGCCAGATCTGTTTACCACAAGAAAAAACATCTGCAGGTCTAGAACTGGGATCACAACTTTATTTTGCTTGTGGTGGACATTCTAATATTTAACATTCAAATTCATGTAACATTCAAACTGATCTCCCTCCATGAATCCACAAAGGGTGTCTTGAGGTGCTGTAGGTTTCCCAAGCCACCTTCTGTCACCCCCCTTCCTTGATCACATTCTGGAGATCTGATGCCAGATGGAGATCATCCAAGGGTCTTTCCAACTTTTCATCTCTTATGCAGTAGATGATTGATCATATCGTCCATTGTATCAAGGCCATGCTCTGATTAAATTTCTCATAGTCTTCTTTGAGGGCTCCAGTGTTTTGAGATTACCTGGCAGAATCCTTTTAAGTGTTCTTCTCTTAGAAAAGGAGGGAGGCACCACGAGTTTCTGTACCTGGAAAGAACAAGGATGGATCCTGTATGAGCTATAGAGGTTTCCAAAAGATAATTGGGGCTTACAGCTGATAACTGGGAATGTGTAACATTGATCAAGTTCTCTGGGAGTACAGAATGTAGGAAGTAGCAAATAAAGTGGGAATGTGGATATGTTGTTGGACACATTTCCTGCTAGTAAGTTATTATTTATTTATGTCAATTGCTCACAAAATAATAAGTATAATTAAAAACATAGTTATGAATACATGGATACATATTAAAAAAAACAAAACAATAGGATGGACGGTAGGCATGTTGGTGCGCTTATGTACGCCCCCTACAGACCTCTTAGGAAAGGGGTGAGATCAATTGTAGACAGTCTAAGGTTAAAGTTTTTGGGGTTTTGGGAAGAAACCATGGAGTCAGGTAGAGTATTCCAGACACTGACCACTCTGTTGCTGAAGTCGTATTTCCTACAATCAAGTTTGGTGTGATTAACTTTGACTTTGTATCTATTGTTTGCTCTTGTGTTGTTATGGTTGAAGCTGAAGTATTCACTGACAGGTAGGACACTGCAATGTATGATTTTATATACCATATTTAGATCGGACCGAAGGCGGCATAGTTCTAGGTTTTCTAGATCTAGAATTTTGAGTCTGGTGGCATAAGGTATTCTGCAACGAGTAGAGGAGTGGAGAACTTTCTGGACTTTCTCAACTGTGTTAATATCAGATACGTAATGTGGGTTCCAGACTGATGAGCTGTATTCGAGTATTGGTCTAGCAAATGTTTTGTATGCTCTAGTTATTAGTGTGATATTACCAGAGAAAAAGCTATGTAGGATTAGGTTAACAACTCTTATCTTTGATTGTCTATGAAAGTTTAACCATGAGAACTGTAGGTGGCTCTGGAAAATCAAAACGATAATGCCTTTGCTTGAGAAGAAGGGCCAGGGCTGACATGATAGCAGTGTTCCAATACCTAAGGGATTGCCCCAAAGAAGATGGGGTCAACCTATTCTCCAAAGCACCTGAAGGCAGAACAAGGAGGAATAGATGGAAATTAATCAAGGAGAGAACCAACTTAGATCTAAGGAGAAATTATCTGATAATTAGAATTAATCAGTGGAACGACTTGTCTCCAGAAGCTGTGGGTGCTCCGTCACTGCAGATTTTTTAGGAGAGATTGGACAACCATTTGTCTGAAATGGTATAGTGTTGTGATGGCGAACCTATGGCACGCATGCTGGAAGTGGCACGCAGAGCCATTTCTGCCGGCACGCGAGAGGTCACCCAAAAGAGCCCCACTGCACATGCACATACGTGCGCCCCTCCCACCAACCAGCTGATTGTCGGGTATCTGCCGTCCATGCATGGGGGGAGATGCACACATGCAGAGGGGATCATGAGTGCATGCACAGGGGGCGGGGGTCACATGCGCATTGCATCATGGGTGCAGGCATGCGAGCATGCGTACATGCACTTTCGGCACACGATGTGGAAAAGGTTAGCCATCACTGGTATAGGGTATCTTGCTGAAGCAGGGAGTTGGAGTAAAAGACCTCCACGGTTCCTTCCAACACTGTTATTCTGTGATCAGAGCAAACAAATTGGCAAGTGGGAAGGAAGTCAAACCTGCCCTGCCATTCAATTTTCTCTCTTTCCTCGCATTTTCACAATTACTTCCAGTGCAAAAGGTGATACATTACGTTAAAACAAAAGATAACAAGCTTGAGAAAGAGGTAGAGACTGGCCAAAGGTGGTAGCTCATTCAGATAAGCATTCCTTTCAGGATAAATTAAAAAAAATAAATCCTTTCCTCTGTGTGATTGCAACCTCCAACCACAATATTACTATAATTAGGAAGCCAGCTGATATGGTTAAATGAACAGAGAAATACCACAAGCCTGACTACCTAGCATCTCCTTTTGGCCATGCAGCCAACTATAGTTACCAAATATAGATAGTCCTCGACGTACAACCACAACTGAGCTCAAAATTCCTGTGGCTAAGCAGGGCAAAGAGAGTTTTGGCCATTTTATGACTTTTCTTGCCACAGTTGCAAAGTGAATCACTGCAGTTGTTAATAACCTGGTTGTTAAGTGAATCTGGCTTCCCCATTGACTCTGGCTTGTCAGAAGGTCTCAAAAGGGGAACACATGACCCCGTGACACAGCAACCATCACAACTATGAGTCAGTTGCCAAGCGAGCCTGAATTTTGATCATGTGACTATGGGGATGCTGCAACAGTCGTAAGTGTGTAAAACGGTCATAAGGCACATTTTTCAGTGCCGTTGGAACTTGGTCACTTAGTGAGCTGTTGTAAGTCAAGGGCTACCTGTCATTCCTAGTGGGCAGGCTTTTTTTCTGGGAGGAACAAAGAAACATAAAAGTAATCACTTGGCAGCTGTAATTCTGCTGCAATCTTCAAGTGCTGTTCCTTCGCATTAAGTCTGTCAAATAAACCCCGTCTTTGCCTCAAGCAACTTGCTTGTTCTGTGATAGGACCTGGCCTCAATTCGAACCCAGAATTGTGTTCTAACAAGCAGTTCTCTCCCACTTGATGCCACCCACATATTCTAGAGTGGAACTTGCATTCTCTCACTGGCCATGGCAGTGGAAGTTATTGGAAGTTATAATCCTAACGCCCCTTTCGAAAGGGCGTTGGTACTTACCTGATATGCCCGTTCTCTGTGAGTTGTGAAGAGCATCCAGAAGTGGGAGGTGCTTCAGTCTCTTCTGGAAAGGCTGGGCTTAAAACTCTGGGATGCTCCTCCTCCTCCACGGGACACCTGCCCAGCGTCCTCCAGTTTTGCTAAGACTGAGTGCCAAAGTCCGGAACTCATCACCTAATCTGGATCCCTGACTGGAATGGAACTCCCCAGACGGAAAGAAATGGGTGGGACTGGATGCTCTTCACAGCTCACAGAGAATGGGCGGATCAGGTAAGTACCAACGCCCTTTCTTCCATGAGCTGTTCAGAGCATCCAGAAGTGGGACATACCAAAGCTTGGCCTGTCCTTAGGGAAGGACTCTGTCTGGATCTAAATCCACTCCTAAATTCTGTGGACTCTCTGCAGGACTCTTCTGCCAAATGAAGCATCCGCTGAGGCATAGGCATCAATTTTAAAATTTCTGACAAAGGGAAATGGTGAAGCCCAAGTTGCCGTTCTGCAAATTTCGTCTATGGAAGCCCATGTGGCCCATGCTGCTGATGTTGTCGCATGCCTTGTTGAGTGGGCTGTAATGCCCTTAGGAACTGAGATGGCATTCGTAACTTTTAGCGATGGTGGCTCTCAACCATCTATCGATGGTCATCGAAGACACCATTTGTCCTAAAGTGGATGGGTTGAAGGATAGGAATAGAGCCTCAGATTTTCGAGATGCCGCCGTGCGGTCTAGATAGATGCTTAAGGCCCTTCGAACATCAAGTCGATGCCATTGATGCTCCAGTCTATGAGATGATTTTGGATAAAAATTTGGAAGCACCAACTGCTGCACTCTGTGGAAGGCTGAATTTATTTTAGGAGTGAACGATGGATCCAGTCGCAGAACCACTCTGTCCGCATGAAACACGCACAGGTCCTTTCTCATTGACAATGCCGCCAATTCAGAAATCCTCCTTGCTGATGTGATTGCAATTAGGAAGTCCACCTTATATGCCAGGAATTTGAGACTAGCGATTCTTAAAGGCTCGAATGGGCCAGTTGTAAGCACGGTTAACACCTTGTTGAGGTCCCAGGTGAGATAGCGGTGAATTACAGGAGGTTGTAAGTTTGCAGCACCCTTAAGAAAGTTGCGGACATGTGGATGGTGTCCTATTGAACAGAGGTCACCCCAGGCTATCACCGAGGCTAAAGCCGCCACCTGTCTGCGTAAAGTATTTGGAGATAGGCCCTTGGTCAACCCCTCCTGTAAAAAGTCCAATAATTGTCCTATTGATGGGGCAGTTGGGTCGATCTTAGACCGTTGGCACCAGCGACAGAAAGCGGACCACGTGGCCTCGTATATACAATTTGTTGAGGACCGTCTGGATGCTTGAATGGTGGCAATAGCATCCTCTGAAATCTGTTGGGCCCTTAAATGGCTCCGCTCAACCTCCATACGGCGAGACTGAGCCATTGTGGGTTTGGGTGAAGTATCGGCCCTTGGGAGAGGGAAACCTTCGACGGTGGAATTTTCCAAGGTTGTTCTCTTGACAGGTCCTGTAAGTCTGCGAACCACGTTCGCCTGGGTCAGTAAAGGGCGACCAATATCAATTCCGCTCGTTCCTCCAATAACTTCTGGATCAACCTGGGTATTACTGGGAGTGGAGGAAATGCATATAGAAGTCCAGGAGGCCACTCCAGAAGAGACTGAAGCACCTCCCACTTCTGGATGCTCTGAACAGCTCATGGGAGAAGAGATATATTTCTCATTCTGAAATTTATACAGCCATATTTTCTGAGTTAATATGTAAACCAGCAAAGGAATGTGAAAATGGACCAGACCAGGAGCTGGAGAGAAAAACATTCCAGGATATATCCCTAAAGAAGAAAGGTTCGGGCATCAAATCAGAAGGTTTTTGAATGTTCTGTTCTAAGCCAAGGCAAGAAAAACCAAAAGTATACATATAGACTGTGTGAAACCAGGTTCAACAGCAGTAACTGTGAAAGGGATATTGGAGCCATAGTGGACAACCAGCTAAATATGAACCAGCAGTGTGCAGCAGCAGCAGCCAAAAAAGGTAATGCAATCATAAGTTGCATTAACAGAGAGAGATACAATCAAGTATGGTACTAATATCACTCTATAAAGCCTTAATAAGATCACACCTAGAGTACTGCATCCAGTTTTGGTCACCACACTATAAAAGAAATGTTGAGACTCTAGAAAAAGTACAGAGAAGGATGATTAGGGGACTGGAGACTAAAATATATGAAGAATGGTTACAGGAACTGGGCATGGCTAGTCTAGTGAAGAGAAGGACCAGGGGAGACATGATAGCAGTCTTCCAATATTTGAGGGGCTACCACAGAGAGGAGGGGGGTCAAGCTATTTTCTAAAGTGCCTGTAGGCCAGACAAGGAACAATAGATGGAAATTGAACAAGGAGAGATTTAACCTGGAAATAAGGAGAAACTTTCTGACAGTGAGAACAATCAATCAATGCCCTCAGAAGTTGTGGGAGCGCCATTATTTTGAGACTTTCAAGAAGAGATTGGACTGCCATTTGTCAGAGATGGTGTAGGGTCTCCTGCTTGGCCAGGGGATTGGACTAGATGACCTACAAGGTCCCTTCCAACTCTGATTATCTGTTATCTGTTAAGCTTTCTCCCCTTCCTCCTGGTCATGTGATCCAGACCAGAGCATGAAGACATAAACACACATACATGTATTATGAGAGAAGAGAAGCAACACATGTGCACAGGTCCAGTATGTTCCACAGAAGAAAATACAATCTATGATCGCTGGTAGTAAAGAGGCTAGAAACTATTTTAGAAGTCAGGATTCGTATACTTTCACAAGAAAACCATTTATACAGAAGAAACACCAACCAGGAAATGCAAAACATTCAGCTACCTATATCTGTCAGGAACTGTAGCTGTTAAGCAGTACATTAAACATTTAAATAGCAGATGTGAACTTTGTTTAATTGGGTTTTCACCTATCTGCAGTGATAAGACAAAAATATTAACAAAAGGTATATAAATGAATATTTATTATTGTATTTAATCAGCAGGTAACTTTGTTTTCCTTCAATTATTCCAATAGATCAAAATATTGTCATTTTGTCTTACCTAAATATATTTGCATTGGTGTGACTTTCCACAATATCTTTTCATTTCAGCTTGTCTCATCTTAGTACTACCATTTTGTGTATAACATTTTACAAAGCAGAGCTCTTTAAATTAAAACATTACTATAAAACAGCACAGAATTAAATTTCAAAGAATCTTACTTTACCAGTAAGAATTCTTACCTAACTAAATCTATTATTTGCCTACTCTGACAACTAACATGTGCTCCTCCCAAACTGGTGCCCTTCAGAAGAATAGTTACAACGCACATACATTCCCATACTTGCTGGTAACTTGATAGAAAATGTGACAACACAGTCATGCAAAGGATAAGCAGTTATTAATTCACTCACATTCTAGTTGTTATTTATGTGCCTCCTACCAGCCAGCTGATTTTTGGGCATCTGCTGCGCTTACGCAGGGTGCATGTGGGAGATGCGTATGCATGTGGAGGGGGGCGGGGAAGTGTCATGCGTGCATTGCATTGTGGGTGTACTTTTGGCACACAACAACAAAAAGGTTAGCCACCACTGGCTTACAACATTAAAACAAAGTTGCATAAATAGAATACTACAAAACATAAAATATATAAGTAATGTCTGTTATTACTATGGATTTTTGAATTTTCTATTTAAAGTAACTGAAGCTATATCTTAAAAGATAACCTTGTTTCAATTATTGTTGTTACAACAAATGTAATCATTGCAATCTAAATACTTCAGAATTGTTTTGTTGGTTCTCCAGTAGATTAAGACAGCTACGTCCATCATATGAAAATAAGCACAGGTGGTTTTCTAAAAGGTTCATCAGGATAGAGAACCAAGTTAGTAGGACTGCTCTTTAATTCATAGCTTCCTCCAGTTAGAAAACTATTGGGTGGGTGGAGGGGACTGGATCAATTATTACACAGTCTAAAGGAATATTGCTTGTTTAATATTTACCATAAAACTTGAGCAATTTAAAATATTTGGAAAAAAGACAAGACGAAACATGAGGAAGCTTCAGACTGCACTTTGAAATCCTTTGTTCACGCTCTTCAATATTTACTTAGCTCAGACTATTGCTTGTTTGCGTTACCGCCTACATGTATTAAAAGGTATTTTCTACAGTCTTTAGTGCTGACTTGCTTCGATGCAGTTGATCAGGAAGGCAGTGAGATTCAAGTGGGCTTGTCATTCTCATTCCTACACTACAGAACAAGACAGGTAAGAATAAAGCTTTTTTTCTCCCCCATTTCACGGATGAAGAAACCACATGTGACTCCAGCAGCAGATTCATTAAAACAAGGAATAGAGGGTATATTTTTTTAATTAGAAAAAGTAAGATTTTTTTTTAACGCAGGACAAGATTTTATACACCTTTGGCTATTTACAGTACTTTTGGTGTTTTGCAGGACATGCATCTCAGTTTTCTTTGAATAAACTTCAAGAGAATCCTTAAAAATAAGTGAAATTTTCTCAGAAATTACTGTTGAGAATTTATGTTATATATAAATCTTAAATGCGGTTTTCTGTTCAATAAAGTATTTCCTCCACTTTTGCCCAGCAAGAAGTTCTAGATACTCTCTCTTTCTGGTGGACCATACAAAGTTAGGAGACTTGCATACCATTTCTGTTAATTTATAAATATGTACTCTTTCTAGTATAAGCCAACCACAGGTTCTCAACCTGTGGTCCATGTTCCCAGTGGGGTGTGATGCCAACACAGTGGGGTCCACAAAGAGTTGAAAAAAATGTTATGATTTAAATCTTGAGTTAAGTCTTGGGAGTCCATGGACATGGACCGTGGCCACAAAAGGTATTTAAAGGGGGTCCATGGTGACGAAAAAGTTGAGAACCACTGGAATAAGCAATCTGCATAATTTAATTCAGCCTTAAATTTCAATAAACTTGCTATTAAGGATGATTCTTTTAAAGTGGAAGAAGAGTTCATTCATGTTATTTTATTATTTGATCTTTAATAGTTAAGAGCTAATGTTATCAATTATGTACACTGTAAAATGCTGTTTCTTCCTATTTCTCTCAACTATCGATACTCAGCTTGCTTAAACCTGGGGAATATTAAGAGTGGCTGATTGCCATCTCGGGAGCTTAGAAATCCCAATACTGTTTTTTTCTATCTGTGCTTCCATTCTGCTTTTAATATAGGATTATAAATACCCTAGGGGTCTGATAAGACTGAGCAAAAATATCTGGAATAAATATTATCCCTGTATGGAGATGTATATATTAACGGTTGACCTAAAAGTCATTTGGTGCACTAATCTTCTGGTGGATGCAATGAGATTTTTAATTAGTGGCTTCACAGTCCATGCCTATACTCCTAAACAATATGGTATATTTATTCTGAATGGATCTCTGATTTATCCAAACTAAAAAACTAGAATGTTTATGCTTTTATCACAAAGGCCCAGAATAAGGTGACAAATGAAAGATACTTGTTGTTATGAAGTAATCCTAAGCCAATACCCTTGTTGATTATATATATGGCCCCAACCAATATTTACTCCAGGACTATATAGTACAATGTTCGTATTTTGTCCAATTTCACCTCCATATACAAAACAGATGCCTCTCTGTTCATTAGGGGATGAGTGGGTGAGACCATACCTGATGATACCCAAAATACTACAATCAAAATCTATAGATTCATCATTTTCATTTAATAAAAAAAAAAAACACATTACATTTTGAAAATAAAAACAGTATAATAAAAAAATAAAAAAATGAAGTTATAAATCATTACGGTCATTAAGAGAGAGTCACCCTGTGACTGGATATATCTCCATTGCAAATTGCAATCATGTGACTTTGGGATGCTGCAACAGTTATACACGTGAGCCAGTAGTCAAATGCCCAAAATGAGATTGTGTTACTGTGGGGGAGGTTATCGCAGTCACAGCTTTAAGGATGGGTTGTAGATACTTTTGGGGGCTCCGTGTAACTTCAACCTGTCATTAAGCAACTGGTCATTAAGAAATTTATTGTCTCTTAGCAGATATGCATTCTGTTTTTCACTGAGTATTACTTTTTTATAATAAAACTGGCAATCATCAACAAAAATCACCATTTGTGGCCTTTCCAGGTGGCTTCCATAAAGCAATGGCTTAACAACCGTGTGACTCACTTAACAGCTGCCTCACTTAATAGCAGAAGTTCCAGTTCCAAGTGTGGTCAAAAAGTTGAGGACTGCCTATATTGCTTCAAAGCTGTGCAACTAATTTCTCACCTAAGTTTCTCTTGTTTCTATGGTTTTTTTATATTAGATAATGTAATATATATTTATGACCATCATAAAAAAACAAAACAGAGATTTTCTTTCTTGCCTCCATTATCATAGTAAACATAATATTTTAAAAAGTTGGTTCAACTGACCCAGAATCAATTCGATTAGGAAACACGTTGAATAAAAATAATAATGAATATTCAAATAATGCATCCGTTTGCTTGAGTCCCATCATAAGAAAGTGACAGGTCTTTAACGATCACATTTCAAACAGTAATCTTTTTGAATTACAGGAAGTGATTAAAGCTGGTCCAGAATGAAACAAGAAATGGAAACAGTCACAACAGAAAAGGGAACTCTTCTCCAGTTTTACATGGAAAGAAAGATCCCCGAAAAGGTCAGCAAAACAGCAGTTATCAAACACCAGCTAAGAAAAAAATGTTCCTGCAGCATGAAAACAATGAAAAAGGCCATTCTGGATTTCTTTCCAGTGTTACAATGGCTTCCCAAATACAACTGCAAAGAATACATCTGGGGAGATGTTATGTCGGGACTGATCATTGGGATCATTTTAGTTCCTCAAGCAATAGCCTATTCTCTGTTGGCTGGCTTGAAGCCAGTTTATAGCCTTTACACCTCGTTCTTTGCCAACATCATCTATTTTCTCATGGGCACCTCCAGACACGTGTCTGTGGGCATTTTCAGTTTATTAAGTTTAATGGTTGGACAGGTTGTGGATCGAGAATTGCTGCTGGCAGGATTCAACCTGAATGATGACCCACAGCAAGGTGCTGATGACCAGGCCCATTTGAACTTCACGGTCTACAATTTTACCCTTGGGGTGACAAACAATGGATGTGGGAAAGAATGCTATGCTATTGGGGTAGCTACAGCACTGACCTTCATGGCTGGAGTTTATCAGGTATGGTTTTTCCCTACCAATCCTCAACCCATATGGATTTGCAAATGTAAACTGAAAGTGTGGTTCATCTTAAGAGACAAATATTTCTAGAGAAGTCTAAAAAATAAAATCTGATCCTATTCTTATTCCAAGCCAGGAGAAAGATGCAGGAGAAATGAATTGGAAGCAGGCTGAAGTTGGAAAGAGGGTCTTCATTTATTTGGTAGTCAGAAACAACAGTAACAATAGCATATTTCTTGGGCGTCTGACAAATTGGGGTTGAGAGTGGATGGTGCTTTTATACAATTTTGGGGGCTTTGTGATTAACATGCCTATTTCTATCCTTTAACATTTTAATGACTGTTGCCAGATTCCTATGGGGTCATATAGGGGTCATGACTGGCTCTATAGGCAAAAGGGGAAATGCAAATCCTAGGTATTTTGTCTGTCTTGAGCTAATCCTGTCAGTTTCAGCTCCTTGCCTATTTGTGCTGCTGGATGCGCTTTGTTTACTAATAGAGTGGCCTGGCTTTATGAATGGATACAAAATCCATTCACAAAGCCTAACCTCTTCAGGATACTGCTTGAGGCTGTTTTCCTATAGCAGAAAGAAAGGGGCAGTTTTCTGCCTTTGTAAAGGAGATTTTTCTCCTCTTTTCCCTTAGGGAAATATTTTATTCTGCCTCTTTTAATATTTTGTAGAGTATTTTATTCTGGGGAGGGGAGGACCTTCCCACAGAAGCAAGGAGAATCCCCATAAGAACAATTAAAAACAATCAAATATCAAGCATAGGAGAGTAAAGCATAGGAGAGTAAAAGATAATCACAGAAGCATAGGAGAGAAAAATATAATTTTGTATCTCTTGTATTTGCTGCAAAGGAAATCAGTGAGCTTCTATTTTTTCTTATTCCTTCCTTCCTTCCTTCCTTCCTTCCTTCCTTCCTTCCTTCCTTCCTTCCTTCCTTCCTTTCTTCGCTCTCTCTTTACTTTTTTAAGTTTATGTTAGTTTTTATGGGTTTTGTATAACTTGTAATAAATTTTAAAAGACAGATATAAGCCCCGTGAAACAAATGAATAGTAAATATACAGAGTAACAGAGTGAATGCTTGTAATTAAAGGGATTCTAGAAGAAGGCTTGGCAGATCTTTCTGTGAAGATTTAAATTAAATTATTTGGACAATTTATTTCATTTATTTCTGTAATGCAATTCTCAGCCATCAAATTCCTCAGCAATTCTGATTGGTTTATATATATAACAACAACCCAACCTAAAACACCCAATTAATAGACAACTAAATCCACATCACAAACGGAAGAAACAATTTGACCATGAGAAAGCATGGTTTTTTTTAAATCTGCTGCTTCATATTATTGTCATGCAATTATTTTGTCTGTCTGTTTTTATCTCATCTGAGTCAGACACCTGGAGAATATTAAGTGAGTCTTTAAAGAAATAAATACAATTTATTTATTTAAATAAAAATTTAAAAACTAAGGAGAAAAAGTATACAGGCTGTTTCCCTTATTATTTTACTTATCTAAAATCCACACTTGGAAATGTAAAGCTTCTCCCAGCTGCTAGGCCGGAAACAGATAAGAAATCACTCAAAGATAACGGAATTTCTGATAAGTAGATTTTTTTTAAAGCAGAAAACGGGAATCAGGGTAACATGAAACAATACCTTATCAAATGTAGACCTATTTGCAGTGAAATCAAAATTGAATTTCTTGTACCTTTTTCTCCTGCATGTGCTGTTTGAAATCATTATTAAAGTCTTTCTCTTTGGAATGGGAAGACACTTATCTCTTGTTTTGCAAAGACTAATCTGTTTTTAGGCTATTTGGTTGTGATCTTCTGAAAGCTAGGTTTCACACTGAGAAATAGGTTTGCTCCAGGGGCAAACTCTGAAGTTTGCTAAATGTACCCTACATCTGGATTTAGGGATGGTTCTCTATAATTTCATACATACATCTTACTCTTTTCCAGTGACACATCAAGCCAAGTCATAAAGAGACTTCTGGGGGGTAAAGTAGGTTGAAGAAACATGGGACAAAAAGGGTTTGGCACAATAGTAACTACTTATATAATTTATCCAAAGAGTAAAGGCAGGTATTTGGGGAGTGAGCTTACTTTAAAAATGTCAAATGTGTGATGCACAGATAAAACACTTTTGTAATTGCATACTCTTATTGTACTAATAATTGTATGGATAATTCTATTATTATGTTTCCTATTTTTCTGTAAAATTGTGTACTTTGATCCGAGATAATCTGAGAAAAAAATAAGACATTCTAAAATACCACAAAGGTAGAAACATCTTCCCGCTGAATATTCCAAGCAGCATTGACCTGATCTGGTTTTTCTTGCAGGTCCTGATGGGAATTTTTCACCTCGGGTTTGTATCTGTATATCTTTCTGAACCAGTGCTGGATGGATTTGCCACTGGTGCTTCGTTAACTATTTTAACAGCTCAAGTTAAATACCTCATTGGAATAAAAATCCCACGTGCCCAGGGATATGGGCTCTTGATTACCACTTGGGCGAACATTTTACGGAACATTTCTCAAGCAAATCTATGCGATGTGATCACCAGCGCTATCTGCATTGCTGTACTGGTTACTGCAAAGGAACTGGGTGACAAGTACAAACACAAGCTCAGGATCCCTCTCCCCACAGAGCTGGTGGTAATTGTGATTGCCACCCTGGTATCCCATTATATGAAACTGAAAGAAGTTTATGCATCCAGCGTATCCGGTGAAATTCCGACTGGATTTATATCACCTAAAATGCCCAGCTTCCATCTTATCCAAAGAGTTGCTGTTGATGCTCTCCCACTTGCCATTGTTGGTTTTGCTTTCACTGTTTCACTCTCCGAAATGTTTGCCAAGAAGTATGCCTATACTGTCAAGGCCAATCAGGAAATGTTTGCCATTGGCTTCTGTAATATCATTCCAGCTTTCTTCCACTGTTTCGCCACTAGTGCCGCTCTGGCTAAGACCCTGGTCAAAACGTCCACTGGATGCCAGACCCAGGTATCCAGTGTTGTGAGTGCTGTGGTTGTACTGCTTGTGCTGTTATTCTTTGCTCCCCTCTTCTACAACCTACAAAAATGTGTTTTGGCTTGCATCATAATAGTGAGTCTAAGGGGAGCCCTGAGAAAATTCAAAGACATTCCTCAACGCTACCGCCTGGACAAAGTAGATGCCCTAGTTTGGTGTGTTACCATGCTCTCATCTGCTTTGGTCAGCACCGAAATGGGGTTGTTGGTTGGAGCTATTTTCTCAGTCTTCTGCATTATTGGCCGCACCCAGTGCCCACATGCTGCCTTGTTAGGGCAAATCGGGAACAGTGTCTTCTATGAAGATGATGAAGAATATAAAGACCTTCTCCCAGTTCCAAAGATCAAAATCTTCCGTTTTGAAGCACCACTTTATTATGCAAACAAGGACTTCTTCCTAAAGTGCCTCCACCACAGGACAGGGCTGAATCCTGCACTTGAAGTTGCCAAACGGAAAAAGTCCAGGAGGAAAGGGCAACAAAATCTGGATAATATATTAGGACGGAAAGAAATGGCACCATGCTTGGTTGCAGAAGATGGTGACTTTCATACAATCATCATCGATTGCTCTTCTATTCCATTTTTGGATACAGCTGGGGTCAGCGTATTGAAAGAAACATTCAAAGACTATCAGGAACTGGAGATCAGCATACATTTGGCTTGCTGTAATCCTTCAGTGATATCTTCCCTGGAAAAAGGAGGCTATTTTGAGAGCGCAGACAAAGACATGCACAAATTGCTGTTTCATAGTATATCTAGTGCTGTCCAGTTTGTAAGAGAGAAAGAAATTACAACAGATGACTCTGTTGTTTAGTCCAGTAGTTGGTAGTTTGGAGATTTTGTGTTCATTATAGACAGATTGTGGTTTCAACATACTTGGACTGGGTGCTTCCTTGAGCCCCGTTTGGTCATATGAAACACATTTCCAAAGCTTTTAGCTAAGCACTGTAACCCCCAAATGAAATCTTAAATCAAATAGTTAGACATTGTTGAATATAATTGTAAATAAAAACAGTTTTGTTCCAACTCTTGATCATTGGATAGTATTTTGACCCCTGATCTTGTTCTTCCTCTCACTGTTCTTCATTTAAAGGAACCAAAAGCTTCCATCCTCAATGTTGAAAAAAGGAATGTTTGCCATTATGTTCAATCTCATGTGACTTATATCAAGAGTTTCTGTAAACAAATAAGATTCAAGGTGTTGTCTCCTACCATAATTTGTTAACTTACTACAACTCATTTTTGTAACACTAAGCCATTCTTAAAGGCCAGGTCACATCGCCTGATGGATGCAAAACGTATGAAAAAAGGACACAGCGGACGAGAAAATTTTCCATCCGTTGTTATCCGCTCTCAAAAGTGCCCCAAATTTGCATAAAGAGAACGGAAAAGAACGGATGGGGGGAGGACGTATCGTGGATGTAAAACGGATGCTCAACGGAAGCCTAGCGGATGAAAGTGAATGGAAGCGGATGGCACGTCCGCAGGGCTTCCGGGGGAGCATAGCAAAGCAGACGCGTAGTGGAAAGAGCAGATGCGTAGCGGAAGAAGCGGATGCAGAGTGGATGCGTAGCAGATCACTGTGCATGCGGGGAGGATGCATTGTGTCAGCCCCACGGATATAAAAGGAGGTAGCTCGCAAGCAGGTCACCATTCAGAGGAAAGACCTGCTGCCAGACACATCTTCATCACAGACATCTTCATCACAGACATCTTCATCATGGGGAAGAAGAGGAAGCCTGTGCCATCTTCTGCCAGCCCTGGCAAGAGAGATAGATCCACCATCCCACCCCCTGGCGCTGACTCTGCTGATGCTGGTGCTGCTTCTTCTGCTGCTGGTGCTGCTCCTGCTTCTTCTGCTGCTGGTGCTGCTCCTGCTGGTGCTGGTGCTTCTCCTGCTGCTGGTGTTGGTGCTGCTTCTCCTGCTGCTTCTCCTGCTGATGCTGTGGTGGACCAGCCCCAAAGCCCTGATGCTGAAGGCCCTGCCAGAGGGAGGAAGAGGCAAGGCAAGGAGAAGAAGAAGGAGAAGGAGAAGGGAGAGCAGAAGCAGTACTCCATTGCAGAGGAGCATGAGGAGGAGGTGCTGGAGTGGCTGAGGGAGAACGAGTATATGTGGAGGAAGGACCACAGGCTCTATTGCGACACCAAGTGGAAGCAGGCAGCTTGGAGACAGAAGGCGAAGAGCCTGGGCTACACTTCAGATGTCCTCCTCGGGTGGTGGAAGCATATGCACACCTGGTATGGGAAGCTGCACCTGAAGAAGTCTGGCCAGGCCGCGGTTAAGATCACCGACCGGGAGAACTATGTCATGGCAAAGTGCAGCATCCTGGAGGGTGAGGTCCACCACCGAGGAGCAGCCCCTCTGTCTACCCTCACTCTCAGGCAGCCCACAGACAGCCAGTCTTTTTCTGGCCAGGAGACAGCGACCATGTCCGGGCAGGTGTCCACAGAGCGTCCCGCGACAGAGATCCCCCTGACAGCTGCACACCCTATGCCAGAGGACGTGGAGGATTATCTCACACACATGGAGCAAGGAGAAGCAGCGACCACCAGGGACCAACCCACACCCACCCTCAGCTCCACCTCCACAGAAAGCAGGCAGAAAGGCAGACTGGAGGGACAGAGCCACACTGTCCTCTTGGAGATCAGGGGCACCATCAAGAGCACCGCAGATCTCCTCTCTCAGCTGGTACATTTCGAGATTCCTTCCTCAAACTGCAAGCCCTTCTTCACCTACGTGAAACAGACCCTCATGGACATGCCCGAGTCCCAGTACTAGGTGATGAAGGAGCGGATCACGGCGCTGCTGCACCACCGTCCAGGCCCAGCTGAACCTGCTCCCACCCACTCCAGGTCTGCTCCTCCACCCCAGGCGATGTCACAGCCCTTCCAAGGCTTTCAACAGCCCCTTTCCTACCAAGGTTAGGGCTACCAGGAGTTCCAGCAGCACAGGCAGCCCTTCCCTGTCCAGGAACAGGTTCCTCGCATGCCACAGGTGCCACCGATGCCACCGATAACACCGACGCCACAGATGCCACTGATGCCACCAATGCCACAGATGTTTCCTCGCATGCCACAGATGCCTCACCTTGCCCAGCTGCACACCAGACATCCCCACTACACTTCTCCTTCCTCCACCCCACAGCCAAGCCCGGCCTCAGAACTTGTGTCATCGGTCCTGTGCCTGACATCCCAGGTCCTGGATGAAGGGCCTCTCAACCTCACTGGGCTGAGCCAGCTTTCTGAGAGTTTCCTGAACACACCATCTCCTGTTGTCCTCTTGGGGCCAGGCACCCCAATGGTGCCTCAGACCAGCACTCCAGCCACTGCCACCTCCACAGTCCCTGTCCCCTTTACACCTGAGACCATGGACATGCCTCAGAGTGACTGAGAACATTGCCAGAGACTGAGTTGTTACCTGTTGACTTTATCATTGCTTGGGACACTTTTCTTGGTTCCTTTTGCTTTTTAAATAAAGTCCTACATTTTGCTGTTATTAATAAAGGTTTTCTTTGCTTCACACACTTGGGTCATTTCTTTTACTTAATAAAGTCTTGGTGGAAAGTTTTAGAAAATGGTTAAGCCTTTGCATGCTTAAGGGATGGGCAGGGATACCTGTGAGATGGGTAATAGCTGTGGGATGGGCAGGGATACCTGTGGGATGAGTAATAGCTGTGGGGTAGATAAGCCTCCAGTGCAAGCATAGTGGGACTGTATGGTCCACCCTCCCAGGTGCCACACCTATGGCCCTTTTTTATCAATAACAATTTAATCATTGATCCACACATTTCAGCAGAAACAGAACTCTTTATTAATGCCCTATTCATTGTAAGGCCACTCAACATATATGGCACAATCTCATCATTGTGATGAGACAGGCTCAAGGAAGCATCCATTAAGCATCTACCATCCTGTCTTGCCACTCCACTTCTCCAGCTGGGGAGTTGCACCAGTGTTTCAGAAGGTTGCGCTGCTTCTTCCCTTCACGTGAAGCTCTGTTGGGGCCTGGTACATCCACAGTGTCGATCAGGTTTCGCCCTTGCCTCCATTCATCAGGCTCCATGTCCCCATTCCCTTGTTAGTGGTCCACAAGCCTGTTCTGCAAGACTGGGTAGTGGGTGCGCATGAGATTGTGCAGGATGCAGCAAGCTTCCACGATGTTCCTCACAATCCGTGGATGATGCTTCATGGTGGTGAGAAGTATCTGGAACCTGTTGGCCAGGATGCCAAAGGCATTCTCCACCACCCACCTTGCCCTGGACAGCCTGTAGTTGAAGATCCTCTCTTCACAGGTGAGGCATCTGGAAGTGTAGGGCTTCATGAGGTAGGTTCTGAGGGAGAAGGCGTCATCCCTCACAATGAAGTAGGGCACATCTTATGTGTCATTGGGCAGGGGGTCTGGATCTGGGAAGCCCCTCCTTGAGGTCACCGGCGTTGTATATTTGGGCATCTGAAGCTGACCTGTTGCCTGAAGCATCGATGTACATGAATTTGTAGTCAGCATCAACCATGGCAAAGAGGATGATACTGAAGAAGCCCTTGTAGTTGTGATAAGAGGACCCTGAGTTGTCTGGAGCTTTGCAGGCCATGTGCTTCCCATCTATGGCTCCAATGGTGTGGGGGAAGTTCCACCTCTGATACCACTGTTCTGCAAGTTTCCTCCAGCCTTGTTCAGTGGAGGGACACTGGAGGAGCTCCTGCAGGTATTCTTCGATGATGGCCTGCACCACTTCTCTGACCACTTTGCTGATGCTGTTGTGTGGCACCCTCCAGGTGTACTGCATGTTTCTGTACGTGGTCCCGGAGGCCAGGTGGTGCAGAGTCAGTGCCACCTTTAGCCCAGGGTCCAGGCTGGGATGGAAGTTGGTGCTCTCCTTGGTCAACCTGGGTCTCAGACGCTCCACAATTTCGTCAAACATGGCTGGTGGCATCCTCATGAAGTTCTGGAATGCACGAGTGTCTTCGTTCCTCAGCTCCACCATCAGCTTGTCATACAGTCCAAACTCCGCTCTTCTCCCAATCCATCATCGGACCCAGACACTTTTTGGCCACCTCCTTTTCTTCCCATAGAAAAGGTGAAAGAGCCTGAAGAGGGCTTGGTTCTGATGTTTAATGATGGCAGCTACCAAAAGGAGCTGATGATCCATGGTGGAGAAGAATGGATGCTGTGGAAGAGCAAGAGCAAGGCTGAAGAGTTCTGCACACCAGGGCTGCTGGACTGAGATCCAGGTGATTTCCTCCCCCTTTTTATAGGAAATGTCAGTTTTCCGCTAGGTGTCCTTCCGCATACTCCAGGCATCCTCCAGACATCCTAAATATCCGAGATACGTCCCCTATATGAACGTTTTTTTCCTTTTTAATGTTTTATATCCGAGCTGCATCCGCTTTCATCCTTTCTAACACTAACGCTGTGTGTCCATTCCGCGTCCATTTTGCTTCCTCCCTGTGTCCGTTTTCTGCTGGAGCGGATTTGAGTTGCGCAGATGTGCAGCTGATGCCTAGCGGATATAGCGGACACGTAACAGATGACAACAGACTTATACCGATGTTCCCCTTATGCGTAGCGGATGTAGAACGGACGCGTTGGATACTTCATCTGCTCAAAAATTTTTGTGCAGCTCAAAACTTTTTGAGCGGATGAAATCACAGTAGATGGATGCTGGACGGATAGAGAGTATGAAAAACGTATGCAGTGAGTACACAACTGATGCATTGCGTTTTCCAATGGATGGCAAGCTTTTTTTAACATTTTACATCCTCTTTGCATCCGTTGGTGCAGTGTGACAGGGGCTTTAGCAATATATTTGCCTCAAGATATAGTGTTCTCTTAAGTCTTCTTTAGTGAAGATTAGGTATTTCTTTGGTGGAGTCCTGTACTTTTTCTTTTCAGAGTTTCGTTTTAAGGTTTCATCCAACATTGGATGAATGAAGGCTATATTTCTTGATTTATCTTTATAGTAATTTAAGATAAAAGCAAGAAAAACCAGAAGTTATGTTCAGAAAAGATAAGCCACACAGAGACAATAGCTTCGCTTATTTATGTTGGAGGTTCAAAATTTGCCTGCTAAACTGCAGATCATCTTCTCCTAAAACAATTATTTTAAATGTGTATCCTATCAGCCAGAAACAGCTCCCAGCATTTTGTGATTAAGGACAAAATCGATACCTTTCACTGTAGTAGATAGAAATAGTCTTGCTATCTAGGGCAATTTAGCCAATAACAGAGAAGACTTAAATGTATTTTTTCTAAACCATAATTACAGGTAGTTCTTGATTTACGACACACAATGGAGCCCAAAATTTATGCTGTTAAGTGAGATAAGTGGTAAAGTGAATTTTGCTCCATTTTATGACCTTTCTTACCATAATAGTTAAGTGAAACCCTGCAGTTGTTAAATTAGTAATATGGTTGTTAAATGAATCTCTCTTCCCCATTGACTTTGCTTGTCAGAAGGTCACAAAAATTGATCACATGACTCTAGGACACTGCAAATGTCATAAATAGGAGTCCATTGCCAAGTGTCTGAATTTTGATCACATGATCATGGAGATGGTGGTGTGAAAAACGATAAGTCACTTTTTTCAGTGCTTTATAACATTGAAGGATCACTAAACAAATGGTTGTAAGTTGAGGACTACCTGGATTTAATTTTGGTGACCTAGGAGAAGTCATGATGGCAGTGTTCCAATTATCTAAGGCAGGAATGTAAAACTCAGGACTTTTCCCCCTTCACTAAACCAGGTGTGGGTGTGTGGCCAGCACGTGAAGCATCCGGCCAGTGAGCTGGGAGTTTGACAGCCCTGTTCTGAGGAGCTGCCACAAAGAAGAGGAAATCAACCTACTCTCCAAAGCACCTGAGGGCAAGACAAGAAGCAGTGGATGGAAACTAATCAAGGAGAGAATCAACTTAGAACTAAGGAGAAATTTCCTGACAGGACAAATAATCAATGGAATGACTTGCCTCTAGATTGTGGATTCTCCAACACTGTTAGTTTTTAAGAAGAGATTGGACAATAATTTGTCTGAAATGGTGTAGTAGGATTTCCTGCCTTAACGGCGGGGGGGGGGGGGGGGGGGGGGGGGAAGATCTCCAAAGTCCCTTCCAACTCTGTTATTCAGTTATAAAATAGTGTTCCAGTAAATCTCAGCTTCTGATGACTACATAGCACATCCTTGTGGTTTTCTGGGCAGCAACACAGCATGGCTTCCAGCCCTTCACAGTGTAGTCTCTAGCCCAGAAATATCTTGATGGTTTCCCATCCATGTATGAAGCAAATCTGACCCTACTTAGCCTGTAAGTCCAAGTCACATCTGCAGCAATTTCAGGATATATAGTCTTCCAAAATTTCTGTTGAAACCCAGGAATAGCTCTGAAATACTTTATGCAATAATGTGCCTCTCAGTATAATGAGCTATGTAGTCTATTCTCAAACACTTAAAATAAAAGGAAAAAAACAGAATGTATGATTTTAATTTTAGGATCTCTTCGTAGAAATTGATCTCTGATTGGAAAAAACTTTACAGTTCTTTTTCTATACAGTTGTAAAGTTCCTCCTTCCTACATTTTGTCCACTGTGCTTTATTTATTGGGTCTCAATTTTCTTCCCTTCCTTCATAGAATTCATTACGAAGTATTTACTAAGACTCTTTGTGTAGTTTTACAATTACATCATTTAATAGTACAAAAGGGAAATCACTGAATCATACATCAGAAAGTTTCTGTCCAGATATCCTCAACTGCTTTACAAAAAAATAATCCTCCATCTTCAACTGACAGCCAACAAAGATTATTAAATTGGACGTGTCTGCTGTAATAGATGAATTGGTATCTGTTCATATCACTGTACATTGTACAAAACACTGTGCATATTATGTACATTTAAGGAAATATTTTCTGTTATTTCTTCAGGAATTCATAATACTACACACCCCAAATTGCAATTCTGACACAACAGTGTTTCAATTTTAACTCACTGTCTGAAAAATCTCTGAACTGGAAGACAGCTGCTTCTTCAAGTGAGGTCCACAAATTGGAATGTTTAATTTGTTTTTGTTTTTTTAATTAAGAAAACTGTTGATTCAGAGCCCATCAGAAGACAGGGTAGACCACATAGTTCTTCACTACTTCTTGAAGCAAGTATATATAAATTCTACTGAAAACTAATTGCTGTTCACAAATCTGGCTGATAGCTAGATAGATAGCTAGATAGCTAGATAGCTAGATAAAGACATACAGACAAATAATCCTATACCAGTGAGCACATTTAAGTTCCTCCAACTGAACTTTCCATTGAAGCAGGCACAATTCACAGTACTGTACAGAATCCAATACAATCAAAGAAGCTACATGGACCACTGAGTCCAACTCCCTTGTGCTGCTCAATACAAAAGTCCAAATAAAACTATTCTAATTAGGGGGCTCTTTGAATTCTGTTTGAATACATCTAAGTACCTTCCTGGTAATCATCTCACATCACTCACATTTCTCCAAATACAAACGTTGCTCACCCACCTTCTGAGGTTGGAAATTGTAGGCTACAGGAGAATGATGGACTCCTGTCTTAATTAACATGTTTTATCTGTCTGGCTTGCACTAATTCTTGCTATGTCATCAAAGCCAAACCACAGTGTGATCACAGAGCAGCCGTATCAGTCCTCAGAAGCAACAGAAGTATCATTCCTTTCTACTACTGTATATTCTGAGAGGCTACATAGACATCTTGTGGATAACTTCTGATTTTATAACCACAAAAAAATACATGCCCCTGTATAATCAAGATATTTCACATGCAAAGAACATCTGCTAATTATTCAGCCATAAAATCACCTTTAAAGCAAAAATGTCATCCAAAGCATTTTTCTAGGTAGCCCTTGCAGTAACCAAGCAGACCCAATGCAAACTGAGATGTTATGCTTTGGAACATTCTAAATGATCCCTTATCAATCATGCTGGGAATTCCTACAAAAATATATTTCAAGAAACACTGTCTGTTATCAGAAATCCTTATTTTGAAAAGCTAGTTTTTT
Source organism: Laticauda colubrina (assembly GCA_015471245.1). Taxonomy (NCBI): domain Eukaryota; kingdom Metazoa; phylum Chordata; class Lepidosauria; order Squamata; family Elapidae; genus Laticauda; species Laticauda colubrina. The sequence continues at coordinate 17,484,907 of BLBF01000004.1, read as the reverse complement.
ATCCAAACTAGCATGGCTTACAAATGGTTACCAAGCCATCTCTTAATCACACAGTTTTCTTTAATTCAGAAAAACTCTTTGGTTGCTTAGACAAACAAAAAAACTACAAATGAGAAAGAGAGTAAAGAAGTTAACTTACTCAGCTTGAATAAGTTCCAGCAGCCAATGGATTCGAATTTGTTCAATACCATTTTGTGGCACAGATGAAATATAAGCCAAATTAATTATTTGGTCTTTACTGAGATTAAACAAATCTGCTCGTCTATGTGGTAGAGGAGGACTGAAAAAAAATGAGGAAAATATATTAGCATTTTATAGGTAGCATTTCTGATAGTTCAAAATTTCGCACATCAGATATCTTAGCAATCCATATAACAGCCTTGTAAATCGAGTTTTCTTACCAGCCAGTAAAGCTTAAGACACAAGTAGTTCTTACTTACCAACTGCAATTGAGACTGGCAACTGCTAAGCAACATAACCGTAAAGTAAATAAGGTAACTGTACACAACTTGTTAAGAAAATCACCTATGATTACTCAGCGCAACATTGTATAACAGCTACTTTCTGCCAGCTTCCCCACTGACTTTGCTTATTGGAATCTGGTTATGAAATTCTGGTTATGAAATTCTCAAATGATAATCATGTAACCCCAGGATACTGTGACAACTGCAGCTTTGAGAACTGGTCTTGGATCTTTTTCAAAAGTGTTTTAATTTCAACTGGTCGCTGAAAAAGTGTTTAAGTGAGAACTACCTCTTTGTCTAATAGACATCCTTTCAAACTACATCTGCACAAGTGACAATTTGACACCCTGAAGTCATGTACAAATGCAGACTTTAGAGATTGGAAGTTTGGAAAACTCAGGTAGAAAAGGGAAGGGATATTTTTTGCTGTATTAGGCTCTTGATTAAAAGGGGAAAAATTAAAAGAAGTTAGGATAAAGAACAAAAACACACAAAAGACTTCACCTTCAGTAGGCAAGAACAGGCAACAGGTTTAGTTAGGAACAATGCATAAAATTATTTTTATATTAAAAGTTTTTATGTTTATTTTCCTCTGGTGGTTACTCAATGCAAGCTTCACTTTGATTTTTTTTCTTGTACAAACTGGTAGTTTTTTTTGCATCTGAATTGCTTTTAGATTAGTAGCAGTTCAATCTTGTGAATTGCTCAGAAATTTATACCATCCTAAATGTGTTTTTCTGTTGCAAGTTTTTTGCAGATGCTTTTGTGTTTTTAATTGCTCTACATCTTTATAAACTTTTCCAATGAATATTTTACAGGTAGCTATTTTAAAATCTATTTATATTTTCATTAAATTTTGTTCATTCTTTTCTTATTCTTCAGTGAGATAGGTCCATCTCTCCATACAAAAGGTAATGACTTTCCTAGGCCAGCCTTTTTCAACCTTTTTATATCACAACGCAGTTCACCTCTAACCTACACAATTCACATTTTTGCAACGCTGACACCAACAGCAAAGTGGCAGATGGGCAGCTGAATTGCAGTAAATAAAAATAATCACACTGTGATCCAGCATTGCATAGCAGGTAAAGGTTAATAAATGTTTATTCCCCTTTCTCACCCCCCATGATCTCTTATGAAACCCCTATGTGACTTCTTCCGGAACCCTAGAGTGCTGCAGAAAGCCAGTTTAAAAAGCTTGCTCTAGACAGGTGCCTTAAACTGTACAGAGGCAGGAGATGGAGCTATAGAATTTCCCTTCTCATTTTGTTTCCCCTTTTATTTGTCAGTAGCATGCGAAGACTATGGGACTCTCCTCTTATGCCATTAGGCCTATTAGGTAGTTCCGACAAGAAGCACAAACAGCAACACAAGCTCTATTTTTCTTGTAAGTTTACATGATCAGAATCCTGCAAGTCTGAAATTCTTTCTCCCTTCTTTTAGAAAACTATGGAAGGGCACCTTTGAAACATTCCCCTCTGCTCTCCCTCCTTCTATGGCAGGGGTCTGGAACCATGACTTTCAACTCCCTGAATTCCTGAGCCAATCCACAAATTGTTATTTCCCACCCCTGTTCTATGGGCCAAGATCTCTTTTACAAGCTGTTGATCTAGTCTCCAGCTCTCCCTCCCTCCTGTCTCGTAAGATCATTTCCATATACTATGATTACAGATGCACTCACTGTGATTGGGGAAGGAGAAAAAACAGATGAGGGCATCTCCTTAGAAAGCAGGTAGTGTCAGCATTAACCTACCAAATTGCACCCCAAAGCTGAAGAGATCTACAGTGGGTAGTCCCCAAGGATTTTGAAGTAGGCGTTATAAACCTCCAACCTTTCACCCTCTGCTTATGGTTTTGGCTACCATTAGGTAAGCCAATATTTTTATTTTTCATGTTTCTGAACCACCCATCTTTCTTAAGGATATATTATTTACATATTGCAAAAAGAGGGAGGGTTGCATTAGATCATTACGTCCCTATGGGTTCATGGCGGGAGATTTTGAAGAGATTTCTGAATCCCTAGCTCATTTTTCCACAATGCATTATGCTTTCTTAAAGAAATAATTCTTGCTGTATTGTGTGTTACATTGTGCGAGAATGTATTTTGAATTGCAACCTAACTTCAGGGCTAAAGGAAATTGTACTAAATCTCACTTTGAATGGTTTGTATTTACAAATAATGAAGGCATTTGCATAAAAATGACATATCACAAACCAATCTTGAAAAATCAGAGGTATGTATCGAAAAGGAATGTGCATTTTGATTGTTTTTGCTTTACCTTATTTTTCCACTATAAAAAAGGAGAGGAGTGAAAACCTTGACTTTAAGAAGTTAACTGCAAATATATAAACAATGTCTTTAATTTGCTGATTTCAAACTGCCAACCGCATGACTTCACTGTATAAGCAACCCGTCATTTCTTACCAATATCCCGTGCTCTTCCAAAAATGCCTCAACTCGCCTGTAGGGCGTGAGAGATCCACGTTTATATGGACAGACCCGACAGTCGTTTTCATTAGGATCAGGCTCAATAACTGCGCAAAACTCCATGTTTTACCCGACTCCATAGCGCAGCGGATCTGAAATTCCCCCGCCTTTCCAGCTGCGCTTGACACCACGATCCGGCACACTCTATTCCTCAAACGGGGGAGCAAGTTGATATCCATACTATCATTAGCTATTTTATCATGTTTTACCACCCAATTACTTCGCTAATATCGGGAGTAGATTTCATGAGGAAAATGGACCTTGGAAATATTAGTGCCTCCTGTTTCATTCCATCGTTGCTGTCCACCATATTTTTGCCAAGACCCCCCTCTACAAAATATGGTCCTTCCCTCCATGTTGCTTCCTGCTTTTCCTCCCAGCCCAAAAAGCCAATGAAGTTTCCAATCGATGTCAAGGTAAAAGTTGGTTGGTTGGATAGGGCTGCCTCGCAAGAATATTATCTTTATTGGAGTAAGAAACCCCAGCCAGCACTAGGGTCAAGTTTCCGAGGAAACCGATTCCGCTGGAATCATGATTTACTGTGAATAATGATCCATTCTGCTTAGGACTTGCCAAATATTGGGCCCTATTACCTAAGAACGAGCAAGTTCCGTGCATTCAACTTCTGAGATAACGTGAGTGAGCAACAAGCGGCTACCAGTAATTTATGCTTAAATAAATAGGTTTAATCGATACCAAGCACGCATATTATGCAGTCCGTGTATACTGTAGCTCTCTAGGAAAAAGTAGGGAAGCTGGAGACTGTACTAAAGAAAAGACTAACTCGAGTTGACTGTGTGGTTTTTCTCTTATGTTTTTTATTTAATTGGCCCATGATTTTTTTTTTATTGTTCTGTTTACAAATTAAGCCCCATATATTTCTACAAGTTTCATTTAGTCTCCACCGAGTCTGTTTAACACCACGCAGGAACACATGAACCAATTACGATCAGTTAATCCTGCATGCAATGGGATTTTGTATTCATAACTGCTTATAAGAGCGATTCCGGACAAAACAGGATCCATCTTCGAGGGAAACCCATCTAGGGCTGTAAAATCTCAATGACGCTAAACTCATTTAAACAAGCGAGCGGGTTCCATGGGAGTCAGTGGGGATTAGATTTCCGAAGTAGCCTTCCGGGTCCGTCTTCAGAGACCGCAAGTTATTCCATCCACAGCGGAGTGAAGATAATATGAACTCCGTTCGTTCTTCTATAAGTTCCCCATCAGCCCTACTTTAACAACAGACCTTCTTTTGTCCTCTGGCTTTTGTTGTTGTTTTAAATAAAATTGTCCTCGTTTCTAACCGGCCAACCAATCATCTCACGCGAAACGCCGAAGGTGGAAGTCTATTTTAAAGGCGAGCGAGCTCCACCCTTCATTTTCTTCTCTTCCCTTGGATTGGCTGCTTCGGCAGCGCCGGAAACAACGCGCCAATGCGATAGACCAATCATAGGGCGTCCGGACCCAGCCTGACGTTCGATCACACTTTTCCTTCGAGTTTGAATTTTGGCGGGGACGGCGGCTCGTTTGGGTCGTTGTTTGGAATTCCTTCCGCTCGGATTTTACTTGCAGTGGGAATAGCGGTGGCAACAACGGCCGTCTCTCAGGCTCCACATGGCAAAACGTGTGCGGGAAAGGTAAAGAGGATGAGGGACTTTTCTGGAGCCAGGGTGTGTCGTGGTGGGAAGGGAACGGGGTCTGCCTCCGGAGCGCTGAGCGGCTCCCTAGCCGGACGTCTCGGCTCCTTTGGGAGTGAGTGCGGGGAACCCCTTTGTTGCCGCTCCCCCCTCGTAAAAAGCAGCCTCGGAAGTAACGGAAGGTCTGAGGGAAGCTCGATATGTCTCAATTGGGTTTGACAGCAAAGCAACGAAGCTTTGTACTGACTGGGCTTGGTTGCAATTCACACCGGAAGACCAGGAAATTTAGAAAAAAAGGGAAAAATGATTAACAGAATTTTATTTTATTTTTTAAAAAAATGGAGGCAGTGGTTGACCACTTCTATTTGGCTGCCAAAACAAAAACAGCGTGTCCACGAAGTCCCAGGAGTCAAACCAGATTCCAGGGTGTCTTTCTCCAGATATATCAATTTTAAGCTCCTTAAAGTCATCAGGTTGCTTTGGGAAAGATGTCCTGGAGTTTCCCTGTCCATCTCTCCTTGCATATTATGAGGGCCATAACATTGGCTTATTTTGCATCTTCGTTTCAAAACAAGGGGGAAAGGGGTTCTGAACACTTAAAAGTATCACCGTACATATCTTTTGTTACTGAGCATACTGTGTTTTCCACTGAAATTCATAGTGGAGGGAATCTGGGAACTTTTTGTATTTATTTTTGCCTTCAATTAAATTTCTAGCCTTCTCAATCACTGAAGGACTTTTATCCTTTTAAACCTCTTTTTTTTAAATATTAGATATTAGAAGTACAAAAGTACAATAAATATAATAACATAAATTTTGGAGAGCCAGTTTGGTATAGCAAGTTCCGGTTCCACCTTAGGCATTGAGCCAGCTGGGTGACTTTGAGCTACACTAATAACTTTCTCTCAGCCCTAAGGAGGAGGCAGAGGCAAACAGTACAAAAAGCCTTGCCAGGAAAACATGTCCAAACACTTGTCAGAAATCAACACTACAAGGGACAACAAGATCCAGAAGTCTGGAGGCATGTTATATATTTTTTTTAGAAAAAGTGGGATCACGTGTATACTGTCAGGCCTCTACATCTGAATACAATATTAATACTAATGTGATGCCAATGAGAATTCTGAAGAAGGGAACCGAACTGAAGCTTCTTGGATGAGAAGTAAAATGTCTTCAAGGAAAAACAAAGTCCAGTTGCCTTTTGATGAAGCGCTTTTGAGAATGACAATGCTTACATCGTCATTGTGGCATTAAAATAACTCTTCTCTTTTTCAGCGAAGTTTTGGCTTCTTCCCTGCTTAATAGTGTGAATCTAGCAATAGGAAAACTACTAGATTTGTGGGATGCAATGGGAATTGGCAAAGAACTGCAGCTTGAACGTATGCATGCTGCGAAGTCCTACATTGAGGTATGGATCAGGCTGATGGCCTTGAAATGTAAAATGTCTTATGTGACATTGGATTGCATGAAACATCCGATAACAATTTCCAGTACCCATTTTAGGGGGAAATTGTATTTGATTGATGTGATATTGGGCACCAAAGCATCAGAGGGCAGGACAAGAAACAATGGTTAGAAACTAATCAAAGAGAGAAGCAATCTGGAATTCAGGAGAAACTTCCGAACAGTGGGGAAAATTAATGGAACAGCTTGCCTTCAGAAATTGTGGGTGTTCCATCACTGGAGGTTTTTAAGAAGAGTCACTTGTCTGAAATGGTATAGGTTCTCCTGCTTAGGGGGAGGGGGGGGGGGCTAGACAATAAGACCTCCAAGGTCCCTTCCATCTTCTATTTATTCCTATATTTCTATATCTATTCGATTTATTGTTTAATTAGAAATTCTGGCTTCATTGCAATAAAATAAGGGGATAGGGTACAGGCAATCTGGCTATGACTATGGTAACTTATGACCCCAAATAACCATTTTAGCCCAATTTTTAAATAGTTCTTCTGTAAATTTAAGTTCCATTTTAAAAATGGTCCTCCCCAAATCCTGTGTGATTTTACCCCACAAACCTGAAAATGTTACATCAGTAGAACATGGCAATTGCAGTACTTTGAGGCCTCAAATATGTAAAGTTGCTGACACAGGCAAATTGCTCATAACAGCTGTGAAAAGTATGTTGACAATGCCTCCTAAAGTTTCTGAAATGTGTAACAAGTTTGGAGATCGGACTATTCTGCATAATTCTATCTTTTCATTTTAATGATAAAAATTCAGGCTTTTCAGAGATTTTGAAATTAGAAAAGGAAAGCTACTTGATGGGAAGATAATAGGAAAAAATATATAAGATAAATAGAATGGTGCCTGAATTCTTTGAAATACAGCAAACTGGAATAGGGGCACCTTATCAAATTCTCTACTTTTTTCCTATTCCTTTTTCTTTGACAATTTCTGTGCAAAGCAGCTCTTTGCAATTTTTATGAAAAATATGTTTCTTAAAGGTTTGATGCTGTATTCAAATAAAGATAGCACTTCTTTTTGTAAAACCTTAAGGTTTTTGGAGAGTGGGATTGTTACTCTAAGGCAGGGGTCCCCAAACTTGGCAAATTTTAAGACTAGTGAACTTCAACTCCCAGAATTCTGGGGGTTTGTTGGAAGAAATCTCCTGGATTCAGTTCCAAGTGGGGAAAAAGACACTGGAAACATGGAGGATGTTTGGAAGGTTCACAGGACCACATGTCTTGAAGCTCCAAAGTGAAAAGGAAAGGATATCACATGCTTCAAGGTGAAGAAAGAGATCCAGAAAAGGACTGATATGCTGGGATTTGAATTTGAGCTTGTATTCTGATTGATTGTCAGACTCCCATGGGGCCATGCAGGGGCAACTCTGTAGGCTGTCCTGAGTCCCAGGCTTGGTTGAGCCTGGCTGGATGAAGGTGCACTGAAAAGGCCTTTTGGCAATTGCTATCGGTTTACCTGCAGATCTTTGTTATGGCCCACTCATTAACAAAGGTGGGGGTGAGCTTCTGCTTCTGAGATGAGTTTCTGCTCTTGAGTTTCTACTCTTTTTAGGGGAAATATTCTACCTTTTTAATATTTCCTAGGATATTTCAATTTTCTAGGAGAGGTGTGGGTGCTAAACTTCCTGCAGGTTAAAGTCCACAAGTCTTAAAGTTGCCAAATTTCAAGACTCCTGCTCTAAGGTATATTGTGCTTCAAGTAAAATTCACTAGTTTGACTATATTATCCCCTTCAGAAATGTGTTGAAAATATTGATGTGCATAGGACTACTTAAAAGTTGGCCTTTGAAAGATCCATTAAGTCCATTATATCTCTCTAACCATACAAGAAAGTTTAAAGGCATTTGGTTTGGTATGGTTCTTTTTTCTCCTGAAAATAAATCACTCAAGGGAAGAGATGTTTATATTTAAAATCAATCAGTTAATGCAAGTATCAACCTGTCTCTGAACATCTGCCACTTTAATATAATTTAGATCAAAGCATTATAAACTAAAAACCTACTTATCAATTACTGGTATTCAAGTTTTCACTTTTTAGTGAGCAGTCATTTTATTTTCCAGATGTATGCTTCTGATTGTAATATTTGGGTTTAGTAGGAAGGATCAGTTTTTGCTGTTCTCTGTTTTGTTCTCATGCATCACATTTGTTTTCATTGAAACCATTTGGAAAATGACATGAGGGATACAGAGGGAAGTGAGTCAGAAAAACTTCATTCCATTCATGAATGAAAGCCTTGATTGACAACAATCTGATACCTTTTTTGACTGGCCCAGGACATATATGAAATCCTGGGCTAATTGACATAGGCTTTATTTTAGCTATGGATTCTGTTGGGTTCTGATCAAATAACCAGTTCAACAATTAGATCGGTTAGAAACCTATGCTGACATGTTTTATTGGGGGGTGGGTGGGTTTTCTGGACAGAAACTATTGGAAGAAATGATTGATGATGAAAGTAGCGTGAAAGAAAAACTTGAAAATGATATTGAAATTCAGAAAAATCAGCTGAATATACTCAGAGATCAACTTGGTCTGGATCCTTACAAGGTAAGTTTTTTTCAGCTGCTAATTGTTTCCAAGAACAGAAAACTGAAGTGATATTAAGCTGCCATAAATGACTTTTATTTATAATTTCATTGTAACACAATTCTGTAAATACCATTTCATTTGTACCATAAATACTCGCATATAAGCCGACTTTAGAACGCTTTTTTTTTCCCCCAAATTTGGGGGTCGGCTTATACGTGAATAAATCTGGCTGCCCGACTTTGTGCGATGAGAGCCAAGACTCTCATCGCCTTTGCGGGCAGCGGCTTCGCGCAATGAGAGCCAAGACTCATCGCCTTCGCGGGCAGCGGCTTCGCGCGATGAGAATCTTGGCTCTCATCGCCCGAAGTCGGGCAGCCAGATTTATTCGCGTATAAGCCGACCCCCAAATTTGGGAAGAAAAAAAAAGCGTTCACACCATGGTATTTGGGGGTCGGCTTATATGCGAGTTTTTTTTCAAAAATCCTCATTTTGGGGCAGTTTTTAAAGGGTCGGCTTATATGCGAGATCGGCTTATATGCGAGTATATACGGTAATTCACTATCTGTGATAGAATACGTGGAATCTGTGTATTATTTAAAAATGTCCAGGGTTCATGAAATGGAATCTGGTGGAAATTAAATTGGTCTTTATTATAAAGACACTGCAGAAAATTTAAAAATTACCTGTTTACCTAAATTGCCTTTTAATCTTAATTTCATGTCCTAATTGGTTTTTTAAAAATTGCAATACAAATACAAAATATTCAAATTGATGATTTCAATATTTACTGTTTTTGATGTTTTTAGATTATTTTTATTTCAGCATTTTCTAAATGCTAAATTGCTTTATTTTTTTTTAGTGGTGTGTATTTAAAAAAACAAATAACTGTAAATTAAATTGAATAAAACTTGATGACAGGGACTGAACATTGTGCAGAAATTATCTGAGGGATTTCTTACTTTTTGAAGCAAACTGGGGAAAACAGTGTATTTCTCAGCAAAGTGGAGAATAATAAGCTTATTGTCAGGGTTCCGACTGATGCCCTAATTAAATCATGAGTCTCAAGCCAAGCTTCAAAAGAAATCCAGTTATTTGGAGCTTCCTACCCAACCGACCAGGTGGAGCCAACTCTGATCTTAGTTAATTAGTGCTTTGCCTGTGACCCAGTTTCCCCCCAATGTATGTCATTAGTCATATTCCCCAGTGAAGCAATTTTGCGGGATGTAAAAGTTCCTCTGGCCACTATGGGTTTCTGTGGAGACTTATTGGGTGGAATGTGCCTTGTTTTGATTGAGATATCAGCTCCTTGATGCAGCAGCGAAGTTCACTCTCTCATCTCCCTTGCCCATGGCAGTTCAGGAGTGCTTTGCAAGCTGACACTTATTTCAGTTGACTGTTTAATTGTTCATTGGCCAAAGAGCTTGTAAACTCTTTCCTATTGCTTTTTTACTTCTATAAATTGGAGTTCCATGCTAGCATTGGTAAGCATGGGGCCCCTTGCATCTCCCAGCACCTGTTTAGCACCAGATATTTCTTGCTCTGTAACTCCTTAGATGTTCTGCTATTTGAATAATTTGAAAACTTTTTTTAGCCTATGCCCTGGGTAGAAAGTTAGTACCCACCCCTCTCCTAGAAGAATGGAACATTAAAAAAGGCAGAGTATTATATTTCCCTGGATGAGAAATAGAGAAACATGTTTTTTAAAGCAGCCCTCACCTTTCTTAATAGCCCTCAGTAGATGTTAGCACTTAAAGCCCATGTCCCACTGCACCAACGGATGCAAAGAGGATGTAAAATGGACAAAAAAGCTTGCCATCCGTTGGAAAACGCAATGCATCCGTTGTGTGCTCACTGCGTACGTCTTTCATACGCTCTATCCGTCAAACATCCGTCTACTGCTATTTCATCCGCTCAAAAAGTTTTGAGCTGCACAAAACTTTGAGTGAATGAACTTTCCGCCGCGTACGATCTACATCCATGACACATACGGGCAACAAATGTTCTACGTCCGTTGTCATCTGTTACACGTCCGATGTATCCTCTCGGCATACTCTGGCCATCCGCGCAACTCACATCCACTGCAGCGGAAAACGGAAAGAGGGAGGAAGCGAAAGGTACGCGGAACGTCCACACAGCATTAGTAGCACGGACATAGAAAGGATGTAAGCGGATGCATCTCATATATAAAGCATTAAAACGGACAAAACGTTTGTATATGGGACGTATCTCGGATATTTAGGATGTCTGGAGTATGCCTAGAGTATGTGGAAGGGCACCTAGCGGAAAACCGATATTTCCTATAAAAGGGGAGGAAATCACCTGGATCTCACTATCAGTCCAGCAGCCGGGGTGTACAGACCTCTTCACCCTTGGTCTTGCTCTTCCACATCATCCATTGATCTCCACCATGGATCATCACACACTCCTTATGGTAGCTGCCATCATTCAACACCAGAACCAAGCCCTATTCAGACTGTTTCACCTTTTCTACGCAAGGAGAAGAAGGAGACGTCCAAGAGCTATGTGGGTCCAACGATGGATCGGGAGAAGAGTGGAGTTTGGACTCTATGATAAGCTGATGGTGGAGCTGAGGAACGAAGACACTCGTGCATTCCAGCACTTCATGAGGATGCCACCAGCCATGTTTGACGAACTTGTTGAGCGTCTGAGACCCAGGTTGACCAAGCCGAGCACAAACTTCCGTCCCAGCCTGGACCCTGGACTGAAGGTGGCATTGACTCTGCGCCACCTGGCCTCTGGAACCACATACAGAAACATGCAGTATGCCTGGAGGGTGCCACACAACAGCATCAGCAGAGTGGTCAGAGAAGTGGTGCAAGCCATCATCGAAGAATACGTGGAGGAGCTCCTCCATTGCCCCACCACTGAAGAAGGCTGGAGGAAAGTTGCAGAACAGTGGTATCAGAGGTGGAACTTTCCCTACACCGTTGGAGCCATAGATGGGAAGCACGTGGCCTACAAAGCTCCAGACAACTCAGGGTCCTCTTTTCACAACTACAAGGGCTTCTTCAATATTATCCTCTTTGCCATGGTTAATGCTGACTACAAGTTCATGTACATCGATGCTTCAGGCAACGGGTCTGCTTCAGATGCCCAGATATACAACGCCAGTAACCTCAAGGAGGGGCTGGAACGCAACCTCATCATGGGCTTCCCAGATACAGACCCCCTGCCCAATGACACACAAGATATGCCCTACTTCATCGTGGGTGATGACGCCTTCTCCCTCAGAACCTACCTCATGAAGCCCTACACTTCCAGATACCTCACCCGTGAAGAGAGGATCTTCAACTACAGGCTGTCCAGGGCAAGACGGGTAGTGGAGAACGCCTTTGGCATCCTGGCCAACAGGTTCCAGGTACTTCTCACCACCATGCAGCATCGCCCACAGACCGTGAGGAGCATCGTGGAAGCTTGCTGCATCCTGCACAATCTCATGCGCACCCGCTACCCAGTGCTGCAGAACAGGCTTGTGGACTGTCAACAAGGCAATGGGGACATGGAGCCTGGTGAATGGAGGCAAGGACGAAACCTGAAAGACACTATGGATGTACAAGGCCCCGACAGAGCTTCACGTGAAGGCAAGAAGCAGCGCAACCTCCTGAAACATTGGTGCACCTCTCCAGCTGGAGCAGTGGAGTGACAAGACAGGATGGTAGATGCTTAATGGATGCTTCCTTGAGCCTGTCTCATAACACTGATGAGATTGTGCCATGTATGTTGAGTGGCCCTACAATGAATAGGGCATTAATAAAGAGCTTTGTTTATTTTGAAATGTGTCGATCAATGAATACATTGAATAAATTGATAAAAAAGGGCCATATGTGTGGCAGCTGGGAGGGTGGACCATACAGTCCCACTATGCTTGCACTGGAGGTTTATCAATCCCACAGCTATCCTTACCCATCCCACAACTATCCTTACCCACCCCACAGCTATCCTTACCCATCCCACAGCTATCCTTACCCATCCCACAGCTATCCTTACCTATCTCACAAGCATGCAAAGGCTTAACCATTTTTTCAAAGTTTTCACCAACACTTTATTAAATAAATAAAATGAACCAAGTGTCTGAAGCAAAGATAACCTTTATTAACAGCTGTCTTAAGTAAACTGTATGACTTTATTAAAAAAGCAAAATGAACCAAGTAAAGTGTCTTTAAGTAAAGATAAAGTGAACAGGTAACAACTCAGTCTCTGGCACTATTCTCAGTCACTCTGAGGCATGTCCATGGTCTCAGCTGTCGAGCGGCCAGGGACTGTGGAGGTGGCTGTGGCTGGAGTGCTGGTCTGAGGCGCCATTGGGGTGCTTGGCCCCAAGAGTACAACAGGGGATGGTGTGTTCAGGAAGCTCTCAGAGAGCTGACTCAGTCCCGTGAGGTTGAGAGGCCCTTCCTCAAGGACCTGGGATGTCAGGCACAGTACTGATGACAGATTTTCTGTTGAGGGGCTTGGCTGTGGGGTGGAGGAAGGAGGAGTGTAGCGGGGCTGTCTGGTCTGCAGCTGGGTGAGGTAAGGCGTCTGTGGCGTGCGATGTACCTGGGCCTGGACTGGGAAGGGCTGCCTCTGCTGTGGGAAGTCCTGGTACTTGTAGCCTTGGTAGGTGAGGGGCTGTTGAAAGCCGTGGAAGGGCTGTGACAACGCCTGGGGTGGAGGAGCAGACCTGGACTGGGTCGGAGCAGGTTCAGCTGGGCCTGGAGGTTGGTGCAGCAGTGCTGTGATCTTCTTCTTCATCACCTGGTACTGGGCCTCGGGCAGGTCCATGAGGGTCTGGCTCACATACGTGATGAAGGGCTTGCAGTTCGAGGATGGTTTATCGCTGTGGACCAGCTGAGAGAGAAGATCTGTGCTGGTTTTGATTGTGTCCCTGATCTCCAGCAGGACAGTGTGGCTCTGGCCCTCCAGTCTGCCTCTCTGCCTGCTTTGTAGAGGTGGAGCTGGGGGTGGGGGTGGGTTGATCTCTGGTTGCTGCTTCTTGCTCCATTTGAGACAGGGGATCCTCCACGTCCTCTGGCATGGGGAGTGCAGCTGTCGGGGGGGGTCTCTGCCGTGGGGGCCTCCAAAGACACCTGCTTGGACACGGTAGCTGTCTCCTGGGTGGAAGAGGAGTGGCTCTCTCTGGGCTGTCTGAGGGAGAGGGTTGACAGAGAGGCTGCTCCTCAGTGGCGGATCTCACCCTCCAGGAAGCTGCACCTGGCCATGACATCGGTCTCCTGGTCAGTGAGCTTGACAGCAGCCTGGCCAGATTTCTTCAGGTGCAGCTTGCCATACCAGGTGTGCATGTGCTTCCATCATCCAAGGAATACATCTGAAGTGTAGCCCAGGCTCTCTGCCTTGTCTCTCCACGCCTGCTTTCTCTTGGTGTCGCAATAGAGTCTGTGGCCCTTTCTCCACAAGTACTCGTTCTCCCTCAACCATTCCAGCACCTCCTCCTCATGGTCCTCGGAAATGGAGTACTGTTTCCTCTCTCCCTTCTCCTTGCCTTGTCTCTTCCTCCCTCTGGCAGGGGCTTCAGGGCCTTTAGCAGCAGGGCTTTGAGGGCCTTGGGGCTGGTCCACCACAGCAGCAGCAGCAGCAGGAGGAGAAGCACCAACAGCACCAGCAGGAGAAGCACCAGCAGCTTCAGATTCAGCGCCAGGGGGTGGGATGGTGGCCTTGTCCTTCTTGCCAGGGCTGGCAGCAGTAGGCACAGGCTTCCTCTTCTTCCCTGACTGACGAACCATGGTGTTCTTTCAAGATGTCTCTGGCAGCAGGTCTTTCCTCTGAATGGTGACTGCTTGCGAGCTGCATCCTTTTATATCCACGGAGCTGACGCAATTCATCATCCCCACATGCGCAGTGACTGCTTTGCATCCGCTATACATCCACTATGCATCCGCTTTCTTCCTATAGGCATCCATGATGCATCCGCGTCATCCGCTCCTTCCGCTATGCGTCCGCTTCGCTATTCTCCCCCGGAAGCCCTACGGATGTGTCATTCGCTTCCATCTGCTGTCATCCAGTAGGCTTCCTACGAACATCCGCTTACCATCCTCGCTACGTACTACCCCCGCCCGTTCCTTTCCGTTCTTTTCCGTTCTGTTTATGCAAATTTTTGCCAGTTTTGAGAGCGGATAACAACGGATGGAGCCACCCCCGAAATTTTGCTCGTCTGCTGTGTCCTTTTTGTATACGTTTTGCATCCGTCGGCCAGTGTCACCTAGCCTTAAGAGATAAATAGCTTCTTGAAAGAAGCCAAGTATCTAGGTAGCTCTATTCATAGTCAAAAATTCCCTGTAGCAAGATTTGAACAAAGGTAAGATTAGCCCTCAGCTACAACAGGAATTGCCCAAAGTTCCTTCATTGCATTATCTCAGAGCAAACCAAACTTCTACTAAACTTAGTTCAGACAACCTATAGAGCCAGCTATGACCCCTTCAACAGCCAATAGAATACATGTTCTTGCACAGAAAAAAGCTCAAGTGTAAAGCTTAAGAGAAGGTATAATCCTTCCCTGTCAACTCCCATGTGGTTCTGCTTCATCATTAAACCATCTTTCCCATGAGCCTCCATGTTTCCAGTGTCTTTCTCCCAGCTTGGAACTGAACCAGATGGATATTTCTTCCAACACCTAATTTCATAAACAAGACCCAGCAAGCAACATAAAGCAAGCCCCAAAATCACTGTTGTAGGAAGATAATTGGCCAAAATAATAACCATTGGAGCCTCACCTTTGGAATATACATCTAAAAATCTATATTGGGGGAGAAAATACCAAGAACCAAGTTGTAAAATGCCAACATTAGTATAGGATTACAAATCATCCATTGGTCTGCTGAAAGAACCATGTTTTAAGACTTCCCCTTACAACCACAGGATCAGGGCCCTGTGGACTTTGTGGGTGGGCTGATATTATTTCACAGCCTGGGGGTAGCCATAAAGAAGGTGTCTCCAACGTCTAATTGCAATGATGAAACACGGAGCCTGCTGTTCTAGATCTAGTAGAATAAACAGACTCCTGGATAGAGTCACAGAAGTATTAAATGAATATATTTGCTGTATAACTTTACAGGTTGATGATGGCTTAACTATCCTTCAATTAGAGAAGGAATATCGTCTGGCTTTGGAGAGCGGCCTTAGAGAAAAACAGGAGAGGCTGGAGAAGTTGACACAGCTACAGCGAGAAGATCAGGCATTATGTACAGAGCTTTGTGTAGTCCCTTACTACATCCCTACCGGCAGTATTCCAAATAGTACACAGCTAGAAGAAATAAAAGAACATGTAACAAATCTTCTGAAAATAAAGGTATGGTACTTATTTATATCCCTTCATTAGCAAGTTTGCTGTAAAAAAATAAGCTAAATGAACATTCTGCTTTCTTGAGTGGAAAAAGAACTAGCATTGTGAGATGGCTCTGTTCTGCATCCCATTTGCAATGAAACTCCCATAAAGTTTGCTGCCGGAAGATAAACTTAAGACTTTCATTCAGACTTATGCTAAGAATTTATAATCAACTTAAGCATGAAATGGAAGAATATGCAGAGATTTTGTTTTGTGATTGATGGAAAGTCAACGAATACCCTCTTGTTACCCTCTTGTGGGGACAGTTTTCATGAATATCTTGAGGGTAATAGCTCCCTCAGTTGACCATAAGTGATTTATTTATCAAATTTATATGGCCATCCATCCCATACAGCTAGGCAGCTTACAATAAAATCAACAGTTGAAACAGTATACAAAAACAAAGTAAACAAATATAAATAAAGTGATGACAGAACATTAGAATATTATGCATGATGCAGCCAATGTATGGAGTAACTGTTGGCACAAGATCTCCAAGTTTGTTGAAACAGCCATGTTTTAAGAGGGCTGTTGATATGAAATGAGCCAACAGGACTGGCATGCTCCAAGCCCTTTCAATCAGTTATTAAAGCCAGGAAGCATGTTTTCTCTGTTGCAGTCTCTGCCCATCTCATTCCTTCTTGTATTATTTATCTTGTGTTTTTTTCTTCTTATTAATACTGTATTTTATTTCCTTTGTGATATTGTGAGTTGGATAGATTCTAAATTGTATAATAATTGAATAAAATAAACTCTTTAATTTGATACAGTTAAACTATTATTTGAACAGGAACAAAGATTAGAAGAGTTTCATAAACTGAGAAGAGAAATCAGACTATATAGTAAAGAAATTGGGCACACACCTGATGGAACATTGGAAAAAGATATGTTATGTGACAATGAAGAAGAAGGATACATTTATCTTACAAAAAAGTATCTTGAAGATCTTCAACAGCTTATCCATCAGGTTGGGCTTCTTGTGTAAAACATTCTGTTCGTATGAATGAATCGATTACTTCAATTATTAACTCACAATATTGTTTAAAGTTATGCTTCATAAAAAGCAAGGAAGGCTCCAAAATGAAAGTATCTCTCTCTTGGTGCAGATTCATAGCATTTATAACATGTGGGTTATCAGTGTACTGTACTTTGTAACATTACAAAGGGGTAATGGTAAGAATGATAATAAATCAATTTTTAATTAATTACTGTTTTCTTTAGTTCAGGCTCATCTTTTGGATCTTAATATCAGCAGCCTGTTCAAATGATTGACGAAGTTAAGATTATGCTTACTAAAAGCTATTTAATAGCATTTTGGTTATTGTTTTCATTCTTTTACAACTTTTGAACAGGCATGCGTGTGTGTATACATAGAGAGAAAGAGATCGTGTTCCAGTATTAACCATTATTCTTCACTGTGCAAAGGAACATGGAAACTGAGCCTCTTTTTTCTTATTAACTCCTAAATATATTTATTTACCATGTCAACCTGGGTTCTGCGTTGCATCTGACTTGCTTTTCCCTTTAAGCTACAATTTACAAAGAAACACAGTTCACTTGCCTTGGTTTTTATTTATTTATTTGTATCTCATCTTTATTATTTTTACAAATTATTCAAGGATGTGAACATATCCAACACATCTTCCTCATATTTTCCCCTCAGTAACTCTGCAAAGTGAGTGGCCCAAACTCACCCAGCTGACCTTTATGGCTAAGGTGGGATTAGAATTCATACACTTCCCATTTTCAGTCTAACATCTTAACCGCTAGATCAAACTCTTAGTTCTCCATTCTTTAGATAACCCTTTTGCATATACTTATTTGAGTGTGCCTCTTTAGTTGCAGAAGAAGAAGGAGTCTCTGATGGCCACCAAGGATGTCCTGATGAAACAAGTTCAACTTCTCTGGGACAGACTTCAGTGGCCCCAAGAAAATCAAGAACAGTTCACGAAAATGATCAGCCAGTGTTCCATCTGTGAAGCCACAAATATGGTAATAGAAGAAGAATTTTGATGTCTCTCTCCACTAATAACATGAATGTAGGAGGTGAAGTACATTGTGTAAGCATCACAATTAATTGTTTCATTTTGTTTTCATTAGTGGGAAGAAGAATTACAAACACTGGAAGAGGTGAAGAAGGAGAAACTTAAAGAAATAATTTTGAAAGTCAGGCAAGATCTTGAGAGCTATTGGCAGAAATGCTTTTATTCTGATGAACAAAAAGCTGCGTTTCAGCCCTTTTATGATGGTAATTCATTGTAGCACATGTTTATAAATTCAAAACGTAATCATTATTTCCTTTTCGCATGAGAAGTCCTATGCTTGAAAGCAAATAAATGCTTTTGCCGTGCAAAAGGGATAAAAAGGCATATGGGAGGCTTGCTGTGGGCAGGAGCTACAAAGGATGGGTGAAAAAGTCGCAGGAGCAACTTTAATCTTCCTGCTGGCTTCCCCATTGACTTGTGGGAAGTTGGCAGGAAACATGAAATCATGCTGAATGCTGCAAGCTGCAATGACATAAAGTTCCCAGATTACACCTATGTAACTGGGAATGCTACAACATCCAGAACTCTGAGGACTGGTTATAAGTCTTCCTATTTCAGAAGTGTCGTAACCCAAAAACGCAACCCAAGAACGATCTGTATTGTTCATCGGAATAGTGGGATAAATGTTTAAAAAGTTTTCTGGGTTCAGTCACAATGAATGTGTTTTGTTTCCGCTCTTTTTTTTTTTTGCTATGTTTAATGAAAGTTTACTGATTTATATAGATAATTTCTCAGAAGAATTGTTGCATTATCACGATGAAGAACTGTTCAAAATAAAAATGGTTTATGAGGAAGACAAGTGTCTTTATGATACTGTTCATAAATGGGAGGCCAT
The DNA here is from genome assembly GCA_015471245.1 of Laticauda colubrina. Lineage (NCBI taxonomy): Eukaryota > Metazoa > Chordata > Lepidosauria > Squamata > Elapidae > Laticauda > Laticauda colubrina. The sequence continues at coordinate 17,466,100 of BLBF01000004.1, read as the reverse complement.
TCTGGATCGCTTCATTGAATTTGAGGTAGATGCTCTTTCAATTCTTACCATCTTTTTAATTGCCTGGGATAATTATTTTTAAAATTTTGCAGCAAATACTATTTTCTGATATGAGTTAGAACACCGTATTTGCCTAGTGCTGGTATTTTACTGAAGAGTTATAATATCTCCCCATTGTCCACAGAAAAACAGATTTGGAGAATGCCAATCCAATGAGCTGAATGAGAAGAAAGTTATTTGATTTTTGAAATATAGATGCTAAAACAAGGATGTTGCAACTGTGATGATAAAATTCATGATAAAAAATAATAGGCTTTTTTGCCGTGAGATCAGTGAAGCTGATTTCAGTATCCAATTATTGAATTTATCCTTTATAACTGCACATTTTAATAGACTGAGAGAAGAAATCCAATTCTAAATTTCAATCAGAAACCCTGTTTATTTGAGAAGCTTACTTGTTAAAATCTTAAAACACAGGTTTTTTCCTCTAACATTCTAAAACTGATTCAGGTACAATAGAGGCAGTACTGTAGGAGAAGAGCAGACATCTGGGGATGGGGTAGTTAAACATATAATCAGCTTAGAGTCTTTACATTCCTATAATGATTAATGTCAGGTGCAAAGAGTCAGGATCATCTGTTAGGTTGCAGCATAGAAGATTTGTTCAGGTTTATACACAAGAATCTAAACTAAAGTTCAACACTAAATTGGTGTTAGATAAGGGTCAGCAGAATTCAGGAGGGGTTGGACTTGGAGTGGTTTTGGGAACATAACAACTCTAAGCTAACCCAAAGGAGCTTTTTTCAAGTGGCAACTGGATTTTCTTGTTTTTCTTTGAAGATGTTTCTCTTCTCATCTGAGAAGCTTCTTCAACTCTGACTGGATGATTTATATTTCTTGCAGACAGCTGGTCATTTGCATTCTTTTAGAAAGGGGTTTTATCTGTGTCCTCAGGGCCATCTGAGTAGTGCAAACGGGTGTGGAGCCTTCTTGCAACTGCTGAAAGGACTGATTTGGAGGCTTCACATCCATTTGCACTACTCAGGTGACTCTGAGGACACAGATAAACCTTCAAGTGGCCTCAGCAACTCTAAAAGAATATAAATGATCAGTTGTGGCCTCAGCAACTCTAAAAGAATATAAATCCTTCCATTCCCCACCATCCAGTCAGAGCTGAAGAAGCTTCTTGGATGAGAAGCAAAATGTCTTCGAAGAAAAATAAGAAAGTCCAGTTGCCTCTTGAAAAAAGCATCTTTGGGACAACCATGACCTGGATGATTGAGAATCTTCATAGACGTTTGATTCTAATCGAATGACACACTTAAGCCTACTCCCCGTCCCTCCAACTCTGCCTTCTCTTCTACAGTCCTTTGGTTATGAACAAATTTCATTCCCTAACTTGGTCTTTAACCAGAATGTATATTTAAATCATACTTACAGATGGATTGCCTTTTACTAAAAATGGCAGAAAGCACTCTCCTTTCTGTAGCCAATGAAGCTTTAAACCCACTCAATGCTTTCAAGGACTGCTGAAAATAGGCTGTATATGAAAACATGCAGCGTCAGCTAGTTCTGAAAGTATTGTGTGGCTTCAATGCTTTGTCTGGTTGAGAAAAGAGAATTTTTAACCAATAGGCAGCCCCTTCATATCCAGGGGTTGTCTTTAAGTCAGATATTCTTAAATGCGGGGCTGTCTGTATCTAAATTGGGAAAATTTATTCATATATATTATATGATTCTTTGTTACGCTAGCATTTAACTCATATATTTGATTTTACTTTGATGTTCACTGCTCAAAAAAAATAAAGGGGACACTTAAACAACACAATGTAATTCCAAGTCAATCACACTTCTGTGAAGTCAAACTGTCCACTTAGTTGGCAACACTGATTGACAAATCAATTTCACATGCTGTTGTGCAAATGGCATAGACAATAGGTGGAAAGCATAGGTAGCAAGACATCCCCAATAAAGGAGTGGTTCTGCAGGTGGTGACCACAGACCACTTCTCAGTTCCTATGCTTTCTGGCTGATGGTTTGGTCACTTTTGAATGCTGGAGGTGCATTCACTCTAGTGGTAGCATGAGACGGAGTCTACAACCCACACAAGTGGCTCAGGTAGTGCAGCTCATCCAGGATGGCACATCAACGTGAGCTATGGCAGGAAGGTATGCTGTGTTTGCCAGCGTAGTATCCAGAGTATGGAGGTGCTACCAGGAGACAGGCCAGTACATCAGGAGACATTAAGGAGGCTGTAGGAGGGCAACAACCCATCATCAGGACCTCTACCTCCGCCTTTGTGCAAGGAGGAACAGGAGGAGCACTGCAAAATGACCTCCAGTGGGCCACAAATGTTCATGTGGCTGCTCAAATGATCAGAAACAGACTCCCTGAGGGTGGTAAGAGGGCCCAACGTCCACAGGTGGGGGTTGTGCTTACAGTCCAACACTGTGTAGGACGTTTGGCATTTGCCAGAGAACACCAAGATTGGCAAATTCGCCACTGGTGCCCTGTGCCAGATGAAAGCAGGTTCACACTGAGGACATGTGACAGACATGATAGGGTCTCGGTACGTCGTGGAGAATGTTCTGCCTGCAACATCCTCCAGCATGACCGGTTTGGCAGTGGGTCAGTAATGGCGTGGGGTGGCATTTCTTTCGGGGGCCGCACAGCCCTCCATGTGCTTGCCAAAGGTAGCCTGACTGCCATTAGGTAGCCAGTAGTAGCCTGACTGCCATGAGATCTTCAGACCCCTTGTGAGACCATATGTTGGTGCGGTTGGCCCTTGGTTCCTCCTAATGCATGACAATGCTAGACTTCATGTGGCTGGAGTATATCAGCAGTTCCTGCAAGACGAAGGCATTGATGCTATGGACTGGCCCACTCATTCCCCAGACCTGAATCCAATTGAGCACATCTGGGACATCATGTCTTGCTCCATCCACCAACGCCACGTTGCACCACAGACTGTCCAGGAGTTGGGGGATGCTTTAGTCCAGGTGTGGGAGGTCATCCCTCAGGAGACCATCTGTCACCTCATCAGGAGCACGCCCAGGTGTTGTAGGGAGGTCATACAGGCACATGGAAGCCACACATTACTGAGCCTCATTTTGACTTTCAGGACATTACATCAAAGTTGGATCAGCCTGTAGTGTTTTTTTCCACTTTAATTTTGAGTGTAACTCCAAATCCAGACCTCCATGGGTAGCTAAATTTTATTTCCATTGATAATTTTTGTGTGAGTTTGTCGCCAGCACATTCAACTATGTAATGAATGAAGTATTTAATAAGAATATTTCATTCATTCAGATCTAGGATGTCTTATTTTTGTGTTCCCTTTATTTTTTGAGCAGTGTATATTTTCAATTTTTGCTGGTTGCTGACTGAATGAACAATATTTCATTTCATTATACTTTGATGTTATTCTTGAACTTCTTAGGCTTGTCTGATTTGTTTTCTTGTTAAACTCATCACTAAAATAAAAGCTATTTTTGCACAAGTTGATGAAATCAGAAATTACATCCAATACATATGCAGTAAGTGTTATGCTTTGGCTGTAGGCCTGAGGGAAGATTCCCCACCTATGAAAAGGACTGGTAGTGAAGTTGATATGGGTAAATGCATGTTTGGTTATTCAGTATATTAATCTATTCAGTATTTGTGTTAAGAAAAAATCAACAGATCCAAGCAGGCTCCTAAACAGAGGCGGTAACTTGCTCAAAGATGAACGTGAAAGATCGAAGACTCAAAAGCAGTTGTCAAAGGTAAACGTTTCCATAGCTTCTCTCATTTGTGTATGTGAGATGGGGATAACAGTGAAAATTTTTTGCGGTAATGAACCTCCCTGAATAAAAAGACAAACATCAAATATTAACGCTGCAAGATAAAAGAGCTGTAATATAACATGAAGTTAAGATAATCATACTGCCTCTTCTCGTATCATTTCATAAGGCTCTGGTAAATTGCAAAAACTTCTATTTATATCATCCTGGCTATAAATTCCTCAAATGGGAAATATATGTTTCTACTGACATGCCTCTTAGAATCATTGATGATTTGTTTGCGTTGTGTGTTTTAATAGAATACAGTTAAGACAAAAAGTTTTGTGAAGCAGCATTATGAAACTGATGTTGGAATAAGCCTTTTTTATATTTGAAACTTTACTTGGGCACTTGGATAAGTTGGGCAGCTATAGAAATTGAATAAATAGTTAAAAATGCAGAATAATTAACGTAGACATTTCTTTTAAAAAATTAGTTAGGAGAAGAACTGAAGAAAACAGTTGAAAATTGGGAGAAGGAACATAATTCAAATTTCCTTATTAGAAGCCAAAGATTTCTTGATTCCATGGCCCGACAGTTGCAACATTACAAACTTAAAAAAGATCAACCTAAAACAGTAAGTTGTTATTCATTATTTTGGTGCTTTTATTGTGAAATAAAGCACTTTCATGTTTGAAGACAGGTCTTTTACATTTTTTTAGCTGTAGCATCTTGCTATTGAACAAATAATCCTGAAACTTAGGAAAGTGGGTTAAAAAAAAGCTAATTATATTTTTGCTACCTTTTTATCTCCTTTCCCAATGTTTTAAAGTTGCTCAATAGATGAGTTCAAAGCATGGTTTTGTATCTCTTTGCAAATATGTTACTGGTGAATTTTGGCTGGATTATAATCTAAATGTAATAAGTTTTTGAAAGAGATAATGAAAACACAAAATGGCCAACATGCTTGTCCATCTTTTAACAATAATGAAAAGGTGGAGGTAATCCATATATTTCTGTGATTGTCAGAGTTGTCTGTATGGATTGGATGAAGATTGGTATAAAATGTATCAACATTTATCACTTTAAAATGACTTTTTATGTTTCAGTCAGTGAAGTGGGAGGAATCTGCAACTCCAAAAGGAGCTATGAAAAGACCTGCCCAGTTGAATACTCCAACTACACACAAGATACGCAAAGTAAAATATTTTCTGAATGTTTGCTTGGTAACAAATGTTCATGCTGTTAGTCCTGTGTATTCATGAGATATGGTATAAAAAGTCAGGAATATTATATTGCGGGGTCTATTGTGAAGGGCTGATCTTGAAACTTCCATATCCCAGGAAGCAATTGTTGAGTTTTCTTCCCAGACCTCCAAATTGCTCCCTATCTTTTATTTTTGTCTTTTTTTCTGGGCAGTGAACCAGAGGTTCAAGTCAAATTTGAGGCTGAAACATCCCACTATTTTCAGTTTATAAAGCTCTATGCAGGGGTGGGATTCAGATTTTTTAACAACCAGTTCTGTGGCTTGGCATGGCTTCTTCATGGCTTCTTGGCATGGCTTATTCTTTTTTTTTTTTCAGCAACACCTCCCCCCCAAACTCCCTTTTTTTTTTTTCCTCCTGGGCCTCAGGGAAGTCTCCTGGGCAAAGCAGTAAGACAGCGAGGGGGATCCCCGCATAGCCGATCATCAGAACAGCTGATTGTCGGAAGGAGGGAAAAAAAATATCTTAAGGAGTACTTGGGTGGGGAAGAATGCAGTCAGCTGTCAGGCATGCACGCACGCAATGTCACACATGTGCGATAAGGACTGACGGAGAGGAGGGATATGATTTGCTGATTCTCCAAACTGTGCAGAATCGTAACAACCGGTTCTATAGGACCAGTCTGAACTGGTAGAATCCCACCTGTGGCTCTATGGGACTCAAAAGTACTCTTGGAAATAAAGATTATGTTTGAAGATGGCCCTTTAGTTATCAGCTTTCATTTTAAAAAAAATATATAAAAAAATAATCTTAAAATCTAATGGAACCTGACAGATATCTTGGGAATTTTAGCAGGTCCTTTGTCCCCAGGAATGTCTTAAACATTTCTGTCAAAGTTTCACAATAGCCTTGTAACTATTCTGCACAAAAAGTGGATAAATATGTTAGGATTATTGTATAATGAAGGCAATTTCTGGATTATTAAATACTTTTAAAAAATGAAACAAAATATGTTAGAATCCTATCTTGATTGTCTGTAGTATAGGCCACCCTAAAGCATTTTTCTACGCAGTAGCTCGAACACCATGGGTGTCAAACTGAATCTTGTCACGTAACATATTGTGACTTTTTGTTTTTGTGGAGCCGGAGTTGGTGTGGCCTGTGCATGATGCATCCAGCCTGTGGGCCACCAATTTGACACTCCTGCTCTAACATGATAAAAATAAGCTCAACACCAAGGACTCCACAATCCAGGTACAACTGTTGTCTGTTAAATGGCAGGAAGAGGTTATTCTTGTTCTTTTGTCTGATTTTTTGTTGCCTTGATCTGATACAGTAGTCCTGAAAAAGAAGACTCTTAAAGGTAGTTTTTAAGTTTGAGATAATTTAAGAATATGTCCTTGGAGATTAACATTGGGTTTTAAATATGCTGCTTAGTGAAATGTCCACAAGTTTCTTATTCCTGACTAGAACTATTCTTTTTTTCAGGTAGCCTCAAACTTAACTGTACTTAAAGCATCCAGTTGCAATAACATAGCAACCAATTTTGCTCTTCCTAGTAAACAGGTGCTTCAAAGCAAAGTGAGTAAAGCTGATCACATTTCTTTTTAAAACTTGGACTGGTTGTTGAAGGTAATACAAGGTTGTTGAAGGTAATACAAAGATACTCAAAGTATCTTCAAGTTTGGAGACAGTGCAAATCCACTTTTTGATCAACATTGGCTGGGTTTCTGTCATTGAGAGTAAGGCATTTGTAGATCACATGACACATGAGCCGGCCTGATTCATACTCCTTCCTGATTGCTCTATTATTGGCCGAACTGCTTGGTGATTGATATCCAGGGAAGCTTCCCCCAGGATTAGAGAGGAAAACAGTGTATTTGATTGACCACTTATGATACACTGGGTTTCATTTGCAAGCTTTGACCTAAGCTCCTGAATCAGTATAGCTTTGAACAAAAAAAAAAAAAAAAGCAAAACTGAACTTAGCTTGAATTGATGAGTATTAATAATCTTTCCATAAGTGCTTATTCAAAATTAATTGACGTTCCACTAGTTTCTTGGTTGTTTTGGATATTAATGGAATGCAAGCTGTGCTTTCTATGTTTGTATGTATAATTAACATTTCTAACTGATTCTGGCAACATAATTTTATTGTAAAAATGTATCAGGAAAAATTATTTTGTACTGCACTGTGTATATGAAGGTAATATATATTTTTTTTGAAAAAGAATTTAGTCTTATTTCAGCTTAGTAAGCAAATGATTGTGCTGCCTCTTGTAAAGTTACTTTCAAAGTTTATTTGATATATAAATATAATCCATATTTATCAATTTATGATAAATAGATTGGTGGTGCAGTGGTTAGAATGCAATATTGTATGGTAATTCTGCCCACAGTCTTGAGTTCAATCCTGACGGAGCTCAAGATTGAATCAGACTTTCATTCTTCCAAGGTTGATAAAATTATTGTTGCAGAGGGCCATATGCTGAAAATGCAAACCACTCAGAGAAAGCTATAATGCAGGGGTCCCCAACCTGTGGGCTACGCCCTACTCGTGGGTCATGAGGGGTTTGCAACTGGGCAGCAAGCACACACGAGCATCTCACTTATGCAAACAGTGGGCAAGTGTAAGCGCACGCTCCAGTTAACTGAACAGCAAGCACACTGCTCACATAAATGGAGCTGCACGTGTGCAGAACCCCACCCCCACCCCATGCGCCGCCGATCCGCAAAGACAGAAACGCTGGGGAACTCTGCTGTAAAGCACTATAGAGCAGCATATACTGTAAGTCAGTGGTAGTCAACCTGGTCCTTACCACTCACTAGTGGGCGTTCCAGCTTTCATGGTGAGCAGTAGGGGTTTTGTCCCCTACTTTATAAATCACCATTACTTTGGAACTGGTGGGCGGGTAGAGAAAATTTTACTACTAACAGAGATACAAAAGGGGGCAGTAGATATAAAAAGGTTGACTACCCCTGCTGTAAGTCTAAGTGCTATTGTTATTACTGTTTCTTTTTTGAATATTAAAGGGCTTTCAAAACTTAGCAAATATGTTTTGACTGCTAGTCAATGAAAGCTTGGCTATTGTCTTACTGGTCCTAGGGAATATGACATTAATGATGAGCACTGCAGTGGTCCATTTTTTTTTTTTTTGGCCTACAAAATATTTTACAGAAAATATTTTGTATGAACCATAACAACAAAACTGTAAATGTTAAGAAACAGTCACATTCTTAGCAGTTGCTCAGTTATTGGATTCATACAAAATAACATAGAAAAGTTCACTAGACCTGTAATACTAAATGTTTAAGAGCAAGACTTTCCAAAGTGTACGCTAAATGGAATCTCATTTTAACATATTTTTTAGAAAAGTAATTGAGATCAGTATTTTTCCATTTCTGAGAAAATACTTCATACAGTATGCCTGTATAAGATTTGTTGAAAATATTGCGTACAGTTGAAAAGATAATAAATTTAATACATTTTTTATTTGCTAGGGAAAGATCACAGTACAGAGTGAAGAATATTCCTGATATATTATGTAACAAATAGAAGAATGTAAAAAAAATATCCTTCAGCTAGATATACAGTATAAACCTAACCTAAAAAAATATTATATAAACTTAATTGGATGGGTTACTCTTAATTATGTTTAATAGTTGATTGATATTCAAGTGATAACTCAAAAGGCCAATTGAAGCAAACTATTACGATGGATGCCATTCCTCGTGTTTTTGTTTTTGGTCTCTATTCATTTTTTACCTTTTTTTAAAAAAAGTGAGCCTTTTTTTTAAACTAGCTAGATGAGATAATGAGTTGCATAATAGTGTGAGACACAAAACAGATTTTATAAGTCATGGGTCTAGATATTAAAGAAATCTCGAGTTGTGTTTAACCACATGGACACTTCTGAGAAATGTTTGAAATGCGTCTGAATATTCGTAGCTCGGGTTAGTTAGGCTGGTAGTTTGTGCTCCGAGCTTGGCAATTTGGTTGCAAACGTTTCATCACCATTTGAGGAGACATCATCAGTGCGTTTTGAATTGTGCTCGTCTGTCAGAACACAGCTCTTTAAATAACTTTTTATAAGATGCAGATTAGTCTGAATGTTTGTTGGATATTTCTGAGTCATGGTCTGATTTTGGACTGTTGGACTGGCTAGTTGTTGTTGTTGGGTTGTAGTTAAATACAGTCTGTGTGATACAGATTAGGATTGGAATTGTCATCCGGGTGCTTCTGAGTCCTGGTTTGGTTTTGGCTTGTTTGATAATTTGAGTGGCTGGCTGTTGTTAGTGTTAGGCTTAGCATTAGCACAATTCAAAATGCACTGACATGTCTCCTTGAATGATGACAAAATGTTTGCAACCAAATTGCCAAGCTCACAGCTCAAACCAACAGCCTAACTTCTGGGAAATATTCTTGATAAGAATTTGATAAGTAAGAATTGCTATCTATCAGAATGGCTTTTTTCCCTAGTGGTCTCCCATCCAAATACTAAACTGTCTGACTTTCTTTCGCTTCTCTCTGTCCCATCACTCAAGGCAAGCGTGGTTCTGCAATTTGCCATGCCAGTGGTTATCTGAAATAATTTTCAGTTAAACTAATAATCTGTGAAGCTGTACAGTATAAGATATATTGGGTAGTTTCCCTGTAGTGAAAAAGCTAGAAAACAGACACTGGAACAGTGCTGGAATAATGTATGTGTTGTCAAACAAGACTCTTATTAATTGAATGTAAGAAAGGCAGTAAAAGCTAAGATAATCAGATGTGCTGCTTATGGGACAACTTGGAACTATTTCCAAATTGTAAATAGAAAATAAATATAGTTTACCAATAAGATTTCCTGGCAAATAGTACAAGTAACGAGCAGAGAAATGGAAATGTATGAATCTTAAAACTTCATTCTGAACAGGGTTTGTTTTCAGGCTTTTGCTTGAGAATGAAATTCACTTTTTAAATTGGGTGCAATTTTTCCTCCTGTTCTACAACAGTTTATTTGCTTGCCTATATTTTTATATTTGATGTAACTTGAGCCTAGGTGTGTATTACATTTTGCAGACTCCTTCCAAAAGCACACCTCTATATTCCCTGCACCAACCATCATTAGAAGAGTGCAAGAAAAGCAAATCTGACAACCAACTTAGTTATTCAGATTTTCTGGTATGTCTAACTTGTGTTTTCTTATTGCATAATTCATAGGAAATAAGTAGAACATCAGGAGCAATGTGCTAAATATTGGTTTATTTCAGTTTAGTAATGGTATTGATAAGGGCCAGGTGTTTTCTTAAATTACTGTTATCTTGGGAGAGGAAATCACCATTGGCTGTGGGAATGTTTTGTATGAAAGGAATGTTAATCGCTATCCTATCTGGGATTACAGGTAGTCCTTGATTTAGCAGTAAAATGCAAATTTACAATGGCACTGAAAATAATGACTTATAACCATTGTTCCCACCTCCAACTGTTGCAGCATCCTCATGATCATATGATCAAAATTCAGATGCTTGGCAATTCATATTTATGACGGTTGTAGTGTCCCAGTGTCATGTGATCACCGCTTGTGACCTTCTGACAAGCGAAATCAATGGGGAAGCCAAATTCACTTAACAATTGCAATGAGTCACTTAACAACCATTGTAAGAAAAGTCATAAAATGGGCCAAAACTCAGTTAACAAATGTCTCACTTAGCAACATAAAATTTGGGACCAGTAGTTGTGGTCTTATGTTAAGGACAACCTGTATTTGAAGATTGCTTCATAAATGTTGAGTAACTCAAGACAGAACAAAGGCACCTGCTATTAGGATTAATTTGTCCAACTCTCACAATTAACATTCTTTTAATTGTACTTGCTCTTCAGCTTCCTTTTCTTTCTTAAATTCAGGCTTGTCTTAATCCTATATAAATAGCTAAATTTTGTTTATTCTCAGCTCAGTTAAAAATAATATTCTCTGACCATAGGAAACCTTGATATCATTTCTGTTACTAATACCTTTTTCTTCCTCAACCCGTAATGCTGATTCTGTGTCCACCTTTAATTTAACAAACTATAATTCCATGATGCCTAATTTAACTTTTTAATCAACTAAATTTGGTTTTGCTTTTTTATCAAGAAGTCTTCATTAGGAACAATGGGCTAATCATATTTTACATGTCTTCTAACTTGAGTTACAAGCCCCTTTCTTTGGTCCCTTTTTCAAAATAGCAGTTTTGTTTAAATTCTATTTCTAACTGCACCTAAAAACAAACATGGAAAAAGAGGGCTCATTTAATACTTGTGAAATATTCTCAGTTTCCTATATCCCAACTGGCAATCAAGGTACTATATTTTGAATTTCTTACTATCCCATGCATTTCAAATGAACTGTTTCTTTGAACAGTTCTCCATTCCAGCTTATTGGAAACATACCCATGTATCTGAGGCAAGGTTAGGGTGCCCCCCCCCGCCCCAGGATCATTTTATTCCTAGGAGGATTTCAGCTAATATGATTGTTAAAATATACATCTGCTCATTCAAAATTATGCTTTGCTCTCCCTGAAAAAAGAATCCATTCTAACTAGCTCCAGATGAAAATTCTGCTCTACTTTTTTCTTGGATAGCCCCCCCCCCCCCCCCCCCCCCCCCCAAAAAAAAAAAAAAAAGCCCTTAGTTTCCTTTCTTGTGGTAAAACTCAATTATCTACATTCTTTTTACCACATTTTTCATGCCAATTTCTTTTGAAATGGTTGGTTTACTCCAGTGGTTCCCAAACTTTTTCAGTCCACTGCCCCCTTGGGCTACAAACTCATCCTTCCTGCTCCTTACCCAGGGGTGGGATTCAAATTTCTGTGGGCATGGCCTAATTTGGGGTACGGCTTGCTGGTCACATGACTGGGTAGGTGTGGTTTGGTGGTCATGTGACTGGGTGGGCGTGGCCAGGTGACTGGCAAACCAAATACAAGTAGTCCTCACTTAATGGCTGGTTGATTAGCAAGTGTTCTAATTTATAACTGGCCTCCCCAGAGCTACTTGACCTGTTTTTGGAGTTTTGACAGCCATGCACACATATACACATTCCCTTCTAACCCTCCTGGAGCAGGTCATTGGACTAGAATCAGCAAAGCATCTCTGATTAGATTCTAGTAGTGAATAAAATCTAATCAGAGATGCTTTGCCGATTCTTGTTGATTTGTTTTATTTTTATTTATGTTGCTGAATTGCATTGACATGTGTGTCCCTTCTTATGGACAACCCAGAAGCTTTTATGATTATTTGCAGCAAAAATTACCGACCTCTGGCTTTGCTCTACTTTTCAAACGTGCCGCCACTGCCGTGTTCTAGGTGTGGGCCCCGCAGGTTCACCCATTATCCCACTGCATTGGAGGGACCTGCCCAAGAAAGTCCCAAGTGGAGGGGTGCGCCAAGTCAATGGGGTAAGCCTGATAGAGGGAAAGAGAGAGAGAAAAGAAAGAGAAGGAAGAAAAGAAAGAGAAAAGGGAAAGAAAGAAAGAAAAAGGGACAAAGAAAGAGGGGGAGATGAAAGGAAGGGACAGAAAGAAAAATAAAGAAGGAGGGAGGAGAAAGATGAGATATCTATTCTAGTCCAATCACCTCCTCCAGCAGGAGAGAGAGAGAGTGTGTGTGTGTGTGTGTGTGCTCTTGTAATTTACCAGTACATTTTGATTTTGCTTCAGAATTGGCACAGCAGTACATTGGGGAAAAGTAAATTTTTAGGGTGGAGATCTGGTCCAATGGTTCCTGCTTAAAGCCTCAACAAAATGTGAGAGCTTCCTGATAGTCTTGACCATGTTTTGTCCACAAAACCTTTAATAGAAGCCAGAGAGGTTTCAATGTTCTGGCAAAGATGTTTCAATGTGGAAAAGGGCCTCAGTCTAAACTAGGCCTCATTTCAAACTGATGCATCAACTCTCTCTCTCTCTCTCTCTCTCTCTCTCTCTCTCTCTCTCTCTCTCCCTCCCTCCCTCCCTCCCTCCCTCCCCTCCCTCCCTCTCTTCAAACATGGATGGATGGAGTGACAGGTAGGTAGGTAGGTAGATTGATAGGTAGGCAGGTAGACCTTTTGGATGTATATATGTGAAGGTAGGTAGGTAGATAGATTGGTAGATAGATAGATAGACAGACAGACAGACAGACAGGCAAGCAGGCAGGCAGGCAAGCAGGCAGGCAGGAAGACAGACAGACCTTTTGGATGGATGGATAGGTAGGTAGGTAGATAAATAGTTAGACAGACAGAATGCGACAGCGGCAGCACTTTGGGAAAGTAGAGCCACTCTGGCTTTGCTCTAGTTTCCCAATGTGCTGCCGCCACCACGTTCGACACACAGGTTCCGCAGGCTCACCCAATTGAGCCCCTTGTACTGCTCTGGTGCAACAGTCAATGGGGTGAACCTGATGTGCCGGTGCCTCAAATGCCCCCCTGGCGCCTCTTAGCATCCCCAAGGGGGCTGGCAGAGGGACACTAAAAGGCTGGGGAGGGGCATTCAAGGCGCTGGCACAGCAGGCTCACCACTGTTGCACCACTTTGGAGCCGACGCCTTGAATGTGGCAACACGCTGGAAAGTAAAGCAAAGCCGCCACCACCACATTCAAAGCACTGGCTCCAGAGCGGTGCAACAGCCATTGAGGTGAGTCTGGGGTGCCGGTGCCTTGAACACCCCCCTGCTGACTTTTAGGGCCCCTCTGCCGGTCCCCTTGGGGGCACAAAGAAGTGCCAGGGGGGCATTTGAGGTGCCGGCAGCACTCTCTAAGCAGTAAACAAGCTGTAAAGCATCAATTTCATGGCTGTTAATAACTTTGAATCATTATAAAACTACCAGTCTTTAAGCGATCCCTTTTCTATTCAAATCTAAGATTTTTATTCACCCATTGAATGTAGCTAGTGGTTCCCTGTTTCAAACATGCAGGTTTGCCTAGTTTATCCTACTTAATGATTCAGTCATGTCTTTATTAGTTTATGATTTTTGCTCTTCACTTTCATAATTCTCTGCAGTCTTCATTTTGAACCACTTCTGTGAATTATGTCATCTTTTTCTTCAAGTTTTTCTCCTAAATCCAAGGCTTTGTTTAGAGATGAGTCCTTTTGTTTGTTTATATGATGCTCCTTTGACTCTCATCTCCATTTCTCTGCTTCCCAATCATTTGCTTTGGATAATTGGTTCTCTGTGGAATTCTCTTTAGTGCCTTGTCAAATAATGTACATATAAAGGACACAATACGATCACCTGTCCCTCGGCGATGAAATCTTTAGAAAATGTTTAATATATTGAATTACACACTGCTAAAAATTTAAGCTAGAAAGAACTGACGAGAATAGTGCTGCGTTCAATAATTTTATTACTGTTCAGAGTATTGTAAAGTATAATTAGTAATGGTTAGCACTATTACAGTTTAATTCTGTCAGATAGTATTATGGAACCATCATGACTGAAGTTTTAGAAAGCAAAGTTGAAAACAGTTCATCTTGAATTTAATTCCACCAAGCAGTTTTAATTCCACCAAGAAATCACACATAGACTTTAGCATATGTAGGCATGTAACTTCCACTAAATCTTGTGGGAATTACTTTGGAATAAATATGCATAGGATATCGCTGTTAAATAAAAAAAATATTTTAAACATCAAATAAATTTCAGGTCAAGAAAGCAGCCCAACCAGCATGGCTAATAGTAAGTATTGCTGGTTGCTGGGCAGCTGATCACAAATTCCCTACCATCCAGCTTTAGGTTTACTGACAGAGCAAGTCGCTGAGTTCACATATCACACTAAACCAGGGGTCGTCAACCTTTTGGACCTCAGGGACCACCAAACTCATAATTTTAAATCCAGGGGACCACTAATATGAATTTTGACTGATGGTGATTTTGGTCTGTCACCAAAATCACTTTGGTGACCTTTGCTGACGTTGGTGAGAGAGAGAGAAATCTGATCTAACTTCTCTCCCCCACCCCCTCTCTCTCACACACACACATAAACACAGCGGCATAGTAAGATTCAAATTTCTTAACTGGTTCTGTGGGTATGGCCTAATTTATGGGTGTGGCTTGGACATGTGACTGGCTGGGCATGACTTGGATGTAAATATAATCAGGCAAAGCAGGCAGGCAGATTGGGTGCTCACAGAATCATTCAGAGATCTATCTACCATTGGTTACCTGAATCTGTCACATAAAATTTGCTTGCCGTGAGTCTCCACTGAATAATAGAAACTTCAGTCCTAAGGAAGGTTTGGCTCTGCTTAAAAGTAGAGCCAAAGATCTAAAGACTAGCAAGAAACCCACCCATTTCCTGCTTTCTAGCGAATCTAAATCTCCCAGAACAGCTGATGGTTGGGGAGGAGGAAAACTAGCAACTTATCAGGCAGATTTGACAGGTAAGGAGTGGGGAGGGAGGGTTCCCGTGGGCCACGTGGGCGGGGCAGCCTGGATTAATTGCTTTGGAGGGTGCTCTGGGAGTGACATTTCTCTGCAGACCACCAAAATTTTCTCACGGACCACCAGTTGGCGACATTTACACTAAACTAGCATGGATTATTTGAGTTGCTTTGTGTAGAGCACGTCCTTTTTTGGCATATATCAATTCTGAGAACGTGGTGTGGGTAGTTGCAAAATGGGTGTTGGGTGGATTACCCATTCATGGCCGTCTGGTGGGATATAATTAGTTACAAAGCCTTGGCTTACCAAAAGCTGTCCTTGCCCATGTCCTAACATTCCTGCTTATCTTTGCCTTATTCTCTTTGGGAATATTATTGAAAGTAAAGGCGATACTACTTTGCAACTTTCTGTTTTTTGTTTTTTAATTAAAATGTTTTAGTCAGGTGAGGCAGAAAGTCTGGCCCCAGGGGAATGTGTTCTGTAAACTCAGCCAATTTTGATTGATTCAATAAGCTCTACAGGTAATATTTTCCAACCAACCCAACCATCAGTTCAGCAACATTTGAAATTACGATGGCACTCAAAAAGGAAAATTTACAACTGGTCCTCACACTTATGACCACTGCAGCATTTCTATGGTCATGTGGCAATGCAGGTGTTTGCAACTGGTGCGTATTTATGGGGGTCACAATCTCCCTGTGGTCGCCATTTACTACCTTCCCAGCCAGCTTTCAAGAAGCAAAATCAGTGGGGAAGCTGACAGGAAAGTACAAGTCACAGTAACATGACAAATGTTAGGCTTATTAAAGACCACAGGTGGTTTGCTTTTCAACCAGAGCCAGAGCTGACGTTGTAAGTTGGTGTGGTCACTTGATGATGACATGGCATAGCAATGGAGTTGCTGATTCCAACTGTGGTTAATAAGTGAGGACTACCTGTATTTAAGCAAGCCAGAGCTTAGCACAATATATAATGTGAACTTATTCACATGTAATTGGTTGTTGGGATCACCAAAACAACAGGATTATTGGAGTGACAGCTTTATTGAAGCATGAAGGAAAAATGCATTGAAATGTAAACATTTATGAATTGATGTTTTGTTAGCTCTATTGCATAATTTTCTTATCCCTTTCAATGTTACAGAAGGAACTTGCAGTTAAATCAAGCATCAACAACAGGATTTTGAATTCCACACTCAAAGAGAATTTGAATGAATGAACCCTTTGAAGTCTTCTCTTACAAAGCTCATCAAGTCAATGGGAACTGTAAATATAATGAACATTATATAATAAGATAGTAATAGGTCACCTTTTTTTAATAATCCGTATTTCTTTTCTGGTTGTATTTATATAAAAGATAATCAGAATACCATCACTTATATAATACTATTTTCATGGAAGAATGACTTTAGCAAACAGTAAGCTTAAATAGTTTATTTTATATGTCTTAAATGCAGAGTGAATATACCAAATGAGGGATTTATGATTAAAGGAATAATTATGTATAAGTTGAGGGGGATGTGATAAAAAGCAGGTGTACTGTACAGTATCAGAAAGACCTTGTTTATTTAAGACAATATAATATATGAAAGTCAGGTTATTCATTGATATGTTTTCCTGTTTTCATTATCGACATTTTACTATGACAAAATAAGTGTTTTGTGTAAATGTAAAAAAATAAAGACGTTCATCTACTTTGAAAAAGGTTTTCAAAAAAGCGAGCTGGTTCTTTTGATAATGTTTATATAGTAGTAATATATGCTGTGTTGGAATGTATTGGAGTACTTCTCCTCAAACCATCAGAATATATTGCCACATAATTTGGGAGGGACCCATGGTAATGATGACTATTCATCAAGCAACAGTATTTCCTTAATAATAACATTGATTTCTGACATGGTTTTGATAAAATGGCTCTTACATGGATCTTGAAATTGTCCAGCAAGTTTCAGAAAGATAATAAAAAAGGATTAAAATTCCCTTTTTGTTTGTATTATATGCTTATCTGGTTTAAATTATATTGATTGTTAGAGGGTTGATTGTTGTCCAGAGTGTGATTAGAGGACCAGGAAAACAACAAGAGACAAAAGGCAGTAATAGGCCTTTGGGTGCAATCCTAAAATATAAGAGCGCCACTCGAACACCATTGACATACTGTAGATAAAATCACCATCAATCAGTTGCAAAATGCAGCTGTTCTAGGAACAGCTTAAACCCTGTGGATACCTTTAACACCATCAAACAATATCTGTCTGTCCCAAGTCCTTAGGAAAGACTCAACAGATGGACAAAAATGCCAAACCCAATCTAAATATGTGACTGAGTGTGAGCAATCATAATACAATACCATGCCATGCCATTATCAGCACATTGGTGGTGTACCAAAAGATGACAATTAGAAAATATGCATGAAATCTCTGTAAGTCAATTATAAAATGCCATACTATTTGGACCTGCGCTTATATTATGGCAATACATTATGAAACCCTAGGTTTTTATCAAAAAGCTGATCTGCACTGAAGGCCAATACTAGCTAAAAAAACTGCCAGCATTTTAAGCTGTGTATATAATAATGTGTAGTAAAGATTGTTTCCTGAATAGTGGTACAAGACTGGTTTCTGAACAGTGGCAGCATTTTTTTCTTTGAAAGGTAATTGGGAAGCCTGCTGGGTTCAGGTGGCCTCCTAAGCACTCCTTTGGAGCTCCAGAACTTCTACATATGCCAAAATTTGGCAGGATCATGAACAAAACAGTGATAATTTTTTAAAATTAAAAACAAGAAGGTAGAGCTGGCAGCTAAAGTGTACAGTGTATAAATGAAACTCAAAAAAGGTCAAAAGCTATTTAACCCACTGCTCTTTTTTTTTTTTATAAAGAATTTTATTAATTTTTAATAAACAAACATGTACAAACAAACACAAAACATAGAAAACAAAATATCTTTTTGGACGGCAGTTTGATCCCGAGTTACATCTTTTTGTACAGAGATAAATTCAAGTTCATGCTTACTTTTAAATAACATTCCATTTCTTATTTATTATTTTGCATTTTCTATGTAGCTTCTCCTCTCTTTTCACTCTCTTAATTCTATTATATTTATTTCATCTCAATTTAAATCATTATACTTATATCCTTTGTCTGTTCTATTTCAGCTAGCTATTTATCTTTTCTCATTAACACAAAGTTTCTTCTGTAATGACTAATTGGAGTATAATACCTTGTCATACTTATCCCTCCCCTAGTTTTAAAGCTTAACATAACACATAATTTTCATTCGGATTCTGCGTAGTACATTCTAAAGATAAACTCAATATTTTGAAACAAGAGAAAACAAAATATATAATATAATTAAAACAACAATCCATAGCAATTAAAGTTATATCATTCAAATTAATATTCATTTAAGTCTTAAACATTTTACACAATCCTTTCTAAATAAGTATCATGCTTCTATGGGAACACTTATAGATTTTACTTAATTACTTCCCCCTATTTCACTTATATTTTAAAATATTAAACAATAACAATGTTCCCATTTTTCTTTAATTCAATTCTCTCATATTTGATTTCATTTATTTTTATTTAAAAAGAAAAAATTTCGCTAAGTTACATTAAATATTTTGTCCCATTTTATAATCATATATTATTCCAATTTTCTAACATTATTTCAAATACAAATACAACAACACAATCTTATGTATCTTTGCAGAATCTCTTTTTCAGTTATATGTTTACCCATTATCTCTAAATAAATTCTGTTACTTTACATCTTGTTTCAAACCTTTGTAGCTTCTCTTCCCTTCTTTCCTCCCTTGCTTCTCCACTCTACCCTTTTTACCCCCTTGTCTCTTAATCTCCACCTTCTTGTGTATTCCTCTTTTCTGTTGCTTTCTGATGTTGTGTCCACTTTTCACCTTGTTTTTCCCTTTTTTGGTTGTTTTTTTAAGTCTTAAATTCTCCATTCTCTTCCTCCCCTTTCCCCTTTCTTCCCCAAATAAAGTTGCTTGTTCATTAAGGATGGTTTCTTCTTCATCCCAATCTTCTTGTTCTTGTAGTTTCTCATATGTAGAAATTGCCATTTCTAAAAAATTAAAAATAGAGCCAAAAGAATCCTTCCCTTCTTGTTTCTCTTGTTTATATTTTATAAATTCCATTTTCAGTTCATCCATAAGTAATACCATTGTAAAAGAAAAAAAGAAAAAAAAATTCAAACGACCCAAATGATTTTAATCATTCAAATAAGAATTTCCAGAAGTCCCAAAGTCACCAAACAATCCAAATACACACAGTCTATTTCATTTCACATTTTCTTCTTTTTTTTCCCCCTTTTTTCCACTTTAATGCTTCAAAAAACTTCAAATTCTTTTAAACATTCAGTCCATCTGATAGAGTAGCCAATTATGATCCAAAATGGAAAAATCCAATAATAAAAATGGCCCAAAGCCAAAGAAGAAAAAGGATAAAATAAAAAAAATAAAAATATTACTAGAATTGAAATATACAAAA